>OX244274.1:3377500-4577500 GCA_945867215.1 Epinotia demarniana
CCCGTCAGTTACAAGTATAAGCATATCAGTATTAAAATTAACTTACACGCATATGTACATCATCATGATCATCATCACCATCATTTTTATCAGCCTATCATATAAACGTCACTCTGCTTGGCACATGCCCCTTCTCATGGACGAAAGAGGGAACGGGCATACACATTATATGTAATCACGCTTATTTCCCGAAGAGGTAGGCAGAGATCACAGATTTCCACTTGCTTCGATCTTGACAAAACTTTTCTTGCTTCAATCACTTTCATGACATTCTTCATACATGGTCAATTAAGGTAGGTACTCTTGACCTGACCTTCCACATGGATTAAATTATGTCAGAATGTAAAATTAATAGATGATATGATAAACTTGATATTAGGTATACCACAAGAAAACATTAAAATAACATACGTCAATTGAGTTCGGGTTTCAGTATTATAATTATATCAATAACCCTTCAATCGGAATACCATCACTTTTCTTGAATTTAAATATAAATTTTCACAATTTCCATAAAACGAATCGATGTTTATATCTTACTAAGCCGTATTGGCTAAAATATTCAATTCAGGCTTTATAACAAACCTTTCACTTTTCTTATTCAAGCTAGCTTTAGCTGAGACGGCATAATATAAACTAAAGAAAAATAAAGTGCCGAAAACCTTTTACCAACTAAGTGTCTAAATTGAATTGAAATCTATTGAATTTAAAATTATAACAGTGCACTGTTTGTATACAGGGTGGCTTACTGAAAGTGGTAATAAATAGGTGTTTTTGACAGCCGATTATAATTCTTTGTCCTGGACCTGTATGCAAACCACCGTTTGCCTGATAGTAAGTAGATGTCGTGACTTGCAAAGCCAAAATGGTCTGCGCATTGCTGACCCTTTGCGGATTCGATGCAATGCGCAATTTGAGGATTCGGTGTTTTTATTTAATCGTATGGCATACATTATTTTGACCTTTTTAAGGTTTGTCACTTTTTAGTACCACCCAGGGAGCACGTGCAGGGTTGTGGTAGGTAGCTCCTGCGAACGCGAGTGACAGTTGTCCCCCCTTTGTCAAGTGGGCAACTCGACTGTTAGAAGTTCTTAAGCCGCCCGAAGGCCTCGAACTCGGCTTGACGACTACTTGTAACTAACTAAAACTACATCCTGCGTAACGACAACAAAATGTAACTAACTAAATAAAACCTAAAGAACCTAAATAAGACAATCCAGCGTCAAAGGACACTAAAATGTACCTAAATAAATAAAATCTTAAAAATAACTTGATTTGGCCAATGAGATCGTCTAGTGTCTACGTTATGTTCCTAGCAACCCAAATTCTTTTATGTGTAGCAAGTTAGACTTTGACTCATCCCTACCTACTTAACCCTACGTTCTCCTACTACATCCTAGTTCAAAATATTAAGCAAGTAATAAATAAAATTTGTTTTTGGTTAATAAACCCCAACCAGTTCCTACCGTGGCCGGTTAACGTAATGGTAGCTTTATCATTATTTTCTCAACATGTAATACTTTCTCAAATCAAAACCTTGGTTTCTTTATATACCAATTGCCTCAATTTATATTCATATCATCAAAGTATATAACAGACCAACCTAGCTAGCTAATTGTTTATTATTATTATTGTATGGAAGATTATCTTTCATCCATACTATGCTACCATTTCCGTCTGGATGTGGGTTTGGCCAACTAGCTAATTAAATACCTATTTTATTATATTTTGTTTCTAATAGGTATTCCTAACTTATTGAATTTACCTGTGCTTCGTACCTATTTTCTGATGAGAAGAAGCACTGAACAAACTCATCAGACCTAACAATTGAATATTATTTCATTCAAAATTATGTATTAAGGCATTATTTCACCCATTACATGTATACTAATGGATTCATTAGATACCTATAATCCCTGATATAGTGAAGATATTTATAATACCGAGGTTTACCGTTCATTAAATATGAAATATTGAACCTGAAGTTTACCCTAAGTAATGAGTATATTCCACTCATGATAATTTGATACCTTAAAATTAGACATAATGGACTGCTCCGCTTGCCATTAGCCTAGAATCATTTCATCTTTTTGAAACAATTCTGATATCCTAATCATAACTGGAATCTTTATGACGATAATCAATATATAATAGTTACACCTTTAATATTTCATATATAATAATATACGGAACCCAATACTACTGATCCTCACACAATGACTAATTCCTATTCAAACAGTTACTCATAATTGCCATTAAACCTTCAAATAAACGCTATTTGATTTGTAAACCTTCTAACTTTCCATCCCTAAGAATAGTATTCCTACTACCCTATTACTGTGTTTGACTCTATACCTAAGCCTACCTACCACTAAACTCTAAACTACTGTAGGCAAAACTCCCATCATTACTTTATTAACGTTACGTGTTGTGTAGTGTATGTTCTAGCTAGGGACCTAAGCTGTACAACGTTCGGAAGGCTAGTCCGAGAATGCAACCTAGAGCCTGTGTAATGTACATTTCACAACATGTCCGTGGACTAAAGGGTTCTGTGAAATGCACGCCCTATTTTTATAACATATAAATATATATTCAATAAAAGACCAAGCCTTAAGCACACACGAGACATCAACGAGTGGATAACAATCCTAGCGATCGACTTATGGGAAATGGCGATCTTCTCGCTTCAGTCTGTGGCCAACCTTAAGACCAGTAAGAGGCCCATCAAAGATAGGCTACACCATCTGTGTAGGTAAAAAGATGGTGCCAGGCTTCTCTTAAACCTGGACCTACTACTAACAGGATCCCGAAGTGTACTTCCTTGACACCGTTAGGTGAAATGCACTTCGTTAAGTTGACCATGCAACTAGGACATTGATCTGGTTCGAAATGATAATAAAATCATCTAAAATAAACCCGAAATGTAATAGAAAACTAAGCGAAATAGTTCACTACCATGCAACATAATTGCACAATACTGAACCTTAGAAAACTCAGAATCTAATAAGTGATGGAATAGTTCAATACTGCGCAAAGCAATCGCACAATATTGAACCTTCCCGCCACAACAATAGTGTATCTACGATTGTTTACGTTACGAATTTAAGCTCGACCCAGAGTCAATGACAATCCGACAGCTCGCTAGAGAAAGAATGAATACGTCTACCCGGTGCGCCGTTTTTATATACACTAAAAAGTATGAATCGCTTGAAACGCTCGATCTGCTCGAATCGCATTATTCGCTTGACGTAAACGAAATAATACCTTACCACCATTAACTTAAGATTGGTTTTTAATCGTGCACGTACGTGCTTACTCCCTATTGGAACCAATTTTACTCATTGCGTAGTGTGCGCGACAGCGTCATAGCGACAACACGTACCTAGTTTACTGAGAAACATGAAAATATTACGTTTTGTTACGCACAAAACGTTGATTTAAGTATGCATCATTATTTCATAATCAGATGTAAGTATAATTTCGATTCATATCCAATGATGATGACGATTAATCCCTATTTTATTGTATTATTCCTTCATTTAGCATTCATTAAAGACCATAATAAAGCCATAGGCATAGTTCTAGTTACATATTGTCATAGACAGCAGCCGGGATCAACTGCTTAGCGTGCCTTCCAAAGTACGGAAACGCTCATTTATATTAACCACTCAAACATCAGGCGGTCACCCACCCAAAGACTGACCGCTGTCATCTTTGCTTAACCTGCGTTATCGTTTTCAACTCGCAAGCGCCGCTAGGCTATGAGCGCTTCATTCGGATTCGGTGTTAAGAGAGAATAAGTATAGATAGCAGCTCGCCACTGACAATAGGTACTTTTTGTATGAAACTTTTCGGGAGAATTTTTTTCCACTAACTAAATCTTAACAAATCCCTTTGATTTTGATATCAATCGCTACATCATAATAATATCAGGTTTAAAGGTTTCGCTTAAAAAAAATGTGCCTGGCACTACTCATTGAAACAATTGTAACAAGCCCAAACTTGAAGGGGTTACGTCAGTTAAGTATTCAATTCCTATGGCCACCTCAAGCTCGATGGTACAGTCGAGTTCTCTATCTATACAGACAACCTTTCAAAAATATCTACACATGTCTCTTATGTCAGTAACAATAATTTGTCTGATATAGATATTTCTGAAAGGTTGTCTATGTTGGAGAACTTGACTGTACTATAATATAGAATTGTTATCCAAAGTATACTTCAACCCAAAATTTCAGTTCAATCGGCTTAGGTTAACAGGTTCAAAATTCAGTTCTAAGCTTTGTTCCTCACTAGCAAACTGACGAACGAGCAAACAAAGGAACAGATCAAGTTAAATAAAAGCTTCTAAAATGGCAAGTATTTATAAGCTGCACTAAATACGCACTTATTGTTCGCGACTGTAGTCCCCTGCCTCGCTTCCAACTCCATTGAGCCATAACTGCGCCTCACACCATGACATATCAGAAGTGTCCAAAGGGCTCCGTTGAAAGAACTCGTTACGTCAAACTGTTAACGAGGCGAAACTCGCTCGTTATGGCGCGTAAGACAGGGAAAAAACAGCCACTGTCGGCCGATAAAACAGGATGCTAGGGGGCTAACAAAACTTGCTGTCTAACCTTGTTGCGCCCTACGCAGCGGCTCCTGTCCCACTCGCACTGTGCCAATTAGAAAGAGGAGGGTAGATTTTTCGCCTCGCATCGTGTACAATAATGCCACGTACGAGCGAGATGGTAGCATACAAATCTCAATGAGTGTGACAGAAAGGGAAATTTCATTCGTTGTAATTGTGATATTTCCACTTTTTTTTATTTGCCGCAACTGATTTAGTATGAAAGTTGCGGCAAATAATCCATTACCCGCCCAAATTAAGTAGGTTGTTTATGGTAAACCATAAACAACCGCCGCCGCGGTGGCCGCTGCAGGAGACCATCGCGTGTGCTGGCTTCTGGCCGAAGGGTGTCTTGTTTCGGCGGTTCCGGGGCAACCTACCGAACTCTACACCGGACTTGACGACGCAACGGAGCCACACTGTTTCGTCACCTAAATAATAATTAGTGTTTAATGTTATTATATTGTATGTATGTTAGTCTGTAAGGTATTTGTACTATGGGCCTTAGTTGCCTGAAATAAATGTTTTATTATTATTATTATTATTATTATTAGCCATTAAAAGGCCATTATTCGTCTATGCCTTAACTTGCTTCAAATATAATAATTTGGAGCTGCCCTGGACTTCAGGAATAGCACAATGATATATAAATAAATAATTATTAGGGGACAATCTTACGCAAATCGAACTACCTCACTAAAACTGAAAACGATCGAATAATAAAATGGTCTTAAACATTTTGCAAAAGTACAATAAGTTTCTGTCAAAAATGTCATTTTTGGTACAAGCTTTTATTGCCGAATGTACTTTCCTGTATACCATCATCAACTACTCATTGAGACGATTCTAACGAACCCAAACTCAACGGGGTTACATCGGTTAAGTACTGAATTCCCATTGGCCCCTTCTGTCTCCATCATTAGATCAGCTCGATGTTACCATAATATTGAATTGTCATCCAAATTATACTTATACCAAAATTTCAGCTCAATCGGTCACCGGGAAGTGGGTCAAATTTAACACGCAAGATTTGTCCCATACATACTAACAATTCCCATCACCAGACTCACCACCTTCTGTCTCCATCATCAGATCAGCTCGATGGTACCATAATATTGAATTGTCAGAGGGTCAAATTTAACTGGCAAGATTTGTCCCATACAGGCAAGTTAAATAAAAAAATATCTATATCGACTTAATCCTACAAATATGTAATGAAATCTTTATCCGCTGACAGAAGAGCCATGCGACATATTTATGAGCAAAATATCGAAATAGCCATGAGATAAAATTTCACCTGCACAGCAGATTATATTTACATTAATTATACACTGAATTTGTCTCGCAGTGTACGATAAAAGTTGCTACGTGTGCACTGTGCAGGTTCCCTAAGAAAAGTAACTCTGATTACCTGAGGCCAACTTTATTTTAGCCGGCTGCGGGTGCATTTCTCAGAAACAAAAAAGGAATCATTCTAAAGAGGGAAAACTTGCAAAGTGAATAAAGGTTTTCCTTGCAAAAATACTGTGGGATTTTCCAGACGGAGCCGTGGCATATTTTTTATGCGCTTTGATTCCTTTTTGGGAAGAAATAGAGGGGAAAGTCTGTGCTTTTGGTCCCAATTACTTTTAGAAGATAGCATCGGAGGACGGAATTGAAAAATATTAAACAGGGTAATTTATGAAAAAAATGGTAATATTTTTATGTGGAAATTTCTACCTTGCATGTATTTTTATGTCAGGACAATTCAAAGATGAACAAAGAAAAAAGATATCGTGTTAGATGGAAGTCGATCAAGACGACATGTTTCTTTGTGTCTTTATCTTTGTTCGATGTAGTTAACAGAATAATACCTACAGGTTTTCTTCAAAAATGTGAAGTGTATACTCAATGTACGAGTATAATATTTTAAAAATACGATACCACTTTTATTGGTTTGCTTGACTGGTAAATACATGTACGCAGGATTGATGCAAATGATTACGAAAAAAAACAATTGCTTGACAAATAATATCTCAGTACGATTATCACAAAATTAAAAATAAAAACTTGAACATGCACGTGCCCGCCATATTGGGTGTCCACCGAGCCGCGAACCCGGCGCAAATTGATTCAAAATGCCACCACGCATGGCGTGGCACGCTTTATGCTAATTTCTGTCGTTTAGTGTCCAATTAAATGTTTTGTGGTAGAGGGGTATGATGAAAGCAAAAGAAGTAATCTGTAACAACATAGAACCATATCGAGGCAATGATATTTTATTGATACTTGAGAACTACGATCTAGGTGCCTCCGAAAACAAGAGTGAATTATTACTGAACCAGTGAGCTTCATCTTAGGCTCTGTCGTTGCTTAGGTACTATTAGCTGAGACTAGGGTCAATCGCTGGACAGTCTATAGAAAAAAAAAACAGTCGACAATTTTGTGAACTCTAAAGGCCCCGACAAATAGGCCGTGGAATACGGACACAGCAGCCAGCTATGCTACTCACAACTTGTTTTGCTGCTTATCCTAGCATATCTTAACCCCACTATTCATGATAATAACACGTAACTGGAGATCTTACACACTGGTACGCCACAGGTACCTACCTAATCAGTAAGCTGAAACGCATTTACATACAAATATACATTCACGTCCCAAAAGGGTTTAAATTATGTTCCAGCGTCAGTTTTAGCATACATGTAGGAATAGAAGATCGACAAAATTTGATATCGCAGTGACGGGTCGCCAGCCCATCGCACACAACATACTTCAACCCTGCTCCCTTTGTCGACTTTTACGACACCCACGGGAAGAAAGGGGGTGGTGAAATTCTAACCCGACACCACACGGGGACGCACGTAGGCGCAACATTTTAAGAACTTGGGGTAGAAACGCATATGAGTTTTTACACTGTGGTAAAACGCACATGTACTCGTAAAGATCTCTTCCTCGTGTTGAAAGGATAAAATAGGTAGGTACAAATAACATGTTACATGAATATTTACATTTTATTTTCCGCACCACGACCAAACAATTATGCAAATGTGATTCCAATTACAAATCACATTAAGAATTCCACCCATATTGCCCTTTGCTGTGAATAATCGAGCTAGGCCTAATTAGCCGCCATCTTTGATTGTTCTTCCGCACCGTCGCAAGCGCCGCTTTTTTGGTCTCATTTGCACATGGTGGCAGGATGCGCGTAAAAAGTTTAATTGCACTTTATTGAGAGGGTTGCTGCGTCCATTAACATGGCTGTTCTTTAAATAAATTATTTGTAGTTGCTAGAAGAATATAGTATAGTCTAGACAGAATAGATAGAAGTGAGACTTTGTTTCTACGAGTAGACGGGCGACGCGTACATCAGTGCGAGACTGGACGTGTCAGATGAATATGGAAATGCTCATACCTGTATAGAAACATTTTTATTCTAATACTAAATTTTATTTTATATAATAAATGCGCGGACGCGGCAACGTACGCATGCAGTACTACCTACCTCATTCGTATCGCCCCGTTTTCGCGCATCCTGCGCTAATCAGGAGGCACCTACTAATAGTAAAGAATCTGTAGGTTCTGACAGTTGATACCGCACTGACAACCAGGAAGTAGATTTTTATTATGTGATATCGATATGATGAAAACATCGCGTCATATGTCTCATCTGTCGTTTTAATACAAACTGTCTCTACCTTATGAATACCGTATGGCATAAATGCCCGTTCCCACCGGAACCGCGCTCCACCGCTGCGCACGCGCGGCACGTGCGCTCGCGCCACGTTTACGACGCAGGTTAATGAATTACGATGTATTTAAGTACTACGGCTCGGTCGGGAATCCTAGTAAGCGGCCAGCGTTTTTATCATGATGGCATACGGGTATTGGATCTGAATAAATAATATTGAATGTTTTCTAAGCAGAACGTCCGCTAACGAAATTCTTCGATCTGAGTGAAAAACATTTTTTTAAATTCCACTTCGATCGAAATTTAGAATCTCGTTAGCGGAAGCAGAAATGCATAGTAAACATTTACTGTTAATATGGGGTTGCCCATCGTCACTAACGATTCTCAATGTAACTTGAAACGTTAATGCAGTAGATGTCGCTTCGAGCCTCGAGAAGTCTGACTATGTTATGCTGTCTTGTTCTTTGAAGTAAACTGTTGGCTAATGTAAGAAAAGGGAACTGTTGCACTGACGAAACGTTATTCGGTTAATAGTTGTTTGTCCAACTGAAAGATTTGCCAAATGATAGGTATGCCAAAATTTTAGTCATTATAACAATCGACTTTACAATAATTCTACCAAATGAAAAGTTGTCATACAAAAATTTGGCAGTAGTTAGTTGTCAAAGTGAATCATCGGCGAAAAGTTGGTTGGCAAGTGAAATTCGGACATAACAAATTCGGAGAAAAGGCAGAACCCCGTAAGATAGACATTACATGCCAAATGAGTTTCTGCTTTTTTTTGGTATAAGCTTTATTGCCAACTGTACTTTTCTGTATACCGTCATCAGCTAATCGTTGAGCCGATTCTAAAGAGACCAAACTCAAGTCCATGACCGCTGATTGACGGCCGCTTGCTTTAACCAATAGGCTACGGTAGCTCATTGCGGTAGAGTGTTTCTTACTTTTCAATCGACGAAATAAACGGAGGAGGTTCTCAAGTCAACGCGTATATATATATATATTATTTATGACCACGCATATCTTTTTACAGAGTAGTCAGATTTTGATTAAAAAAAAATAGAAAAGGTATACCTCGAAGTTGGACCCACATAAATTTTAAATAAAAATTTCAACCCTAAGTGTAGGAAAACAGGGGACGATTGATTGTTCACTTACCGATTGAAATGTATGACCACATATTATGCAGAAAGTAATCAAAAATATTGCATGTAACTGGTAATTAAGTTAGTAATTATCTAAAGTAAGCCACAGAAAATTGAAAAACAAAAACTTTATAACAAAAAAATATCATCCGCCGAAAAAGAACTGAAGAGCTAAATAATAATTAACCTTTTTTATTTAGTTTAATAACTAAGTTCTTAAATTAATCTGAGTGTACCTAAGTAATTTTGAGTCGGCGCCAACTCAAAATTACTTAGGTACACTGAGATTAATTTAAGAACTTAGTTATTAAGGTTAATAAAAAATGTTTAATATTTATATGCTTGTTCGGCGCCGACTCAAAATTACTTCGGTACACTTAGATTAATTTAAGAACTTAGTTATTAAACTAAATAAAAAAGGTATATTATTTTTTGCTTTTCAGTGGTTTATTTTTTTTGTTAAAAAGTTTATATATAATTATTTCACTGAAAAAAATGCCGTGGAACCCTAATCTCTTATGCCATACATACTTCACCGTATATTATAATCAACAAACACACATAAGTGACTAAGGTGTTTGACTCGTACAGTCTGCTAACATGTTCCCGCGTAAGTTGCAACTAGTTATTGTTTCACGGTCGGTTCACATCGCTCTTTTGTATTAAATTACGTTAAAGTGAGTACAAATTGGTGATGGGTTTTTATCGCAGATTACATCTGAACATCATGTTTTTACCCGTAACAAGATCATGATACCGTTCGTTGTTTCTTTCAGTATAAACTGTGTGGTCGATTTAAGTAGCGACCACACCGCTGCTCAAAATACGCTAACGCACCGTAAACGCAGCAAAATGTACGAAGAATACGTGACGCATACGACACGTCAACACGTATACGCAGCGTAACGCACCGGTGTGGTCGTTACTTTACGCGTGTTAGTTAAGGCAATGACGCGACAATTCAGTGTCCTAGAGGCAACCGTATGGCTCGCTCGTCATGAATAAATGTTATTCTATTCCATTCTATTTGAGTTCCCAAAGTATTGTGGAACCGAACCGCCCTGTGCAACTCGAACTGATCCAACTTGGACTGGGGCAACCCAAAAGGTGGAATGATGACCTGCACGGTTACCACAAGACGGCCCGCGAGCTGTTTTATTTTATTTTATTTATTTTATTTTATTTATTTTTGAAACAAACAGTCTTACAAAGATATTACTACGTGATAACTTAATACTATATAGACCTATAGTTTCCAAATTGATTTTAACATATTAAACAATGTTGCGTACTTAAGTAAAAATATCAAACTTATTTGGTTTTAGTTATAGTTACTAACAATTGCCATTACGAAGACGTAATTATAAAAATATGTATGTTACACCTAGAAGTATGAGCGAGTAATATTTTTACACAGACCAGATTAATTTCAATCTTATGCCTAAAACCGGTTATCCACATGGAAAAATTGTTTTACTTATTATATATGTATAATTAAGTAGGTAATACTACTTTCTAAATACACTTTTTAATGACTCTATTGTGCAGTTAAATATATCTATATCAATCAATTTATCATTATTGTTATAAAGTGCACAAGCACGCTTAACAAACATATTTTTTGAATGAGCTGTTTTGCTAAAAGAGATGGAAAACAAATGCCCGGAACGACACTGGCGTTGCCTATTACGTGGAACTCTGATACGGATGTCATGTAGAAGGTTAGGGGCATCAATATGGTTATTTATGATTTTATGTAATAAAACAGAGTCAATGCAATCTCTTCGACATTCAAGGGATTGAAAGTTTTGGCGATTTAAAGATTCTTTATAATCTTTGTAATCATTACCAGTTTTAAATTCAAGGGACTTCAAAAACTTTTTTTGTAGTCTTTCAATCCTATTTATATGCACATTATAATAAGGTTTCCATACCGCACTCGCAAACTCAAGCCGACTACGAGCGTAACTGTTATACAATATCTTAAGTGTTGACGTGTTTCTAAAGGGTTTACTAATTCTCAATATCATTCCTAATTGTTTAAAAGATTTGTTCAAAATATGATCAATGTGCGGTACAAATGTCAGTTTATCGTCCATAATGACGCCAAGATCACGAATCTCCTTTACTCTTTGCAAATCTTGGTTACACAACTTATAGTTAAATACCGACAGCTTCTTTTTTCTTGAAAAACTTATTATGTTACATTTATCTGAATTTAGAAATAGATTGTTTTCTCTACAAAATGTTTCAAAATTATAAAGATCACTTTGTAAAAGTTCACAATCTGCATAAGAGCGAATAACTCGATAGATCTTCGCGTCATCAGCATAAAGAAGGACATTAGAGTGGGAAAATGTTTTAACAATATCATTAATATATAGAGTAAATAACAAAGGCCCCAAATGAGACCCTTGAGGGACGCCTGAACTTATATTTTTACTGTCCGATGTAAACCCTGAGACTACTACTGACTGTGTCCGATTTTCAACATAGCATTTAACCCAGCGAAGCAAATCACCGTGCATACCGAGTTCCCAAAGCTTATTTAGTAAGGTATGATGACAAATTTTATCGAAGGCTTTGGCAAAATCGGTATACACGGCGTCTACCGAAAATCCATCATCCATAGCCTTCAGTATAACGTTGGTAAATGTCAACAAATTCGTATCAACTGATCGACCTTTGTAGAAGCCATGCTGGTTGGGTACAATGTGATGTTTTACAACACTAGACAATTGATCTGTTACTATTTTTTCTAGCAGTTTACCAAATTGACATAATTTTGATATAGGACGATATTTCTCAATATTACGAGAGATAGGGCCTTTAGGGACAGGAGTAATCCATGCATGTTTCCAAATAGTAGGAACACAACTTTCAGTAATAGATTTTTTAAAAATAACTGTAATTGGGAGTGTTAACGAGGAAGAACATCTCTTAATAAACAAGGGGTGCATTCCATCGGGCCCTGCGCCTTTGTGAATATTAACAGAATTAAGATATTTTTTAATGATTTTTTCATTAATTTCAATTAAGTGGATATCTATTGAGGGATTTATTGGTGAAGCTAAATTGTCGACATCACAAGAACTAGTATTGTATACTTCAAAAACAGAGTGAAAATGTTCATTAAATAAATTACAAATCTGTTCCCCGTCGGATGTGACGGTGTCTTTATATTGCATTGTTTGCGGAAGCCCATTATTTGAAAAGATGGATTTTATATAAGTCCAAAAGAATTTCGGATTATTTTTTATATTTTTTTTCTGAAAGAGATATATAGTTACGATAGCATTCTTGTTCGACTTTTTCAGCCCGTTTTCGAAGCAATCTAAAACTATCATAATCTAGTGGATTGCCATATAACTTCCAAAGCTTGTGAAATTTTCGTTTTTCTTTTAGAATTTTTCTCAATGATTTGCTATACCAAGCAGGTAGTTTAGATGATGAATAAAGTTTACGTTTAGGGACATACTTATCAATAATACCATTCAAGCAGTTATATAATTTTTCAACCGCATCTTCACAATTAAGATGACTAAAATAAGTAGACCAATTTATATTTGACAACTCATTATTAATTTGTTCGTAATTCGCTGAATGAAAATTGTAAAAAAACCTTGGCAAGGGCGCTAACTGAGGCACGTTATCAAGTTCTAAGTCAATCATTAATGATTTGTGATATAGCGCGTCCTCGGGGACCAATGGTTCATCACTTACAGTCACTTTACAACACCTACTGCAAAATACTAGATCAAGTAAATTATTACATGAATTAAAAACACGATTATATTGTCTTAGGCCTGTAAAAGATAAAAAATCAGTCATAAGTTGTGATGCATAGTTATTGCCAGGCAATAGATCTACTGCGTCCAAGGTCAGTACCCAATCAGCTTGAGATATATTAAAGTCCCCGGTTATTAAAAATAGATCATTAGCATGGTCTAATGTTAATTGGCACACTATGTCAAAAAAAGAGGTCAAGGATTCCCTATAGTAAGGACCGTGTGGTATATAAACACAGGCAATGTTTAAATGACGATCCTTTTTAAGTATATCCGGCGCTAAATGAGTATCATTAGCGTTACCATTACTCGATGGGGTTGACAACGGAATAGATACCCACACACACTCGCAGCCGGCGGCCGGCGGCGTGTCAGCTGTGTCGCGGAGACAAAAACTATCCGTCTCTTTCAGAGTTCTAATCAGAAAGAGGCAGTAGTCTATCTAGCTTGCGGTCTTGTGATAGACGTGCTGGCAAGTCCGGTGGGTACAAGGGAGTCTGGTCATTGTGGCATTATTTGGGAGAGGCATTTGCCCAGCAGGGACGTCTTTCGGCTGATATGATGATGACGATGATCATGTAGTATGGACTGTCACTATTTTTGTACCGCGAATCCTATGTTCCATGTAAAGCGCTGGTGACGACACTGTGGGCACAGTTATTAACTTAGTACTAGTGGGTCTGTGAGCTGCAAAATTCGCAAGCATATGTCTTAAATATTTTTATTTTGTTTCGAAAATCAGATTCGACAAAAAAACATTATATTGATTGAATATGTCCATAAAATTTTACGAGAATCGATCGAGAACGTGCGACCTGTTCAAGAGAACAGCCGGCCATCCGGACATACTAAAGAATTTAGATTCAAGCTGCAACGGAAAACCTCGTTACCTTCGCTCGCTCGTTCAGAAATGACAGCGGTATGAATTCGGTAACTAGTAATGTGAAAAGGTACTTCAATGAGCAACTGTGTCTGACTGCACATTACACAGTTAACCGGCAGTACGTTGGAGAGCTGGTGTAAACGAACAGATGATCTCGTGAAAGTATTTCGCTAGCTAATTTCCCGGAGCCCAAAGTTTCGCGGCGCGCCGGCGATGTACGAAGATGTTGATGTGGTTTCAAATAATTAACAAATTAAAAACGTTCGAAAATTATTTCAAAGTTCATCATCGTTGAAACATAGCTAAGTTTTAAGAACCGTCTCGATCACGTCAGCATGCACTAAAACCTGTCCATATGTTTAGGAGCTACGATGCCACAGACATAAACACAGACTTACAGACACGTCAAACTTACAACACCCTTATTTTTGCGTCAGGGGTTGAAAAATCTGAAACCGAGATCTACTGAATAGTGACCCAAGATCTTGAATTCTAACAATACTAGTCCTGTCAGGCGAGGTATCAAGTTTGGCACTACTGAATACCCACAACTTGAGAACGAACTTTTTTTCAATACCCAACACGCTACATGATAAACATTATACACACTGGATAGAAAACTGAACGGTTTGATATACTGAAACAAAAAATGTAATAACTACTTACATACCCTTCTACGTTACTTTTTTTCTATAAAATGGTAATTTGATACTTCATGTAACAAGTGTCAACTATGTACAATATTACTGTAACAACATAAATGCAATAAACTAGTTGATTATAAATTATAATATTAATTACAAAAACAACTAAAAATAATATTCATAACGAAATATCTGTAAACTATGTTATTAAGTAAACCTATAATAAGTAAATGCCCCCAGGTCTCCGTCTCTTTTTATCTGGGTGAACGAACAAGCCAATATGAGCAGCTTATTTAATATTTTAATAAATAAATAAAAAATAAAAATATTAGGTACGCGTACAACATTATTAGACCGAATATTAAATCATAAGTTACACTAAACAGATAGAAAGGGTGCCTACAAAGAAAACTCCAAAAGATCCAGCCTATATTTATATAAGGCTACACTAAAAGTTAAAAGATCTATCCCTAAAAGGTACCGTATCCCTTGGTGCTCGCCTCGTAGCGCGGTACAAATTGCCCCCAAGTTGCGGTCTTCATTTCCTGCGCGGGACTTCGAGATGAAAAGGATTTTTGCCCGTCATTACGACTCTTTTTAGGAAACTAGCCGGCCGTGTTTTGTTTTCAGCATCGACATACATATAGGTATTTGAGACGAAGTTTCTCTTTCTGGAGCGAGGTAAGGTATTGAAATTGGCATCTTTGGGTATAAAACCATACGGGGGGATGTCTTTGGGAGAAACGACCCAACTTTAATTAATCAATTTATTTATTTATTTATAAGAAGACCAGCAGCTTTAACATACAATAAATATAGGCACACAGCTAGAATACAATTGTCGTGCCAGTGACAGGTCTCCCTAATAGATACAGATTATTTAGGTACTAGGCCTATGATACGTCACTATTATGATGAAAACAAATCTTATCTAAAACAGTTTGTTACGAGGCTGTTTAGGTACATACATACTCGTACCCCGCACTAGGCCAGCGTGGGGACTACTGCCCGTTCCCTCTCATCCATAGAGGAAGCCTGTGCCCAGCAGTGGGACGTATATAGGCTGATTTATTATACTCGTATATGACCTCTTCATTTTTGCCCGCAAGCTCAATGACTAAGGTACGTAGCGAACGAAGTTCTCCATTTCAGCCTAGGAAAAAAAAGAGTATGTCTGGGTATCCAGATGTCCGGCTGTTCTCCACTAGGTCGCATTTCTAAACCGGTTCTCGTGAAATTCTGTTTTGTGTGCAAGTGGTTAATAAACACCAAGAGCGGGTGGTTCGGAAAATCCGCGCTGCAAGAAGATGATGATATTGACGATGATGAAGATGAACACGGATATTTCGACACATCCAAAACGTCGGAAGACCTCAGAGAGGTAAAGAAATAAGTTAATTATACGCGATTAAGTCCCGTTTAGTGAAAAATATGTGTGAGAATCGTGATAGCTTAAGAACCAATATTCTAGCCTTTTATTGTAGATTCAGTTTTTGGAAATAAAATAATAAAGACAGGGTCACCAACTTCTACAGGTCACAGTTTTATCTCTATGTAGGTTACATAAGAAGCAACTAGAAGCTGTTAAAGTAATTTCAACAATTTTGATTCAGTCGTAGGTATAACTTTGTAAACGCACATAAAACCTCCAACTTTCCGTACCGTCCGGAAAATTATTAATTGTAATTGTAACAAACCGTGGAACTCTGATACCTCAATTAAAATAATAGACGACTTTGTATTAATCAAGCGATTGAACCTCAGTGGGGGCCCCCGGGGTTGGGAGTGGGTAGGAATGTTAGAAGAGACAGTTGCATAATGACTGTCTTTGTATATGTCAAAAGTACAGCTACGCAATAACTTAATTTCGAAAATGACACACATACTTAACGGTATTGTCTGTCTGTTACCTTTTCATTACTTAACCAGTTTCGATGACGTTAATTTGGTTATGTATTAAGCTCAGACCAAGTACCTACTAAGGTAAAAGCTGCAGGTTAAGAATCCGCAGTAAGCTCGATTCTCCATACAAACGTAGTTACGCTCTGATTTTATAACTACGTGTTGGATTGTAACGAAACTTTGCATGTACAATGACATAAGGTATATCCAGGTCTGTAATTAGTTTATGTAGCTTCAGATACCATAGTAAAAAAAATACAGCGAATTTGATTTCTTCATACAAAACTCGTTTTTGCTGTATTTCGTTTGTTTTATAAACTGGACCCAGATAGACTAATTACAGACATAAATATATACCTCATGTCATTGTATATGCAAAGTTTCGTCACAATCCAACAAGTAGTTTTAAAATGATAACGAAACTCCGTTTGTATGGGAAGGTGAAATTCGGCCGAGCTTACTGCGGACTCTTAAGGATACAAGCTACATAATCTATTTATTCGCCTCTTGGGGGCAGGAAGTGTAATAACACAGCAAAATCTCAGCAACCCCTTGACCAATCATGAGTCTAGTTTAGGAATATTACTAACAATTTATACGGTCAAACTATGTTTAGGAGGGCATGGTGCGGGCAGCACGGCCGCGACAACACACCGAACATCCTGATGGGTTCGAAACATGTCGCCCGTAGTGACATTAATTGTGTACACATGTTTGTTAACGTTCTTAACGGTCTAAATCTAAAAATATGCTTTTTCAAACGCGTCGGCTAGTCGTTTTATCAATTAAGCGCTTCGAGACACATTTTCTAACCCCTTCTATCCCTACTCTCTCGGCCCAGTAATTGCACGCGAAATAATTTCCCTTTGAATAGCCGATTGCCAAGTTTTCCGGGAATCGGGGTATTTTACCAAAAGAGGGGGAAATTTCCACCTTATTCCCGCGATTGAGGAAAAACGTACCGCGAGAAATAAATAGGTTCTATTTACTCGGATATAAATAGAAAATGTGGGCGATTGAAATTGTTGATGGTCGCATGAAAATAAATAATAACGTTATCAATATGAATACAATGGCTCGTCCTTACGATTGATCTTGGCAAAACATCAACTTGTATCTAGATTTTGTGACCTTTTGAACATTTTTATCTCACAAAGTCTATTACTAACATCATGATGGCAAATCGGTCGATTTTTGTGACTATCGGGGCAGTAATCTTCGATTACATTTACTCAATCAAAAAAAAAATAGAAACATTTTAATTATCAAGAAAGTCCTATCGATTGATGTATTACACGTAGACTTACAGTATATTTTATTTGACTTGCACAGTTACATATATGGAGTGCAACCCCTTAAAAATATAAGTTTGTTAGTAATTTTATTAGAAAACTATGTAGCGGCTAACAAGGCACCTATCCGCCAAATGTTACTCAAATACACCTTATATTTTTCGAGTAAAATGCCTGTGACATACGGACAAATGTACATGACGAAATTGAAAGGGTTCCGCGTTTGACATTTTTAAAAATGATAACACAATTATATAATTTGCAAGAGTCAGAAGTAGGAATTCTTCAATGACTGCTAGTGAAGCTCGCGCATTGAAAATCTTTTACACGTTTCGTGCCAGGAACCACTAGCAGGCGCTTACGCCGTAGTCCCTTTCCGCTACATACGGAAAAAAGCACGGGATCGGCTAAGAGTGCAGAGGCTAGCTATTTTGAGAAGTGAATGTGTAAAATAACTTTAAAGAAAAAACTACCCGTAACACGAACTACCATACAAACGTTTCAAGCGACACGAGTGATTGGGGCCAACATGGCCTCTCACTTCCAAACGGACATAAATCAATGATCCCTAGCACGCACTTACGGCCGTATGATTCTACAATACAAAACAGTTGCCTGGCTTCCAGTGTCCAGTGACAGGCTTAGCATAATGATTTGGAAAAGAGGGTGACAAATAAATAATTGGACATACTAAAAAAAACATACATAAGTTTGTAAGATGGTTGATGGACAAGATTGAAATTATAACTAGGTATGTGAAAATATTTTTTAAACAAGTTTAACTGCTATATAGTAAGAATGATTAAGCGTTTACTGAATAAATATAGGTATATATTAGATGTAATCGAGTAATACGGTCACCAAATAACCATTGAATACATTAACCTCTAATTCATGAATTTGGATTGATTTGGCCAACTACAACAGCTAAAGTAAATTTACAGAATTAATAAACAATACTAATAATTAACAGAATCTAAATACTTATACCTAACATGTTTTAATTAATTGTGTTGACAGTCAGGCTGAAACTCTACATTCTTTTGAAATACAACATAATAAGAATAACATTTGACTCTAATATTTAAAGGATCTTCCAGGGTTTTTCCCGTGTTGTTTTCCAGGGCCCTAGATGAGCCCGTGGTCCGCATTGGCACCTAATCCAAGATTTGGCGTGGGAACTAGTTCCACGGAAGTGACTGCCATCTGGGGACCGATTTTTGACTTTCGAGCGCTCGAAAATCAAATAATAGTACATTACGTAACAAGGGCGGTGAATTCGTGAATGCCCCAGATCGCAGATGTTTATGGCCCGAACTGAAGGTGAGGGCTATACATATGCGCTCTGGGGCTTTACGGATTACCGCCCGTGTTGCGTCCAAATTTTTAAGTCTTCATATCTGGCCACAATGCGAGTTTTCCTGTACGCGCAGCGTGCAGTAAAACTCGCATTATGGCCAGGTGTGACGTAAAAGTAAATACGTTTGTAGTGTCCAAATGGCCGGCACTTACTTTCTATCAATAGATTTGAACACTAGTGGTCAATACCGCTCGTTAAAAAAAAATGTCGCTATTTTGAAATAGTATTCCATAATTTTTGACAGTTTTCGAGTGAGAGAGTCGAGCGCTCGAAAGTCAAAAATCGGTCCCAGGGGACCGACTTTTGAGGGGGGGTCTAATGGGTTGTTAGATCAGGACCTAACAACCCATTAGACCGTATTCCTCACAATGTTTTACTTCACCAAAAAGCTACTGTTGAATCTCAAACTAATGATAATTCGTACATAAGTTTTTCGAAATTGAAATTATTTATTTGCATATGCTAGCTTTTGGAGAGCTAGCTACCAAATCGGTCATGTGGCTTCAGCTGTATTGAAACTCCGTTAGCTACTTCCCTGAATAACCTTTTCCGATAATCTTCGTGCTGGCAGGCCGCGGGCGGTGGGTGCAGGTGTAGTGGGGTGGGAAAAAAAAAGAAAAAAAAATGTGGGCTCAGCGACTTTTTTTTTCAAACTGTTGCTCTGTACTCCCTGTGCACCCATATTATTATTTTTTCGATCGGGTGGTGGGAATGGTTTGCCAGCGTTAATTATAAATACCAAAATAATCATAATTTTAATGAGGGCTCAGCTGTATTGGCTTTATTTCTGATGCGAGATTAATCAATATGTACGCCCCAAAAAAATAACCTTGGGCTTACATATTACAGACCAACCGTTTGAAAAAAAATTAAAGTCGCTGAGCCCACCATTCTTTTCATTTTCTTCCCCACCCCACTACACCCGCACCCACCGCCCGCGGCCTGCCAGCACGAAGATTATCGGATAAAGTTGTTCAGGGAAGAAGCTAACGGAGTTTCTATACAGCTGAAGCCACATGACCGATTTGGTCGCTAGCTCTTAGTCCAATAGACACAGTACTGGCATGTTTAAATATATTATGGTCATGTGTATCTAGCTTGCATGCAAGCGTGGAAATATGTAGGTGTCTGTTAAATTATCAAAGAATACAACATAAATTAAAATAACTATACAATGTCAAATTTAATTAATACAAAACTTAGTGGAAATTAATACAGGATAATGGTATTAATAATTTACTTTAAAAACTAAATTTTAACCGACTTCAATTTAGTACTCCACTAAGCCACGAAAATATTTCCACATTTTTTTACAATTTACCACATGAAATGATTTCCGACAGCAAATGCGTTGATTACTATAGAAAAAACCGAATCGCTGTATGTGGGCCGATAATATTTGAGGACTTCCGTCGATTCCCCAAGATCATCACCAATGGCACTTCATTAGTTCCTCTTTCAACGGAATCTTATCAGAACCTGTGACGTACTTTTCCACTTTTAAGTACATAATTGAGGAATTCGAGAAGTCATCTGTGGTCTTCATCATCAATTCTTCGCCACCAAATGTATGATTTTCGGATGTAAATACAGGAGTTATAATATAAAATATCAAAATTACTACACGCGTGCCTAATAAAATTGAGGAGTTCCCTCAATTCCTCATGGATCCCATCATCTAACCGATTTTATTTTAAATACAAACAAAAAAAATCTAATCGGCTCATCAATGACGGAGTTCTGAGGTAACAAACAGAAAAAAAACAACCAAATTAAGAACCTCCTCTTTTTGTTTGAAGTTGGTTAAAAATAGCGCTAAACAACAGGCGGTCATATCACTATAGAGCGATCTCTCCCAGACAAAGTTTGGGTAGCGGAGAAGTTGAAATAAATTTATTGCCAGTAGAAGGCAATACAAGACGATTGAAATATAGACAAATAGACTATTCAATTTAGAATAGCGCAATATTCATAAATGACATCGGAATTCTCAATGAGCTTTTCAATCATAGAATCGATGGCCATTTTATATTCCGTTTCATAGTAATACAGGCTCGTAATTGAAGAGACGCGAAACACAGTTAGGGGTTGAACCGCCGTTGAGCCGCAGTGCATGAATTTGACTGGAATCGCCCGCTATGCTATGTAATTACCTGCTATATTAACGATGCTATTCGGCAAAACTACTTTCAAAAACTCGCGTCTACTCAAAAAAGTCGTTTCAAACACGACTTAAATCCAATGAAGCTAGAGCTGAATCTCCGGTGAACATTTAGAAACAATTACGAGTGTGTGGGGTTTGTCGCCGATGAATTTGGTAGTGATTGCAAAACTGATAGGTTATCGGCATGTTTCAGTTCTCAACTCATTCGTTTTTTGAATGAAACTGGTGTTTTACAACATGATATTGCCAGTAGTGGCAGTAGGTTTGAGAGCGATAGGGCACAACAGAATGTCATCACTATGAGCGAGCTAAATATATATCACATTCTGCCTGCTGATCTGCCAAACATACTTGTTATAATACGAGTATGTAACATTGACCTCTTTCAAAGTTAGGTTGACCAAAAATGGCTGCATAAACAATGTTCAAGAAACGACGAAACGTGAAGTCAAAAGTAACTAGTATGTAACTAATTGCTCATAATAGTAAGCGTTAGTATGTAGTCTTAACATCGTAGCCTAACAGCTGATATAATCGGTAAAACGCAATTTCTCTCTCTTTTCAATTGGATAACATACGGCTCGCCGTTTCTTCCCATAGCAGCCTGTTAGCTCACACTTTTCAGTCTCGATCATTACGTTTCCCGTTCGACGCAAATATATAATGCATCTCGTGAACGTCAGTATTTTTTGCCTGCTGAGCGGCCAGTAACACACATACCCAGATTTGGTTCTGCATAACCTCACTGCGGGCGGCGGCGGCAGCGGTTTTTCTAATGAATTGCGTGTGGTCCCAACTGGTCCAAAATGGTCCAAAATGTTATGACTATCAAATTCCAAAATAAGTTGACTTCGCAAAATTTTGCACAGCCGCTTCCAGGTATTTACATTGGATTACTTATTATTTTTAATATCTTCTAACCGTATACTTGCAAATAAATTATGTTTCTCTTCATTTCATATTTGAAGCAGCTCAACTGCAAGGCAGGAATTTTTTTAAGGGAAAGGGGATACATACAGTAGAATCATATTTATTTATAGATATTACATATGGATATTTCAGTAAAATACTTATTTCGTTAAAAAGCTATATTTTCACGAAAAATTATTTCGTGAAAATATAGCTTATATCTGCAATATACTGAGAAAAGTTAAAATTGGTATTCGACTCACGGAATGTGACATGCCCAAGGTCATGATTATACAGTTCAATTCTCTATCATCCCCATTTTGAAAGACAGAGATATATTATGATGTTTGGGATATCCCTATGTCGGGGAAAGGTAAAATTGAACATGTAAAATTAGACACAAATCAATTATGCAAGGACAGTAAAAGACAATTTAGACGCAAAGACTCGCCGCTTCTCATGCTATCGGTACTTTATGTCAAATCAGGGACAGGGACTTGTTTATGTCAGGATGGCCGGCTTCAATGGAGCCGCGGCGCGCACTGCTACCATTATAGGCTTTAAATCTAAAGCCAAAATCTAGCGCATAGCTGCATGTGGTAAATCGGGATTATTTGGGCTGAGTAGTAATTACATTTCAGCTATGCGATTCAAAACCAATTGGCCCGATTATTATAACTGAATGTGTGTAGGGAGTGCCTGAAGTTTTTTGTATGATGAAGTATGATAGGTTTTCTAGTGAAGCTAGTTGGTAGTAGTAGTTTCTAGTGAACGTAGTACTTAGATTATTATATTTTACCCATTAAAGGTTTACCCATGGGCCTGGATAGGGTGCCCCTAAATAATTAAAAAAAAACATACCTCGGCATGAAAAAAAAATGATTATCCAAAAAAACTATTTAGATCAATATAAAACATTATGGTTAATACATTAGGTAAAGTAATTGATTAAAACTTTTATGTATAAAAGCACATAAAAGCATAAAATTACTTGACGACCGCTTTAGCCTAGTTGGCAGTGACCCTGCCTACGAAGGAAGAGGTCCGTCGAATCCCGGTAAGGGCATTTATTTGTGTGATGAGCATGAATATTTTTTCCTGAGTCATAGATGTTTTCTATGTATTTAAGTATTTACTTATCAATATAAGTATGTTTATCGTCGCCTAGAACCTATAGTACAAGCTTTGCTTAGTTTGGGACTAGGTCTATTTGTGTCAGATTGTCCCCAAATATTTAAACATATTTATTTAATTTAAACATACTTATTCAAGGGTGTATGTGAAGTCCCCAACCCGCACCGGGCAAGCGTGGGGACTACTGCCCGTTCCCTATCATCCATGAGAGGAGGCCTGTTCCCAGCAATGGGACTTATATAGGCTGATTTATTTTTATTATTATTTTATTTAAACTTTAGACAGCAAGAAGTATGTTATCTTATCATCTCAGTTAGATGGTTGAAATGAAAATATTTGTAACAAAGTAGCAGATGAAACCAAGGAAATTAAAACTCGACAAACAATATAATATAATGAAAACCTGGAAATGGCTTAGCATTAATGCAATTCATATAACAAAAATAAACAAGGGAAATAATAATAGATTTAAGTAAATAAAAGTAAATAATGTTTTAATCAAGCTTACAAACTTTGGGAAGTTGAATGAACGCGATAAAATCAATAGGATCCAGTCCAATCAGCAGGCAGGGAGAACAAGCAAGCAAATCGAGTTAACCTCTGCTGATTGCCGTTTTCCTCTTATTAAGGCGCTTGTACCCACAACCTACAAAGGTATTTGTTGGGATTTCGCCTTAATAGAACTTTCATTAGGGGCTTCTTTGGTAATTCAATCGTTTGTTGGGTATAATTTGACGCAACAATTCGCTGTTATTTTTAAAACATTGTTAATGATTAATTAAGTACATGAGTTCGATTTTGATTCAGTTTAAACAAAGTACAATAGGCATAGATTATAGAGACATGAGAATTATACATGCACTATATAAAGAACAGGAAGCCTTAGTAGAAATAGGGACAGGAGAAGAGAAAAGCCAAAATGAAATAGCGTGTTAGGCAGGGTTTCACTCTCGAGAAATTTTGGGATCAGAAAAAGGCGGTGTTAAAATTAATGGAGAAAAGTTTCACATTATAAGATTTGCTGATGACATCGCAGCGGTAGCCGAAAATTCTGCACAACTTGAACCGCTCGTAACAGAAATGGACCTCATATTCACAGAATTTGGACTAAAAATAAATATAAAAAAGACCAAAACATTAATTGCATCTAAGACAAGCCAAATAATAGACCCTATAAAAATTAGAGGTTCCGCAATTGAACAAGTCAAAACATTTAAATACTTAGGCAGCATTATGACCTGTGACTCCAGATGCACTTCGGATATCATCGCACGCATAGCCATGGCTAAAAAAGCCTTCAATGCTAAAAAGCAAATATTAAAAGCAAAAATATCTCGAAATATCAGAAAACGATTTATTAAGACTTACATCTGGAGCATGGCATTATACGGAAGCGAGACGTGGACTCTAACCCAGCGTGCTAGAGAGAGACTGAACGCATTTGAAATGTGGGCATGGAGAAGGATGGAAGGTATTAGTTGGAAAGAAAGAAGAACAAATGAAGAGGTTCTAAATTTGATAAGAGAAAAAAGATGCCTACTAAAAACGATTGAAAACAGAAGGGGAAATATGATGGGGCACCTGATACGATACGACAATTACATAAAAACTATAATTGAAAGAAATATAGAAGGAAGGAGAGGCAGGGGAAGACCAAGACGTGCGTTTATGGACCAAGCTAACGAGAAAGTTAATGTAATGTCGTACCAAGAGCTTAAAACGGTTGCTTAGAGAAGAACAAAGTGGCGATTCCTAAACCGACAAGAGCCCCGCTCTTAAATTTATGATTATGAAAACAAAGCTGTACTAAAGTTTCTCAAAAATGATGACTTATTTCAATCCAGAATAGAAAGAAACTAAAAAAAAATCGTGTTTTATTTTTTTGAAAAAACGTTTGTTGTTGTTGGCATTCTTATTAGTTTTAGAGAAAAATGTTTGTATAAAAATACACAAATCTGCACGCATATCACAGAAAGTTATAAAACAGATTAACATGCAGTTGTTTCCAATCATTCTCATTATAAATTTAATAAAAAAAAGGAACACGCTGAAGTCATTATTTTGAAATTCGATTTAACTTTAGCATAATAGTAATAATGAAGCATACAATGAAGGCATTAAAGAATTAAATTAATCCTATAAAACCTTATTTATTTTAAGGCGCGCATTATGTAGATACTTATGTTATATTCCCAAAAATAATAAATTCATTTATTTCGCCCAACTAGGAACAATGAAATGGATTACAATTGTACATTGTTTGATTTTTAACATCCTTTTATACAACATGAAGTGTGTTCACTATAGGCAAAATATTTTTATGATCAGAGCGAGTAACGGTTGAAATGATGCGTTTCAGAGGTTTGACGACCTGGACCTATTCAGTGCAAGTGTTCCTTCAGTGTGACGACGCTTATCTCGTATTTTTTTCGGTACAGGTAGGGAAATAGTTTAAGTAACCGTTTTAGTGTATTTAGAAATAAGTACTTTAATCATGTAGCCGTATCCAGACGCAAAAGCGCTGTGTTTTCGTTTGGCTTTTGCTCACTTATTTTTTACATATTTATTACGCTATCGGTGAGGATCTGTTATTAGCTCACTGTCACTACTGTTTTAAGCTACTGTGAAGTATTTAAGCTGATGATCTTCCTACATAAATAAATAAAATAAAATAAATAAATAAGTTCACATAATTTGAGGTTTTGAGCAATTACACATACAGTTGTAATGAAATGATATACCTAGTCATTCTAACACTGTTTTCCGTGAATAGTCACGTCACGTCGTGCAAAATATTAGAAATTAAAATACAGTCAAATAAAACAAGATAAGTTCTTAAGGGTTATGTCGATAACTAAAACAATAATAACATGTATTTCATAATCATCCATCCACATAATTGATGTCGTGTTCCATCTTCAGGATTGCATATATTGAAATCAAACCATTCAAGGCCATGTCAAAGCAAATGTCGCGGGTCTAAATGGAAAATGGCAACCTGTCAAAAAATTGAATTCGTAATTGGCAATAAATGGAATCAACAAATAAATCGTTTTTTGACGACAATCTTATTCAAGTCGAACTAACCTTATAGTGGGGTCAACACGACTGTACGTTTGGGTACTACAAATATGACTTTGTATTTGATATACCTACATAAATACATAAACACATAGGCAACATACATAATATAAAAAACAATTTTATTATTCATGTTCATCCAGTCATCGCCAACCGTACAAAGCCTAGTACTAGAGGAGAGGCGAAATATTTGTGTGTTGCGCACGAAAATTTCGTATCTGATGAGATCTGGATGTATTTTTTTCTTTTGCCATTCGTTGCGTTAACTTAAGTTTAGCGTACCCTTGCAAATACGGAAAAACTTCTCTCCTTCCGCGAATACTCACGCACGTTGAAACAAAACAAGAGAATCAAACCAATAAACCCACGTATATTCCGATGTACAATGACGCAATCTATCAAACGAGCCACATTGTTGTACCCCCAGTGTTGCCTTATATAGGGATGTCCTCCAACGGATGTAGGACGCGTATGATTGGATGTGGATGTGAACTTCACATCGAGACACTTTGAAACCTACAAATTAGAACAAATAAAAATGTATGCAATGCACATATAAACGTTTTTGGGTTGTGTGAAATTGTTAATGTATTTATTTGTCGAGGAAACACTGCCAACGAACTACGTACTAACAATATACTTCGACAAATGAGAAATAAAAACAAGAACGAAACTCAAGGGAAAGACACAAGATTGTAATTTGCCGCATGTTCGGCCGCCATGGCGTCCCTATACGCATAAATACTTACTTTTAATAATATGGAAAGAGCTACCAGGTGATGTTTTTATTCAATTTTTCGGGAGCACTCGACGGGAATCAAAACGAGTTTCGACCAAGTTTAGGGGAAAAATGTTTTCTCCGCGCATTTCAATTGCGTAAATATTTACTTTACGCCTTGGATTACAGAAAAATACTGTTATATTTCAGGTTTAAGCCTAAGTGGAAAAAAGGGATGTTTTTTTTTAAAGTGTAGGTAAGTGTAGGTGACTTTTAAAACTCTGATTGTAAAACACGAAAAATGCAAATAGCAAACAAGTACATTAACATTTTATTATACATTTAGTAATAAATATAACATTAACGTTTGAATAATACTATGGATACGGGGTAGTTACACAGTAAATCCACTAAGCCAATTAGTATTCCCGCACAATGTTATAATCGTTTCATAGTTAATATCCCCTCAGAACATTTAATGAATGTCGTTTAATTAGAGCAAGAAACCTAATTAACCCGAACACAGACAGGTGTGTTATAGGCGTTTTAAATTTAACCTGTTTCTCTAGACCTGGCATACTATAAATAAAAATGTAAAGAATGTTACGTTTTGGATGTGATTTGGGATGATGATGAAAATGGATAATTTAATGGTGCATTTCATAATTTTAATTTCTATCAAATGAAAACAAACTGTTTCGTAACACTTAGCATTATTTTAGTCAGTCAGTTGTCATAGTTTTCTTTGATGTTTCATTGGTTTTTATGCACATTACAAAACAATGGCAGAAGTATTTATGAATCAGGACATTATGGGTTTTATAATACACTTCTGCCCGCAACTTCGTCTGCATAGACCCGGGATAAAACTATCCTTTATTTTAATCCAGGCTTTAAACTGCTCTCGTGCAAAACTTCATCCAAATCGGTTGAGCCTTTTAATCGCGACTGAGTAACAAACATCCAAAATTTCGCAATTATAATATTAGTAGGATAAAATATTAGTAAGATTATCTAAGCAAAGCTTATACAACAAACTATCATTAATACAGTTTCATGTTAATCGTTTATCACGCTAGTAAATTTCATGCAGCAAAGTATGCCGCGTGACATTTCGCAAAAATCTTTTATGTCGTTTGAACTGATTGAAATGTCAGTTGTTATTAAGTCTTAATAAGTTTCAAATTTCGACCGATGGAATATTTATAAGCATCTCATCAATATTGAACGCATATCCAAAAGTCGAAACAACAATAAAGAGACGTGTTCAATAAGAAAACATCAAAACAAAAATTATAAACAAATTAGACCGGAAGAAATAAGGAGCGAGTGGAGACAATATTACAAAAGGAAAGAATAGAAGCAAGGTTTCAATAATAAATTATCAAAGGGGGTCGAGGGTGGCTCCTAGCGGGACTCCCTGCCCCCGTTGGCGCGACGAAGCGTGAGGACCGAGGGACGACACCTCTCGGCGTCTTCCTTATTGTGTGTACACGTCCTTCCTTGTGGCGCAAGACGCATACTAAAGCGGAGGTGACGTTTTTAGGTACAAGTTATCCCCAGATGTGCGAATTACATAGTCGAATGCTTTGCTGTAACCTGATGTTAAACTATCAAATACAGTATTGCTATAATGTCTGTGTACTTTTACATTAGAAGTAAAAACTTACAATTGAATGCCTTCATGCCCTGATGGACTAAAATGTATTGATGGCAATCATCAAGTAGGTAGACTAGTACGGTTGAATGTGTAAATATTAATGGACAAGTATGTATATATGAAATACTTTCTTACATTTCATTTCATTCATTAATGCACAGACCTTATTCTAATCGAATGTAATGGTCATATTTTGTTTTGTTTTCAGTAACTTTGTGACATTTAGTATGTTATATCAGTCCTTAATGTGCATATTTTAAATTATTATTGTGTTACATTATTATTCTTTTATTGTAAGATTATTATTTTTATTGTAAATTACCGTTTGACATGTAAAAGTGGCCTTGTGGCCTATTTGCAGAATAAATAATTTGTATTTGTACATAGTTTATTTATTTTACACATTTAAATGGCAACAATATGTTAGGATACCGAGTGTTGCTGACATTTTTCCTCGACAAAATATTCCATTTTTTTCTATTTCCTGTCATCGCGCAACGTTTTAAAACAAAAGGTCCAACTGACCAACGGTGTATTCTCATCTAAATTGATTTTTCTTTGCATTTATTGATATAAAATTATAAAAGGAATAAATAAACAAAAAAAAGACCGGGTTGCACTCCGGGAGTGCCGGCAGAAGTGAAAACTCAACTCAAACTCAAGTTCTTCGATCAGGTCACGTCGTCCGTCTAACGAATTTTCAATCTGTCGAATCTAACGGTCACGTGACATCCTACGGTCACGTGCCCTGTTGCGAGTTTAACATTTTTCCCCCATCACAAAAGTGCACAGCGCCGCTAAAGAAGTTTTCACTTCAATAAATCTGCAAAACAATGGTATACTTTGCCTCCATAAAGTAAAAATAAATGAGGAATCACGATGACAAATGATACAGTTTTGATGAAATACCATTTTTCTCATACTGTTGTCCTTTCGTAGTTTTAATAAAAACGCGTCCGCGTAGGACTTTTACTTACAAATTAGAATTTGAGATAAGACAAACCGAAATGCGAGGGCGAGACCTAATCCGGGCCATGTGGGCCCTGATTGATCAATGAGAGAGACTTGATTTAAGAGATTCGAAAAATATTGAAGGACAAAATACAAATAATGTAACTCAACACTATGTATCATGTAAAACATCACTAAATAATTCCTATTAAGCTAAAAACATCTAAAATCATCAGAGTTTAGTATCATATTTCAGTAATTTCGTATGTCGGGCCCTTGTTAAGCAAATTTCATTAATTCTGATTAATACGCGATCCCTTATCTTCAGGTTTTATCAAAGTTTATCAAACCTGTTATAGTTAAAACTTGTTTATTCTTAATGTCTCTTAATAAAAGAGACATTTTTTTTTTGTTAACAAAGGTTAACAAATTTTATTAAAAAAGGACTCTGTAAATAATTATAGACTTTCCTCCTTATTCATAGTACTAAATGAAATCCTTCTGACAAATAAAATGTGTTTTTCCCTTTCTTACGGACACAATTATCAATGTAACAGATTAAGACAAACGAGTTTTATCGGCAATTTAGCTATAATAGCTTTGTTGAACATTTATGAATACATCCAATTAATATTAGAGCCTAGGAAATCCCCAATACTTTATAGAAAATTTTGTTATACAAGTAAGTATAACAGATCTTACCCCAAACTTCAATGAGGCATTTGATTATGGCTCTCGCAAAAATGTATCCCTTACTATAATATTTTAGTATTAAGCCATTTTTCTTTAATAAACGTTTTTAATAATAAATGAATATGAATATATATGAACATATTTTTACACCTTTTATTCGTGCCTCGTGGTCCACATCCTGCGTCAGCCACGAAAACTAAATCCTAATTATATGCCAAATTCAGAAGAACCTGCCTTCTACGACCGGGTCAGGGGGATTAGCAGCCTGCTTAGTTTAGACGGACAACAGGCGTTACAGGTGTCGTTATGGCAACTTATTAAGTTCCACCACATATTCGTTTGTCATTAAGAGGATAAAATGATTTTTGGTTTGTTTTATGATCTCATGAGATTACGGAAGCATTTTGAAATGATTCTTAAAATAGTGGTGCAACGAATAGTACTTTAACAAATGGGTACACTCCATCAAAAAAATTTAGATTGGTCCGAAAGCATATTTTTCTAAATTTCATAAAAAATCTCTGTCCCAGAAAACCATATCCCAGTGACGGAATTTTAAACTAATTACAGACATTGATATACCTCATGTCATTGTACATGCAAAGTTTCGTCACAATCCAACACGTAGTTTTAAAATGAGAACGAAACTCCGTTTGTGTGGGAAGGTGAAATTCGGCCCAGCTTACTGCGGACTCTTAATTTTATATTCCATCAAGTCACCTGAGTCCTAATTTTCGTTAAGCGGGAAACGGCGGCGTTCGGAATTTTGAATTTTCATAATAAACGGAAAAACTTCTTGTAGAATGCTCGTAGGGGCTTTCCTCTATATACGGTTATTCGCAAGTTATGGCGCACGAGCGTACCGTTACAATATTTTTGGCAGAGAATGTTGCCTAATCGAACTGCTCGGAGCGAAGCGAACGAAGTTTTATGCTCCAGTTTGGGCCGAAAATCGTTGGTATGACCGGATGTCCCGTTTTTCCACCGTTCTCTTCTACAGGTCGCATTTCTCCACCGATTCTCGTGAAAATTTGTGAGCTGGTTATTTGATTATATATTTTTTTTGTCTAGTCACATTTCAGAAAGAAAAAACATAACGGCTCGCGAGTTCTTCGGATAACAAAGCCACTAGTTTAGCCACAGACTAGCCAGTATTTTGATTAATGTGATGGGCGACTAGGAGAATGGTGGATGTGATAGACGATTTTCCAACACTTCAGGAGTTCTTGTCAGTAGTGGCAGTTAGTACCTACGTGAGAGTAACAGAATCATAATTAGCATCATTTTAAGGCATCACTTTTCCGTAGTAGGTACAGGATTTTTTTGGTAAAAGTTTGACAGCTCGTCTTGATCCTCATTAATTTCTTATTACATTAAGGCGTGAATTACATAAGACATAGACATAAGACATGTATTTAGGGAATTGTTTACACGTGGTTTAATGTGGGTCCCGGATTTATTTGCCTGGTACAGTGACCAGGACAGGCACATGAGACCAAAATAAATTTTTACATTGCAAGGAGGATAATGGAATGAAAAACACTTAAAACAAAATTGGAAATGAATAATGTGTGTGTTTTACTTGACTATTAGCATGAGTTTATTTTGGAGTTATTTTTTACCAAGTCTTCGAGCCCGAGTTTCCTTTGTCCTGCTGGAAACTCAAACACCAGCCAAATCTAGTCCTGAACAATACTCAGGGAAAAAAGAATTGCGCCGCGCCGCTTCAAAGAAATACGTATTTATTAAATATTTTCCTCTCAATAATACGATAGGAGAATAGAAAGAACCAACCATTCACTGTTATCACGGTGCATATTAAATGAATACAATTAAAATAGTAATTCATTCACCGTGAAAAAAGTGATGTAGCATCTAAGCGCTACACAAAGTTTTTGATGCATAGATATTATTATTCTTTTGACAATATTACTCGCTTAAGTGTTATGATTACAAACACCTAAGTAGAGATAGATTAGATGGATGACATTTGTCATTGTCCGATTGTCTATAATAAAACCCATTCCTTAATTATTTATATAAACTCCCTCTCTAGCTCAATAGGCTCACATCGGCTTTCATGATGCAACAAGAATTTTTGTTTTTGTGTTTATATGACTAATTCATGTAGGGTGACCATGCAGTAAATACTTTTATTTTCTAAAAATAGTACTCTGGTACAAACGCCAACACCGTTAACTGACCATCCTGTTTTTATATTAAACCTTATTACAATGCACATAAAGTGCTCGGATGGTCAGTTAACTGTGTTTGCGATGGTCTGCTACCGACCGAGCCCTAATAAGGTCCAGGCTGAAAACCAGCGCTGAACTCTTGTTGTTCAGCACATGCTGTGTCTGTAATTGAGCTGTACTTTTTTTATTTTTTTAGCATATTATTATTCTGTATTGTCACTGTTTGTATATGTCTGTACGTTGGCTTTTGGCAATACATTATTATTCTATTCTATTAAATATGACGGTTAATGGGAATATTCCGGTAATTTACAGAAAAATGTTTTACATTTACCATATAATAATATTATAATAGACGATTGTATAGTTTGTCCTCTCTGGGTCAATCTTTAACGTACCAAGCTCTAAATACTAGTCATTCCTCGCGATCATAAATACGGAAAATTGAAAATAACTATAGGAGCATAAAAAAGGTATTCCTCGGCAGCGATGGGTAATTTTTATGAAAGATGAACGTTCATAAATGGAATTATTTACTAGTGATGTTTATAAGAGGAAATTGCTTCAGAAACACTTCCTTTCCTGATTAAAACTTTTTAAAACCAATGATTGATGACATTAAAAAAACGTAATATGTATTTGCGGCCGGTTTCTAGATGGGTATTTAAAAAAATCTAAAATGTTTAACAAACGGAAGTGGGTGCGGGCAAGATACGAACGTAAAAATCATACATTGTGATCACATTATAAACTGTACAAATTCATTACATAACAGTTACATCCATAGTAATATTATAAATTCGAAAGTGTGTGTGTTTGTTTGTTTGTCCGTCTTTCACGGCAAAACGGAGCGACGTGATTTTTTAAGTGGAGATAGTTGAAGGGATGGAGTGACATAGGATAGTTTTAATCCCCGAAATCAAGGGGGTGAAATGGGGGGTACAAGTTTGTATGGAGCTCCGATATTAAACGAGTTCCACGCGGACGGAGTCGCGGGCAGAAGCTAGTATTATGTATAAAGAAACAAGCCAAGTCTGGCTAAGCCATTTTCAGAAGCACCGAGTTACTTACTGCCCTGAGACACACCCCCTAATATTGAGGGATGGCTCCCTAGAGATGAAGTTTAAATCAATAAATTTTGTTGTGCTAAGCTATCAGAAAAATGAGTCAGTCATTACCTAACTATTGTCTAAATGATAATTAATATTATGACCATTGACGGAGGAGTTCAAATGGAGGTCGTAAAATCAAATCTCAAGTCGTAACGAGTATGCTATTTGATATAAAAAAAATGGTTTTGGATGAGTATACCTATCTCCCAAAACAAATATATGTAGGAACGAATGTAGTATTAACAGTGATAGAAGATGGAATGGAAAAGTAAGAATTAACAAGAAGAGAAACAAGGAAAGAGAGAGAATGGTGAATGAGAGTGGCTGACAGGATAGGAATGAGATTGAACAAACATTGACAAACTATTTTTGGAGTGGAATAGTTAAACTATTAAGAAGATCTCGGTTGCGGGTATAAAATAAACAGAGAACTTATTCGATTTATTGAAGACAATAATTCTTCATAGTTAATAAATGATGTATCATTAATTAATTAACTACCCCCAAGCACATATAGAGGGGATTAAAATGGAAATGAAATCGACATCAAACTTGCGTACCGACTAATCATTGCAGATCAAATACTCGCCCCATCATTAAAACAACGCAGCATACTGATCTACACAACGCAGGGGCATAATGAAACAAATGTAGGGCCCAAATTCATTACACGAACAGAATTGACCCCCTGACAGGTAAGCAGCAATTACAAAATCATACAAACTTCGCCAATTCGAAACTTAAGTTAAGAGTAATAAAGACCAATGTAGACGCAAAGACAGTTTTGCGAAATCGTAAAGATCCGGAATAAATAATCTGTAATGCCTACTTCAAGTTGGCCGGCGAATTTAATTTTGGTTCGCTCACCTTTTTTATGGCCATCTTTTTAGTAAAAGGTATATTGCTCAAAGTTGTGGGAGATTAATAAAAAAGAAGTGGCGCGTTGAATTTTAAACTTGGCTTTGATCTGAAGATGGAGATTAAGGAATCATTAAAATATCAAGTAGTTAAAAATAATGTTTAACTTTTGCAATTTTCATGCAATAATTATAGCAACCAGAACTTATTCGTGTAAAAAAGTCCATGTTTTTTCCTAAGAAACAAAGACGAGGGCCTAGTCTAAAATATTAGGTACAATGTTGCGACTTTTATTGAATACCCTTTTAGGGTCAAATTGTTTTCTTCACTAGGCAGGCAGAAGTGAACAATAAGTTGCAATGCAATATCCAATTACTTAGGTATCTCTCAATTAGCTGAAAAACGCACATACTTATTTATTAACCTCGATATAAGTACAGCCACCTTCTACAATATAAATATGAAAAGAAAAGACGCAAAAAACTGAATAAGTTAAGTAATTTTGTTGCGTCGTTAGGGCGTCGTCAGAATATTGCTGAGCGTTTTCGAGTTTCACATACTTTTTCTAATTCCTGTCCGATCATCGTCACAAAAACCCATACTCCTCGAACTAAACTTCACCCACCAGACCACATTATCTAAAAGCAGCACTCCTATATCCGCATCTTCATTAGACCCAGTACATAAAACGGTGTATAATAAAATTACGGATCCCAGTCACGTGTAGCCCCGACCGATATTAAGATCTAAAGGAGGGTTTTTTAACTTATTATTTCCGTGAAATCCCTTGTCTTTTTTCGTGATAAAAGGGGACGTCAGGACGTCCGTAGAAGTTTGGTTGAGTTTGATTTTAACTGAGTTCTCAATTCCGTGCTTTAGGTATGGCAGTTTAATGATGAAAGTGACCGAATTTTAATTTTTTAATTTTTCAACCTGCTATGCAGACTAAGCGTGAGTTGCACCAAACCCGTCTGTAATCGTAAGCGGTGTTCGTTAAAATCTGATCGTATGGAGAAGTTTGACAAGTTCCTATGGAATGTCAGGTGCCGGCGCCATATTTAACGATAATCGGTCTGTGATTGTACGTTGGCGCAACCCGCCCTAGGGGCAAGTAGCATCAATCACATTTCACAGGCCGGTAAACGTTCATCACCATCAATGGCCTTTACATCTATGAAAAGATGATTTAAACAGCGTCCATATCAGAGGAGCGGCACTTACATACGTGGCTTGTAAGGCCGATACGGGAGCGACAGCCACGACCGCATATTTGGCAAGTAAATGTGCTGCCCGGCGATGAAAGAGGAAGAGCAGCGCGTTGGTGTCTTAATTCGCGCCTTAAGAGGGCGCGTACCGCCAGGGAAAAATCAGAAATCACCCGCGCGCCCCGCACCTGCCGCGCTGATGCGTCTATTGCTGCCCCGCTCCTTCTCGCATAGTACATGCCCCGACAGTCAGATGAAACATGATGAATACCTATGAATAATAGGCATGATGACTCATGTTCAAATTGATAACGTAGTGATGTTAAATGTATAGTAAACCATCAAATTACCGTAATAAAGTATAAATAATAAAATATAATTAAAATCGTAAAAAGTTATGAACCTTGAAAGTTTAGATTTTTTTTTTTATTGTACAAGAGTAAATTTAAAGGTACCAATAGAATCCTTAGGCTTTTATAGAAACAAAATTGTACAACAATTATGTACTTAAAGGCAGTATTCCGCGACTGAAATAACAATTTAAGAACCTGATTTTCCATACGACGATACATGTAGGTACTTTGTATTAACAAATGTCGGCTGTGACGTCACGCCTGTCTGTCTTTCAGTATTAAGCGTTTTGCGCTGCCGCCAGCGAGGTTAATCTTTGTCTCAAATTTTTGGGTATTTATGTTCTTTAATTGTAGTTCCTCCAATACAAACATTTGTTCCTGTCCAAAAACTGGTTCAAATGACATCATAAAAAAATTTAGTCATCATCCCTATTATAAAAAGTGGGAAGCAAGACAAAATCTGTACCTATATTTGAAGATAGTATTTTCGCTATTAAGTCAGAGTTTCGAAAGCTATAACTGAAATATGACCTTCCGTTTTTTAGGGTTCTGTACCCAAAAGGTAAAAACGGGACCCTATTACTAAGACTTCTCTGTCCGTCTGTCTGTCTGTCACCAGGCTGTAACTCAAGAACCGTGATAGCTAGATAGTTGAAATTTTCACAGATGATGTATTTCTGTTGCCGCTATAACAACAAATACTAAAAAACAAAATAAAATAAATATTTAAGGGGGGCTCCCATACAATAAACTTTTTTTACTGTTTTATAGATAATGGTACGGAACCCTTCGTGCGCGAGTCTGACTCGCACTTGGCCGGTTTTTTATTTACTAAATCACGTAAGGGTTACAATGGCTAGTAAAAACCTAAAGCAAAAAAAAGCCATAATCGAATTAAAACTTTTGTGAGACATGTCTAAAATACTACTCATAAAACCACGGTTAAATTCACGTATTAAATGTCACGACAGGCGACATGTTTCGAACTCTTCGGGAGTTCTTCTTCAAAACAATCATCGAAAACACTCATCCTGAAGAAGAACTCCCGAAGAGTTCGAAACATGTCGCCTGTCATGTCATTGAATACGTGAATTTAATTGTGAATTTATAAGTAGCATTAAAAAAACTGTTATATATTATGAAACCTTCGATCATGTCTATGAAAGTCAGATTTTCAGGCCACAGTGTTGCGGCCAAATTTTTCAATTCTGATCTCGGATTCCTGCTTGGAGACAATGGAGACGCTCTGGCCCTCTAGTTATCAATTTTGAACATACTGGTAGGTACTAAAGAAAAACTGCTTAATTGTGTTCACTTTTTTTAATATAAAAATGACCAAGTTCGCAGGCAATAATTGTTGGAATCTGCACCCTCGATAACCCTAAAAGCGACACCCGTGATGACTTCAAAGAAAAACAATGTCAATAATGTCACTACGGGCGACATGTTTCGAAATCTTCGGGAGTTCTTTTTCAGGATGAATGCTTTCGCGGCGGTGTCGCTTGAATCACGACAAGATTCAAGCGAAACCGCCGCGAAAACACTCATCCTGATGAACCCCCGCAGAGTTCGAAACATGTCGCCCGTAGTGACATTTAATACGTGAGTTGAACCTTGTATTAGTATTATTTCAACATGTCTCACGAAAATTTAAATTCGAAAAACAATGTCCGCCATCTTGGAATTTAAAATGAACATCATTTCTCGAAAAGCCTGAAAACGTATGTTGTTCTTTAAAAAAAAAACGCGCATCGTAATTTACAACAAATATTTCAAAAATGAAAATAATGCGACCACTTTTTGAATTATTTCCGACTTCGAATTCGTATTTAGAGACCGAGAGGACATCGATTTTGAAATTAACCGGATTTATTCTCAACTAGCGATCCGCCCTGGCTTCGCTCGGATACTATATTAAATTATATTATACATATAAACCTTCCTCTTGAATCACTTTATCTGTTAAAAAAAACCGCATCTAAATCCGTTGCGTAGTTTTAAAGATCTACGCATTCATAGGGGCAGACAGCGGGAAGCGACTTTGTTTTATTATACGAGTACTATGTTGTTGTAGTGATAGGGATAATCTTTCATAAAGTAAATACACGCTCGACAGAAAAAATGTTCGTGTAGTTTTGCATGTACTGCACAAATTATTCTAAGAAGCCGGTCGCCGGCCGATCGCTGCGTAATCTTATGGTTGTATTTTGAACTTTAAGGTCTACATGTTAAGGTCGACTTTTCAATATATTATTTCAAAATATACCAAAATATCTACTGGAATGTAATGATACATTCATTTACTGGACGAATATACTGGGTCACAATATTATTGAAATAATTATGTTCACCGTGCTGTCGTGAGAGCACAGAACGTAGTCCTCTCGTCTCAGCGGAGCGATTGCGATTGACTCCGCCCGCGAACGGCAACAGAAGATATACCAAACTGCACGAAACATGCGACGGGAGAAACAGTATCGCGCTAAATAAAAAATACTTATACGCCAAATACGTTATACCTCGATAAGTCTGAAAAGGGACTACATAAAAAAACGCCGCTCGTCAAATCACTAGGCAATATCAAGAGCTATATTATACACTAAATTTTTACGTAAATTATATGCACGGGAACGGCACACAATTGAAATTAGGTAAAAATAAGACATGTTTTGGCGATTGTTTTCTATCGAGGCAATTTTGGTTTTGTATGGTTTTTTTCAGACAAATAGATTGCAAATATGATGTAGTTTCTGTATGTTCATTTTCCTGGCATTCGCTTTAGTTTGTCATAGGTAAATATTCAATTTAAGAACTCCGATTTCGCGGAGCGCCCCCTCTTAAAGATAAGAGATCGAACCAAGCTTTATCGTGATCCACAACTCCATTGCGTAGGGTCTCCCTCCATCGGTCTCGATCTTGAGAATGTTCTTCCCAAGTTGTGGGGTCGATCCTAAAGGACACCATGTCCCGTTTAGCACAGTCCTTAAATCGCAACATAGGTCGCCCGACCCGTCGTTTAGCGTACGCTATTTCACTCAGGAGAGATTTTCGCGGCAAACGAGAAGGCTCCATCCTTTGTACGTGCCCAAGCCTACGCAAGCGTCAAACGCGGTCAAAGCGGTAAACGTTAAATATGTGCGAATAGGCGCCGGCAGTTGTTATCTCATAGAAAACCGTCAAGGTTCCTATAAAATCAGATGACAACGAACGTTTCTTACTACGATTACCGTCGATTTGAAACAACCGAACTTAAAGCTGACATTGTTATTAATTTTTGTCCAACGAAAAGGAGTTTAACGTGTTTTCTGTAAGGATCAATCTCTACAGAAAAGGTTACATGGTGATGAAACTACATTATCTCACCCTACAATAACGAGGTCGAGGATGTTACATGGATATCTGACAAATACCTATTCACTTGTATTCTAGTATATCTGCACTGAAAACTGTAGCAGTTGTATGTATTTACTAGCTTCCCACCGCAACTTTGTCTTCGTGGACCTAGGATAAAAAATATTTTATATTTTAATGCAGGCTTTAAACTATCTTTGTGAGAAATTTAATCCGAATTGGTTGAGCCGTTTAAGCGTGATTAAATAACAAACTTTCACACATATAATATTAGTAGGATTGTATTCAAATCAAAAATCAAATCAAAACATTTATTCGTGACGAAAACTACACAGATAATAATAGAGCACATTTTGCTTTGCCACGAAATATTAAAACCCTAACCTTCAAGATTCTCTAGAAGAGTTCGCTCTTTAGCAATTATATTTTTGTACCTCTCAGTATTTGTGAGACTTGAACAAAAATAACTAACTAGCTTCAGCCCGCGACTCCGTCCGCGTGGCACTCGTTAATATCGCAGCTCCATACAAACTTTTATATCCCCCCCCCCATATCTCCCCCCATACTATCCTTTATCACTCTCCAACCATTCAACTATCTCCACTTAATAAATTACGTCAATTCGTCGCTCCGTTTTGCCGTGAAAGACGGACAAACAAAGAAACACACATATACACTTTCCCATTTATAATATTAGTATGGATTTAGCACCTATTGTAATCTAGAAAAGATCTACACCACACCAACCCCAATAATACCTTTGTTGCAAACGAGATAAAAAGTGACTAGGCAACAACATATTCATTATACCTTGTTGCATATTCGAATACGTTACCATTTATTTATGCTTTCTTGCTATGTATAATGTATCACAATATCTTACTTTTCCAATCGGATATCTCGCATCTAAAATGCAACAGACTTTCAGACTTAACACCAAGATAATAAGGTTGATTTTGCTACGGGAATTTTATTTGGGATAGGACGCCGGCAAAGTGAGTACGGTTATGTATTGCGGGAAGCTATCTATGGAAGGAAACGTTAATTTCCGCCCTCGTAACGAGATCGGTAACGTACTTTGCGTTATAGGTGGAATTTCACCTATATAAAGATGATATTTCGGCCTGGAAACATGTATTTGTGATAAGACTTGGACTTTTTGGTAGCATACCGTACGTAGTTCAATAATCCATGGGATCGCTTTACCTATACATATACGCTATTCAGTATAACTAGTGGTAAACATTATGATTAAAGGGCGGACAGCGGATGCAATCGGGTGACAAAAGCATAAGATGGATAAGACTTAAATTAAATTTTGAGCAAAAATCTATAAATTTATTTTATCTATAAATTTTTGTTAAAAATATATCAGAAATTACAAAATATCTCTATCCTCCATAGAACAAAATGTGAATATTAAGAAATTACTGGCCACTTGTAAATCATCTCATCTTGAGACTATTAAGTGTTTATCTCTATTACGTCTTAGACTTGTCAATTACATTGACAAATGAAATCACAATTCTTAAATGGATAGATAAGAAGCCGGATCTAATTTATGTTAATGCAAATGGCTCGATCTCTTGCACAAAAAGTCAAGTGAATTTATCTGCAAAGCAAATTTAAGTGATGGTGATAATGTTACTGATAATAGTTAAGCGTCACTTTAAGAATGCGCACCTCTCACACCGGTAGATGTAGAGAGGTCATTTTCTCTATATAAATGGATAGTGAACTATAAAAGGAATGGACTGAAAATATGGAATATAGAAAAAAATATGATAATTTACTACAACAAACAATAAAATTATTTAACTATTTTGCAACCATGTTTTCTTCTTTAAACCAATTGTAGTCATATCCATATTAAGTTCATCGTTTGACATGACTTTGACGTATATTGCATCCACTGTCCGCCCTTTAATTATGATCAAAACATATATATAAGCCGTTTTTCAGTTGTACTACGAATTGAAGAAACTTACTCAAACGAAACTAAAAGTCAAAGAAAGCTATGAAACTGTACGGCCACATTGGTTAGGTACCTACTTAATATTCCTAGTACATTCTTGCGTTGTTTTAATTTATTTTGGCGGACAATAAAAAAAAATTGTATTGTATTATTCTACTCATTAAAAAAATCAGGAGGCAAAGATTTGATTAACCCACTCCTAGACTAAGATACGATTTTGCTACTAAATATCAAATGATGATTAAATATTTAAATAAATAGGTACATTTATAAACACGATTTCCTCACACAGTGATAATAAACTGCTTTTCAAGTAGCCGCCAAGTCGAGAATAGAAATGAAATTGCAAACATTCGAGGATGAAACCAAATATATGACTATTTTATCGCCGATAATACGAAATTTCAATTCTATCTTTGCCTTACCCGACGACCTAGCCTCGTTGCCTCGTCTATGAAACATTGCATCTCTCGTAGGCGATTAAAACAGTGGTGAATTAACTAAACGAATATTTAACATACCTCTCTCAACTAAATCGTGTTTTACGTTTTGTCCTTTTTTCACTAACACAATTGTCGAAGTGACAGATAAAAAAAACGAATTTTAATGGACTTTTAACTACAAATTTTAAATCAAAGGAAAAAATTAAAAATGTAATGCTCCGAGCCGGATTTGAATTTTTTCATTTTTTTCCGTTGATTTAAAATTTGTACGTAATTTTCGTTAGCAGCGTCACTGCTTCAAAAACAAAATTGACTTTTAACTAACCGTTTATGAATACGGGCATAAATATATCGTTCTCGGAATTAAAATATCCGTGGTCGTACTTTATCTGGATTCAAACCTCCTTGCCTCATCCATGAGCTATTTATTGCATCGGTTAAATCAGTTGTGAAAATAATGCAAAAGACAAATAGGTACCTAGTTATATAAATAAACAAATACTTAAAGACATAAAAGGTGAACTCAGAACCAAAATGTCTGTGGTCGTACCACTTTCTCGCGATTCAAACCTAAGATCTATCCTCGTCGCCTCGTCCATGAGCTATTGCATCGCCCGGAGGCGGTATTAAAAACATTTCATAGCTACATTAAAACAGTGGTGAAAGTGAACCGGCGAATAATCAATACGGTTCGGCTTGCGCAGGTAGGGCCCTCCCCGCCCGTGCGGGCAGAGAGTAGACGAGCTCGCAGAAGGCAAACGGGTCTACCTCGCGATCCCTTACATCGTTTGTCCTAAAATCGCTTGCCCGAACTATTTTGTCCTAACAGACATTAGCCCTAACGATCAATTGCCATAACAATCATTTTCCATACTGTAATGATTGCCCTAAAACTCATTTGCCTGAATCATTTTTACCGTAATTATTAATATCCTAAATGTTATTTTGCTAACGATCAATTGCCATAACAATAATTTTCCATACTGTAATGATTGCCCTAAAACTCATTTGCCTGAATCATTTTTACCGTAATTATTAATATCCTTAATGTTATTTTGCATATTCCTCTAAATCCCTAATAACGTTTTACCTCATGTCATTTATCCTAAGTGTTGTTGTCCTAATGGGCACTAGCCCAAACGATCAATAGCTATAACAATATTTATATGGTTAGGTCTAAGGCAGAGCCCAGTTAGGTACGACGACGAGCGACGCGAGGAGGAGTGTTATGTTGAACTGCGACCCTACAGCGCGTGAGCCGAGCGAGCGAAGCGAGCGTGCCGCGGCAGCGGCCGGCGAGGCGCCAGAACCGGACTGCTGTCAGGTAAGAAAAGTAGGTTAGGTTAGGCAGAATAGTAGGTTAATCTAATCACAATTAGGGAAAATAATCATGAGGGCAAATAATCATGAGGCTTACTGTCAAGTGGCAAGTGACGTTAGGAAATAAAACATTATGGGAAAAAAAATCATCCATACGATATTAGGAAAACTAAAGATAAATAAAATGTTAGGGACTGCAAAAATAGATTAAAAAACGTTAGGGATTCAGATATAGATCCAGGTAAATTCCCGTGTAGACTTTTTTCATACGACGACCTGCGTGATGGTGCTGACATGCAGCCGATGGATTCCTGCGACTCCAGAACAATTACAAACGCGTTGTCAAACCATTATTGTTTTATACTACCCAAGTTGGGCTGCTCCAAATAGAAGCGACATCGACATGACGTTCCGCTGTCCTCTGCCTTACTAAATCTTCTCGTCTTTTTTTGCAAACTTGACCCGAGACTTTACTTTATCTACTCCGTGACCTATTAATAGTGATAGCAAAGCTAAAGTTTTAGCTCACAGGGTAGAAAGCCCACTTACTGTTAACTACCTTTAGGAGAAGACTATGGAAAATAATAATCGTGAACGTTTTCTCAATGACTGGACCTTCGATCAACGACAAACGGTATGCGTCGTTTAGTATATATTGATTAAAAGCATTCAAAAAACTGTAATGGGATGTAACCTAAGCTCAGACTTACGAGTTTGCCCATCTAAGGACGTCTTGAACAGCTAGGCCCTGCCTTTATTACCTTTTATTTACTATTCAGGGTGCTATAGCTTGGCAATTTCGTTCGCGACACTCCCATGGTCCGCGCGGGGGGCAGGGTACGTTGACGTGTTACTCGCCGCTACACACGATACAATTTACGTAACGAATATGTCTTTGGATATTCCTAACAATAATCTAATTTGTTTATATGAATATCGTGTAGTTGCGATACCGAGTAACCATTAGGAATAAATGATTAGTTGATTTATGTATATTATTTATATTTTTGACGGCCGTTTAGCCGAGTGGGTATCACTAAACTGCCTACGAAGCTGGACGTCCCGGGTTCGAATTCTGGTAAGGGTAAGTTATTTGTGAGTTGAGCATGAATAATCATGGTTAATCAATTTGGTCATGAGACATGGACGTTTTCTACGTATTTATGTACCTTTGTATTTATCTGTACCTATAAGTATTTATCGTCGCCATTGAAGTTGGATCGTCCTTACATTTTATACAATTTGTTTGGCTTGACGTCCAATAACTTTGCCTATCGGCGGACTCATCGTTGCGTAGCAATCTCGTGTGTGTTTTGTTACGAGCGGTGTATTTACACATGTTGACAGCCCCGCCGCCCGCACACTTCATACCACCCCCGCTGTCCTTCGTCCCCTGTCGCCCGCAAACCATGGGAGTGTCACGAACGATTTTGCCAAGCTATAGTGAACATATGTACTCTGTGTACATACATCAAGGCGGGATTCCACAGGTGCGCGGCACTGTGCAGCCCAAGCATATTCAGTACAAAAATGCTTGAGCCGCACAGTGCCGCACACCAGTGGAATCCCGCCTTCACATCTAAACTAGAGAAACATTGGTAATAGGTGGCAAGTAAACCATGGATGCAAAACTATCTATGCAACCGCAGACCATTTGTACGCCTGCTTTTTGCGCATATCACAATCACTTACCACAGTATTTCAGCTAGGCTTTTTAGATATGTCACTTACCTGAAACCAAAATAATTTAGTTAGACAAGTCAACTCAAAATGATATTTATTCAAGTAGGCCCAGTAACAAGCACTTTCAAATCGTCAGGTAGAAACATAACCTTAAGCTAATTACTAATTAATTAAGCTATTTAATTTATTAAACATAAAAAGTATAATTTATATGAAGTATTTTAACATTTTTATAAAAAAATACTAGTCTAGAATGTTTCTAGAAAGACAATCTAATGTTTAAAAAAAACCTGAATAATAAATTATAAACAATGGCAAAAATTTCCAAAAGGAATAAATAAATTATAAATCCAGTCAAAATTAGTCCCAAGAAGTTTAATCATACATGTAGTCTTGTGTGCTATAATAAGCTTTCGAAATAAGTTTACGTTTCACATAGTTCTTGAATTTATTAATACGAAAACTCAGTTACGTTTCTAGGAACTTTGTTATAAAACCTTACACAATTACCCATGAGAGATTTTTTTTTATTTTTTGTAGCCGAGCCATTTAAATGACCACATCACATATCGGGTCTTTAAAGAAGTTTTTACTCCTGCTGCGTGGCTAGTGGATATTTTCCTTTACCGTACGAAGGAGTGACAGACTGCTCCTTCTATTGATACGAAATTGGGCAGTAATAGTGTGTTTTTGTAGTCTTGAAGGTATTTGTAATATGGCTCTTTATTATTATTATTAAGTGAAGTATAGAGGTAAATGCTTATTGTGGGACGCTACATGCGTTTGCAGCATCCCACCTGGGCCGCACGATGCAAGTGGCAGGAGCTGCTGCTGAGTGGGCGTCTACACGTAAAAGGGACAACTACGCAGTGCTCTCACACTACTTATTTGTCCCTCTTGCCGCAGAGACCACGGGATGCTGGTGCTCCGAGGGGAAGACTTTCCTTAGGGAAGTGGGGCGCCGCCTGCAGGAAAAAGGCCTCGACCCCCGCTCCGGGTCATTCTTATTGCAAAGGTTGTCCATCGCAATCCAACGCGGCAATGCGGCGAGCGTGATGGGCACCTTTGCACAGGGTGGGTTGTTTGAGTAGTTTTAATTTAATTTAATTGATTTTTCTGCCTTGTATCTATATTTAATGTTGATTTTGAAATAAGTGAAGTATATTAGTACACTCTGCGCGGTTGTTCTTTGTGCAGCATCCCCCAGTCAGCGCTCAGCCTAAACCGATTGATGCAACTGAATTTAGTGGGCACGAAACCGTACAAAGAAACTCTATACGCTGCTCCATATAGAACTAGTGGCTTTGTGAGGTGCAGAACTCGCAACCCTGTCTTTAAAAAAAACCTGCTAAAAAAACACGAGAATCGGACGTGCGACCTTTACAGGAGAACAGCGGGACATCGGGATATTTATAAACGATTTTCGGCCCAAGCTGAAGAATAAAACATAGTTTGTTGGCTTTGTGATTAATAATATGTATCATGTAATATTTATTTAATAGTAGCGACCCGCCCCGGCTTCCCACGGGTACTATATTTACATATAAATTCCTCTTCAATCACTATATCTATTTAAAAAAACCGCATCAAAATCCGTTGCCTAGTTTTAAGGTTTTTAGGGCTTAACCCTACAGAAAAAAACATGTAACGTCTTCAGTCGAGGCGAATACAATCTCTATTATATTTCAATTATATTCTAGCAGAAGGTATAAAACTTTAACGACTTCCATTTACCGTGTGCCAGTCCTAAAAGGTCGTAGAAAATTGAGGTTGAGTTTTATTGTATTCAGATAAAAAGAGGTGGCTGGAAATCGCCTATCGCGGACAAAACGGTCGGTAATTGGATGACGATCCTGTATCAAAATAGCATAATCGCCTTTGTCAACTAGTTTCAAATACATATACATAAACTTATGTTCCAGTTTAAGGATTCTATAACGTGCCACTTGACCATAAAGTGGCAATTACCACCTGGAAAGTGTCCCTTTCTAGCCTAAAGGAATCCTGAAACTTTCAACTCACCACAAGCGGTAATCAATAAAGCCTAAGATCGCATATTTATCTGCCTTCCATTTGGTTCGGGCGTCAAATACCAGCGATCTAATACATTATCTGTTTCTTCCGCCCTAGGTCAGTAATGTACTATTTCATCGCACCTGCTCGTAAAGGGCGTCATAACACGCAAGCATATTGGGTTTTAATAGCCTCTATGACGACTATGACAGTGTGTAGATTTGAGGATTCGTAAAGTCGCATTCCAAGCTGATATCAATTTGTTGCAAAGCTCGTCCCTACAAGAATTCATCCAAGCGCGCTAAAGCACATGTACAATCAAATTAGAATGGTAATCAAAAGTCTCTGATCGACCCCTAGACGTTATACATGAATATATTCATTTATTCACGGACCAACTTGGATCGTTGTTGTTAGTATGTTAGTAAGTACTTACTAATATCAGTAATGAATTAATGATTATACTCGTAACATTCAGTAATATATTTATAAAATATACATAACATTCAATTCAGTTTCCAGGCGATCATGCGGAAGATGATCGTGTCGCTTTTATGTCGTGTGAGGCAAAGCCCCAACAGCATTTTAAAAACCATTGCTGCTCACTACGATTGTCCAATCCAAAATCATTGGATCGGATGGAAGGGTGGTGCCTTTTTTTTTGAAGTGTATTTCTAAATTATTGCCGTGGAGTGGAAACTATTTTAAACCACAATGCCAGGTAAAATTGACATAGTTTTACGCTACTAAGCCGTAATGTTACTAACACTCTATGTTTGAAAATATTTTATGTCCGAAAAAAGTTTATATATAATTATTATCAGTGCATCGTGACCCAAGGTACTGACAGAATATCAGTGCTTGCTCACACGAGCAAAGCAAAACTGAGTTAGTACCTTTTTAGCATTATTGCAACGCACAAGTACTATGTCTTAGTTTTAATTTATAATTCTTTCTCCGTACCACAACTGTTTTACTTGTTCTTTTATCGTTGTTTTTTTTCTGTATTTTTTATTTTGTTGCAAAATGCCAAATAAATAACTTATCTATCTATCTATTATTATACAAGATTCTGCCCGCGACTCCGTCCGCGTGGTATTCGTTTATATTGTAGCTCCATTCAAACTTTCATCCCCCATAACCCCCTCAGGGATTATAAACCTCCCTGTTTTTCACGGCAGTCAAACTATCTCTTTACCAAATTTCATTTAAATCGGTTCATACAAACTTTGCAATTTTATTTTTATTTAATCCGCTTAGGGGTGGGTTTTCCCAAAATCCTAAAGTTATACATATCTTACTTAAAATTTTACTCCATCTACATACAAGCTTTCAACCCCCTTTGTACCCCCTTGATGTCGAAATTTTAAAAATCCCTTTTTAGTAGGTTTGGCTCCTGCTCAAAATGGATGTAGGGTTGGGTCCTACTTATTATTATTTTATTAAAGAAATCATAAGTCAACTATTTAATGTTTTGTTCTATTATTATAAAAGTACAAGCTACCGCCTTAAATCGTTGCGATACCTACACTTACAGATTTTATTTCGAATGCAGCTTCAAACGTTCAGCTTGAATCAAGTTTTAATACAACAAACAGCAGTAGACGAGACGTCCCAATACGGCCAAGACTGCACTTGACTGCAGCAGACTTCCTTTGACGTGCTGTACTGTTTATTGATGAGTAGTCTCAGGTGCAGGTATCGCAGTTGGAGACCATCTCGTGAATTAATCTTTGAGAATAGCTTTGATGTAAAACGCTGTTCTAGGTTTGAGCGAAGAACTTGTTATCGTTTATTTATTCAATTTCAGACTTACACTTGAAACAAAAGCCCTGAAATACGGTTTAATATAGTTTTTAATACGGATTTACATTTACTTTGTTATTTATACTGCCTTCATTTTTATTACAAGCTCTATACAAACTTGCATTGTTTGTAGTCGGAAAGTTGTATATGTAAGTTGTCTCTCAAAATTTGCAAACAATAGTGGTGTAGACACTAAATAAAATAATCAATATTAAGAATGTAGTCAAATGGAGAAAAAACAAAGCAAGAGGTTCAATGATCACAGAAGATGAGAAGAGATGGAGATAAATCTCCAAAGTTTTAAGTGAGAGTGCCCTTTTCCGCAAAACGCACCTTCATATGAAATTATTTTCATTTGTTCGAGGATCGCGACGTGTCACAATCTACCAGCGTTTTCTCTCTCTAACAAGCAACATGAAAACTGTTATAGTTTCGTAATTTGAATGGGATTTTCATCATAAGGCATGTTTTTTTGCCTTCTTTCTTTTGATGTAATAATACCTTTTGAATCTACACCCCTATTCTTCAGCCACTGGCCGGTATATGGTTGAGCTCGGCATGTGAATTCGGCGACTGCGCAAAGTTACGTTTACGTCACCACTGAGCTGAGCTGATGATGGAGACTATAGGTGATCATGATCAGAAATGGGCTGTTTGGGTTCTTCGGAATGTAAGTGCATGGGTAGACTATGCAAAAAGTATAGTCAGTCACAAAATCTGTACAATGATGAAATTGCTTACAAAAACTTATAGTTTCAAAGCTTTGTGGCGTCTTTTCAAATGTTGGTTCACACTTATAACACTTTAATAATATAATACGGTAATAAATTATATATGTCAAAAATATAACACTTTACTCTGCTGATATAACAACTGAATCATCAGTGATGTAATATAATCGTCATGACATGGCGGTACCATTAAGTAGATTAATTGACAGGTTCATTAACCGGTCGATACGATCATTTATTTACAAGAAAGTTTCATCACTGTTGGATATTGAGTAGTGTTCAAAATCCACAAGCCCTCATCACCATGATCAAAAAATGCATAATTTGATTCCAGACATAAACCAAAGCGTTTTGCCGTAACACACTTGGAAATTTATAATAACCTAAAGCAATGCATACACTATGATGGTACCAGAGATATAACTACACATTGTATTAGTTAGTTAATAAAGTATGTATGTATGTATATAAGTAAGACTAAAAGGAAGCCGCAGTCAGACTAAAAGTTATATTAACCTCATACAAAATTGTCGCACGTTACACGATACCATTTTCCTGTAAAAGTAAACTTAAACCTATGAAATCACGTCGAGTTATTTTAATTAAAGCTACTTAACCACAATTGCATCCATCCGCAACCCCACTTAAAACAACCCAGACTTAAATCCGACTAATAAATCATTACAACCTGTATCTAATATAAATTTTATTGCACCCAGCCACCCAAGAAACACTTCTATTCATAGCGTCTTAAGGTATAATACGGTTAATGTAACCGACGTTGTTTCAGAAGGCTTTAGAGTGTTAGTTGGTTTAATTAATCATCCAACGGGCGGAAAATCGAGCAGCTGGTTCACGATTACGACGTCTAGAAAGTTCGCTGACGATACCGACAGAACTCGTTCTTCGACGTACACCGTCTGCGAGGCTTAACGAACCGAACACTTCTTTTGTTCGAAACCGGCATTGTATTACAGTATTTTGAATTGACGGCTGGATACGATGTACATTGATGAATTGTGAAGTGAGGACAAATTGTTTGACTAGGTTTATCGACATTGGTTGTAGTGGAAAGCACGTTAATATTTTAGGTTCATGTCGATCAATCGAAATTGGATTAGAATGACATAGATTGCGCGTGCTCCCTCCCTTCCACGCACGTCAAAAAGCCAGCGCGCTGAGCAAAATCGAACTTTCTTAGAACAAAACGCCGAGAGAGGTAGAAATCTTAAATATATATATATATATGTAATTATTCATAATCATAGGTATCATTCCTGTCAAGAGCTGACGACAGTTCGCTGTGAAATACACCTGGGAGCGAATATGGTTAGAAATATCCGAATACCACCTGCGTGGTCAAATATTATTAAGCAACTGTTACGACCTGTTTGTGTGCATGCTTAACGTAACTAGTACCAACATTTTGGTAGAAGCCAGTCTTCAGTCTTGATTAAAAAAAAAAAGATATGACAACTTTTTGCAAATTATTTTCACTCAATTATCAATTCCTCCACAACCCATCGCTCCGCGAAAACATCTCCCAAATATCTAATATCACCAGGATAGGATTAATTAACATTGCAAATTCACCATATAAATAATAGCGCCCACGAACTTCGTGCCATTGTCGGAACGCATGAAGTGTTCTGTGACGGCGCTAGGTTACGTCGTTTCGATTGGGAGTGAAACTACCCACATACCGTGTAAAATATTGTTCAAGTTGCGGGTCGAGTGGCTTATTGAATTATCTTATCTCCATTGTACTATACGTAAGTTTTAATGACCGCTTCACCACGTGAGGGCAGGTTCATTCAGTATTTACTAGTTTGGGTTAGTTACTTGAGATGAATGAGTTATGAATTGTGGTCGGAAATTTATTACTTTAGGTACATGCACGTACAGTGACTCTGGAAAGTCGTTAAAGCGTATGTTTATAGATCTTAGTACCGCAATTTATAATATTTAGTGAATTCTGATTTAACCTATTCTGTTTGTATTTTTTTACGTAAGTATGTCTTGTGTACAATAAAGTATTTACATTCATACCTAAATATTTCTCGCTATTTTAGTTCAAATTAAAACTTTTGATGGACTGTGTTAGGTTTCACATAAAGATAAACTCCTCCCCTGACCATTTTATGAAATCAGTTCAATTTTAGTTATTCTACAATACTTACTCATTATATGTACAAAAATGCATTGATCAGCGCATAAACCACCATGAAATTAAAAACACCTCATATTTATCTTACTTCATAAGCAGGAAAAACAGCTCACGCATTTCAGAATAATTAAGCCCTAGAGCGGTAAACGACGGTAGCCCTATACAAATATAGTCCGTGTACTCGAATTACTCTTAAAAAAATATCAATACACACCGCTTAACAAGTCCGCAGGCACGTACCAGCTAATCCCGGGACCCGGGCATTATAAATACCATTAAGTCCCACCCCATCCCGGGGCACCCGGGGGAACGACCCCACTTGCAATTTTCCCGGCCCGAAACTATCCCACGTTAATCCTCAGTACGGGAAAGGTATATTTTTATTATTCGCCAATGGGGATATAATTGTTTAAAGGGATGTGTAATTCGGGTATAGACCCTTTAATTCTGTGCAATATTTTCATTTGATGTGCGATAAATAATGTCTTAGGCTCTGGTTTCCTAGGATAGCGGTGCCGTTATTAATAGCGCCCGTAATACAGCGGTGAATGACGTCACTAGAACGTTGTCTTTGTAAACTAAATGGCGCGGTTTCCTAGATGGCGGTGATTGACACCGTGTTACTTACAAAACATCCACAATAATTTTCAGAATTGTGTGACTCCAATACCACTCTCCTGGTTTTGTCGTTGTTGGCATGTAGACTAAGTGCATCGAACATGATTTTTTAGAGGTAGGCCACAGCCGAACCTCGCTCACAGGAGTACCCCGATTGGACGTACGAGCACCTCACAAAAATCACAGACATACCTAATACAACCAGTAACTGTCCCAAGCAGACGCAGTGTTCAGTCACCTTATCAGCAATGGAGAAGGCTAAACTGGGAGTCTCTCTGCATGATCGCATCAGTAATTAGGCTATCCACATGAGAAATAAGGTAACCGAGCCCTCCCTTCGCTAAACTTAAGTAGCAGAGGGCACTGCACGTCGAACCGATAGCCGTTGGGCTGGAAAGGCTCTCGAGGGGTGATCACGTACTGGAAGGTGCAGCATGGGTTTGTATAAATGTCGCGGGAGTGTCACTCTTTGGGGCTAGCCTATGTCCAGCAGTGGACGTCTTTTAGTGGATATGATGACGATGATGATGATACGCCGTGCTGAGAGTGAGGAACCTATATTTAGCAACAATTCTATTTTTAAGCTGTCAACACAACGAATCTTTAAAATTGAAAATTGAAATTGAAATTGAAAACATTTATTTCAGAACAAGTTCCATATCGGTTAGTAACAGTTCCACTTAAGCTATTGTTAATATACAATTCTTATTTTTTAACTCAATTCAATATTAAATTGGTAAAATGATGGTGAGATGGAGGGCACATAAAAAATAAATAACACTAAAAATAAAGTAGAACAAAAAAAATATATAAAATGTAAATAGTTTAATGGATTGGCAACGCGTTGACGACTCCTCTGAAGCTCACCGTTTGGCTGCAAAGGGCTCCTCTATGTGTCTTCCTCTAAGGGACTAAATAACGAAGACATGCTGACAATTGTACCCGACAGCATTCTATTGAAACCTGAGGGGTAATCACGTAACTTGTTGAATGCGCGTTAGGATAACTCAACTGTCACTTAAAAGTTAATGTACCTAACGTAACGTTACGAAAATGCATTACGTGATCGACGTGCAGGTTGTCAACCTGATGACAGTTTGAGCGTTGTACCGATTCGATACCACAGTGCCGACTTATCTGTGTCTCAACTTGTCAATACCCCAGTCTCTAAGCTGGGCTTACATTTTGCACTACATAGGTAAAGGATTCCTTTCGAGCTGTGTGTGTGTGAATAAATGAATCATAAATAAAGGAATATTATGAATGAGGCATCTTACACAAATCGACCTAGCTCGAAATTCAGCAAGGCTTGTTACAATGGGCATTTTGAAACCATTGTGTACCCGATTAGTAAGTCGTTTAACAAAAAAATACTCAGTGTCAGTTTTGTGACGACAATTAAGTAGGTATTCAGTTACTTTTTCTAATTATTACTTTTTCTATATATTCACAAACACTTTACTAATGTTCCCGTTTAAGAAAAGTGCTTGTGTTTTTTGTTTTTTAATGCAAGTCCTCACAAACGCATGCTAATTGAATACACAACTTTTTGAAAATGCTCATATATATCAGAGCCGCGATTCTATTTTTCTTAACCAACTGTAGGGGATATCCCTGCGACATCGATTTTGTAGTACACACAAGACGTACAAGAAAACAACGTTAATAAGGCGGGCGTCAAAGCGCTTAAGTAGTCGGCCAAAAGGGCTATTATTGCTTAATCCACGCACCTTATTGCGGCAGGCACTCTCTTAAACATATGCTGAGCCCCTTTGTAGCCTTTAAAACACAATTTTGTGCCTCGTATGGAGAATACTTAGATTTGAAATCGAATGTTAAGTTTAATTTGTGCATCATATGTTTGAAACGTCACGTTATATAATGTATCACCGAGAAATAAAGCCTATGTCACTCTCACGATGATGAGGTATCCAACGACACCACATATTATGTCAAAATCCATCAAGCAGTTTGGACTATGGACTGTGAAACAGAATTTTCTTGTCCACATACATACATACATACATATGCTCCAAAAACATGACCCTCCTTCTCAAGGCAGGCAGGGAAAAAGCTGGATTTTTTCTAAAAACGAGCCGTTGACGTGACGGTAAGTCATCTTAAATTGGTTGGTGGTGGTGGTGAGTGGAAATCAAACAAAATGAACAAAAACCACTTTCTTACCCCAGTTCATCAACCCTTCAATATTCGAACATCAATAATGCAGGAGACGAAACAGCTCTTAAGTGTGATTGTCTGTATAAAGTGGCTCTGTCGATCTAATTAATTCATTATAATTGAATAATTAAGAACGGAAGTACTACCTAAATACATACGTACAGATTGAAATCGTATTGATATTTAAGCGCGCATTGGTTTTTAATCTTTGTGGTGAACGTCGAACGAAGCGCGCGAGAAATGTAAATTTGATTTCAATCAAATACTGTAAGTCAGATAAACCTCAGGGGTTCTAACTAAGAGGGTTGTAATATTGCTTACGGTCACACCTGGCCATAATGCGAGTTTTACTGCACGCTGCGCGTACGGGAAAACTCGCATTGTTGGTGAAGACGTAAAATTTTGTACTCAACACGGGCGGTGAATTCGTGAATGCCCCAGATCGCAGGTGTTTGCGGCCCGAACCGAAGGTGAGGGCCATAAATATGCGCTATATACACAACTTTTTGAAAATGCACTATAAACTTAAAAACACTCCTAAGAAATGTTTAACAGAATTATTTACAGATTTAATATGCAGTTATTTAGTGTCTATTTTAAATGTTTTTAAGTATTTTAAATCGTGGCTGTATACTGAAGGGTCTTTGCCATACGCGCCTAACGTCAAATTCAACAAAATGGACGACTGACATGTTGCAGTTTTTATTACGATTTGTATTAATTTCATCTAAAATGTATTTGTTTCCTCGCAAATGTAATGAAAAACATTGTCTATAACACGGGCGTAAGAATATTGCAAAAGTTCGCAATATTCCACTTACGCCCCTCGTTAAAAAATGTACTATTTCGGAAGGAAATACTCTAATCACGTTGTCTAATGGTGAATAATACCCAATTCCCACTGATGTATGAATACGGAAATTGGTCATACAGATGTAAATACGTGTCTTGTATGACAATTCTTGTTATCGAAGCGACTGTATAGCCGATTTTTTGGTTGTAAACTTTCTTAAATATAATGTTTCATACCTACGTGATAGGAATAGTGATCTACCAACCCGGGAATATTTCGGAAAGTTCTCTAGTTGTATATATACTTCTTGCTCGGAAATATTAACCAATATTCACAATATCTAGTTTATGCACAAACTATTATTTTGAGCACAGGAAGGAGGATCTTGTGTGTCTGTGGGTCTATCTGTGGCACCTTAGCTCCTAAGCGAATGGATCGATTTTAATGCGTTTTGTTTAGTCCGAATGCTGACGTGATCGAAACGGTTCTTAGCTACGTTTCAACAAAATTAAAAAAATCACGGGCTTTTCAATGTTTTTTAATTGTTAATTACAAACGCGAATTATTATGTTAGCGTGATACATTGGAAATTTTGCCAAGCGACCATTTCTAATTCGATCACGAGACGCGCTGCGCGCATTAAGACTTGCATCGTGACCAAGTACTTGAAGAAGTCTTAAATTTAATATTTATTTTCGTTCCAAATATTTTACAGGCTACAGACCTATTAAAGCGGGTTCCTTAAATGTCATACGATAAAAAACACTCATGACATGACCTGGAAACTTGACTTAATTCCGTCAAGCATGGGACCCACGGCACTTGAGAAACTCGCACAATTCATTCCAACTCTCTTCACACACCGCTAAAGATTTAGATCACGTATTTACGCGCTCCAGGTGGAACTCCCCATATTTTTGCGTCACCTCCACATTTATATGATAATGCGCCCCGAAAGTGATCCCAAAGTTCCGTAGATGAGTTCCAAAAAATTCTGGAACTCGTAAATCTAATTTCGCCCTCACCTCAGAGCGTCCAACGTATTTGCTCGCAATTCCGCTCTGCGTTCTTTTATTTGACAATCACCGGGCGTGCGCGTTCCCATTGTCTCGTAGCGCCTATGCACATGATTTGACGTAGTCATAGCCCCTTATTATTATAAATGTTTAGTGATATCCGCCGAATATTGTAATTTTGTGATACTGTCTGTCTCTGGCTATTATAATATTTTTTAAGAGCTGACGTTAGCGACATTATCCTGTTTTTAGTTGTTTCTATTATTTTTGACGCTGAAAGACACTTTACACCTGAATATTATATTAGTGCACTTTTGCTGTTTTATATAAATCATTTATATTTTTGTTTTGAGCGCTCAGGGACCTTATACAAATCTTTGATATTAAATTATTTGATCTGCTCTTTAATTCTGACAGAAACCATACGTATAAAGTAAATAAAATGGTAATAGACATTGGATATCATAAACTTATTCACCAGGAAAGCAAAGTGTATCCAAACCCTTGTATGTAAAAATGTATAAATAAATAATAAATAAATAAATACAAGGGGACAATCTTACACAAATCGAGCTAGTCCCATAGTAAGCTCAGTAAGGCTTGTGTTATGGGTACTAGACGACGATATATATAATAGATATAATACTTAAATACATAGAAAACATCCATGACTCAGAAACAAATATTCATGCTCATCACACAAACATTTGCCCTTACCGGAATTCGAACCCAGGACCTTCAGCTTCGTAGGCAGCGTCACTACCCACTAGGCTAACCGGTCGTCAATAATATAATAATATAAAAAACATCCTACCTACCTAGGACCTAGGTCCCGTGTTGTCACAAAGATATTTTGTTACTGTATATAGTATATAGGGCATAAGTATTTCAAAGTGATATCCATTTGCTTTTGTGTCTTAGAATTAATCCATAAATGATTCTGAAACATAATATATGAACGTATAGTATTCAGAAGAACCGTCATTTGACCACGTGTGCATGTTTAATGGACCCATGCACCTAGTTGGAAGTTATGACTAGTGAGGAGGGCGTATCGTTTCGTTTCATAGCCAGACAGAAAATGTATTTCTCTTTTCAAACACTAACTTAAGCAAGCGCATATCTACTTCTAACATGTACCGGTAAACACAGCCTTAAGCATAGCAAATAGAGTTCAAACTTAGTTGTTACTAGTAATCGTGATGCAGGTTTTAGGAGTTTCTTTTGTTTTGCTTACCAAGGGGAATGTTACAAGCGAGAATTCGCCACGAAATAAAAGTATTTAGGTTCACTTTATTACACTGCCACTAATTGGGTTCACGGATTTGTAAGAAATATTCGATTTGATTTAGGACGTGGGCTTCGCTGGTTAAGAGTATTTTGACGGGTAAAATACTTTCAAAACGGATGCCTAATTGTGCCTGGTTTTTTTTATTTTTTTTATTTATTTATTTAGGTAAACAAACAGCCACTACAAGGAAATCTTAATATTAATAGCCTTATAAATAGATACAATATGTGTGACCAACACCGTTCACCACGTATTACTTATTTGCCTAAATCGTTCGGAGTAAGAGTTAGGGGTGCAGCCCCTGAAGTGTTGTGAGTCCGGGAGTCAAAAGAAAAAAGATAAATAACAGTTTTAAAAAAGAGAAAATAAAAATACATTCCCGGCCACAGTTAAAGAGAGAATTGATTATGTGAGTTATTATTATTTATATGCTAAGCAAGAACATGCTGAGTTAAACTAAATGAACAATATCAGTGTTTCAGTTATATTATACTGTTTTTGAGTACATCTATTATTTGTTTTTTGTATGAACTAATACTAAAGTTAAATATATCTATGTGATTAAAGTGTACATTGTTATTGTAAACGAGCCTGCGCAGAGGAGCGCGCTCACCAGCGTGGGTGCGGCAGCGACCTGTCACAAACAGCTGGTGAGGGCGCGCCTCTCGCTGAATACAATGATTCGGTACCTTATATGAGAGCTTGTTATTAAGGGCAATGCAGTCAAATTGATTGTTACAGAGGCCGTACAGTATGATTGTTTCTAGCAACATGCGCCTGGAACGTAAATCTAATAATTGATACTTATGTAATAAATGCTGGTATGGTAACCTGTTACGATAACATCTAAAGTTCATAGTATTTAAAAACTTTTTTTGTACAGTTTCAAGGTTGTCAGAGTATTTCTTGTAATAGGGATTCCAAACAGCAACTGCGTGTTCTAGTTGGGGACGAATTAAAGATTTGTATAATTGTAAGTAAGTACTTGGTCGTCGAAATTCCGTACTGGAACGCATTACAAAACCATACATCTTATACGCTTTACTTACTATGGAGTTTACATGAAGGTCAAGGTGCAATTTTGAGTCAAGTGTAATTCCCAGATCTCTAATAAATTGAACTTCTGCAAGATTTGTGTTACATAATTGGTAGGAGCTATGTATGGGTGATCGTTTTTTAGTAAATTTTATGTGCTTACATTTGTCTAAATTTAGTTCAAGTTTGTTAACAGAGCAGTAATATGAGAAGCGGTCCAAGTCCCGCTGAAATCTTTCAGCATCTTTTTCATTACATATTCTTTGATATATCTTTAAGTCGTCTGCGTAAAGTAAAAAGTTACAAAATTGGAAACAGTTATTTATATCGTTAATAAATATTGTAAATAATAACGGACCCAAAATAGAGCCCTGCGGGACCCCAGAGCTAACAGACGTGGCGTACGATTCGTAACCATTAATTGCTACTTTCTGGGTACGATTTGATATGTAGGACTTGAACCAGCGCCACAAATTTCCCCTAATTCCGTTGTATGCAATCTTTTCTAATAGCAAGCGATGGTCCACCCTGTCGAAGGCCTTTCGAAAATCAGTGTAAACACTGTCCACTTGCACGTTATTGTCTAAATTTTCAAATAAGTAAGTAGTATAAACAAGAAGATTAGTAGTTGTTGATCTGTGTTGTACAAACCCATGTTGGTTAGAACTTATTTGGTATGTAACTTATTTTTATTATTGGTATACATGGTTTTAAGCTGCCAGTGATAAAATAACCCTTATAAAAATAACGTTGAATCGCTCATTTATTGTGAAAGTAAGAAACTCTCGATCTTTGTAACACACATTAAAACTAAGTGTTTTCTGGTTCATCATCCTCCTAGCGTTATTCCCGGTTGTGCACAAGTTTTACGAAAGCGAATGCCATCTGACCTTCAAACCCAGAGGGAAAACTAGACCTTTTTGTGATTAGATTAGATCATTTCCTCATGATGTTTTCCTTTACCGAAAAGCTAACGGTAAAAAATACGTACATAAGTTCCGAAAAACTCATTGGCACGACCCGGGATTCGAACCCACGACCGACCACTTGACAGCCGCATGCCTAAACCAGTAGGCAGACGTAGCTTACGCGTACTTTAAATAATAATAATAAATAGATATCCAATCTGTTCAATTTTCTTATTGGGAATGAAATGGACATTTATTTGATGTGTCCATGCAAGGGTGAACATAAGTTCCTTGGAGACAAAGTCTCGGAAAAAGTAAGGTGTAACTAGCTGACTATATCCATCGAAGAAAGTCCAGTCTCAATATGGTGGAAATTTAGAACCGCGTACACTTATCCCGACCGAAATCTTGGTGCGTCACGAGGCGTGAACACAGCAAAATCAATGCCTTCAACATTTGTTGCTGGAGGAGACTATTGGGGATTTCATGGACAGTCATGAGAACTAATACTCCATTTTAGAGGAACTCAGCATCACCAGATAACTCTCGGACATCTGCCAGGAATAAAGATTCTTTGTTTCTTTGGATATCACGCGTTCATCTAGGCATCTAGGTATATACTTGTATGATATCCCCCTTCATACAAACTTACTAAGCTACACTTTCACAGACTTTCCTTTTTATTATACTAACACAGATATAGAAAAAGGAATTATGACTTTTATCAAACCCCTTCAAAGTCCAAGGGTAAAATTTAATTAATTTGTCGGTTACCATAATTTATCGCGGGCCCTATTGCTTACTTACGCAAGTGCTTACTTTGGCAACAAACTCATGGCAATAAGACCTTTAGCTTCTGAGGTCGGTAAAACCCTGATTTTTGCAGGGCGTTTACGAATTAGCGAAAACCCTTTCCCGTCCTAGGCCAGAAAGCTGTAAGTCAATATGAATCGCGCATGGAGATATAACTTTGTGGTACGGTAAACTTTTCACTGACCACTTACTTTGTTACGCGGGTTTTCCTTATTCCTGCAGGTTAATGCATGGTGGAGGTACGTAATGTGTTCGTTTCCAGTTAAAGTGTTTTTAATATTTAAAAACGAAATTTTAAACATAAGTTGGGGTTCCATTTAGCCACAGCTACTGTTAATCTAGATATTAATGATTAAACGAGGTATTAAATTGAAACTTTGGTAAGGCATGTTTGAAATTATACCCGGTTTTAAACGCACGTATTAAATGTCACTACAGAGTGATTCAAGTGACACCGCCGCAAAAACACTAATCCTAAAGAATTCCTGAAGAGTTCGAAACATGGCGCATGTAGTGACATTTAATACGTCAGTTTAACGGTGTAATTAATGAGGCATAGATTGCTTTATGAGTTTGAAGCTTCTTAAAAGTGTACGCAGAGAGTAATCTCCGGAACTAATAGTAATCTGTTGGATTTTCGCTCCCCCTACGCCATTTCCTTTACACAGATACTGCTAATGTTCTCCTGCTAATGTGACAACCCCGTGTGGTGTCGGGTTAGAATAGCGCCACCGCGTTCCTTCCTGTGAGTGTTACAAGAGTCGTGCAAAGGGTTGAAGTGTGTTGAGGGCGATGGTCTAGCAACCTATAACTGCGATGTCACATACCTATCCAAGATCCATTGGAAATGAAGGCGTGTATGTATGTTATGTTATAAATGCGAAAGTTTGGATGTTTGTATGTTTGTGACTCAATCACGCTTAAACGGCTCAACCAATCTGGATGAAATTTTGGATAAAGATAGTTTATAGCCTGAATTAAAATATAGAATAGTTTTTATTACGTGTCCACGCAGACGAAGTCGCGGGCGGAAGCTAGCACCTCTATAAACCAATACGCCAGGCCAGATATCAAGATACTCATACTCATTTATTGATAATACTAAAAAATATTACAGTTGTTTAGTTATCATAATTTAAAAAATATAATTTCATTCATTACGCCATCTCACTATAGTTAATATGTTGAAGTGCACTGACCGGGGTCAGCATTACTTCCGCCATCCCGGCCGCTGGTAATTTTTCCATTCGTTTTCCGGAAATAGGCTAGGACAGGTAATTGAAACCACTTACCTGGTTACAAGGTCATTGATTGTACTCGAATTCTGTAGCGTACACGTGTATAATTAAAATAAGGTTAGATTTACCGGTTACCTTGTTATATGAAAAACTGGCCAAGTGCGTATCGGGCCACGCGCAGTGTAGGGTTCCGTAGTTGCCTGTCTGTATTACGGGTCTAATCACAATAAGGTCTTGTTTTCCCTCTGGGTTGGAAGGTCAGGTGGCAGTCGCTTTCGTAAAATTAGTGCCTATTACGTGTCAAAGCGGACCGGGAAAAATGCTAGGAGGATGATAGATATGGTTTTTTTTTTACTAAATATTACATCAAATCCTCGTCTTTTAATATAAGCTGACAAATTTAAAACCCTGCTTCATTTGAGAACACGGCACATTGTCTCATTTTGTTTTTAACAAAAAAAACTTTGTTACGTCGCGGAATGAGGGAAATTTTGTCGCGAAAAAATTCACGCAACCCACTGTGCGCTGTAATGAATTCGTTGGCGTTGAGAAAAATTCTGGGTATTTCTGATGTTAAACTTGCTGAGCGCTTAGCAACAGACACTCCCAAGTACCTGTAAAGTGCTAGTGAAATGAACCTTTTTGCGAAGAATACAGCGTGTTGTTTTTGCCCAGGTGTCGAAAAAAGGTTTGGGGTAACACCACTGTGCGGTGTGAAGCGTTCATGTAATATTATTGAAATTTCGTTTTATCGTCAAGTCGAAATTACATCAGTATGATTTTAAAGGTAAAATCGAGGTATGCGGAATAATTTAAACACACATTTTTGAATGAAAAAACGCAACGATTCCATTTATATTCTTTATTCATGAACAATATACAACGTGTATATTTGATATAACCGCAAACTTTAGGGGATCTTAGTATAGGCACTAATAAATATATTTATTGTAAAATTATTTTAAAAAAGCGAACTTTTTTTTTTCATATAAAATAATTCAGCACGCAGTGGATCACTACTTTGTCTTACTGACGTGACGTCACGATAAATCGTCACATGTCACCCGATTCTTTCATGTCTCATCAGGTCACAGTGTACGCAATACATTGCCGTTCGATAAAATTTCAAAAATTAATTACTCTTTGGTAGTTAAGACTAACTTAATTTTTTCTTGCAATATCGGTTCATAGCTCTAACACGTACCTCCAGTTACAATTTGAGGTGATATAAAATATACACACTGTATACATTACAATGACCACAAACAGCGGTAATCTAAATTAAAATTAACATAATATTTGAGATTTATGAATATTCATCATCATCATCATATCTGCCGAAAGACGTCCACTGCTGGACATAGGCCCCCCAAAGAGTGCCAAAGTGATCGGTCTCGCGCCACTCGCATCCAGCGGACTCTCGTGACCTTTACTAGGTCATCAGTCCACCTTTTGGGTGGTTTAGCCACGCTGCGTATTCCGGTACGTAGTCGCCACTCGAAAACCTTTCCGCCCCAACGTCAATCGGTTCTGCGTGCAATGTGCATGAATATAATAAGACTTTAATTTTATTTTCTTAAAAAAGGAAAAAAAAATGTAATGAGTAATCAGAACAGTAATATTTTGGAGAGATTGAAAAAAAACTGAAAAGCAATAAATAATAAACTTTTTGTATTTAGTTTAATAAATAAGTTCTTAAATTAATCTAAGTGTATCTAAGTAATTTTGAGCCGGGTTCCAAACAATCATATAAATAATAAACCGCTTTTATTAACCTTAATAACTAAGTTCTTAAATTAATCTAAGTTTGAGTACTTACCTAAGTAATTTTGAGTTGGCGCCGACTCAAAATTAATTAGGTACACTTAGATTAATTTCAGAACTTAGTTATTAAACTAAATAAAAAATGTTTATTATTTTTTGCTTTTCAGTTTTTTTTTGAAGATTTAATTTTTTTGAACAGAAAAAATTTTTTTCAATTTTCTGTTGCTTATTTTAGTTAATTACTAACTAAATTACTAGTTACTTACATGCAATATTTGTGATTACCTCTGCATATGTGGTCATCTTAGGAGTAGCCTTATATTCGTATTTGAGAACAAAAAAGTCTGCCAAATTTTGCGGGGGGGGTGAAGAAATAACACATGCAAAAGATTACTCACTAATGCAAAAACGATCTGTTCATTTACACACGCACACATTATGAAAAAGGATAACAAATTCTCATTTTGATGCACACAAACATTTCACACATGGAAAAACTTAGTGGAAACACGGGTTAAGAATACGTAAATGCCAATGTCATCGGCTAAACCTATAGGGCGAGGTTTGGTTCGATAACTAATTTCGATAATTGTATCGATATTTACACAAACGTATATAATTTTATTATATGTATACTAGTTTCTAAAGTTCCTGGTAAAGGTTGCGGGAGTCCACTGGACGCGGGTGGCGCAGTACCGGTCACTTTGGCACTCTTTGGGGGAGGCTTATGTCCAGCAGTAGACGTCTTTCGGCTGATATGATGATGCATGACGACTAGTTTCTATCCGCGTGGAACTCGTTTATATCGCAGCTCCATACAAACTCCCCCCCCCCCCCCCCATTTTACCCCTTTAGGTGATGATTTCGGGGATAAAACTATCCTATGTCACTCTCCATCCCTTCAACTATCTCCACTTAAAAAATCACGTCAATTTGTCGCTCCGTTTTTCCGTGAAAGACGGACAAACAAACAAACACATACACTTTCACATTGAGACTCAATTGATTACTGAAATAATTAGTAGGCTGTAAAATACAATAACGCAAAAAAGAAATGACGTGTCTTATTTATCTGTATTAAAAAAATAAACAATTAACTACATACATTATATATATAAAGTAGCGAGTACCTAATATTATATTACAAGAAGTTTCCCGCTTATGACTGGTTTTTTGCCTGGACCGTTAAAAACCAGCTTGCCCGGTTTATAGGAAATTAGGTGGACCCGACATAAACGTTTGTCATTCAATTAATTCCGAAAACTTTTCATTTATTTCTAAAGTATAAGTATAGTTACAAGATGATAACTAACATTAATTATATTAAATAAAAACTCAGTTAAATCTAAAAAAGGCCCTCGAGGCATTGTACCGAGGATGCTGGCACGATTTCCTCGCTGAATTGTAATGCTGATGCGTTGCGCGAGAAAACTGCCAGCTCTTCGCCCTCTTCGGTCACCAGTTTCGTCGACCAGACCAGACGTCGTTTCGCGATCTCCGCAAATAACTTTTGCACCCTGAGGCCCCCATTGACCGAGGTTCTTTTTTTTTTAAAGATGTTCGGTATTTCCTGCCGCTGCAGCGTTGTCTAAAGGCGTGTCCGCTCCGCCAAAATAAATTTCACACAAAAATAAAGTAGGTACGGCAAAATCGATTAATTTTTACGTTTTACTTGAATGAATTCGATACTGAGATGCATCAAAATGTCTTGAACACATAGAACTTGTACGCGCAGGCACCCAATTTGCTTGCCTGCTGAATGCGGCGGTCCTTTTTTTTAATACTGGGTCTCGGAAAAGTGCAAAGTACCTATACTTTTTTTTCTAAATATATAATAAATTGTGTTCACTCGGCAATTTGTGCAGGTGCTTATTGAATCATACTTTTTGTCGATAATTATTGATTATCGACACTACCCTCATCTCTACTTGCGAGTCTCGTGAGGGTGATCGTGGGGTGATATGTCAATTTCGATAATCCTTGCAAATATCATTATTAACTTTATTGCAATTGCATTTAGGTTAATTTTTACAAAGCATGAAACCGAGTCTCGTGGGGAGTGCGTAAATAAAACTAATTTTGGTTAATCAATGCTAATGTTATTATAGACTCTTTTTCAAATGCCATGAGTTATTTCTTACAAAACATGAAAACGGAGTCTCGTGGGGAGTGTCATGACGTATGCAAGAAAGAATTGTAATCGATTACAAAATCGTTTAATTTGACGTGTCATGAAAATGTTTTCACAAAAATAATATTAAAACAATACAAAATACTTACAAATGCAATGTTACACTATATTTTCTAAGCTTGAAGTGTTTGAATGTTTATTACACGTGCTTACAGCATGTGCGTGCATTTTTATGATAGGTGTTGTCTCTTGCGAGGCGATTGTATGAATGACCATTAATCGATTATGAAACTGTCTTTGTATAATTTTTTGCACATTGTGCAAGGTTTTCAACAGAGGGGTAAGCTACTGAAAGGGTACTCCAGTTATGTATGCTCTAAGGTGGTCATACATTTCAATCAGTAAGTGAACAATCAATCACCCCCTGTTTTCCTACCCTTGGGGTTCAAATTTTTATTATTCTAATAAAAAAAGAATTATCAAAATCGGACTACCCTGTAAAAAGTTATGCGTGGTCATACATAAAAAAATATATATATACGCGTTGACTTGAGAACCTCCTCCGTTTTTTTTCGTCGGTAAAAAAAATTGCATCTGCGCACCCGGAATAAATTAAATAAATTATTTTTTAACGATTTTTGTAATCAACAGAATTTCTTACTAAAAGAAAAACAATATGAGTAAATCCGCACGCTGAACAGGAACTTACTAAGTGACAGGCATTTAAGTATCTTCGAAATAGTGACGACTTTAATAATTATGCATTTGAAAATTAATATTGATAAAGTATCATCATATCAACCGATAGATGTCCACTGCTGGACATAGGCCTCCCCCAAAGAGTGCCACAATGACCGGTCCTGCGCCACCGGCATACAGTGGACTCCCGATGAAGCATATTGAATGCCAATCGAGCGCGAAGCGTTTCGTTACAAGTGACTATGCGTTTATATAATGACCGCCTGTTGTCTTCCTCTGCCTAGATGTTATTGTATTGTTTCTCTTTCTAACTGCTTTGTTAGTGTGAGGTGTGCAATAAAGAGTATTTGTATTGTGTAATGCGCATGTACAATCCATTGGACATTGAGGGAAAACCTCAAATGACTCATAGCAGCACTGGCCACATATGAATTGCAACATTGTTGATAAATTGATAATGGTCGTAATCCCACAGCATTCGGCTATCAATAACTCTGAACCACTGTCCCGGTCGGCAGATATTATTATGACGTCATAATAATCGTTTGTCACCCACCGTTGCTTTTACAAGGTCATTTGGGTTCATTACTTTCAGATTGCGATCGCATTTTGGTGCATGAATGTTTTGATACGACACATTCTAAACCAATGACTCACATACGACATTTCCACTACAGAGCGATAAAGGCCTCCACCCACCTGACGCGTGTGCTGCGCGTGTGCTGCGCGTGTGCTGCGCGTGTCGGGCGCGTTTGAAGCGGTATATTCACACCGGAAGCGGGCGGCGTGTAGCAACGCGTGTGCAGCGCGGCTGCCGCGCCGCTGCCACGCGGGTGCTGCGCGTGTGCCGCGCGGGTGATGCGCTGCAACTGCGCGGGTGCTGCGCGTGTGCCGCGCGGGTGCTGCGCTGCGGCCGGGCGGGTGCTGCGCGTGTGCCGTGCGGTTGCTGCGCGGGTGCTGCGCGGGTGCTGCGCGGGTGCTGCGCGGGTGCTGCGCGGGTGCTGCGCGGGTGCTGCGCGGGTGCTGCGCGAGTGCTGCGCGGGTGCTGAGCGGGTGCCGCGCGGGTGCCGCGCGGGTGCCGCGCGGGTGCCGCGCGAGTGCCGCGCGTGTGCCGCGCGGGTGCCGCGCGTGTGCCGCGCGTGTGCCGCGCGTGTGCCGCGCGTGTGCCGCGCGTGTGCCGCGCGTGTGCCGCGTTCGATGTGTGTTTGAAGTGTAGTTTCAATGCTTTACAACTTGCGCGTATGCCGCGCAGCATCCGCGCCGCGCACGACACGCGTCCGGTGGGTGGAGGCCTTAAAACGCTGCTACATACGGCGTAGCACACGTAGCGATGCATGACCTTGAATAGGTTAACGCGTGTGAGATAGCGAGGGACATGTGACTATTATGCGAAGCGACGAACAATATAAGCCAACAGAATACAAAAAAATAGTATTCTTGAGATATCGAAATAATAAGCTACTACGTACCAATGCCAAAAAACCCGCGGGATAAAATATAGCCTTTAACCACCCAGAAAGTCCATTTTACGCGCAGTTGAAAGAATTTCTACACGCCTGCTCAACGAAAAGGAGTGTAATGTTTTCATGGTCTATGTGTGTATACGTATGTGAGATTTTTTATTCAAATCAGATAAGCGAATCAGGAGATTACCCATTACATAGGTACCGACTTATATGTTTCAAAACTATGATAGGTTTAAATACCTAAATTTTGCCTCGAATTGTCCTTTTCGGCCTGTTTAATGACCACAAAATGACATGTCCACGAAACGGGTTTTTTATTTATTATTTATTTGAGCAAGGCAACAAGGCCTATATTTACAAATACCTTACAGACTAACATACGTATTTATTTCTTTATTTAAACTTTATTGCACAAAAGAAAACTTATCGTACAAAAGGCACGTATAATAATAACATTTAAAAAAAAGTATAACACAAAAACACCATAGTGTCATATATGTCCAATTTTACATCCCTGTCTTTCAAAATCAAAATGTCAGAGACAATAATAAAAAATATCACTTGTCACAGCCTAGGGGGCACATATGGGTAAAGAAAACGTACCTACATAATATTTTATTCCTACATGAGCTTGCAGATTGTTAGCAGCATGTGACTTCCGTAGCGTATGCAGCGTAGCACTCTCGTAGCACTACGCCGTAGCAGCTACGAGCTAATTATGTTGAGCCGAGACTCAACATAATTAAAATAAATTGCGTTGTTTGAAAGAATACGCTTCGTTCTGTATGGCCAATTACTGACGAGAGTTTTTATTATGATGAAAGTGGATTGATATGGGCTTTAACCAAATAATCTAGTTCAAGGGGATTATTTTATTCATATTCATATTCATAATTCATTTATTTTGCATAAAACATGGTACATAAAGATGGTCAGTATACAAACAATTGAAACACACATTTCACCAGTAGCTGGCATGCAAAACGAAAACAATTCAACAATAAGAGTAATGATCATATACTTACAATAATTATGTACAATTCAGAATAATAATAATGTCAAGAAATTAATAATTCAGATAATGTATGTCACTGCTTAAACTATACGTATAAAATAAAAATAAACATGTCAAGATTTATAATATTCAAAATAATCATTGACGCTGTAAAAACATTCCTGTATCAACCATTTTTTTAGTCTACATTTAAATAAAGTAAGTGGTAATTCTTTAATGTCATCATGCAATCTATTATATATACTAATTGACATACAATATGCATTATTGCCATACAATTTGGTTCTTTTATTCGGGATAGCCAGTCGATCAGGGTATCTGGTGTTAAATTTGCAGAAGTCTCTTTTTTTATTAAATAAGTTTGGATTAAATTTTACAAATAAACAAATTTCATAAATGTATGTGCACGGTACAGTCAATAGTTTTAAGTCTCTAAATAGTGGCTTACAAGATGTCAGCATATTTACATTACATAAAGCTCTTACACATTGTTTCTGCGCAATCAGTACACGTCTCACATGGCTAAAATTGCCCCAGAGAAGAATGCCATACCTAAGTAGAGAACAAATGTAGCCATAATATGCCTGTATAGCAGCTTCTTTAGTACTGACTTTTGTAAGTTTCCACAAAGCGTATGAAAATGAGTTTAACTTGGTACATAAATTATTGATGTGTTCTTTCCATGAAACTGTTTCGTCCATCCATATACCTAGAAACTTTGTGTGAGAAGATTCTGTTAAAATCTGGTCTTCAAAAACTACATTTAGTGAATGTTTACTGCCGTTTCTATTTACGAATTGTATGAATGTAGTTTTATCAATGTTAACCCTTAAATTATTTTTCCCTAACCATGCCATAATTTCAGTTATGGTATCATTTATGTCATTATTATATGTCCTAGGATCACGACAGGGTATGACAATGGACAAATCGTCAGCGAAAAGCGTGCAGTCAAAATTTGTTACATTTGGTAGGTCGTTCACATATAATAAAAATAGTAGGGGTCCCATGATACTCCCCTGTGGAACGCCAACCCTGTTAGTTTTTGTAAGTGATTTATGCGCTACGATAGTATTGGTGGAGTCAATTTGGGTCACTTCAACATATTGTGTTCTGGCATTCAAGTAGGTCTTGAGCCAATCATTAGCTACACCTCTTATACCATACAATTCACATTTGGCTAGGAGGGTTTCATGGTTAACAAAATCGAAAGCACGGCTCATGTCGAAGAAAACGGCCGTTACTGGCACGCTCATGTTCATATATCCCAGAATATTATTAGACAAGGTAAAGGCAGCTAATGTTGTAGATTTTCCTCTCTGAAAACCAAACTGTTCAGCTTTGATAATTTTAAATTTATCAAGATACGACAGTACACGTACAGTAAGCTGCAGAGATAAGTATACCCCTTGCTTGTAAAACTGGACTGACCGAGTCACGTGACTGCAACATTGCATCACGTCACTCCGTCGGAGCTAGCAGCCATTTTTTACTTTTTAGCCATTGAGTGTATTCCGATTTCTTCAAATTCGAATTATTCGAACTACTTAACCAGCTAATACCCAAGATGGCCATAAACTTACAAAAAGACACCACCTCGTCGGGATCGAACGTGCGTCGTGGGTACTGCAATTTCTGATACCCGCTCAGGGTGCCACTAGGCTACTCGAACATTACGACTGTTGATCGAAATTACTTACTTGTTATCTGCATTCTCTCTGTTATGCATCCTTGTCCAGCGTTAAGATGGAACCTAGTCTTGTCCTTGTTTGTTATCGTATTATTGCAAGTGATCGGTCAATGCATCTCGGACTGAATGAAAACGCTTCAACTATCTCTAAAATAGGGTCGTAAATTGAATGCTTTATTAGTTCTTTTTACTAATTACATTTGAGGGTAAGCTCATATTAATAGATTATTTTTAGAAATCTCTTAATACGTGTTGTGTAGTGTGCGTTAACCTTCACCGCTTATTAATTATTTTCTTGGGAGTTTTACAACTGTCATCATGGTTCGATTGACGACTTTTTTAAAAGCTAAAATAATTGTTCTCTGGGAACAAAACCAGAGTATTAAGAAAATAGCCCGTGATATGAATATAACGGTAAGTAATTTTTGGTTAATCTACGTTTTTTTTCAAGCCTACTTGTCTAAGCATTATAAGCTTTAATATTCAAAAATATTTGTTCCTTATAAGCGTTCATATTTATTTTCTAGAGAAGAACCGTTCAGAAGTGGATTAGGAAGTATCAGGAGACGGGCGATGTGAAGTGTGATCTCCCCGGCCCACGTCCTGGAGTATACACCGATGAATCAGAGAGACACCGTAATATTGTAAATATTCACACGGAGGCCCCGTTCACTACCACTCGGTCAAGTGCTCAAACATTTGGGATTTCGCTCAGCACGGTTCGGCGACATTTGCATGCAGCGAATATCCATAACTACAAACCTGCAAGGAAAATACCTCTCACCGATGCCCATCGAACCGCTAGAACAAATTTTGCTGAACGTTACCTCAATTTTGATTGGGAAAACGAGATAGTGATATTTACAGATGAAAAATGTTTTAAATCTGATAAAGATGGCAGAAAGTTATTATGGAGAAGAAGTGGAGATCGTTATAACCCCAAAAATATGTTAGATTTGAGAACTAGTGGAAGAAGAACATTGGGTAAGCAAATTTTATCTATGTTAAGCTGTTTAAAAAATATGTAAATACCAATTATACTTAGTGTTTTCATACACATAGAATTAAAAAATACTGGAATTGTATATTTATTGTAATTTACAGCGTATTGGGGCTGGATGTCATCCATGGGCCCCGGAGAACTAGTGGAAGTCGGTGGCCGCATGAATAGCCAGCGTTACTTGGAGGTGCTAAGGGATGTCATGCTGCCGACGGTGCGAGTCGCATACCCCGAAGGCCAAATTCACCTGGTCCAAGACAACAGTGCGGTCCACCGATCACGACTCGTCCAGGACTGGCTGTCATCACAGGATGACATTACTGTTTTTAATTGGCCGTCTAAAAGCCCTGACCTGAACCCAATTGAAAACTTGTGGGGTCAAATGGTTTTAAATTGAAACTCTAGTGAAGTCAAGTCAAAGCAGCAATTAGACCAAGAAGTCAAAAGAACGTGGGAGTTGATGCGAAGCAGTAGTGCATGTTCGAACATGGTCATGCACATGAAAAGCCGGCTCCAACAAATCATAGACAATCACGGTCACCCTCTTCGATATTGATTTATCACTGTAGGTAATTGTCCTAGCCCCATTATACTGTGATTTCAGTCAGGCCATTCGCGTCTGTTAAAATATGTGATACTTGTTTACGAGAGATATAAATTGTCAGACTGCTTCGTAGTCTAACATGTTGGTTCTCTTTCACACGTAAAAAGTTCACGATTTAACATAAAAATTATACCTAATTATATATATATATATAATAAGTCGTATTTCTAGAAATACAAATACAAATACAAAGAGTTTATTTGTTCAACATAGGTAAAGTCGTACATAGGCACAGATCTTAAATACGTGTAGGTGTTACTGGTATCACTATGTCGGGCCGCAAGGTATACAAATTTTAGCTATGGACTGTCACTATGAGGGTGTACAGTTACCATTAGTTGTAGTCTGACAAAAATTCGTTAACAGTATAATATGCTTTGTTCCTTAAAAATTTAAACAATTTGATTTTGAAATATAATGTTAAATATAATGTTCATAGACTGTACAGTATTGTATTTACCTATTGCAATGCTTATTAAACCCACATAAACATTGCTTTATTTATAATTTATTAATAGTCATCCTATTTGAACTTACCTATTTATACCTTCGTAGATTAGGATAAATACTTATTCTTAAGTGTCTGCCAAGACCATTGCCAACACGTCCCTCCGACCCAGCGACCTTGGTCGGCATCGACCGCTGTAGTATGAAATTTTGCTGCAAACTACTGTCTGCACTTTAATATTTCTAGAAATACCTACTCTCCTACCGTAATTTGAATCAGCATAAATTACAGTTTTTGTTCGAAATGTGAATAATGAAAAAGATGTAACCATGTTATATCTATTTCTGTAAGTTTTACAAAATAATGTTTTAATATAAATAAATGGTTGATTAGAAACAGCTAGGCCGCACTCAAATCCGTTCAAAACACTGTAAATAACAGCATAACTTTATGCGTTCAGTTTTTATGCTAAGTTAAAATAATAGCCAAATAAAAATATTTATAAACCTATAACTGTGTTTTTTTGAATAAACATAATTTTCAAAATTATTCATGAATATAAACATCATAATATATACCAAAAAATGAACTTATGGAAAATAAAAAAAAAACAAAAGAAAGGTTACCCTACTCCGTGGATTCGAACCTGCGACACATGTGTCTCTAGTAGATTTCAGTAGCATAGTTATGCCGCCACTCAACCGACATGCTACTTACGTCATTAGACGAAATTATTATACCGTTTTGTGTCAGTCCGAGCACTATTCTCAGGGGGTATACTTATCTCTGACGCTGACTGTACATGGAATGCCTTTTCGAATACTTTTGAAATCACGGAAAGGAGTGAGATTGGCCTATAGTTTTCTACACTTTCTTTGTTACCTTTTTTGAATAACGGCTTGATTAAGGATATCTTTAGAGGTTCTGGGAAGACACCGTTTGTCAAGGATAAATTCACTAAGTAACTCAAAACGGTAGCAATTTCTTGTTTACATTCCTTGATTATAGTCGTTTGTATCTCGTCATAGCCAGCAGATTTAGTTGGATTAAGATTCTTTATAATATTACATATTTCATTTTCGTCTATCGGAACTAGAAATAGATTCGCATTAGTTGCATTCACCAGCGATAGGTCAGGTTTAGGCATAGTATTAGAATTAGTCAAATTAATATAGAAATCATTAAAATAATTGGCAATGTCCTTAGGATTATCTATAGTATTATTATTTATAACTAGTTTTTCTAAATTAACATCGGTTGTATTGGTCTTATTGGCAACATTTTTGATAACGTCCTTGTTGTGTTAATGTGTTGCCTTACCTATGTTTTTCGATCTCCTTACAAAGTTTACGTTTGAAATTTTCTGTGCTTGATGTATGCATCGTCTCAATATTACTGTTTCTTCTTTTTTGCTGCCATTCGAACCAGTTAAACTATAAATTAAAGTATATAAATCGACAAAAAAATTATTCATAGACGGACCTCGCCGGCGGCAGACGGAACGTTTCATTCTAATTGACACAGAAGTATGTCACCGCTGCCTATTTGTACTAAACGTAGCATAGAAAATTAAGTATATTACTGTTTCGGTCGCGAACTACTGCGTTTAGGTCCATAGTTGTCATTCAATTTTGTTTCTATAAAAGCGTGAGGATTCTATTCGTAGTTTGAAATTTAATCTCAGACAAAAAAAATTTTTTTTCGGTCATTTTTTTTATTAACGATACTTTAATACAGTAATTTGATAGTTTACTATCGATTTAGAAACTCTACGTTATCAATTTTTTACGTATGTTTACACCCCTATTGAAATGGGTTCTCTAGTTTCGGCCTCAGTTTGCCTTGTAGTAAGTATTTGGCTACATAAAGCGGCCAAATACGTACAAATAATGTAATGTAATGTTTGCATGTTTTACTATTTAAGTAAATTGTGCTGTTTAATTGCCATAGTTTATGCGACTCTGTTGAATAAATGTCTTGTATTATTACCTACTTATTCATATTAAATATATCAATATTCATTGCTATCTGTAAACTTTTGCTTACAAGAGCTTAAAGGAGAAACGTGGAAAATATAAATGTCACAATGCCAAGATCACGATTACCATTTGTTATTAATACATTTCAAAACCAGCATGTAAAATTGTACAATATTAGTGTCGATCTCACACCTTTTCCCGTGCCACGCGAGCTGCGTTGTTAAACATTTACAGACCATTTCGAAAATTGTGTTATGTGACACATATAAAATTCATATTTTCTTGTCGTGCCAAGGACGTACTGCGAAATATTTTACCTCCGCTGTTTCGTCCATAGTCATTAGTTAAAAACTCAAATTTTCCTTTTGTCTGCCACAGCCGTAACGTCTGCAGATTTGTTGCGTCACAGCACGCGTCATTCCCCTCATGTAAAATGGAAGTGACGGCTGTCTGACCGTCTTCATAATAATCCTCAAACGTGAACGTGTTAAAATATATTTATAAAACGTTCCAATCAACTTTAAGACGATTTTTATCACAACGTTTACCATGATTAACCAACCAGCAGCTTAACCCGTTCGGGCAGGGTGTGTAATGATGGGTATAAAAATAAATAATATGATTTCATTCGCTTTTACAACATTTGATATATTTTCAAGGTATATAATCACTCATTGTATATATAGATTTTGTATAACTATCATTGCATATAACACTTATTTAGTATAATCATTATATGGTATTATGCTCATGTTACATACAGGTCATATGTCATAACTTTCAAGTAGAATAATATTTTATCATCGAAAGAAAATGTAAGCTAACATAACGGTTTGCAAATTATAAGTCTAGGAAAGTATATATTAGGTAGTAAAAAGTGTTCGGTTCTGGCGCTTCGCCGGCGGCTGACGCGGCACGCTCGCTTCGCTCGCTCGGCTCGCGCGCTGTAGGGTCGCAGTTCAACCTAACACTCCTCGTCGCTTCGCTCGTCGTCGTACCTACACCGACCTGCCTTAGAGTCTGCCAAAAAATATTATGCTAATTGTGCATTAGAAGAAATTAGCACTACATCATTTGTTCACTTTAGGAAATATGCATCATATTAAAAGTGTGTTATATTAAATGTTATTATATCAAATGACCATTATATAAAATGATAATTATATCGTATGTACATATATTAAGCTACGGTAGCCCAGTGGTTCAGGCATGCGGCTGTCAAACGGCGGTCGTGGGTTCGAATCCGGCTCGTACCAATGAGTTTTTCGGAACTTATGTACGGAATATGATTTCATATTTACCGTTAGCTTTTCGGTGAAGGAAAAACATCGTGAGGAAACCTGCATACATCTGCGAAGAAATTCAAAGGTGTATGTGAAGTCCCCAATCCGCACTGGGCCAGCGTGGGGACTACTGACCGTTCCCTCTCATAGATGAAAGGAGGCCTGTGCCCAGCAGTAGGACGTATATAGGCTGATCATGATGTACATATATTAAGTGTTGTTATATGACTCAAGAATTATATGAAAAGAGTGTTATTGCGACTAATATTATTTCAAAAAATAATATAGGCATCGTTACGCACCCGTTCGGGCAACAGCGACGCAATCGCTTTTGGCTTTTAGCCCCAAATCCCATTACTATACCAGTATACCTAGCACCTAAGCATTGCACTAGCCAATGCTCTGACAAACATTGATTGCGTCGACAACCCTATTCAGATTGCATACAGAAATCATTTCAATATAAACTCTATTGAATTTAAATTAGGGATGAAAATAGGATGTCGGTGCTTAAAATATAAATTGACGATCAGAAATGCTGCTGCTGTCAACGCTCCTATAAAAGCCTAGAGTTCATTTTCGATTGAACTGGTGGATATTAATATTTGTAAAAGCATGTATTCAGTCATTTGTACAAATCGAAAGTGCCTCGGGTTGTATTTGGTATCGCTTTGAATGTTGTTTTTTTTTGCAATCGGACGTTTGAATGATCGGTGTTTGATTTGTGTGAGTTCCGGTCGAAATGAAATTTGCTTTTTAGAATGCTGGTACGAGGGCAATTTTTTTTATAAGCGCGTATTTTTTATTGCCATGAAATTTAATGAGCCAGAATACCCATATAATGCGTTCTATTTATTTTTTTCTCTCATAATATATGTTGGTGTAGTAAATAGTCAATGTACCTTTAAATTGTTACGTAAATGGCTTTGACGTGTGCGTTTTCAATTTGTGACAAACTAATAATTAAATGAAATAATAACCTACAGTGCATTCATCCTTACTTGTCTTATTCGGTAAACAACATTCTAACCTCAAAATGTATCTTTATAGACTACGAGTATAGCAGCTATTTTATCGTAAAAAAAGCGTTGCTAAACATAAAAATCGTGAAGTGATGTCCGAAAAGTCGTCTCAGCATGATTTAATACTCACAAAATTGCTATTCTATCCTAAAAAGATACATTTTGAGGTTAGAATGTTGTTTACCAAATGAGACAAGTAAGGATTAATGCACTGTAATTCAAACAAAACAACTTACTACTACTACTTTTTTTAAACTATTAAAGAAAAAAAAGTTGAACTGCAAGTCATAAAAACTACGGAAACACGAAATGCAAAAACAATAAAATGGAAGAGGAACGGAAGAAAAAGGCCATGTTTGAGCCCAACTTCCGGCGGAGGAAGCTACTCCGATGGCAACGTCCGGTAAGCTATTCCGAGCTTTTAGGCCGAGGGCTTCGAAAACTCGCGTATTTTTCGCTTGAAATTTTTAACAATTGCGGGTCTGCGAGCTTTTTTTATGTCACATTCTGAATTACGTGTTGCACAGGTACAAACAAAAGAAAGCTTTTAACAACATTTGTTTAACATCCAATCAATTGCAATGTAAAATCAGTGAATTTTTTCAACATTTATTCTGCAAAAAAGTTCAAAATCTATGTTTACGTAAAGTTGCAATGACTGCCCTGTTGGCAAAAATGTAAAAGCCCTGGATACGTAAAATTCTATATAGAACACGGGTGGTAATAAAGAAAGCCTTTGACTAGGGCGACTAATTTGTTAACTGAGACATTATTTTTATAAACCTACGGGCACTAACAATAATGACAGAACACGGCGCGCAATCATATTTGGCACCACTTTCTTTCTGGCTCTGCCGGACGCGCCAGACATTTTTCCGCACTTCTGTCAAATGTAAATGGAGGTGACTGAACAAATTGTATTATTCAAACGAGACAGTGGAGAACTACAAGAGATACTTAGAAGTCAGGAGACGAAAATGATACAAAAATAAAAACTACATTCAAATATTTTCAAACACCCTCACACACGGCCGGAAACTGAACCCGGTCAAATATGTAAAAAAACTGAGTTTGACTTTTTGCGGGAATTATTTAATTAGTGCTGGATGTAAGGCACAATTATCGTCACGGAACCCTGTGTCTACAAAAATCTACAAGTTTGAATGATACACCTGTATATTAGGGTACATCGTGGTTATAGTTACAATTCTGGTTTTCTACTATGCACTTACAAAAATACTACAAATACAGCCACGGTTCAACTGACGTATCCACGACAGGCGACATGTTTCGAACTCTTCGGGAGTTCTTTTTCAAGATGAGTGTGTGTTCATCTATCCGAGGAGACGATCTCCTGCCGCAACTCCAGCGCAGGACTGTCCCCCGGGCTCACGGGCCGCGCAGGGGACGGGGCCCGCGCTGGCACCGCTTCAACTTCAAGCGAAATTGCCGCGAAAATAATCAACCAGAAAAAGAACTCCCGAAAATCTCGAAACATGTCGCCTGTGTCATGTGAGTTTGTACAACCATGGGTTTATTAGTAGTATTTGAGACATGTCTCGCGAAATTTTTATTCAATTATCCACTTACATTTTGCAGCACATTTTCAATAACCACACCGAGTTTTAACATTAACATCGCTATTTTTGGACGATATTGCGGTATAATAAGTGCTGTAGCTAATAACTACATTTACTTTGTTATCAGTACACCGCAGCTGACTGCTATGGCCTAGTTTGGTTAAGCATAGCTTTTAACCACATTTAAAACAATTTGCTTATCGATAATGTTACAGACTGGAACATTTTGAAACTGATTTGAAATGATTCAGATCTCGAAATGGAATATCACTAGCAGAGAAATGGACCTCTAGCTTATGACCAATATCATGAGAATTTCATGTAGTATCAGTTCATTCCCGATTACGAAAGAGAGAGCGAGATAGCCTGAAATTTCAATTGGATATTAATCCAATCTGCCTCAGCATCAAGTATGAAAAATATGATTTTATTTGTCATGTACATGAAACGACTCAAAATCTTATTTTACACGAACAGACCGTGTTTTGGCACAACTAAACTGGCGTCGTCACTTTGACATGTGTCAGAAATATAAATATTAGTGTTTTGTCTCACGTTTTTAGTTAAAGTTATTGAAACAAAGCGGGATCCAGCCTCCTTCAGAGCGATCAGAGCACTGTAAAATTTCATTGGGAAATATTCACCTTCTAAATATATCCATTAAGGGTTGGATATTAATCTCATCCGAGTATCAGCGAGTCATACGCACTTTTCAACGCGCTAACTTAATGGGATATTATGAACGAAGATACATAATTACATTGCAAACATGGATTCCGAAATCAGGCTCAAAGTCAGGAAATGCGAATGTTATTTGAAAGAGATTAAGGTGCCGTAGGTTCATGGTCTTCTCTCCGTCTCATTAAGCATAAGCGTGAGCGAGATGGAAGTGCGTGCTCGGAAGCGCGGATATCATGTTTTTTAATTTTAATTTTCTGGCCGTTCAAATAAATATAAATGTAATCTTTGATTGCTCTCAAACATGATATTGCCGATTTTTGAAAGCCATTTTAATATTTTTAGCTTTTGTGCATAATTTGTAACAAATATTTTAAGTGTATTTCAGACCCTTTTAGACCTATGTCCGTGATTTTTTTCTATCGAGCGAAAATTGCTTAATCATGTTTCTAAACACTGATTTCTCTGTAGAAAAGCCTCAAGATTACTATTCGTATTTTTTTAAAACCATATTATTATAAACAGACGCATTATATTGTTTCAAAAACACTGTTCGCTTGACTTCGCTGAACCCACGGCGCCTTAACCGAAGCGAGGTTTGTCCGAATGGAGCTCTAATCCGCAGAATTGTGTCTAAAACAGGTTCAAATACAATTTTCATTAAATAACACATTGTTGTGCCGCTGAGGTAAATTCAGCACTTTTAATTGAACACGGCAATCAAGCGGCTGCAGCGGGCCGATAGCGCGTAATGGACATGACGTGAATGTGACATGACGTAATGGACGATGGATATCGCACTGTCGCCACAATTTTAGCCAGCCCTACCAACACTATCAGTCAACATCATGAATGTTAGCCAAATTACACGCTATATGGCGCTGTACTGTCTGCGTCGATTCCTTTATCATTTCTCTGAGAAATCATTTGACAAAGAAATCCTTTGAGGGGATGCCTTGATTCGAGTCGACCACGCCCCCTCGACAGAGACACGCATATGCCTTCCGCTCACCATGGCTTTTTTTGATGAGTGAAAAAAGGAAAATAACGACCCAACTTTGGACTTTTCTGTATCGAGGGAGTTTTAGGCAACCATGTATCGATTAAATGAGATAAACAATCATATAGTCAAAACTAGTATAATAAATAAATAAATAAATAACAAATAAATAAATATTAAGGGACAATCTTACACAAATCGAGCTAGCCCCATAGTAAGCTCAATAAGGCTTGTGTTACGGGTACTAGACGACGATATATATAATAGATATAAATACTTAAATACATAGAAAACATCCAAAACTCAGAATCAAGTATTCATGCTCATCACACAAATATTCATATTAATATTATAAATATTATAATATATCTGAAAATTAGACCGGCGTTTCAAAGCAGGCTATAATTTCCAATTCGCCCCCTTAATAAGGCTGGCAAATATTCTACAATACCTTTTATACCTTGGTAACGATTTAAGTCTCCATTTTTTCAAGTCTATAGAGCAAGCGACCACGATTTATGTTCACAATGCCAAGTAAATTAGGTTAAAGTTAATTACCGAAATAATTATTTAATTAGCACCGTTTGGTTAATTGTAAAGCAATACCAATTCCAAGCACTGTTTGAAACATGAATCTAACCGCATTTATTTCAAACCATTTGATCCGATATCGCAAATTGAAACTCGTGGTCAGGACAATGCTGGCCGGTACAGTCAGCGACAAAAGTCCAACCTGCGATAGACGTGTTAGTAGTTTAGATTAATAAAAACGGTATAAAGGATTGTGTGAAAATGGCTGGATCCTGTTTTTATGGTTATTCATCAGTCTCGTGAGACAGGAGACAATTGGCACAGTTGTGGATCTAGACACGCGGCAGTGTGTCAAGCCAAGTTCAAGCAAAGGAACTGGCTAGCCAGCGCCGAGTGTAATATTACACGAACCACTTGGTGCCACTTTTGACCTTTCTATAACTCAAAACCTCTTTAACGTAAACATATTACTCTATAAAAAACCTTTAAAACTCTTCATTTTGTTTTTAGATCGCAAAAAAACCTTTTTCGATTTACATAATTAAAACGCTTGAAATCCTCCATTTTTTACGCCAAGTTTTGGGTTGCCAAGACGAGTTCAATAATACGTAAATTCTCGAAATCCTTTTACCGATGTGATGATTCGAGATAATGAAGAATATTACACAAACCGAAACACGAATCTAGGTAGAATCTAGCTTCAAGTAGGGTTGTTAAACAATTACGCATCAACAATAAAAAATAGAACACGTCTCTTTGTTATCCTTTCATTTCATATTTAGCAACAAAAGAAGTAAAGTCCCACGTTAAGTGCATTTTCGTAATATCAAATATTTAAAACTACAACTACATATAAATAAATAAATAAATATAAGGGGACAATCTTACACAAATCGACCTAGTCCCATAGTAAGCTCAGTAAGGCTTGTGTTATGGGTACTAGACGACGATATATATAATAGATATAAATACTTAAATACGTAGAAAACATCCATGACTCAGAAACAAATATTCATGCTCATCACACAAATTTTTGCCCTTACCGGGATTCGAACCCAGGACCTCTTGCTTCGTAGGCAGGGTCACTACCAACTAGGCTAAAGTGGTCGTCAAGAAATATACTAAACAAATGTAACTAACCACTCCAATTTGCGAATCTGACTGTACCGTATACTATAACCGCGAATGACAGATGCAGTGTATTTATATTGCTGCACTGGAGTCATCATTACAATTAAATTTATCTGCACTACATGTGTATTATCATAATTATACCTGAACAGTCTTAGGGCAGGCTGAAGTTTGTCATTAATTAATTAGTAGGTTAATTCAATTGAATTGCAGCAAAATTCAAAATTACTATAATTAGGGTTTCAAATATATTGGAACCCAATGAAATGTTGTTGTACTCGTAGGTATAAAATTAGTGATTTAATGTGTGGCACTGGAACACAAGTTTCATGTGCTCTGCCTATCCCTTTAGGGAATAAAGGCATGAATCTATGAGTGAATAAATAATTTGATGGTTAGTTAGTAGTCTAGTCAGTGAACGTGTATAAAAAATGAATTTTGGAAATATTTTATATTAGCGGTTTTTTTCTATATTACGGATACATTGTAAATTAAAAAGTTACCTAGAGACTAAATCCAAGAAAATTCCAGACATAAAAAATATATAGCCTTCCGAATAGTAAGAATAAATATAAATAAGTATTTTTATCTTTATTTTGGTTCATTTACATTAGATTTATATTCATGGTAAAACAAGCAAAAAAGCTTCATTTAAATCTATACAATTACTTCCGGGTGGAAAGTTCATTGGTTTCTTGAATTTAAAGCAACTTTAGAATAACGTTTAAAATAAATTGATGTTTTTAAAATCGTATTTTTCATGGAATAAGTCGTATGATGGATAAAACATTAATATGTTTAATCCATCATACGATACGGTTGCATACTTTAATACTTAATGAATTAAGTTGTCAGGGAGAGATGATTTTTAGCGATTAGACCACCTATCGTCTATACCATTGTTTAAAAGTAATTATTTTTTCTCTTTTTTTGTGTCCTATTTTAGTGATCAATATAGAATGTAGTATTATAGGATCGTATTGTAAGGCTAGAACGCTCATTTATTACAAGTGAATGTTCAAGTCAATGGGCACCTTAACTTTAACGTCACACCTGGCCATAATGGGTAAGTAATACGAGGTATAACAACTTATCATATAAGGGTCATAATATATACGCTCACTATATATAACTTTGTTTAGTATAACGTTCATTGCACATAACGAACGAAAGATATAATGTCAAAACATATAATCTCGTAAAGTATAATGTACTTTAGAAATAATATCAATTGATATATCGATTAAAGCGTATAATATTCATAACGCCTAAGGTTTATAACATATATTGTTCAATTTATCTAACATCAAAATGTATAATGCTCGTATGGTATAATTGGCTTCAGTCATTTTAATAGCAATGCCGTATGAAGAAAATATGTGAATTTCTTAGAGCGATAGCCTCAACTTGAGTTTGAAAAAAAAAAACAATACCGTTTGTAAGATTGAAACTAAATTTATTTTGAGATCAAACACGTCAATTATTTTAACCTAACCTTACCCAATCGCCAGCGTGTCGACGCCACCCCGCTTCGCGGGGTGTCTATTTCCGCTCTAAGGGACACAAGGCAACCCTAACCTAACCTACAAGTAATACCATTTATAAGAGTATTAGTTGTTTTTTACTGCAGGGGGCTTCGCCCCCCGAGCCCCATTTGAAGTGGGCTCCGCCCCCCTTTTCCTGGCTGCCCTAGCTTAATTTTCCGTATTATAATCCTTATACGAAAATATATATGCGTATGATCTGTATACGTTATGTTTGTTATACGAAAAGATATTATGTGGTATGATCGTTATACGTTATGTATGTTATACTTAATGAAATTAGTCAATTAGAGTCTTATAGAAAAAAATGTTATATAATATGATTATTATGGCAACTGACCGTTATTCCTTATAAAAGTATTGGTATTGTTGTTATAGCTAACGTTCATTATATCTTGTGAACGTTATTAATATGAAATTATATATTTTGTTGTTATATCTGGTGGGACGCACCCGGCCATAATGCGAGTTTTACTGCACGCTGCGCGTACGGGAAAACTCGCATTGTGGCCAGGTGAATACGTAAAATGTTGTACTCAACACAGACACCTACGATCTGGTGCATTCAAGAATTCACCGCCCTAGTTACGTAATGTACTATTAACTTAGAAGGGCGTTGCACCAAATTACGATTATAGAACGATCAAGGTGAAATATGGCGCTGGCAGGTTCAATCCATAGAAACTTGTCAAACTTTCCATACATTCTAATTTCAGCGAACATTGTTTACGACGGTGTGGTGCAACCCACCCTTAGTGTCCTACTTCAGTCTGCATAAGTATACATGTAGGTACGTATGCAGAAGTGTTATAATAACCCCAAGCAGGGGTATCTTGCGAATAATCGGCAGCAGTTTGCCCATAAATAGTACTTACTCCACCTATCTAACGAACCGCCGAACGCCATCGCGCCGCACCTACTCGCATAAATTACGTGCTGATTGGTAAGCTTTTTTTAATATCCAGGGCGCATTAGGGTAGTTTTCATCCATTTCATCCATTAAATGATTGTAATAAAGCCAAAATATAATTATTTAAAATCACAAAAACAGAGACTGAAAGTTTTGAAAAAATATACAAGCAAAATACGAGTAGCTTTAGGACATTCCGAGATCGTCGTACCTATTGGCGTGCCTTAGAGTCTCTCTGAAACTACTTTGAACTTGCCTTGCGCCTTTCTGTATATTCTTTTCGGGAAATATGAATAGTAGTATTAGGTACAATAAAATTTATTTGCTTTATTCGAATTTCATAATTAGGATTAAAACACGGAGTCATTTGGCCAAATGTAAAATTTTCGACACCGTTTAGTACTTCAAAAGCATTGCTATTGTAGTAATGACATATATGTTTTATGCCATATACCTAATAATCGGCATTACAAGTTTTAGGCACTTAGATTTCGAATGTTTTGTATTAGGAGCAATAATTTTTTCAATATCTGGCAAATGTTTTTTTTAACTGAGCGGCATTTTATCTTAAATGAAGTTTCGAATACAAAAACAACTTTGAGAAATACTTTAATGAGCGGAGGTTTTTCCGCACTTATATAGAAAAATAACCTCGAACCTATCCGCGAGTTATTTCTAGTCGCTCACTTAGTAATTTAGTCGCACGGATAGAATTTTAATATCTGAAATGGATTAATCACAACCTACTTTTTTGTAAGCTCGTTCTGGATTTTATTACATATTAATTCGTCGTTAGTTTAGTAAATTTACCGCTCAAGTTATTAAAACAATACGTCCATCATCAGTCGCAATTGTTTTTTTTATTCGATCGATTTATAATTCGCCTATTTTAATCCAGGCCATATCTATCTTCGCGCAAAATTTGATCCAAATAGGTTGAGCCGTTATAGCATTTAGTATATCCATTCAGAAAGACCGTTTTAGACACGGGTGCAAAATAATAATCGGATTACTGGTTCGGGAGGCAAAAAAATACTTACAGCACAGCTATCACACACCACAGACTTTTCCTTTTTATAATATTGGCACTGAAGAAATTTGAATTGCATAGTTCTAGCACCTCGATTGGCACCGTCATTAGATGGGACCGCCAGCGGGCTATTTAAGCGTCGTTAGAAATCAATAGTTGTTCAGATGTGGTCCTATATGCATGTCTTTATTCGCTTGAACCATGATCTTGATTTGGTGTTCTTAAAATCTAACCAAAGTGCAGACATGGTCCAGACAGCATCATATTATTCAGATTCAGATTCAGATTATTTATTGGTAATATTAAAGATAAGTCATGATACCATGACTTATCTTTAATATTACCAATGGACATAATACTATTCATAGATTTACATCATTACGAGCTTCGTTACAGTTAACTTTCAATTACCACAGCCTTGTACTGTGGTAGTGGTCAAGTTGTACAAATTAATATAATATATGTTAGTCAGATATTAATTATATAATTAAGCCTTATATTATTATTATATTCGGTAAGTTTGTCTATCTCGTTCTACATGCCTTCCACTCAATTGCTCAAAGGTTGGCTGGAAGAGATCCATTATAAATTATAAGGATAAGTTCGCCTAGTACTTTAATCGTATATACAATAAATTACTTACAGCGTGCCTACGTTTACATACATAATATTATGGGAAGATGATGATGCGAAACAAAAACTTATTCATTTTATATTTTATTCTAATAGCAGTGTTTCGGTATAATATAAATATAGGGTTGTTAGAGAACATACTACTTTTTCCATCCACAGCACAGAGAAAATGACAAATATATACTACTCTACTATCTAAAAGAAAATAGGACCACAAGAATGGTGATTGTTACGTGAAAATTATATTAAACCGTATATATATATATATATGAATATTTTCCTAAGCAAATAAACACTTATCATAAAAACAAGAACTCTTATTACACACGCGGTGAAGTCCCAAAAAAGGTAACCTATCGAAGTTTCGAAAAACACTTGCCCGATTTTCATTTGTCCGAAAACGGTAAACCGAATTCTCATAATCCATATACTTCGTTCACCATACTTATGAAATGTCGCTGGTTTGTTTTCCCACATTATCGTTTTCCCAAAACTCAATAACCAGAAGAACGATTGCCAACTTTATTATTTTACAACCGAATTGTTAACCACCTTTTTATATTTCCGATGCTACCTAAAATCGAAATATCATTTTCCCTAATTTCATGTTACTGCAACGATTAAAAAACATTTAGATATGCTAAAAACCCTACAGATGCGCCCTTTAATATTGCGATGCGAAAATAAACTTTCGCTAATAAGTTGGGTTAGGTTAGATTTAAAACTGTGACCTTACAAAATAAACAATTGATAGAAAAGGGGATTAGATTAGATCAAAACATTTAAGCAACTCGAGTGCTGCACAAGTTCTTAAAAAGCCCATAAAGGGCTCGGGGCTAGCCCCCACACTAAAAAAAACAACAAATGATCGTCAATGGTATTATTTGTAGGTTAGGTTAGGGTTCACTTGTGTCCCTTAGAGCGAAAGTAGGCACCCCGCGAAGCGGGGTGACGTCGACACGCTGGCGGTTAGGTTAGGTTACATGCTACAATTTTGATTTTTTGATATAGCGGGATATTAACATTTCGGACTTAATACTTTTCGGTACTAAAAACTTGTTGGCAAAGGATCCTTCGGAATTTTATTAAGTGTCTATTCGAATCTCAAGCGAAACAAAATTGCAACGACCTGCGAATTGGGAAAATAATAATATGGGAAATGTGCTTTAGGGCAAACAAAAATTCGGCCAACTAATAAAAAGGGAAACGTTTTCGGGATTTTAATATTCAGAATAACGATTTTCGAGCTTATGATAGGTAACCCCCAAAAAAAGTTTCTAGGAAAGAAGCTGAAGCCAGCCCTACAAGTTTGATTTATTTGTAAGTATAATGCTCACAAGTAATATTCGAATAGTGTTAGTTCGTGAATACGAAATATAAAATATACCTAGTATACAGATTTCGATCAAACTCAAATCCGATTCTCGAATTCTCAAAAGCACCATTGTTTAATACGTACCAGCCCTGCCTCGTTGTTAACAACACTTCTCACATTCCATTCTAAAATAACCTAAGCCAATCAACAAATCATTCCCAATTCAAACCTTAAAATTAAAGCATTAAGGTCCAAATTTGCCGCAAGCCACGACAGTCCTATATATTTTTTGTTTCAAGCAACGGACTTGATTATTCCGCGACAAGATGACGTCACTCCGGAATAGGGTTGCGAAAACCGTAACACACTCCTTGTCCCGTAACAGTTGACGCTTGCAAGGGATTTTCATACAATTTGCATAATCCGCCCGGGGCGACCTTGCTCGTCCTCTAATCATAACATTGGGACAGCCCTGAAGTTTTTTATTGTTTTATAATGTCGAGTTTTGCGGGCATGTAAAATTTATGTACAGGCTGGTTCGTTTGTGGATTTAAATAAAGGCTTCGGGCGTGATTTTTTTGGAGGGATTTGAATTTATTTAGGTCCCTGTGGATGTAGCAAGATTTATGCTTATAAATAAATTCCCTATAGGAACCGAGGGTTGTCAAAAACTCTAGTGTATCCATTTATAGAAGAATAATTTTCATCATTAAATGAGAAATAAAAAATAAGTAATTATAAGTTTTTTTTACCGATTTTTGTAGTAAAAATAATGCTATTTAGGCTCCAACCGTATGCCTCCGATCGCACACTGTTAGCTTTAGATCGGGTGATAACGACCTACGATCTGAGAGATTCTTATTTTACTGCCCTAGGAGAGTAATGTATCTACTATTTCCTGCCCAAAATTAATTTTCAACGCTTATAAAATATAAACAGCTTTGTGCTCTTCATGCCCGAAGTTGATGTAAACACCCCGTTAAGTAGCAAGTCAATTTACTCGGCACAAGAACTAAATTATCGTACATCCGCACTCAAATTTATAAATAAACAAACAGAGTAAAACCGCTTTGCATTTATTAATTAATAAAGATAATACCCTCACGTAAACGAGGCGAGAAACATCAATGCCTCCTTTATCCCCGGAATACGGTGCCTTATCATCATTAAAATTAGGTGAGAGACAATCGTACGATATACTAGGGACTTCGATAATATAACAGGGATAATATACTAGGTACCGTAAAACGGGATGATTAGGAGGATCGCGAGGAGAGAAGGGGTGAAAGGGGGGTGTGCTAAATAACATTCCAATTTAAAATAGAGCTATAGTAATATTCATAATAAATAAAGCGATCCAACAATCTTTCAAAATCACCTATGTATGAAATCCCATCTCACTCCAACTACGAGGCTGGCATTGTCACCACGAGTGTTCAAAAGCCTCTTTAAAATAGAAGATCAAAAAAAACTACGAGGGCCTACGGGGTGAGGTGGGATTTCTGGTTTTCATTAAAGTTATGAAATGGAACTACCCAAAAACATACAAAATCTAAAATACAAACGTCCGGAACACTTATTATATACAACATTCAGTTTGAAAATGTAAAATACCATGTTATCGAGGTTTGAATGTCAGTTTTGTCTCTACTCACCCCGTTTTACGGTAACCATATAGAAGACCTTAAAAGAGTATTCCTACAATAGCGTGTATCAATTAAGCACGTAAATTAACACATTATCTGCGAAGAATCGCTACGCGCTACGCTCCTAGCCGGTTCCCTTTACCCCGTATGTAACAAGCGACTACGACGTAGGCGCCCTCTAAGCGGGTTCCTGGCCGTGAAAGTATTTAAGGCACGCTATTGATTAATCTATTTCGTTAACACATTTTCCTGTTATTTTATTTTATTTCAGACTACGAATTACACTAGATGAATAAAACTCATCATAATTAAGGCCAAAAACTGATTAATTTTATCCAATAAGCTGCGATGAGTTGAAACATGCGTAAAATGTTCACCCATAAATGAAAAACAGAGACGTCCATAATAATTATTTACGATACAAGTGCCGAAAATAGGAAATTCGCAATGAGTGGTGATAAATTAAAACACGACCGCAGGGAGTGTTTTAAATCGACACGAGTTGCGAATTACCTATTCGCACGTGTACAACGTTTTACTGTACATATGGCCGTTTAAAGTTTCGACATATGCACGGAAAGTGCTCTTTTCCGCACTAGTGCGGGAAAGTTGCACCATATGTACTGTAAATTAAATTTTGGTAGATTACTAGAAATTAATTTTAGTTGGTGTCACATTGGATTGATGCTATGTATCAATAACTTAATGCCAATTTTATGCTGCGTTGCGTAGTCTAGAAGAAATATAAAACTTTTTTTTTTTGTAATGTCTAGCCAGTGATTGACCCTAGTCTCATTTGATGGTAAATGTATCCTTTTCGAATTAGAAAACAAAATTACAACTCAAACCAACTCTAGTAACTGAATTCGAAAACCAGCGCCATACTTGACGCACTCCCATTATTTACCTGTTACGCAAACCAGCTACAAATAACAGGTAAATAATTGAAGCCCTTGTACATAACGGAGCCACATTAAAGCGGCGCCGTATCGCGTAGGCTGATGGAGTATATTTATGGCTTAGTGGGCTATAATTACTAATGTTTGGGGGTGACAACAATGCCTGTATTAACCTTTATTAGGACACTAAATGTACTAAGAGTGGGCTAACGATCTGTAAAGCCGAGCGGCCAGCTAGATTAATAATTTTAATTTCTTAGCTACTCACCTGTATAATAAAATAATTAAAATGTCTAAAATAAATAAATTAAGTAACTTTCAATTTGAACAGAAAATTAACTCCTGGCTGAAGTCGATAACTTATATGGAGTCAGAGGAACTGCTTACTATAATATCGTAATACAAATAAAATACTTATAGTCCTCAGAATCACACACACACACACACACGCACGCACGCACGCACGCACGCACGCACGCACGCACGCACGCACGCACGCACGCACGCACGCACGCACGCACGCACGCACGCACGCACGCACGCACGCACGCACGCACGCACGCACGCACGCACGCACGCACGCACGCACGCACGCACACACACACACACACACACACACACACACACACACACACACACACACACACACACACACACACACACACACACACGCGCGCGCGCACACACAGACACACACACACACACATGCATGTTGCATTCTACCTAAGATTAACATTTATATTTTTTTTAAACCTGTTTTGTACAAATGTAGTAACTATTATAATGCCTGTATCAAGGAAGGAACCGGCTTTTGAGACACAGGGGAAGCTACTTTGAAAACCGAGGCTTCATCTATTATACCCTATGTTTAAAGTTGCAATAAAGAATTTTAATATTATTCTCTTTATTCAATCTTCTTCTTAGGCTAGGTTTTTACAATAATGATATAAAAAGTAAAATATAAAACATAAAACAATTATAAAAACCTAACCTAGGGTACCGCCGGCAGCGAGGCGGGGCCTAAGCTGCCGGTGGTCAGGGCGTCAGAGACAGGAACCTCCTGACTATTCGCGCAGTATCCAAGAGTACCGCCTTCTGTATTTGACCCTTGATCCAGCCATCTAGCGAGAGTCTCTTTAGGTGACGGTCGAGACTCTTCGCTATCAAACCGTTCGCCGAAACGACTATCGGGACGATGTTCGTCGAATCAACATCCCACGTGGCGGTTACCTCGTGAGCCAGGTCTAGGTACTTGCTGGCTTTGTCCTTCTCGGCCTTCAAAAGGTTCTCGTCATGGGGGATGGTGATGTCGACGAGCACTGCCTGACGTTTTGATCGATCTATCAGCACGATATCAGGCCTATTGGCAAGAATAGTCCTGTCCGTGATGACAGATCGATCCCAATAGAGCGTGGCACGACCATTTTCGAGAACTGGCGCAGGTGTGTACTTATAGTAAGGCACTTCGGAGACCACAAGACCGTATAGCAGAGCAAGTTGCTGGTGAATAATTCTGGCTACAAGGTTATGTCTGTGCAAGTACTCGCCGTTAGCAAGATGACCACAACCGGAGATAATATGCCTGAGTGACTCCCCGGGACGGCGGCATGCCCGACAAATGTCGACCGTACCGTCCTTCAGGATATACCTCCGGTAGTTGTTCGTCATGATAACTTCGTCCGCAATTGCACAGACAAAACCCTCGGTTTCCCCGAAGAGATCCCCGAAACGTAGCCAGTTCACCGACGCGAGCAGATCGACATCGGGCCCTGTGAGGGCCTTGTAGAACCGCCCGTGTAGCTCCTTGCTCCTCCATACCGCCTTGCAGTCCTCGGCGCTCATTACTTTAAGTCTGCGCCAGTTCTCGTTTGCAAAGGAGAGCGGGGTGAAGTTTCCGTCTACTGCTACTACGTCGCGATGCATCCCACACTCGTTGTTTAGGAAATAATCCCTGAGACTGCACACCTCGCGGTTGTGGAGGTCTTTGGCATTTAATCTGAGTCCACCTTAGTACGCCAAAGGAGTACATAAGCAAGGGCATCACCCAGGCGTTGAAGGCGCGAACCTTGTTGCCGCCCGACAAAAGACTATTGAGTACTTTTGTCAAGCGACAAAAGAAGCGCTCCTTCACCGCCCGCTTTACGCCCTCACTCTCAATACCCAATGACTGTGACATACCAATATACTTATAGGTTTCTACTTCGGAGATAGATTTGAGGGACATTGTCTCAGAAAGTTGCAAATTTGTTGAATTTACAACTTTCCCCCGCTGTACATGCATGACCGCACACTTCATCATCCTCCTCCTAGCGTTATTCCCGGTTGTGCCCCTAAAGGAGCCCAGGGTCCACTTTGACACCTAATCCCAAGATTTGGCATAGGCACTAGTTTTAGGAAAGCGACTGCCATCTGACCTTCCAACCCAGAGGGAAAACTAGACCTTATTGGGATTAGACCGGTTTCCTCACGACGTTTTCCTTCACCGAAACCGCACACTTATCGACACCAAATTCCATTTTGATGGCGCTACTGAAGACTTCTGTTGTCTTCAGTAGTTCCAACAGGTCATGTCTATTCGGTGCAAACAGCTTAAGGTCATCCATATAGAGCAGGTGGGAAATGACCTCACCCCCTCTCCGAAGCCGGCAACCTAGCACTGAATCCTTCAGCAGAGTGCTGAGCGGATTCAGCGCTAAGCAGAACCACAAAGGACTCAGGCTGTCACCCTGAAAGATCCCACGTTCAATCCTTATAGAGTCCTGCAGACTAAAGGGGCCATCTCCTCCCCCCGGTTGACGAAGGACTGTGGTCCACTGCCCCATGCAAGCGCCTAAGAAGGATCTTAGAGTTGCATCAACTTTATACAATTCTAAGATCCTCCTCAGCCATGAATGAGGCACCGAATGAGGCCTTCTTGTAGTTAATCCAGGCGGCCGAGAGGGTCCCTTTGTTCCACCGGACTCGTTGGCAAATGCTCATGTCTATGAGGAGGAGCTCTTTAGTACCACGAGACCCAACCCTACATCCATTTTGAGCAGGGGCCAAAACATTGTTCGCAACGGTATGTGCGTTAATTTTTGCTCTCAAAATGGATGTAAGGAGCTTGTACAGCGTAGGCAAGCACGTGATGGGTCTGTAGTTTTTCGCTTCCGTGGTACTACCGGACTTGTAGAGCAGGGAGGTAATACCAGTTGTAAAGAAAGATGGTAGGGAACCGAGCTCAAGGGCTTGCTGGAACTGTGTTGCCAAACGCAGGTGTGAGCATCGAAACCATTTCAACCAGAAGTTGTGCAATCCATCCGGCCCAGGACTTTTCCAGTTCGGGGCCAAACGGATGGCACAACTAACGTCTTCGGGGCTGATTGTAACAGTCCCCATGGGTTCGATGTCCTCACACACGTTCGACAACACTCATCCACTCGCCTTCGGTGTGTTCGACTGGCACTGACCAGATACTACGCCAGAAGTCAACCATGGCAGTAGCATCAGGCTGCTGTTCGTCAGACACACGAAGATCGGTTTCCTCCCACTTTCGGTATACCTTCCTTTGGTCACTCTGGAATAAGCGATTGTGCTGGTATCGGTCCACGCGCTCTCTGTAGCGGCGAATACGGGCTGCCCATGCATAGACTTTCTGCTTCAGAAAGTCAATGCGCTCCGTGACACAGGCTATGTAGTCGCGGGGCCTGGTACCAGTTCCCGCGAAGGCCTGGTTCACAAAGCGCATGACTCGGGAGCGGTTGTTGCCCCCCTGAAGCAGATCAGCTTTGCAATGAGAGTCCTGAACGTATTGATACGCCGCTCAATCCGTACTTGCCATGCAGGGACATCCCCAGCGGTCCTAGGTGCACGGTCAGCGTCCGGAAACTTGACGCGAGCAACACGGCACGCCGCGATGGCCCCGCAGTACATGATTGAGTGTTTATCAAGTAAGTCTTCACTAGTCCGTATATAGCAGACCGTTCAAGGCTCCCATTAACGCTAGATTTCGTCTATTCACGGGCAGGCGTGGTAATCGTGGCCTAGAGTTGTTTGTGGAACGATACCCCGTAATCGCATCTTCCAAAGCTCTCCTCAGTTGCTCATTGGTCTGGGTACTCACGCTCTGATTCGCACAGTCCTCCTCGTCGGCACTGGGATCAACCCGCAGTGCCCCCGGTGCCAGGTCGGGTACAGACATCGGAGCCGGCAACAAGGCGGGCAGATCCCGCGCCAAGGTAGAGGCCGCACGAGCAGAGAGTGCTTCCAGTCGTAGCCGATCAAGTGTGGCGTCATCCAACCGCTTGTGCCGCTGGATGACGCGCACCTGATCCGATAGGCGTTGTGCAGATACAGTGATGGTCGGTTCAAGGGCCTGAAACAAAGGCAGCATCCGGACACGGTACGCGGATAGGTTAGTCCCTCCCTCTGTCGCCCCATAATAGGCGCGCATGCAGTTTTCGTTAATGGATTGCGTCCACTGCATGCGACGCACTATACCACCGGCAGCGGGAGCCGTGGGCGGAGCAGGATGCCCCGCAGGCCCCAAGCGTGCCGGCAGTGGTGGTCGTCCTCGTCGTACAGGTAGTCGCGGCGGCGGGGACGGCGGCCCGCGCTCGTCGCTCGACTCGCTGGTGTCGGCCGCTGTTGCAAAGTCATCACCCGACGACGATGGCGATGGCGAGGAGCTGGACGGCGCGGGCGTAGGTGGTGGGCGTGCGCGTTGTGCCGCTCTTGAGCGTGTCCTTGTTATCATACTCGTACTCGTATCGTTTTAGTTTTCTTCGTCATGCCTTTGACAGCTGCTTGTCAGTTTCCCTCGATGGTGAGCAAACGTGGTGCCGTATTTTAAATATATTGCACATTGTGGGAAACTATTAAGTGCATTCGCACAGGTGTAAAATGTTTACAAAGGCACAGAAAACATTAAAAACGAATTTATAAAATATGGACAAAAATTGACACGTCTGTCGTGATTATTATTATTATTATAGATTATAAAGCTTGAAAAAATATCAAACAGCAAATAATAAATAACGATGTTCCAGCGCCATAATATAAAGTACCTCGCTGTTCTCATTAAAGCATAGTTAAATTTACCCACGGAATCTAATATCAGGTCATGATGCCTCGCATCTGGCATCACGCTCTCATTATGTGGAGTGCGCGTAAGGCAAATTATATATTGCGTTCATAGACGGAGTAATTGCGAACTATGGTAATATTAAAGTGAAGGGAATAAACGGGTTCGCAAAAACTCGCGTTTTGCATCCTAATAATAAAATATTTTAATATTATAAAGAGGTTCTGAACATTGTTTGTGAGGTTGTAGTTTTTTTATATTTATTTTATGTAAGGAATAAGTTATGTATGTAAGGAAGAGGTAAAACCCGAAACCACTAAATATATTTCTCCTTTTCGTTAAGCTATTTATTTATAATGTAAGACGATTTGGGGAAGCGGGAGACCAAATTTATCTTATTTTATAAATTACCTGAACATTTAACATGGTCAACTTTCGTACCACAATGGAAAAAAGTTAAAGGATAGATTAAATTTAGACCCTTAACTACGTACAATTTTTTTTAATGCATCCTTACCATGAAAAGGGGTGAATCATGAATCGTAAAATATTACGTTCTTTCAAACGTTTTGACAGATTAGAAAAAAATACGATTCGTCGATATACGATTATACGATACTTATTTTCAGACATGACTCTTGGCAATCGATACATGATTGCTTAAAGTTGGCTCTCTATTATCCCTTATAACGCAGCGTACTCAATCAATAGGTACCTACATTATTTTAGGGCTCAATCAAGTTTCCAGGAATGCAAAATGTATGTATAAAATGCTCCAAAAGGAAGAGGAATTAAATTGAAATGAAACCAGTAGTTACAATATCAAGGCACAGGTTCACATTCCACTGTGCACTAAATTGAATTGCATCCTTTGAAATCAACGCTACACACTCCAAACGAACCGCCGAACAAAAAGAGCACTAAGCACAAGCACTTACAAACCTGTGAAACAACGACAAAGTCCCAAAAGCCCTTCCTGCAAACTCAAATAGAACTCTGTCTCACCTATCCGCACATAACTCCTGCAATTACGTTAACAAGGTTGTAAATCTTAAGGCCACTCGAACGAAATAGAACCGTGTGGTAGTAAACTAGCACACTCATTTCCGTGTGGGAAATACGTTCCGCGAGTTGGTTGCCAGTCGCTGCTGAATTCGAATTACTTAGTCACACAAAGTAATAACGCGGTACTGTTTCGTGCTGAGTTGACGTTTTGTCGTATTAACGGGTCCTTGTGAAAGTTGGCAGTCGAGTATTACGAAGAGGGATTAAATTGTTAATTTGCGATAAAATGTCTGTCCTTTGAGGTTAAACTGGGCTTTATGTAAGGTATGGCGTGGTATGGCTTTTTCATACCTGCTATTCAGAATAAAGTCATTGTGGCCCTCAAATGAGGGACCAAAGTTGTACTTTTCTTCCCTGATATCGCTATTCAGAAAGGGTCATTGTTATCCTCAAATGTGGGATTTCATTTTTCCTCATAATAGGTGTGAAAAGCAGTGTGTCACTCGGTAGAAAAATTATTTCCTTCTAATCTTCTATTTCCGTAAACCCTTGAATCCCTTGTAACGCTCCAGATTCTACTTTAATTTATATATATTGTAAAATCTTTCGCTTCACTCAGGTTTCAATATTTATACGGCCCTCGCCGTACCTAAATATATAATTTTGCTCCCTTGAGACAAAATCTACTATTGGAATGATCAGCCGTCACAAAATATAAAAACACATATAACTATTTAGTGTTTCTAGCATCTCCAAGTTTAAAAATGGAGAAAATGTAATATTCAAACTACCATTTATTTATTTATTTACTCTTTATTGCACAAAAGAACAACTTACCGAACAAAAGGCGGACTTAATGCCGTTAGCATTCTTTACCAGTCAATCTAATACCTACTATTCTTATCCGACCCAACAGGGATATATATGTAAATACGAATCCCATCAAAAACATTCTGTAAAAAAGTCTCGATGGAGCTGCTTGTTTATCTCTAAAAAGTAATGAAATCTAGACAAAGTCGTACCAAGTCTCAGGCCTTCTTATTATTCTTTATTTGCTAACTATATAAAATTCTGCAACTTGGCAATCACACAACTTAATTGCAATTAATAATAATAATAATTATATAGGCGTAGGGATGTGACGGCCCCATCGCCCACCAGATTTCTGATGCAATCAGTCAACGTAAGGCAGCTTGTGGCGGGCTGTTAGGGAGTAGCGACCCTACGTAGCTGAGTGCTCCTGGGGGTGTCCTGTGGTCAGGCTGAGCCGATCGGGGGTTGGTTGGACAGGCCCTCCGCCTCTGGCTTGCCTTTATTGGCCGTCCAGAGTGGAGTCGCAAGAGCTGTTGCTCGAGGGTAGATGTGGACACCTAAGTGGCGAGTTGGCTATATGTTTAAAGTCCAGTGCCACCTCTCTACCCTCCAGCTCTCTGACCGGTGTTGCCCTTAGGCCATTTTTTAATGTCGCTATTAATAGGAGCCCAACTAGCAGTAACCGAGTCACCGGCTGCCAGAGATAAAGATTGAAACAGTTTTATTAGGCAGGCGTCCGATGTTTCACCCAATAGCCCAGCCACTAGTCCATCATTTCAACCCAATAACCCGTTTTATTTAGATTCCATCAACTATCAATAGCCCCTATACACCCCAGCGGGTGCTGTCTCTGTGTGCGTCCCATGACACGGGCAGGGACAGCATCCGCTCGGTGTACTCCTTGCATTTCATTAAATTGTCAAAAGGGCCTCTACGTGTTGGCTCAATTGGTACTTTGTAGGTACCTAGCTCCACACACGCCTCCCAAAGGTCCGGGGCATCATTGTCCCGTGAACGGGAAAGACATACATAATAATAATAATAATTATTATTATTATTGCATTTATGGATACCTAAAACTATGTAGTATTGTCTAAGTACTAGTTCTATTTTTATGATCATGAGTGAGTGAGTGTCATAAATGCGAAACTTTGCTTTCGCTTAACTTCGGAACTAAATGACGTACAGGGTTACCTATCTGAATCACTAAATTTTTTTGTCCTATTTTCATTTCGGCATTTACTATTCGACAACTTCGTTTACCTTTTTTTTCGTTTGTCCGACACTTTAGTTCACGACGTTTACGGCTGGTCATTTTATGGTTTAGCTTTTGTAATTGTTTGACAAATCCATGATTCCCAATTATTGGTATACCCGCAATATCGTTATACCGACATAACGATTCGGTTGATCTGTTCGTATTTTATCAAATCGGCTTTATTATATTTGACATAATATTATTGTTTATACGGAGCACACATATGTTACTAATTAATATGTTTGTTTATGAAAATGGCTGTTACCTTATTCATTTTCAATATTGAAAACATTAGCAAAAAGTTTAAAATTAAACTAAGGTTATCCTCCTAAAGCTGTATTTATGGTAAATAATGTATATGTCGGCGGGCGATTGTAATATTCGCCAGATCACGAAAATTCCGAGGCATATCGCATACGTAAATGAAAAAAAATAAGGAGTGCGGACTAATAATCTCCAGCGAGTCGACGCCACCCCGCTGCGCGGGGTGTCTATTTCTGGTCTGAGGGGCACAAGTGAACCCTAACCTAACCGACCTAAGACAGAGTTCGTGATTATTGGCTCACAACTCACAACAAACACGGCCGCCATCGCATACGCAGCGCCACCAGTGGCCAAGGAAGAAACTACTTTTCGATGTGCCTGGTATAGAGCTAGGAATATCGACGAATGCGTTGTTCTCAAAGATCTGCCGTATTGTTTATAAAGCACATCGTGATAAGCCTGGCCAACTTTTAGGCATATCATGAAATGGCGGCGTTTCAAGTTATTTCTTCCGACCTGACCCATACTTATACAGTACATATGTAAGCGTTAGGTAGTAAAAGTGTTCGGTTCTGGCGCTTCGATGGCCGCTGCCGCGGCACGCTCGCTACGCTCGCTCGGCTCGCGCGCTGTAGGGTCGCAGTTCACCTGACACTCCTCCTCACTTCGTCGTACCTACACCGACCTGCCTTAGAGTCTCCGTGAAACTACTTTTGAATTTCCCTCAAAATGAACATTGGGCTAAACGTATGAAATGCGGAAAGTACTGATGGATAAGTAAAAAATTGGCTGTGAAACAAAAGTTGGAACAAGCCAAAGCCCAAATGACTGTAGCGGTAAAAGTTTTTCGGACAACCGAAACATTTGGATAACATCAAATGGTAAAAGAAAAAAGTAATGAATTGTATATTCGGAGAACTCATAATAGTACGAAAAGTTTTCGGACAAACGATAATCGGTTAATAAATTTTAGTGATTGCGATAGGTTACCGACGTACAGACTTGAAATTTTGGATTTTAAGTATGTGATTATAGCTTACTGGATGAGGAACATTTCTGCGTTCTGGTCTTATCCAGAGATTCTCAAATAGGGGCCTGAAAATGCGGCGAAATGGTTCCAGTAAAGGATGGTACGGCAGTGTTTGCTTCGCGCTCGACTTGGCGGGGGCATTGCCGTGCCCCCAGATATATCTAGCGGTAAAAAAAAACTCAGTAGATACACAGTGGATCTCATTGATGAATCTTACGAGATAGATCGTAATGTTATTAACTATTATTGCATGTATTCATCGGGTTCTCCCGAAACCTTAACTAACTCAGAGCTGGCTCTGTGAGATCTAGAAATCGCATTGCAAGCAATTCCGCCTAGATCCTTATTTAACACATGGAAAATTAAACCAAAATCATGACTAAAAAATAATTACATAACCTGAACGATTTTCTCCTAACTTCTAACAATGAAAAAATATTTACACCAGATAAGCTTCAAAGCGGAAAAAAAGTTTATTTCATTTAAATTAGTTCCATGAATCGGGGAGGAATGGGACAAACATTTACTGGCATCAATCTAACTCGCAAGACAAACGACTGCCATCAGTCGCTTCAAAACCAGCCTGGAGGACAGACAGACCGATTTTATATATAAAATATATGTATAAATTCGCTTCCCGTGAGTTTCTTCATAAAACTCAAACACTGCCAACCCTTTTTTAATTTGCTGAGGGATTGGTTTTAGGAATACTACAGTCGGGGGTGTTAACATACGTACATAATTAAGGACAAATAGCTCTAGGTACTCGCCTTTGATATTGCCAATAGAGTCGCGTAATAGTACATTACGTAACTAGGGCGGTGAATTCGTGAATACCCCAGATCGCAGGTGTTTGTGGCCCGAACCGTAGGTGAGGGCCATAAATATGCACTCTGGGGCTTTACGAATTACCGCCCGTGTTAAGTACAAAATTTTACGTCTTCATCTGGCCAAAATACGAGTTTTAACTGCACGCTGCGCGTACGGTAAATCTCGCATTGCGGCCAGGTGAAGACGTAAAATTTTGTACTCAACACGGGCGGTAATTCGTAAAGCCACAGAGCGCATACAAACACCTGCGATCTGGGGCATTCACGAATTCACCGCCCTAGTTACGTAATGTACTATTGTTCTTACTTATGTACGTATATTAATAACCCTAACGGTATATTAATACGTATCCATAATAATATGTATTTTCCCCAGGTCACTATGCAATACAATAGTTATTTACGATACAAGTGCCGAAAATAGGTAATTCGCAACGAGTGGTGATAAATTAAAACACGACCGAAGGGAGTGTTTTAAATCGACACGAGTTGCGAATTACTTATTCGCACGTGTATCGTACAACGTTTTACTGTTGTACATATGGCTCTTTTAAGTTTCGACATATGCATGAAAAGTGCTCTTTTCCGCACTAGTGCGGGAAAGTAGCACCATATGTACTGTAAATACTTTTTATTTCAGACCTCAAAACATGAATCAAATACAGGAAACAAAAACTTAAATACCTACTATCTCTTTTAATTTAAGATGGCTTAGGAATTTAAACCGTGAACCGATATGTGACTGACATACGTACACGCTTTAACATAATGTTCCATTATTATTAAGAATGTTTGACAAAACATTTTGGTAGATGGTCTTGGGATATATAAATGAATATTACGGGTAATTTTAGTATCATTATTGTCATAATAAACTGTTTATTTATTAATATTACATTATACGAATACCTACGATTACCAAATGGTTCAGGTATCACTTGTTTCATGTTTTATGTGTGTTTTGTTTAATATGCGTGACCTGTGTATAAATACATGTATCTTTCTTTGTTTGTATGTCTGTTTCATACGTAGGTTTTGGTTTGAATTCTAGCGCTAGCCAGGATTTAAATCAAAACGGAAAGCCAAGGAGCTTTTCGGAACTAACAGAAAATAATTTGATGTACAGTTACCAGTATCAAGTATTACGGTTACAATAAGGTGGCAAAAATTGGGTATTTGCGGCCTTATGAGTACGGGTGTAAACAAAAAAATATATTGTTATTACAAAAGAACGAAGGCAATAAAATATGCCTAGTGACGTAAATCCTATTCAGATATTTTAAACAATTACGTAGGTTCGTAAATATTGCCGTTTTAATATTGCTTGTTAGAGAGATAAAGCGCTCGCAGATCGTCACGTCACTATCTGCGGGTGTCATAGTAAATGGCAATAGCTTCATATGAAGGTTTTGCGGAAAAAGGACAGTATATACACCCTCTTAAAACTTTGTGGCCTTATAACTTTGTGATTATTTAATCCCATGCTTTACTTTTTTCTCTATTTGACAATATTTTGCGTCTCATTTCGGGAAAATTCAACATTATGGGTTATTTTGTTCGGTGTCTACACCACTATTAAAGTGCGCTTTATTGAGATTTATTACTCTACCATTACTTCATTCTGTTGTTGTCATCGTACATTGAGTTATGTCATCAACCCATACTCACCTGTGGCGGCAGACCTGTGCTTGATCCGCGGGGTTATAAATACTCGTACATATACTCGTACCTACTGATAACAAGTGTTGATCTATTTTGATAAAACTATTTATTAGATATTTGCAGAGAGACCTACAACATTAATTGTAAAATAAAATGACGTCAACTCTAATTAAGTAGTTTCTGTCACATACCCAACCTCCCTTTCTTTACTTAACCCGTTGCAATGGGTCAATTAACCTACTATCACACAATATCGACTCCAACCCTTTAGTCGACATTCTATAAAAAACATTGCCATTCCTCATTAACACATAAAACAAGCAATGGCAACCCTAGCATTAGTGGGTCCTAAATAATCAGAATCCGCAACCCTAGCGGCAAACAAACGTTTTAAAACCAAATCATCTCAACTCCATCACGATCCCCATTTGAATTCCGATCTTATCGCGTGTTAATTAAGTATAAAATTAAAGCAAAGTAGATCATGCATTCATTCCTTTTTATTATTAAGAAGCGATTTGTCTAGAACGCGCCTTAGGGCTGTCACAGTGCGAAATTACATCCATTTGTATGCAGATGTCAGGGCGGAGGAATTAAGTCGCCCCCGCCTTTGACTCGATGCAAATAAGTCTTGGAAATTAACCCATCGATATGAGCCAGCCCTATCGCTGCGCTGTGCTGTCAAAAATAATAATGCCTCTTGTGCATATATTAGTGCAGATTTGGTGCTCGAAGGGTGGGTTGATTAGTTTACTTTGCTTATGAACAACAGTGCGCGTATCTCAGATAGACACATAGAGACCAGACGTATATCTATAAATTATAATGTATTTATTAAGCGATTTACCTTTATATCTACCTCCGCCAATCAAACGTTTCTTTTTGATCCGATGGTACCCCTCTGGACTATATTTACAGAACTAGCCAAGAAAATATAACACCACGGAACAGGTTCAGCCTAATGTCATTAAACTAACCAATAAACAGTAACCATGAAAATACATTCATAAGATACCAAAATACATTTAAAAAATCAGTTAATTGATCACTCCAATCTGCCGCCCTACCGCTCGAAATTAATATTTTCGGCAAAGGTCGCGTTAGTATTCGACCACAATTTTGACCAAACGTATTGAATTGGAATAGGAATTGAAATTGAAATTGAATTTTGTAGTGCGTCCTCAATTGTTAGCATACCGTAAAGTTTACATCAAGGGAACAAACGAGCATGCACTGATGAATAAGCGAAAAAAGAAATTTTATTTTGTAGTGATGTGTTTACAGGATCTCCATCAGGATAGCAATTGCTGTAATATCACTTAATTGATATGTTGTGTTAGTCTGTAAGGTATTTGTAAATATGGGCCGAGCCTTGTTGCCTGACTTGAACACATAAATAAATACTTCTTCTCTTCTTCCTTATCGTATCCTCATTCCTCATAGCTGTGGGCGCTCTTCACCATCACTCTCCAAGTTGCTAGGTCCTGGGCTTGATGCATGTTGGCCTGACGTGTGGCTCTAGCCCAGATGTAACCGTGTGTAAATAAATACTAAACCGATTTAAATTCAATATGCTAATTCAAATACACCCCCAGGTGACGACCGCACTTCAATATCAATCGCGGGTTTTCAATCGCGTGTGATGGATGAGCTGAATGCAGTCGGGGCCGTTAATTCCGTGGTATTTACGTTGCGATTCTGGATTCGTTTTTACTGTTGGGATTTATTGTTTCGGGAGGCCTGTTCCACTAGACAAAAAAGCACATGCTTTAAGGTAGAGCGACATGGCATGATTTGAGTTTATAGCTGTCAAACATTGGTTTGGTAGACAGTGAATCTTCTGTGCCGGAGTAGTATTCAAATAAGTATACTATTATTTATGCTGTTTTGGTTTAGTTTATCCGGCGGTTAAGGGGGTGCTTCGATTCGCATAAGAGAAAACGAGATGGTATACTCTTCGAGGATGGATTTTTGGGACAGATGCGTTGGCGCAGAAGCAACGGTAGCCTACGGTAACTAGTGCCTATACCAAATCTTGGGATCAGGTGTCAAAGCGGGCCCCGAGCTCGTTTCAGTGGAAATACCGGTAGGAAGATGATGGTGTTTCAGTAGGCAGAGGTTAAAAAGGACCATATTTACTGTCAAACGACAAAAAAAATGTTATTCTACCTAGATTAAACATTTATAAGAACGTATAGTGTTGAATTTCGCCGATGATTAGTTACTTTTAACTTTGCCTTGGTTTTCTAAATGCAGCATGAGCTTGTACTATACTTCGATTAAGCATATTTTTTTGCATTAGCTTTTTTTATGTGGAATTCATATAAAAGTGTTTTCCTATAATTGTGTAAATACTCAAGCAATCAATCTCATGGTATTTTCTGTTTTTAAACAAGTAATTAGTGTTACACCTGTTAATAAACCTAAATAACTAAAATTATAATATATAATTTCCTCCAAATATTACACGGTACAACTCACCACATCCGCAGAAGCGTTACATTCCTTTTCAATCCTGCCATCTATTCACAGCCAGCCAAACGTATTCTGGCTGGCTGGTCGGATTACACGATTCAGGGCTCAAGGCCTGTGTGAGTCGTCTACTCGTGTAAGCCGTCACTAATTAAATCCGTTTGGATTCTAAGCATTTTGGGTTTGTATACGTCTATGTGAAAAATTCTAGATTTTTAGGGATGTGTAGTCGACAGGGAACTCTTATAGTTTCGCCATGTCTGTCTGTCCGTCTATAGCTTAGCTCAGTGACCCTTACTACTCGAAAGCTGTAACTTGTCGACAAAACGGTAGAATAAAATATTGAAAAACTTTTTTTAGGGTACCTACCGTACCCACCAAGTGTATTTCTTGGTAAATCCAAATCCAAAAGAAAACTATCACGGATAAGTAGACATAACTAGATAACGAGTCGACCAGCTTAAAACTGTAATTGGAAAGGCGAACTTTCGTACAAAGTCGGGCGACTCAACCTCAACGTTTAGTTGGCGCGCGCGTGTCGATGTAACAAAGACAGAAATGCAACTACGGAACCCTACACTGCGCGTCGCCTGTCACGCACTTGGCCGGTTTTTTCATTTAATATTCTGAAGTCATCAATGTCATCATCAAACGTTGAAACAACACGATGAAGTTGGATAAATGTTTGGGAGAATTCTTATGACAGAAAAACTAAATATGTAAACCTCTCATAAAACTTAACAACTGTTCAATAAAACGTTTTTTGTTGAACAGTTGTTAAGTTTTAAAGAACTCTTTCTCATTAACATAATTGTCATAGTCACAGATAAAGGCAAATTAATTTTAGCGACATTTTAGCTACAACAATTTTGATGAGTGTTTATGAATAAGGCCCTTTCATACAAATACGAGTAACTCTCAAGAATCAACCAGTCTTAAGATGAAGTCTCACGTTCAGTATTTATTGATATTTTAAAGGCCCAAACCTGTAATTGTGGCACCCCTATGTCTATATATTCATGTTTATCTTTCAACGTGATAACGGCAGAGGCTTGAAACAAAAGCAATATCCTAGGGACGTCAAATAAAACTATTATTATAGCGCCCCAAACTTATAAGTTTCCCGTGTCGCTATTTAAGCATGCCGTTAACAAACAGATTTTACATTCAAATATTTCGTGTTAAATGAAACCAGTTATATTACTTTCCGCACCTGTAGCGACTTAAGTACCTATAAAATGAGGGTGTAAGTACCTTTAAAATACTCGCAGTAACGATCAACGCGACAGCTGTACGTGATCACGTGTACTTACCTGAAACAACAAAGTTATTGAATCGATTTAACACGGCAGTTGACATCAGTAAAAATAAATGATTCCTACATCACCTACCAATAAACGAAGCACGAAAATACTCGGTTAATAGCACACCCTACCATGTTCTAAAGGATTGTAAAAAGGTTTATTTTAAGGATTTCTCCAAAGTTCAAACATGGAAGGTTACGAAAGAAGGTACTAAAATAGACTTGTCAAATATGATTTTTTTATACTCGTCGACTTTAATGTTTGAGTAAAGACTTCGTACACCAAACTAAGGGGCCATGTTGGGAGTTTCTCTGCGTGATCGCATCAGAAATGAGACTATCAGCCGAAAGACGTCCACTGCTGGACATAGGCCTCCCCCAAAGAGTGCCAAAGTGACCGATCCCAACTCAACATTTTACAACTGGTAAGACAACTAAAATAAATTCGACCAATCACGTGGCGCCTTTACTGAACTATAATGAATTTGACTAATAGGGAGTCGACTTGACTACAGAAGAAAAGTAAAAGACATCAAAGACAAAAAAGAAAAAAGCCGTTGGCTGCGCTTCGTTTCAGCAGGGCTAAGATTTTCAATAGACACCAAATTTGTTTAATTAAGTAGTTCATTTGACTCGCAGAAAAAGTATTGTATACAATAGTTATATTATAATTAGTTTTTTAAGTCTCGTACCTTAATTAGCTTCATGGCCTAAACGTGGTACTCGACTGAAAAAGCATACATTATATAACGATTGCAAAAAATAATACTAACCCTGTGACAACATGCATAAAAAAGCCTGTTCATAAGTTACGGAAATTAGAGCAGAGCAAAAGGCCTTTGCTCAACTTAATTAAAACAGAACGGGCCAAAGACTACGCATGAAAAATAATGAAAAAGACACATATGTATTTCAAGCTTTAATTAAAGTGCATAAAGTTGTAATCCGAACGTGCGCTTGAATTTTATGAGTTTTTCAAAGGAGATACAAGGTAACATGATGTTTATAAATGAAATATAATAAAGGAATATCAAGGTAAATAGAAGTTGCACAGATTTACAGGTGACGTCACAATCTGCGAGCATCATAGTAAATTATAATCGTTTCATATGGAGGTGCGTTTTGCGGAAAAGAGACAGAACATCCTCTTAAAACTTTGGACACATCTTTTTCGAGAAATTTTTTTTAGTGTCTACATCCGCACAACACCCGCAGGCACTTGGCGAAAAAAGCCTTTGGAATTTACTTATTCAAAACGTTAATAAAACAGGTACTTACTTATAAATGCTTCATAACATTTGACATGGTAAGACCTGCTTATTTTTTATTTATTTGAAGTTCCAAATAATTTGATTTTATCGCAGAGTTTCATGTTCTATGTGCTAAAGCCATTAATGGCTTATTTAAAACAATTGTTCTGATGAGTGACGCCCACTTATATAGTCAGACCACTTTGGGGGGCTTGTACCTACCACATCCGCATCTGCAAGACCTCCGCTTTGACTTTTAGATCGAGTACGTTATACAGGATTCAGTACTCAGCGTAAAGCCACAGCAAGACAGTAGGCTGAGACGCTGTTAAGCCCACTTTGAATCGTTATAAATATTAAACAGTTGTTTTAATAAAATTAAATTAAAAAAAACATTAAGTACCCTCTTTTGCGTTGCACAGTTGCGTTAAAATTGACGTTGTTTGCCTTTTGGTAAAACCTTCCTGATTTGACCATTTATAAGTCAACCTCACTATTACTTACACAGGCAGCTGTATTCCCACAATGCTGAGCTTAAGCCTCTTCGATTACCGTCAAATACTGCAACTTTGCCTACTCGGTGCAACATTGCCTAATTTAAGTTTCAAAAATAGGCAAAGTTGCAGCAATTGACGGTTCGCAAACTAAAAACAGACATATAAAAGCATTTTTCCCCGAGCTGCAAGCTTCGCTCACTCGGTCAATAATGATAAACGTTTTGTTAAATAAATGTAATTTGTAATTTTACCAAGTAATTCATTACTAATTAATTAACTATGAAGTAACAGTCCGAAATAAAGAATGTAGTATTGTTATTAATTAAAAAAAATAATTTACAATTGCAATACAAATTACATTGTGTAAACGAAAAAGACAATTGAAAGTTACATTTTTTAATTGCATGTTTTAGTTGTATTACAATTACTTTTAGCCCAACACTTAAGGAATCCATAATTACAATAATGCCGATAAGTTTTTTTTAAGTGGATGTAGGAACAGGCTTTGTATGTAAACTTATTAACTTATTAACGACTACCTTTTTTTTACGTCTAAAAAATATTTACTTATACTCTTGAGATTTCAAAACTTTGCGTAACTGCAAACTAATGCAAAATATCTGTCAAAACGCATGTTCCGGATGTCTGTTGTCACCAAACGCACCAACAATAGGTCTTAACGCAACAATTTAGCATAATCCAATATAACACTATCGCGTACGCAATTCCGGACGGAATTCGGTCGCATTCATACGAGTTTTTTACTCTTTCAATTTACCAAATAAAGGCGAGGGCCGTGTGTTTTTGGACTAGGGATGTGCTTCTATTACTAGGATGTCTGGAAAACTAGGGAAAATGCATTATGGATATCCTAAAAGGCACGAATTGGCCTAATTTCGTTTCACGCTTTAATGTCATCCTTGAGTTTTTTTTTATGTTTATCTTATTTTAATGTGAGACGAGAGGTTTTTATAAAAAACCTGCAAGACTAGCTTGCAGGACTAGGCTTGATAGAAATCAAAGAGGGTTTTCAATGAAAACTATGCTGAAAAAGAAACAATACGACTTAGTTTTCTGAAGATTCCTGTACTGACTAATGATTCATCCATTCATATATGTTGAATCTGATTTTTGAAGTCACGTATAAGTTTTACTTTTCTTAGTGTTTGTTATTTAAATATATATTTTTGCCAGAAAGAGACTAAAAATGTTGAAAATAACAACATCATTTATTATTTATTATAAATATAGTATCACACTTTTTCATAAATATACAAGCTTCCGCGCGCGACTTTTCTGCGTGCATCCGGGATAAAAACTATCCAGCACTATAACTATATTCGTGCTAAATTTCATTAAAAACGATTAAGCCGTTCAAGCGCGATTGAGTAATGGACATAAAAACATCCAAACATTACAACAACAGTAGTATTTCCAAATTTGTTTTTGTATGAAAGAGGACTAAAATAGTAAAAAAAATACATAAATAATATATATATTACACGTGATAGTGAATATTATTTTGCATAGGTATTTACATCTTTGTGGCATGTTTTTATTTGTCTAGAATTATGGTTTTAGGTTAGGTATTAGGTTTTTTTTCTCTGTGTGTTTTTGTACACGGTATATTTTTAGTTTGCCTATCTCGTTCTAACTACCATCCTCTCAATTGTTCAAAGGTTAGCTGCGATCCCTTATAGGGATAAGTTCGCCTTTGTACTCGGAACTATCGTGTCATGTATATTCCTTAACCTGTTATTGTGTACAACAAAGTGCTTACATGCATACATATATACCCGCATTAATTTATTGTAAATATACCTTGTATTTTTATAAACATGTATCTTGGCTCGCTCTATTTTCGCCAGCCCTGCGCTCCTTTTTCCGGCCGTCAGTCCCCATGCCATGCGTGAACAATGCGCCTTAATGAATGCATTTCGAAGTGTAGGGCGCGCCCTCCCTGCCCTTTGTGATATTTTGCCTATTTCTGTAATATGCAGTTTTTTATGGAACCGGAGAGACGAGTGGACGGAGTTCTCTATAACGATGCCATTCGCTTTTGGAACGAAAATATATTTGGGTCTCGCTTTGTCTCGGATGCAACCGCAAATCGCAAAAAAAGTATTGAATTAAAAAACAAATGCAACGCTCAAATGTACGTGGCAGGTGGAAAACACTAGTGTATATTTGATTTCCAAGCACTCTAAAATAAGAAATCCGCATTAAATATAAAGCTTCTAACTTATTCAAAAGCCCCAAAGCCCTAACAAACGCTGCTGCATGTATTTTACTGCACTAAAAACGTGGACAAAAGCTAACACCTCGGCCTTTTCTAAAGGGGATTTCCTCGTACCCGCAACTGGAATGCTGTAAAAACCTTTACCGTAAAAATACTTATGTTGTTTTCGCTTTTAACGTGCACCACCACGGCGCGCAGTGTTGAAACGTTGAATATCTCCCGATGGTTTAAAGACTTAGGTTCTTTAGAAATTGGTGTGGAAAGGACTCGAAAAGCGCTTGGATTCGTTATGCGTTCACTTTTTCAGAGTCGCTTTATTCGGAACACAAAAAGACGACGACGAGGCGGTTTATATGGGAACCTTTTAGATTATGTGGGCATGATATTTGAATGTCTCATATGTGCATAGGTTTAGATTACTGCGCGCTGCTGTATGCCCACCAGATATTTACGAGTAGAATGTGTTTCATTCAGACTAATCTTAGTTTTAATATTTGGTCAACTAGGACGAAATTATATTAAAACACTGTTTAATTATCAAAAGTGCGATCTACGATGCGATTTCACTCCAGGACCACAATAATTATATACCTACACTTCTTTTCCAACAAAAATACTTAGAAATATTTTAAGATATTCTTACCGACTCATAATATGTCATCATTATCATACTAGCCGGAGGACGTCCATTGCTGGACAAACGCATCCGCCAAAGAGTGCCACAATGACCGATCCTGCGCCACCCGCATTCACATCCATAATATGTCAGCTACAATCTAAATATAATTTCGGTATACCGAAAATATATCGCAAATTAAGGAAGATTGTTATTTTTGTAATGATTCCCGGTATGTCCCTAACCTAACCAACGCAATGCATTTTTAAGTCTCAAATAACATTTGCTCTTCCTCAGTGGCATTCGGGACGATCTCAGGGGATGCAACGCGATGCAATTTTTAAAACTCACGGGACTTTGATCATTGCTATTTGTCCGTCTGTCTGCGAATTTAACGATGTGGAGGGTAGAATAAAATACCAAATTTTTTGTTGTTTTAAAGATTGTTCAATACATATAGACCAAAAATAGGGTGTTGTTTGATAACAGAAAACGGTGACGTCACTTGCCTGTATTTCTCTAAAAAACTTCAATGGAACAAAGCGTTTTAGACGTTTCATAAATTTGCTGTCTTGACTATCGGCAGAATAAATTCCAAGACCAAGTTCGTTTTTTTTCTTTATTTAGACAACAAACTGTCAAATGCAGAAATGATGTTACGTGTGGAAGAGAATTGAAAAAACCGCAAATGGTTTGATTTTTTAAATTTTGAGAACATCTAATTTATAAAGTGTTGACCTCTACCTACCTTATAGAACTTATCAATAATATATAAGTTATCAAGTCTGTTTCAACTCAAATGTGTTGTTTTATGGCCAACGTCAATCTCAAAGTGACAGAATACAAGGACGGTTGAATTTTAACAGAATTCAAAGAGCCCCTTGCCTAATATTTAGACAAATACGATGTGTGAATATAAATTATAGAATTCTAGAACCCTTCAACATACTAACAAAGCGGTGTACACATTATAAACAGGAATTAAACGATTTAAATAAGTATCCATATCGAGACCGGATGCCGGCGACAATTAAGTACTTATCCACAATGGTTCTCATTATTTGTATGTATGTTAAATGCTTTTGTGCATACCTACTCCTATTAATGTCATACATCCTGTTTATTTGAAAAAAAAAAATACAATGACGCGATACATTTATTTCATTTTTTTTGTCATCACGATGATAAATGGTAAAATCCTACGGACTATCTGATGAAAAACAGACACCACTCCACAGGATTTACAAGTGCATTGCTGACCCTTTATTAATTTGAGAATTCGTTGTCGAAACCTAGAGACAATGCAGGTCTTCCCCATAGGGGTGTGGTTACCACAGTACCTTGTAATTCGGAACGCGTACCGCCGCGTACACCGAACACCTCACCTCTATGATTACGCTTAATTACAAATGGCGGCGTCACGATATATTTGTGGATGAATTGTGAGGTGAGGTTAAAACAAGCTACAAGGGGCAGTAGAACAAGTAGTGATATTATGCATGCTGTAGAGGGTTAAGTAGATAAGTTATAGTTAAATAATATAGCAACTACCTACATAGCTTACACAAACATAAAGGAGCCTCATCTGCCAACAAACCACTCTGTGGTTTGACAGAAGAATAAATGTATTGTGTATGCATCTTTTTGTAAGGCTTCCTCCACAGTTGGACGGCTCCAAACATGAACGAGGTGGCATTCTGCTACGCCCCTTACCACTCTTGAGCGTTTTGGAAAGGAATCCTCTTCTTGGTTAGAATATTGTTTGACGAAGGTAATTATCAAAACTTCGCTCTGCAAAACTAAAATTACGTTTCACGGCACGGCTAAGCGACGTCTATTTTTTAATGTGACATATCGCAATTACTTACGTTTGTTTCAAATAAAAAAAATAAAAAAACCATCACTATGAATGTATTACACGTGTAATTGAAACGAATTTTAATTGAATTACTTCGTAATTTGTTATTGATATTACATTAATTCTTAATTGAAATTACATTCATTTGTCATTAAATTAACTTTATTGGTAATTAAACTGTTCAATAACTTATTATACGAAAAAAAAATACTAAATAACAATTACAAAATGTCATTTATTAGCAACACAAATTACATTTTGTAAATGTAATTGATACTTGAAAATGTAATTATTATTCACTTGTAATTTAAATTGATAATTGAAATTACATGAAAGAAAGAAAAAGGAAATAAAACATGGCCCCACGCCGCAGTTAAATTCACTTTATTCGTGATGTAGTGTTTTTCAAATTTTATTTAAATTTCGCTTGTTTATCCCAAGGAAAAGATCAACCGGCATAGCCACTTACTTGGTCAATTCGTGGTTTTTGACTAATTTATGCTCATTTCCGCTTCCATTGTATGGGCACTATAAAAGTAGACACCATAATTAATATGAGATTATGCTCATTTTTAATATAAAAAACAACTTCCGCTACTGTTACTGGGTGCGCAATGTTAAGTACTCATAGGATTTACAAAATGTTCAGTGTTCGTACCATATACAATGACCGCGGTTGTCATTGGCAACCATATTTGGGTAGGTTTTTTCTGTATTTACAAATAAACTCCACGTATCAAATACCTATTTATTGACCTTGGATTTTTACAGTGAAAGAAAGTGGCTACCGGTTTGAGCGACGATTGCAAATTATTTCAGGGTTTCAGGTATTTGGAGCTTATGAAGATTTATGTATAGAGGATGGGTCCGAGGATGCTACTTTGCGACACGTCAAATTAAATTCGCTCCGTATCGCTTTCAAATCAACTCATGCTAGCAAGTTGGCTTCTTGTAGTTGCATAAAATTGTAATAAAATATAAGGATATACAGTACTTATAATTGATACTCATAGCACCGTTTTTGGATTCCTAAATTTGAATATCACATACATGTTTTTTTTTTATACCACGTCGGTGGCAAACAAGCTTACGGCCCACCTGACGTTGCTTCAAAGCATTGAAGGAGTTGCTTTCAAACTGCGAATTACCAGTCATTAAGTAAAAAAGAGATAGGTAGTGCGGTAGTTAACAAAAATAAAATTAATTATTATTACATTAATGAACATAATTCCCAGAAACACTCATTTTCTATAGTTCTATCGCAGCAAAACGTAAAGTAGTTGTTCTATTATCATCAGGCCTTTATACATCCTGACAGATCATTTAAGCTGCGTCTGTACGCGAGGGACAACGCGTCTCGTGACTATATAAGGTAATCCGGGATCGACATTAAAGGCCGAAATGCACTGACGGCTGTGGCAAATCGGCGCGGCGGGACGCGAAACCGATACCGGTTAAAATGTTCGAGCTAATATGAGAGAGCGGCGCGGTCCGGCGGCATTCCGTGCGGACCCTCTCGAACATTACAAGTGGTAGCGCCTCCGCGCCGCGCCGCCACCGCTGTCAAGGCAACCCACCGAACGCGTGTCGTGCGCGGCGCCCGCGCAAGTTGTAAAGCATTGAAACTACACTTCAAACACACCTCGAACTAGGTCCGAACGCGGGCCCGCGCGGGCCCGCGTAGCTACACGCCGCCCACTAGCTGTGTGAATATACCGATTCAACTGCGCCCGACACGCGCCGCGCACGTCACGCGCCGCGCACGACACGCGGTCGGTGGGTCGCCTTTAGTGCGTTTCGGCCTTCAATGTTGGACGCAAATGTTGCGTCCACAATTGGAGCAAGCAAAATGAGCGACCGTGTCATCGGCAACCTCTTGACGTTTGTTCCATTAACCTTTATAATATTACCTACAGAGCGAATCTGAGGTCAAAAAAATTTTTTTTTAATGGCTCGGAAGTTATACCCGAACGCGCCAATGTTTTTTACATGAAAAGTACGTCACAGGAGCCAAAATATATGTCAGAAGTATAAGTGTACAGCCGACGAGGAAACTATTATATACCTATACAAGGAGCAAACCAATACACATTTGGCAACAAAGTTACGGTAAATACTGCATTATTATTCAATCTATACTAATATCATAAATGCGAAGTGTATCTTTCTGTCTGTCTGTCCATCTGTTACCTCTTCACGCTTCTAACGCTGAACCGATTGAGACGAAATTTGGTATGGAAATACTTTGAATCCCGACGAAAGACATAGAATAGTTTTTACCCGGAAATTATCATCTAACCTAGGCAGGCTCACTACCAACTAGGCTAAAGCTGTCGTCGTATGTACACGTAGAATCGATATGACAGCCACTTGACAGGGCCTCTTCTTCGATTGTGTGTGATAACGTATTGATAGACTTTCCTACACAAATTCTGTATTTAACACATTACCGTTTCTAGAGAATTCCTTTTTGTATGGTTTCCTCCTACAGATACCTGCCTAATTTAACCTACATGAATTTCTACATCTTTGAGCTACACCGACAAGAGCTATGCTCTTAAATAAGACGAAGAATAAGAGAGAGAATGGCCTGGACCTCGCCTGATCTTCATTTTTGCATGGTTCTGCGATAATTTATAAAATGGATTCGTTAAGAAAATTTCTGTCAAAAACGACGACGAGGAAAGTGCAAAAACAGGAATCTGGAATAAAAATAATAAGTTGAAATAGAAACCCGTCCAACACGAAAATATATTATAGAAACAATAAAAATGGCTTTTCGGTCAAGCCGTCTGGATATACTCGACGCGCGCAGCGTTCAGTCGGGCTCGTGCGCGCGTGGCGAACACATCTAATACCGTTAATAACAAATGTAAATAATGACTCTGAAGGTTCTAACTACTGGAATTCTTTATTTCTTAAACAATCTAAGGACTTACTTAGGAAGTTATACATATAAATTTACTTATATTTTACGCGGTTTTGCTTCTCCGTCGTCGTACGAAAGTCCGTCGTTCACAGAGATTATTTAATCAACGGATTATTGTTATAAGTTGTCGCCTCTTTTCTAGTTATTTCATTATAATCCAGCTGTATTTTTTGTAATTTCTATCAATCGATAACATATACTGATTACTTTCAGGTCGACTTTGTTTTTTATGAATTCGAACATAATGAGTACAAGCGTAGTTTTGTTGAGCTGCACTTGACGTTTTGCGATGCAGTGAACAAGAATGCCTACATCGGAAAGGCACTTCGCAAGGTCGGACTGGTGTGTCTGACACCTCCAGTAAGTTAACACAAAGCAATGTGCATAAATATTTATTACATAATATTCATAATTACAATATTATATTCATCAAAAACGCCTTTAACTAATATTTTTGTAAGTAACTCTAAAACAAAAAGTTCCGTTTTCTTTAATGTACATATATCAATACAACAAGGCTCACGCACACATAATAAAAACAAAATTGCACAAAACTCTTCAGCACGTGTCGCAATGCTGTCAAGATCATTTATTTCGAGTTTTGTGCGATTTAATTTGTTTAGCGTGTGCTAAACTTATGGGGCTTGGTTGAAAACCGGTTGGCTTCACTAGTCTGTTCGTAACGCTCCGTCTGTATATTTTCTTGGTCTGAGATTTTTTATTAAAATCGAGAATATAACTCATATTCTTTTTAATACAAAATAATAATAAAAGCATAGTTAAGAATACACATTCGATATTGAGTTAGTTAATTACCTTCGCTTCTATCGGATCCATTTCTCAACACATTTTGTTTATAATCTTTCTCATATTTATGTTGATGTCGTATCGAGATGTCAAAGAGGTTGAGTGGGGTCGGAATAGAAGGGCCTACTTTGAGCTGCAGCGACAAGAGCTTATCTTTTAAAAAAGAAGATATACAGGGTGTCATTGTTTACTTGATACAAAATAGCAAAATGTGAATGTATCCACGATTCTGAGCAACTTTTATTATGGGAAAAACTTTGTGTTATGCAAAAAAAAACACCTGTTCATACATTCTCGTCAGTCTAAAATGAGCAGAGTCAATGAAATAGTTGGATTTTTTTGGCATAACTCAAAGATGGTCCCATGATTAAAGTTGCTCAGAATCATGGATACATTCACATTTTGCTATTTTGTATCAAGTAAACAATTACACCCTGTATATATATATGAAAGAACAGTAATAAAAGTGAATTGTAAAATTAAACCTACAATCTAGCTAGAAGCTAACTGAGAAACTACTACCTTCATACTATCTTGACAATCTTTCAGCGTGCATGGATACTGGCTAATATAACAATACCAACCAAGAACTACCCTCACGTGTGGCCATTTGAGAAATGCAGAGTGGACATAATCCTGAAAACCTTTCCAGGGAAGGACCGTATAGGAGAATTCCAGCTTTACCTACTTATGAAAAAGAAAATTGGAATGGATGCTGAATTTGCTAAAACGTGATTAACACGTTTGTCAGGAATTGACCGTCCTGCATTTTCTTTAATTTTGATTTGTGTGTTTGTATCGGCTCGAAATAAAACCTGCCGTAATCGTTTGATTTATTTTCATCCAATTTAGTTTAACAACTAATTAATGACAAGAATAATATTGATAAGATACGAGTGGATTTTCATCTTTGCTGTGGACGAAATCAAGGTTGAATTTAGGTAGTGTTTAAATTTCACAGCGTTGTAATGATAGGTTCAGTTAGCTAGGTGCATTAGCGTATTTCTAGCGTATTAGGTACCTAATCAATCTTAATAACTAAGTTAATTTCGAAATTAAAACTCCGATTAAAGTCATGACCAACCAAAATAAGACGAGGATATATAAAACTACGGCAGTATGGGCCTGGGTCTCCAGGCTGGTTACTAAAGATTGTTGTACGATGCCATTCGAACCAGTTTTTGGAGAGGAACAAATGTTTGTACGGAAGCCACTACAATTAAAGAACATGAATACCTAAAAAAAAAGCGGCCAAGTGCGTGTCGGACCACGCACAACAAGGGTTCCGTGCCTATTAAAAAGGTCGTATCGTTACTGAAATCTTAAGGCACTTACGTCCTTTTCTTTAAGAAAGGCAGTTTTTTAGAAATATCTCGAAAACCTTTGAACAATCTTGTTCAAAACAATTTTCGCTAAAATAATTTAATAAGCCCTATGTCTGTGATTTTTTTCATATCCCTTCAGCTGTGGTCATCCCTCTGTGGGCTTCATATTTTTAAATGCAGGTCGGTGGAGCCCCCCTCGGAGGGGCGCAATGGCTTTGCTTACTTTCTTAGAAATAAAACCCTGATTCGTGTATCGATCTCGCTTTAATCCAATGAAACGTATAGCCAATGAAGCGAGACAGCTAGCAAGCAAAAACTTCAATGGCCAATGGAGGAAGAAATAAATTTGGTCATTAGTCTAAAACAGTCAGTGGCGCGATTGACACGGTCGGTGTTCGCGAGTGAAAATTTGTGGGTTTAGTGCTGAATTTTAGTGCCAGAAGGACAGTTTTTGTAGACATGTAAGTAAACTTTAGAATTACATAAAAAGAAGTGTTATTTTATCGGGTTAACTGTAATAAACCCGTTATTAACATAACATACCTACTCATGGTCAAAATTTCGGAACACGTTTTTAGCGCTTTTCTAATAATTCAATATCAGTTGGTGCTATTAAAATTACTGTTAGTTATCATACATTTGTTTAAAATGAACTTAAATGGATTAACAATGGCCCGAAAGTAAATAAATCGATTGAAATAGGTAACAATCATAACAAACCCCTCAGAGGGCCGTTAACAGACCAGGAAATTCCCTCCGAGGGATGACAACATAATACCTCGTGACGTCACTACGATCCACACTCCATACTAATCCTGACCTTGATTTATATTGTTTTTAGATCATGTTTTTATGTGATTTTTGCTTAACTGATGGTTATATTATAATTTAAACTAAAAGTTTACTTAATGGGAATATTGAGAAACCTAATTTGTCTGGTTCAAAACATATAGTTGCTGTGATAATTGCAGTTGTTTGGAAGAGGTTATTTTGCATGAAAGTACACATACTTTTTTCATTTTACTCTCACATAAAACCTGCTGCACTTACATTAAAAAGCGCTTCGGTTACACCTAGTTGATGATCCAAATTTATTGTTTTGGGATGAATTTCATTACATACAGTATAAAAAACTTCAGATATAAACATGTAAATCGAAGCCCACACGAGCAACTTCTGAGTGTAGGCATTATTTTGGTAGAATATTTCAAATGATCTAGTGTAAAAAAAATACTCATGAGCCTGCCATTTTATGTTTTTAGAATAAGTATAACACTAATTTCTTCAAATTAAGCCCATTAAACACTCCAAAAAACCAATTTATCATATTTAAAATAACCAAAATATGTCGTTAACTTCGGTGGTCTGGTGAAGAAATCAGCTAGATAGCCTTAATACGACTTTAACGTAACGATGATATATCGTTGCAGTTAGATAATGTAATATAGATTGAGTTTCATCCAAAATCTTGGCTGTGATTATGTAAAAAACTAAAGAAAAATTAATTTTACCAATTCACTTCACCCCACGAACCTTGTCGGTGGAGCGGCCCTCTGAGGGTGCCACAGACGTGGGTAAGCGGCCATGTTTTTTCGCCACAGCTGAAGGGATATTTTAAAAATACACGGTTCAAAAATTAGAGGGGGGGGGGACACAATTATCTCCGACTCTATTCACTTAATCAAAAAAAATGCTGAAAAACCTTATATTTATTTTGATAGTCCTATCGATTGAAGTGACACATTTTTTTTGACTTTCAATTTTATGTATTTGAAATTTTTTTTTAGTAATTTAATTACAAAGCTATGTAGCGGCTAACAAAATACACCTATCCTCAAAATATTATTCAAATACACTTTATAGTTTTCGAGTAAAATGCCTGTGACATACGGACGGACAGAAAGACAGACAGACAGACATGACGATTCCATAAGGGTTCCGTTTTTTTCTATTTGGCTACGAAACCCTAAAAATAGTCAACGACGGACCTCGCTAGCGGAAGCCGAAAAGATTCTAACTAATTGACATACAAGTATGACTTCTCAGTTTGCTATTTGTACTAATCGTTGTAGGGAAAATCAAGTAAAAAAATCGGCCAAGTGCTTGTCAGGCCACGCGCAGTGCAGGGTTTCATAGTTGCCTGTCTTTCTTAGTTACATCGACACGCGCGCGCCAACTAAATGGTTGCGTCGGCCGAATTTGTACGAAAGTTGACCTTTCTAAGTTCATTTTAAGTTGGTCGACTATTACTCGGTAACTAGTTATGCCTACTTAGCCTTGATAGTTTTCCTTTTAAATTCATCAACTATGTACAACTGCCACGATTTTTTTCACATTTCCAGTAGCAGCCATTTAGCCGGCAGGAGGGGGGGACACATGACTCGAACAAAAATTTGGTCTCGAACAAGCTATCCAACGATACCCCACAATTTATCGAGAAAAAAAAGTATAAAATAAAATATAAAAAATGAAATATCTCATATTTCTGTTTTGTCGGCGTGATTGATTTATAAACCCATGCCGAATTACAGTTATCTAGTAGAAATGGTTACAGAGCTATGAAGACGGACGGACGTACGGAAAAAAGTGTAACATGACTTTTCAAATATTAACTAAAGTCACTGTGCGTGCTATCATATACAATAACCTTACAGCCGATTTTAAAAGTAATTGTCGTTCATTTTCATTTTATTGGTACCGACATCGTTTTGATATAATTGGCACATATTTAACATCAACCTTTTGCCCACAATAAATGATTTTGGATTATTTCTGAATTCATTAGAACGACAAAATTCCAACATCAGTTTACACAGCAACCTTAATAACATGCCTGATACTAAACGTATATTCATAACAGTGATTGTGGCGGCTATATACTGGAAAAGTATTCTAGTAAGTTGAATCTTTTGCAAATTACGTAAGAGCCAAAGAAGGAAATACAGTTTTTTTTTTGTATTTTTGTACACACTCTTCAAACTTGATTACCTGGCACGATTTAAACGGATTTGATTGCATAAAATACCCCAACGTTTTGATACATTTCGAAAAACACTATAAATTTCTTGTGTAAAATCACACTGTGAAAATACCTACCTATAGAAACATAGTTTTTCTGAGTAACGAAAATATATATGGGTTTGTATGTGGGTTTGCACGGTGTAATTTGAAAGAGGACTTTACATTGTGTATGCTGCGTAGTATAACATAATTTTAAGAATTCCATAGGTTAACCATGATCTTCATGGAAGACAGCAAATGCATGATTTAGTACAGAAAATACCGAATCGTCATATGCGTGCATAATATTCGGATATTGAGTTTGGAGAATTTTGCATTAAATGGAGAAATTTAATTCGTGATACAAAATAGTATGATGTGAATCTCTCCATGATGAATCAAAGATGGATAGAGGACATTCAACTATTTTGTATCACGAATTAAATTTCATCCTGTATTTGATGCCTAAAATTATGCATAAGACAGTAATAATCTAATAATCTAATGATTACCTACAAAATGTGCGTACATTACGTGAGTAATAAAAACATTTCAAGTATTTATTTCTTTTTCACTTGCTTAACACGTTCTCTATGCCAAAATAAGCGAACCCGAAAACTGTTACTCGGTGACTAAGAACTCACGAAATGTAGATATAACATTATTATTATTACATAACATCAGAGTCTACAAGTGATTCCCGAGCGAGCAATGAAAACGTACGTCAATGAAAAATATATATACAAGAACGCGACCATCATTGTGAGGAGGTACGGAAGGACTAGTGGCTACTACATAAACATGGAAGGGACAACCAAAATGGAGTTCGGAAATAACGTTTCGGTAAATAACAACACTACTAAATATATTAAATAATATTCAAAATAAACACTTGGAGAAAAGGTAGAAAATTATAACTAAAAAAAGTCATTACCTTTTGCCTTGTCTCGATGGATGCATTTCCGTGCCCCTACCACTAAACTCGATCCTCTGCTTTATGTATACAAACTCTTTCCACCCCCTTATGTATGTCCTCTCGCCGTATGGCTGGTGGGCAATTTAACGTTTGCTGAGCCTCTCACACCAGCAGTTTTAGATTATTTTCGCTAGGCTTCGACTTCGAACGGTAACAGCCGCGGCCATCTTGTATGTCGGAGCGAGTGATTGGAGCTGGAATGCCGCAGGTGCGATTTTTATGGCGGATGCGGATTTTGGGGTCAAACAACAAACAACGTCCATTTTATGATATCACGCAATCATCAAACACATTGAGACTAAATTACAATCTTAGCGAGCAAATCAGAAACGCTAGAAGCGAAAAGATGTTTTTTTACTAATGACGAAAATGTCTAAAACGCTCGCGGTAAGCGCCGCGTGACCTCTTTTCTTGTCGTGAATTCTCACTACATCCGCATCTGCAAATTTGTGCAAGTTCCGCACAAACTACTCAACTACAAACGCACGCTCAACTCGCGAACTTATTCATCAATAACTTCTGAATCTGAGTCATGATACACCGTTGCCGCTGCCAACACCGCTCAGAATCATGGCCAAGACCTACCTACTGCCTCTTCAGCTTGCTAATCTTAACCTTTCCAACATAAATGCCTAACGGTGTATCAGACTGTAAGTCGTATTCCTGTATCATCAATTCCGGTAAACTGTAGACACCATCTGTATACTTCAACGGAGGTAAACTAGCAGATGGCCTGCTTGATGGTAAGAAAACAACGTTGTCTATTACTCTTGCAACACTGATCTGCTGATGCGCGTTGCCGACCCTTAATTAATTTGATGATTCGTTGAGTTAACAGCTAGAGAATAAGCAGGGCCCACTCAACAAAGTACAAGTACATCATCGGGAGCTCTGGCGACCTTACTTGGTTTGAGTGTTTAATGTACTTCATACACCGATCTTATTTGTTTCAGTTGAACCTAATCTTCTTTGAGTTTCTGCATAATGAGTACAAACGGAGTTTTGTGGAGATGAAGTTTAACAAGATTTGTGACGCGATAAACCGCGACCCTTACGTTGGCAGAGCCTTTAAACTCATTAATTTGCCTTGTCCGTTACCCGCTGTAAGTAAATCATTGGTCATGATACCAGATGTAAAAAAATCCTTACCTGTTTCTAAAGATTCTCTATTCAAAAGATAACAATACTAACACCTAGGTCGATTTGTGTAAGATTCTCACCTAATATTTATTTCTTTATTATTTATTTATTTGTGTTATGAGCATGAATAGTATCTGAGTCTTGGACGTTTTCCATGTTAAGTATTATTATAGTTCATAAATATAATTTCGTCTAGTACACATAGCAGAAAGCCTTGTCGATTTAAGGGGATAGTTCGATTTGTCTAATATAAAATTAATGTATAGGTATTCAATAGACGTGCATTTCTTTTTCAGGCAACCCACAAAATAATGAACATTTCAATACCTGCGCAAGACTTTCCTAACGTCTGGCCGTTCGAAAAATGCAAAGTAGAAGCAACACTGGCGCAGAATAAAAATGGCGACACCATAGCTACAGCGGATGTTTATGTTTTATTCAAACAGACAAATAAAAATAAGGCAGCCGTTTAGTTCAAACATGCGCATGCGCATGTTTTAAGCACGTGTTAGGGTAGAAATTTGTAAGGAGCACGCATTCTATGGCTTTTTCGATCGCTGTCTTCAAGTAATCCGGTGGATCATCAGACATGCTCCCCAAGCTCAGGTTCAACACACACCAGCTCATCAATTTGTTCAAAAGGATGCCTCGATTCGTGTTAATGATCCTTGCAGGAGACCTGCTTATGTTTTCCCCGCACTAGAAAACGAGATGCAAAATTCATCAGAAATGGCTTTCTTGGACAAATTTCTATTAAATATGCATGTGACTGTGTGATTTTTTTTTGCCATATTTCCTCCTATGAGATTTAATTCAAGGTAAAATACTACTTTAACTTGATTGCGTCGTATAATAAATAAAAGTTTGAGTTAGGCTCAGGCAAAAACCAGGGATGTTGCAGGCATTCGCATTCGCATCTGCAACCGCGGAAGCTCCGCAAAAATTTCATCGTCAGCACCTGGAGCGGGTCCGTTTCCGCAAAAATCGATGCGGAGTTTTTGCGGATTCACGACCAGAATTACCACGGGCGTTTTAGATACGAGTTAGAAAAAATAAGCTTTTAGTTTTTGTGACCAAGAGCAGAAGCGTGTATTTATATAGCTAACCGTCGTAGCGAACAAATCAAGTTCGCCACGAAGGTTATCTTTATCATCATCCTCCTAGCGTGATTCCCGGTTGTGCCCCTAAAGAGCCCGGGGTCCACTTTGACACCTAATCCCAAGATTTGGCTTAGGCACTAGTTTTACGAAAGCGACTGCCATCTGACCTTCCAACCCAGAGGGAAAACTAGACCTTATTGGGATTAGACCGGTTTCCTCACGATGTTTTCCTTCACCGAAAAGCTATCGGTAAATATTTCGTACATAAGTACGAAGGTTATCTTTATATATATAAAAAGAAGACTTCCTGACAGATCATCCACGCACAGCCGAAAATTCTGGGACTAGAAACTTGAAATATACACTGTTCTGGTGTAGGATTCCTTTTATTATGTAGGGGATAAGACTTAAGGGATAAGACAAGATTAAAGGGATAAGACGGGAGAGATTGGACCACATAGATACGCTTTTAAATTCTATAAACCAACTCTGTGAACTAATTATTGGTGATGATTTTGATATAAATATTTCTAGTAATAGTACAGAGGTTCGAGATTTCTTGTATTTGCTAAGTACCTTTGTAATGAATACTTTGTAAACGAACCAATCAGAATCACAAATGAGTGTGGTACTTGTATTGATAATATTATAAGTAATGTCGATCTTGAAAATGTAACTGTAATTGATCTTGCCATAACGGATCACAGCTTACAGTTTGCTAGTATTCCAGTTCCAGTGCAAAAACACAGTGATAAAATCTATAGGTGGGCTACAGATTTCGCTGTTGTCCACTAGAATCCGCTAGCCTGCCCCCCCAGGGGAAAAACGGTTAGGTTGTTAGATGAACTGCGACCCTACAGCGCGCGAGCCGAGCGAGCGAACCGAGCGTGACGTGGCAGCGTCCAGCGAAGCGCCATAACCAAACATTATCATTTTTTCCAAGTTGAATATAAAATAATTGCCACTAGTTTCCCCTGGGTAATCAGGGCCAGGTGATTAACGTGGATAACGTGGAGATTTCAGTGTCCATAACTTAAATCGCCTCGTCTCTAAAAAGCAGATCCTGGCTTCCTGTTTAAGTCAATGACGCTGAAATTGGTTTCAACATATTTTATGATATTGTCCTATCATCGGGAGACAATAAATGTCAGGGGTTGGTCAACAAAGGTGATAAGGAAGTCATGCCAAATCAAACGTGACCTATTTGTAAGGATCAAGCACAATTCTTACGAAACATTATAGTACATTGTTTAACGAGGGGCGTAAGTGGAATATTGCTAACAAGAGTCTAAAGCCCGACGCCGAAGGCGGAGGGCTTTTGATGACTCGAGTTTGCAATATTCTTACGCCCCCGTGTTATACACAATGTTTTTCATCACATTTGCGAGGAAACAAATAAATCTTAGATGAAATTAATACAAATCGTAATAAAAACTGCAACATGTCAGTCGTCCATTTTGTTGAATTTGACGTGAGGCGCGTATGGCAAAGAACCTTCGGTATACAGCCACGATTTGAAAATACTTAAAAACATTATACGAGCAAGTGTGATGAAAAATACATTTGTAATAAATACTAAACATTGAATTGCAGTCAAATTTAATATAAAGATATGTTTTATACACATTAAAAGTTAGTTGTAGCAAACTTTTGAAGATATGAAATACACCTTGGCTGATTGGAAACATCCTCAGTCCGAAGTGAAGTATGAGTGGGTTCTATATTTTAAAACTAAACTTAACACCCCGTGGGAGGTAAAACGGCTATAACTGCTCTGTACGCTCGCATGTTATAACACCATTGACGAGCAAGTGTGATGAAAAATTATTATCAGGCCTACTGTGAAGTTCTAAAGAACATAATATTCTATCGTCAGAAAAGGCACAGAGAAATAACAATCCTACACTCAAGCAATAAAGTCCAGGCTACGTGGAAGTTAATAAGTGATAATTGAAAAAATTAAGGGATCCAAATCAACCGATTATACTGATCTCGTGGGGTTGTCTGATTGATTAAATACTGCAAAATCTCTAGATGCAGTTCCTGATTTATTTAAGAATTACTTCAAAACCCAACAAGGTGGACTGATGACCTGGTAAAGGTTGCAAGAGTCCGCTCGATGCGGGTGGCGCGGGATCGGTCACTTTGGCATTCATTGGGGGAGGCCTATGTCCAGCAGTGGACGTCTTTCGGCTGATATGATGATAATGATGACTTCAAATCTGTAATAATAAGTTACACTAATGTATACCAGTATTTTGCATCTAAAACTCTATTACCCCGACATATACCTTGCACAATGTTTGTGCAGCAAGTCGACAGAGAAGAATTAAGGAAAAGTATATTAGGTTTAAAAAACAAGAAATCCTCTTTGATTCAATTCCTTCGCTTGTCAAATTATATATGGTATTTGATAATCCTTTCAATTTCTGAAGGGAAGTTTCCAACTTTTTTAAAGCTAATGTTAAGCCATTGCATTGTAATGTTAAGCCCTTGGAAGGATTTAAGACAGTATTTATCTCGGAATTATAGATGTAGAAGTTTGTTAACGACAACGATTATCAAGCTTGCGCCTAAAATAAATTAATAGCAATCATTTTCCAAGACGATAACAAGTTCTACGCGGACGTAGTCGCGGGCAACAGCTAGTAACTTATAACGAACGTGTTTGATGATTGCGTGATATCATAAAATGAACGTTTTTGAACCCAAAACCCGCATCCGCGGATGTGTGCCCCCAAATATTCGCATCCGCCTCCGCATCCGCGGATGTGTGCCCCTAAATATTGGCATCCACCACCGCATCCGCGGATGTGTGCCCCCAAATATTCGCATCCGCGGATGTGTGCCCCCAAATATCCACATCCGCATCAGCATCCGTTGATGTGTGCCCCCAAATATCCGCATCATTGCGGATGTCAAAAAATCGCATGAATTCGTGGTAAAAACACATGAACTTACTTTTTTATTACTCAAGAAAATTTTCGGCACAAATGTTTTGGCTGTAGGCAGACAATCACAATAAAGAATCATACATCAGAAAACCTGTCGTTACTGTTTCCCAATGTGAATTACAATTCTATTACTGTGAAGAATTTCACATAATTATGAAGATACGCTTTTGCATAAATCTTAGACAAATAAAAAAAATACAGGCTACCAACATTAGCAGAAGCCATAACGACAGGCTAGGCTTGCTATCTAAAAACCGCAAACAAATCGGTTAAAAATTGGCAGCAACTATCACGAAAAATAATCTAAATTTACAATATCGGCTGAACCTATTAAGTTTCAGGCAATTTTAGTTAACGAGTGGTATATAGCATTGCTATCCGCTTGCAAACCAGGCAGTTTATTTTCAGTAATCTTTACAACATGTATTTCTGTAAAATTATTATTTTGGCGTTGGTGTTTGTGATCATGGGTTCGAAACATATTTTAGTAAGTCTGAAATTAAAATTAATTTAAGTTAATCATAGAAGAAGTAAGTCATAAAAGGACCATGTGTCAAAATGGTCCTGAAACCAATAGCACTGAGAGTTAAGTCATTAAAAAGGTCTTTAAATCTGCTTTATTTCATTCCATAGGCACAAAGTCGAATTCCATTGCAGAACGAAGATAATCATATTTTAGCCGCAGTCAGTAGTACGAGCTATGAAAAAACGCATTCGGAGAATATTCATATTAAGTATTGTGGAGGGTAGATATGACAAAATGTACTAATGATGAAGGCACATCGAGCGAGGCATATATTCATATTTTATTAATAAAACAATGAATTAGCTACAAAAGACATGTTTATTTTACACACTTACCTTACCTTAATCATTCTGAACATGTATTCACTGAGAGAACCCGTTTTCTCATAGATCCTACTCACTTAAACTTAAATATGAATATCTCAGTTTTGCAATGGAATTCAACTTAGTGCCCATAGATCGAATTGAAGTAGATTTAAAGACCTATTTAATGACCTAAGTTTTAGCTTCGTTGGATTCAGGACCAGGCTCCATACAAAGTTGCCCATGGTCCTTTAGTCAGGAACTTTTAGTTAGGAAATTTTAAACAAAGGATTCTGAACAATTTAATAATAGTAGATTGCCATACACTCACATGCTGCAGTTTAAGAACTACAAGTAAATAGTGAAAAGTTTATGCAAATATGTAATTATGGGTCAAATACCTTTTCACCGCCAGTCAAGATATCCAAGACAGACATTTCACGCCGTGTAACAAGAGAGCAAATACAACCCTTTAAAGAAAGACTGCAGGTTTAAATTATTTAATATCGCGTTAGACTCGTGAAATCTAATAATTTGAATATGTGTACAAAGCTCGAGACTTTACAATGTTAGAATAAAAATTGCTTTGACAGCGGACGTCATAACCAGTGATCGTATCGTGTGTATTTAGCTTAATTAGCGTTAATAACGTTAATATTAACCTAAATAAACAATTTTGATGGATATTGTCTATACCAATTCCGTTAAAAACATTACGCTGCATCAAAAATGCTACAAAAGTTACGATCACTGGTCATAATGGGCGATCTAAACCTATCGGCGATGATCGGCGTGGGACAGGGACACCGTTATGCATTAGACGGAGAAACATGTACCGCCATCGCATTTTAACGCATAACGGTGTCCCTCTCCATAGTGTAGAGGAGCCATAACACCTAAAAAGTTTCTTGCGGCGAACGAAAAAAAACATGCAATGCGAGCATAGAAATATCTACCCGAACACGCGCCCAAAACCCGGAATGCGCATGTTCGACAAACGGGTGCCTGGCATCGTTTTGACACTCCGCCCCCATCCCCGCATAATGGCAATGGCACTAATTCTACGCGGAATTTTGCGCCGCTTCTTACCGCTCGGCCAGGACTTTGGTCTTAAGCGACCTGCGTTCAGCGTTTTATCTGTTCATTGCGCGTGATCCCAACTAACCACAGTGCGTTGCGCATCTCGACCGCGCAATGAACAGATAAAACGCTGGTCGCAGGTCGCTTAAGACCAAAGTCGTGGCCGAGCGGTTAGACTTCTATGGTTTTATCGTTCGCTGGTTTGTTGGCGCACACACTACTTTATTCGTTCTTGGCGCTCAAGGGTTCAGCTTGTGTTTGCAGCACAATTGACACTTTCGATTTAAAAAAATACATTATTGCTTATCGACATCCCAATAAAAAGTATAGTAGATAATATCTGTATTTCCATCATTCATTTTCATTCATTTAATCCTTTATAAAACATAGTTTTACATGTCAACAGTATTCGTTTAAATATAATTATTGTAATATTATTATATAGGTAGGTAAAAGATAATTTTTGCAGGTGGGTACAATATTGTTTTAAATTTATTATTAAATGGTAGGTTAAATTCATATTGTTCGATTCCATATCTTGGGATTGTGAACCAGTTCAAGAGTGCACGCCGTGGAAAAATTCGTCTACAGAGTAGTACGCTTCAGACATAAGTTTAGATTTAAGTTTATTTTTGAAACAACCATTATTAGTCACAAGCTCGGGAGGGTGAGGATTTTGGTATCCCTGAACAGTTCACGAGCAGGGTGATCCCAGGAGACCCCACGCATGCAGCGAATTGCCCGCTTTTGAAGCCTAAATATTCTGTCGCGGTTTGCTGAAGTTGCCCATAGTTCGATACCGTATGTTAGTAAGGAGTGAAAATAGCCTAAATAGGCTTTCCTCACGTTAGCAGGATGTAGACTAGGGCGTAGTCTGCCTAGCGCGAAACAGGCGTAGGACAAACGGTCGCATAGTGAGTCAGTATGGGGATTCCATGTCCATCCTTTGTCTACTCGTGGCACACTTTTATAAAGATATGTAATATACTTTTATTCTTTACAATTATAACAGTATTAGGTCTGTTATTTATATAGGTATAGATATTATTACATTAGTGATATTTGCATTTAGCAAAGGAAAAAGCTACAGCATTTCATTATCAATGTGCCATCAGAGTTTGAATACACTGGCGTTAATGTTAATACGATGAATTCAATCAAACTCTGCAATGTAATAAAATAAAACTCGCATGCGAGTTGTTGCACCATGTAAGTCATCCTTAAGAATAGTTCCAAATTGAAATGATTACATTAAACTATCGCAAAATACATTGTAACTGCTGACGCCAACGAATTTGTGTGTGTCTCCAGCAATGACCGATTTCAGTGCATTTATTTTTTATCGAAAGTCTTTTATCGATGATCCAAGCTACCTATGTTTGTTGTATGGAGGGTTTTTCTTTTTGCCTTTATATATTTTCCATTCTAAATGAATAACTCGACTATTTCTTAAAACGATTAATCATTCAAAGCGGAAGAAAAAGACTGATTACTAATATTTACAAGTAAAATAACGTTATAATAGATTAAAATATCTCGGTATTGTATATCTCTACAATACCTACTATAATCTTTGTTTTTTTATATATCAGAGTCTGCAAGTGATTCCGGAACGAGCAAATGCTGTGTACCTTAATGAAAAATATATAGACCACGCAACCATTAATGTCAGGAGATATGGGAGGAAGAGTGCATACTACATCAACATCGAAGGGGTGACCAAAATGGCGTTCGGGAACAACGTGTCGGTAAATAACAATTCACCTCAACAGCCCCTTAAAATATACAATTTGTATTAAATATTACAATATGTTATTTATTGTGAATTAGGCACAAACGGCATTTATAATATTCGCCCTAAAATGCGAGGTGTGTCTGTCTTGTCCGATTGATATTTAATTTGATATGGAGATTGATATGATGATGACTTGCAATCCCGGGTCAGGATATAGGATAGATTTTTATCCGAATATCACTCCCAAAAAAAAAATGGCCTGTCACCACCACTCTCCAACAAGCCGATTGGCGTAGCGCCGCGTCCTAATCGATCCATGAATGCCAAAATGTAGGCTTTAAAAATAGTTATAGTCCGATCGTTTCGCTCAGTGATGATATTTCGTCTATCCCAATAGTATATAAGTCTACTATACTTATATATCAAATTATATGAGGTTTCCGTGAGTCACCAACGACGGTGCTGGCTGAATATCAGCGCTGCAGGTGTCTGACACCTCAGCATAATGCTGAGCCAGTGTCTAGTTCACTACCGCAGGATCACACTTTTTCATGTTGTATGTGCTTTTCTTGTTAATTTTATTATTTAATGTGTGCTCTGTGTTTGTGACTAAAAGAAAGAAACAAAGAAAGATATATTATCTTTCTTTGTTTCTTCCTTATGTGATTTGAAATTCTGTGAACAGGAACATGTAAGAAATAAATTTTCTTTGCAACAAAGATCTATGGTTAAAAATTCTACAGAGTAAGTAGTCAACGAAATTACTATTCTATGAAATAATAATATGAGAATCAATTTATGTAACACGAAATTCTATAGAAAAGTTGTATATGAAACAAAGTACAACCTAATTTGTACGTCCGAAACGGGTAAGCTGTTGATAGGTACTAATAATTTAAAAACATGTTATCACAATGTACACAGTTTTGACAGTAAAAGTATCTTATCAGTCGTCGCCTGCGCAGCGCGCCGCGGGTTTTTTTTTAATAAGCCTATAATTGTGTCCCACTGTAGGACAAAAGCCTCTTTTTCCCTGATACATTTTATACGGGCTGGCAAAGCACATGCCGCACTATTTAGCTAAGTGCAAGGCCTGAGTGGACGCCCCGCTCAGAGCGGGGCGTGCAGCGTCCATATAAAACAAATGCAATTTATATGGACGCTCGACGCCCCGCTCTGAGCGGGGCGTCCACTCAGGCCTTGCACTAAGGCGATTCCTGGAGTAGTTGTGCAGTTCGGGGAAAACAATAGCTGAGTGGGGTTAATTCCTACCTTAGGATACATTCGACGCACGGCTAATTTTTCTTTGTATTTTGAATCCCGTAATGTTTCAAGTATCTGGGGCTCACAGAGAAATTGAATGACGACCTGAATTTCGAGAGGGAGAGAAGGGCGATGGCCATAAGGGGTAATATGCTCGCCCGCAGGTTTGCACGTTGTAGTGAATCAGTTTTTTTTTTTTTTTTTTAATTTAATTAATACAATTTTTTTTAACAATAGTTATTTTGTTGCAAGTAAAGCCACTATTTAAAACCTGAAAGGTTTAGGCAATAGTTGGCGAGATCGCGCGGCTCATCCCGCGTTACTTAAGTTTACTACTTATAATATAATACTTGTAACAATTTGCTGTTGTTGACTACAATTTTATTATTTACCTGCACTTATTCATCTAATCTTAGGTAGTAACTTTTAAGTAGCTTCTTACATTTTTTTTGACTAATAATGGTATAAGTAAGGTCCTGTAATAAGTTCTTGGGCAGATTATTTAAGATAGATGGAAGTAAGAAGTTAATAGTTCTGTTACCATAAGTGTTATTGTTGCGTGGCAACAGGTATGGTGGCAAGTAATCTAACGTACGCAACTTATTAGGGCGTGTTTTTTTTCTAATGAGGGTAAGTTTGCACATTCCTCAGTTAGTAAGGACAAACAAAATCTATTGAACACGTTAATGACCTTGCAGTGTTTGAACAGGCCTGTTTTATTATCACAATTTTTTTTTTAACAGTATTAGGTACAATGGTTTTTAGTAGTGTTAGTTGTAGTTTATATATTTGCGTTAAGTAGCTTTTGTATGTCCTCCCGTAGCTTGTAATACCATAGCATATAATTGAATCTGCAAGTGATAGGTAAAGCATTCGTAGTATATTATATGGTAGTTTATATTTAAGGATTGCTATATTAGCCAATACACATCTAAGTTTTGAACATACGTGGTCCACATGGGGTTTCCAGTTAAATGTATTGTCTATAATTAATCCTAGGTACATGTGTTGGGGAACAAGCTCGAGCGCCTCACATTTACAGTTACGGTTAGGGTTATGTACTCGTAAACAGTGATGATCGTGTGCTATGATTGTGGGAGCCCGTGGTAATTTTGTGTACGGTGAGCGTATATGAATGACTTTGGTTTTTTTAGAGTTAATTACTAGCCCCACGTCATGGGCCCATTTGCATAGCAGGTCAAAGTTATTCTGCATTGCATTCTAGGCTTCCAGCAAGTCCCGGTGAGAAGTTACTAGACATGTGTCGTCAGCAAACTGGTATACAGAACCCGCACTAAATATGTTACACATGTCATTAACGTATATTAGGTATTCGGTAGGTCCAGCTATAGATCCCTGGGCTGTGCCTTGTTCCGTGCGCAGCGGCTCACTGAGCGCGCCGGCGATCTTCACCATGGTGTGGCGGTTGTTATGATAGTCCTGGAACCAGTGTAGCAGGGGTCCTTGTATACCATTCTGCTGTAGCTTGCTATACAATGTAGAATAATTAAGACAGTCGAATGCTTTACTGAAATCAATAAAAGTGGTAATTACATGTTTACGTTCATTTAAGCAATCATTCACCTCGTTTGTAAATTTAGTTAGTAATTGAGAGGTACTTCGGTTTCGCTGGAAACCATATTGATTAACGTTGATTATTTTATTACTATTTAAGAATTTATTCAGCTCGGTGCCGATATACCTCTCAATTATTTTATCTATACATGGTAGGATGGTTATAGGTCTATAGTTATTGTAATCTGTGTGTGAACCTTTTTTATGAATAGGGCGTATTATGCCGATCTTTAACCCGTCCGGGTAAGACGATGTTCTAATGCAAGCATTAATCAAGTGGGTGATTAGGGGCGTGATTTCTGTTATTACATATTTTAGGTCTGAGGCACGAATGCGATCAGCACCCGGGCTTTTGTTATCGTTTAGTTTTTTAATTATATTGAATACAGTGTGATGATCTGCCCATTTTAATCTCATAGTTAGGTGAGGTGTGTTACAGTATAATTTAGGGTTCAACAAAGGGGTTCCGCACGGAACACTTATATTGTTTACATTTTTTTAAAATTCGTTAGCAAAGTCGTTTGTTAATTTTTTGACATTAGTTTTAAAATGTTTCATAATGATACTATCGATACACTTGCCTATTCTACCACTTATTCTATTAATTATATCCCAGACTTTTCGAGGGTTTCTAAAATTAATACATATTTCGTTTTTAATATACTTATTCCTAGTGTTCTCTATGACCTTATTAGTTTTATTTCTATATTTATTATATAACAGCCTTTTTAATTTATTATTTTCGTCTTTACGCCATATATTATACAGTTCAAAGCGTTTCTTGCTCATATTAGCTATCTTAGTATTTATCCATTTGCAAGTAGATCTTTTGTTAAGCTTAATTTTTGTTAGATAAGTACACCTGTCGTAGATTTGCGAGAATTTATTGTTAATAAAGTTCAAAATGTCGTTCGGGTTGTTATACGCAAGGGCTATACTCCAGTTAGTTTTTTTTAATTCAGCGTGAACTTTTGCAGTGTCTAATTTGTTTACGAGCTGGATCTGCTGGCTGTTGTGGGGGTAGGCGGCGTCGCTTGTGATTACGCAACCGGTTATCAGGTGATCGGCGAGCGCGTTATTGACGACCGCGGTGTACACTTCGCTGCAGTTTCTGCTCCTTACGAATATGTGATCGATGCACGATTTGGATATAGTCTCGCTTCGTTTTTCTATTCGTGTGTATTGGTTGATGCCGCTATCTAGTCCAGTTTCGGTTAGTTTGTTGAGGTAGTCTGTGACAGCAGGAGAACAGGATTTCAGGTGAATGTTCATATCACCCAACAGTACACACGTACTACGTGGTTGGTATTGTTGCACCAGTTGTGATAGCTCGCGTATAAATGTAGATTTATTTAAATGGGGCGGTCTGTACGTGATAATAAGGTTTGATTTCATACCCTGATGGGTTACTATTTCACCGGTTATGCATTCGAAGCTTTTTGTATCCACGGGATTTCTGTAGAAGTGGGCACTATTGTGGACGTATAAAATTATACCGCCTCCTCTCTTGTTTGTGCGGAGCTCAGTGTACATGTCGTAGTTTGTCAGTTCGAACAGCTGCTTGCAGTTTTCCGTTATATTGGCTTCAGTGATCGCTATAGCGTGTATGATATGCTGGCTGCTTGATACTATATATTCCAGTTGAGTAAAGTTTTTTATTATGGATCTTATATTTACGTGGAGTATTATATAACTATGTTTCCATTGCAAATCGAGTTTCATGAAATCGGTCCAATTGGCGTAGTTACCTTCGCTAATAGATGTTGATATATTTAAATTAGCCATTTTTTTTATAAGTATTTCCTGTATGTAACATTTGTAATCACTATGACTGCGGCGCTTAGGTATTACGTAAGGCGCTTGTAGTTTGGCCGTTCATTAGCTGATGTTGAATTTTTTGGATATCAGCCACTGAGCGAACCGTGAAGATTTTATCCTTCTCAGATATTCTAGCAAGAATTTGTCCATCTTTGGTCCAGACAAATTTGCACAGTTCAGTGTTTTTTAGGTCCACCTTAGCCCTCCACAACAAAAACGAATTATAAGGCGTCAGCGGCTCACGTAGGTATATTTTTGGTCGTAAACCTTCACTTGTGGGGCCTCCTGCTGCTGGTCCTTTGGTTTTTGCAGCCTCGAGCCATCGCGCGCGGCACCCAGCGCGTAGTTGTACCATGATGGTCGGAGGGTGGTGTTGCGGGTGGTGGCTGGTAGCTGCTTGACCTTGCGTTTGTCGCGGGCGGGTTCTTCTGCGGTATACCTCCAGTATCTCTTTAGGACTGCATTCAATTTTTGTGGCTATATCGCTAGTAATTTTCATCACGTCCTCGTCTTCTTTTTCTTCTACTCCGCATATTTCTAGCGTGTTAGCCAACTGGCTCTGTTCTACAGAGTTGTATTTTTGTTCCATAGCTTGATATTTTAAGTCCAGGTTTTTGTACTTGTTTTTCAAGTCTTCACATGTATTTTCTAGAAGTTTTGTGGTGGTTTCGAACGTTTTTATCTTTTTCTCGTAATCATCTATCTTATCAGAATAGAATTGTAAGATAGTTTGCAATTCCTCCCGTATGATATCTCTAACCTCACGGCGCAGGTCGCGTGATATGTTTTGTACTATAGCACTGGTCGCTATGGTGTCCGTGTCGGCGTCAGTGTTGTCTTCTTCCTCCGGGTCGGGCACTATACACGATAGTCGTTTGGGTTTAGCACTGCCCGTGCACGATTTACACTTCCAGTCCACGGATTCCGTTAGGCACAAAGCACTAAGTTGATCGTTACTTATTGCCGCACATGATCCGTGTAACCATTTGATGCATTTATTACACTGTATACCGGGACACTTTTTCGTGACCGCTTTCGAGCACTTAGAACATTTAGCCATGTTGATGGACGAGATAATTAGCACCGGTGTAATGACACGTTCGGGTAGTTTTGCATCGAGCGCGCGACGAGTTAAAGTGACGCTCTTCAAAGCATACTGCCAGACACTCTACACGTGCAGCCTGTGGGTAAGATTTACGCAGAGGGCATATAATGCGCTACGCGTGCAGTACAACAACATCCTGAGGATGATGTTGGGGCTGCCGAAGTACTGCAGTGCTTCTAGCATGTTCGCGGAAGCACGGCTGGGTGACTTTTTTGCCCTAAGGCGAAAAAGAGTCGCGTCTATGCTGAGGCGAATGCGCGGCAGTACCAACGGTCTTCTCAGGGTGGTGGCCGAGAAGTTGGACTGCCCTGTTACCAAGTCTTGGGTTGAGGTGGCTATTGGGAGAGCGAAATTGACAGAACCAACTTTCTTCACTTTCTCAACAGCACACATTTTACTCTATTTTATACGTACCTCATTTCATTTTATACTTATTTCTTTTTCTTACATTATACATATAACTTAGTTCGTAAGATATAACTAATAAAATGTATCTATGGATCTGAAATAAACGATTTTTATTTATTTTATTTAATCTGTATCAAATCTCCTTCATCTGCTGCCCGCTCTCCGTCCGCGAGGAACTCGTTTATATCGTAGTTCTATACAATCTTTCAACTCCCATTTCATCCCCTTGGGAGGTGATTTCCGGGATAAAAACTATCCTATGCCCTTTCCTGCGACGTAAACTATTTCCATGCCAATTTTCATATTAATCGGTTCAGCGGTTTAAGCGTGAAGACGTAACAGACAGACACACTTTCGCATTTATAATATTAAGTAAGTATGGATATGGATATACAGGTAATAAACATTAAACTTCTTCCAGTTGAATTTAATATTCTTCGAGTTTTTGCACAATGAGTATAAACGCAGTTTCGTTGAGATGAAGTTCCCCAAGATTTGTGACTCTATCAACAAGGACCCTTATGTCGGCAAAGCGTTTAAACTGATTGGAATGGCTTGTCCATTGCCAGTGGTAAGTTCGTCAAACAAATTATGTACAAACAAAATACACGGTACGTATTGTGCAAGGAGGAGATATTTTTACCAAGAAGACCTGACGCCGAAACCACAATGTTTTTCATCACATTTGCGAGGAGACAAATGCATTAGATTTAAAAATGTGTCGTGTAAAATTGAGAAAGAGCTTGACGAGTACTTTGGCCTAGTTGGTGGTGACCGTGCTCAAGAAGCCGGCAGTTTCGGGTCGGATTCCGGTAAGGGCAAGTTTTTGTGTGACAATCACGAATATTTGCTCCTGATTCATGGATATTTCCTATTATCATCATCATATCAGCCGAAAGACGTCCACTGCTGGACAAAGGGCTCCCTCAAAGAGTGCCACAACGGCCTCCAGGTCCTCAGTGCACCTACGCTGCGCCTTCCAGTACGTGGTCGCCACTCGAGAACCTTTCCGCCCCAACGGCCATCGGGTCTACGTGCAATGTGCCCGGCCACTGCCACTAAAGTTAAGCGACTTGGAGGGCAATTTCCGTCACAGTGGTTCTGCTGTGGATAGTCTCTTTTCTGATGCGATCGCGCGGAGAAACTCCCAGCATTGCCCTCACCATTGCCCTTTTGGTGACTTTGAGCCTTCTTATGAGGCCCATAGTCACTTACTATGGGCCTCATAAGAAGGCTCGTTTCCGTGTCAAATGTCATCACTGGCAACACACTCTGGTCAAAGACTCTCGCCTTGAGACACTGCGGAATATTGGACCGAAAAGATGTGCCGTAGCTTCCCGAATGCTGCCCAGCCCAGTCGGATTCGAGGATTAACCTCTTTCTCAAAGTAATACTTAACTTCGAGCGTAAAGTGTCCGATTGAAATGGGGGTTTGATATTATAGTTGTTGGTAAATTGTTGAGATTTTTTTGGTAAAATGTAGAATACCCTTTATTAATTTATACCATGGACTGGAAGGGACTATATCTTGACTTCAGCCTTGTTAGTTTTGTAAGTTCAATCGTGCGGTCTAGTTATATTTATCATATTTTTATCATTTGTTTCGAAAAATGTACAATATTCTTTGTTAATTTACTCCTTGAACTCTGGTAGGGACCATATTTTGACCTCAACCTTTTTAGTTTTGTGAGTCCAACGGCGAGGTCTTGTTATATTTATCATATGTTTAGGATATAATCAACCAAACCAAATTGTTGAGATTTTTTTTTGCGAAATGTTCAATACTCTGTGTTGATTTACACCAGAACTCTGGTAGCGACTCTAACCTTTTTAGTTTCGTAAGTTCAATAGGAGGAGAGGAGGCCTGTGCCCAGCAGTGGGATGTATATAGTCTGATTTATTATTATTATTATTAAGTACAATAGCAAGTTTTGTTATATTTATGATAGTTTCCATGTAATTCAGTGAACCTTAGCTATTTCAGTAAATCCAACAATCCTTTTTTTTTTCAGTATACTTGGACGATTGACATAATCTTCGTCTTATCCATGTTCATTTTTAGATTTGAAACAGCTTTCTGCAGTATAAATACAGCCTTATCTTTTGTGTGACGTAACACAGCGTATCACAAAATTATGTGTTATACTCACTGTCACACAAAAGAACGGCTAATTTATGGCGGCAACATGTCCTTAAAAAAGTGAGAGAAAAATCTAACTAGATAACCTTATACTTTCATTATCATCAATCATACATTGCAACAGTTGAAAACTACATTATTCACTAAACACGTAACACAATAGAAAAATTTAAGCGACTAAATACGATCACAATACGTTTGGGTCGATATCACCGAAAACAATATGGCTACGCTGTCATTTGTTACGTTAGTGGTACCTCACAGAGTTTTTAGACTAAATAAATAATGGGATGCTCCTCACACAAATGTTTGCTCTTACCGGGATTCGAACCTAGGACCTTTACCTTCGTAGGCAGCGTCACTACCCACTAGGCTAACCGCTCGTCGAAATATGAAATGATATTTCGTACATAACTGTTAAAAAACCACTGGTACGAGCCTGGGTTCGAACCCACGACCTCCACATTGATAGTCGCATACCTCACCGCTCGGCTACAGTGGGGGGATGATATTAAGTATATTATTATTATTAAGCTGTAAGTGTATTGTGTTGTGTTAATAATTTTAATTAATTTTAATTACAGGGCCCCCACAGGCTGATGAATATTACACTACCTATGCACGATTTCCCTAACGTCTGGCCGTTCGAAAAGTGCAAAGTGGAAGCTACTATACTGCAGAATATAAATGGTGACGTCATAGCCATAGCGGATGTTTACATACAAATTAAACAAAAACATAACGGGAAATAAAAAAAACATATTTTTCTAACATTATTTCTTAAAACGAGTTGATACAGCCCGATGTGTGGGATTTTGGATTACATTATCTATCTATCAAGGTAAATCGTTTAACTAGTACCTAGTTTTGCTAGTTCCTAATCCAGAAATGTAACTAGCAAAATAGAAAAGATTATGTAAAATGATTGTACATAAAGAAACTATCTACATACTTACCTACAATAAAACAAAATACTATCTTACTTTCTAAGAGGGTCCGATAACGTTTAGCATTTCACGTTTGATTTAGCAACGATACATTTTTACTTTTTCTGTGGCATTAATTAACAAAAGTAGGAAATAAGGAAAGGCTAGGTTTGTTTTTTTAAATAAATCAATGCTTGCCAATAGCAAAACACGAGGATTTGTAGACGGTAGCCTAAGACCATGCATGTACTTAAATTAATATTTACAAATACACTGAAGTTTGAAAAACTCAATAATAATGGGTATAGACTATTTACCCATTATTATTTGCGACCCCGCGCACTTCGTATTACCATGCAAAATCTAAGATAAAATAAGTTATACATATTTTTCAACAATTTTCCATGTTTTTATTGTTATTCTGCTATTCGGAACGGAGGAAAATCCAACAAAACAAACATCATAAAAATAGGTTCTTCGGATTTTTAGTAAAAAATGGTGTAGCTTTATTTTATTTATAATTATAATACGTCATATAATATACTGAATAGATTCAATGGTGTAATGCCTTATTGAAGACTCCTCTCCTCCTTTGAAAATGCAGAATATTTACACAGTGAGTGTAAATATTCTGCATTTTCAAAGCGCCTCGCTCATTGTCACAATTTTAAAGTAGTAGCACCCAACTTATCGTCAAGATACGTGATTCTACAATTTTAACCAAATAGAACCCTAGGTATACAAAAAACTTCAGTATGTATCCGGTATGCTAGCCCTCCATAGGTAGTCATGCAACTCGAATACCTGTATTTTCAAAAAATGCACAGTGTTAAGCAAATCTTTTGCCATCGCAATAGGGTCTTAAATAAGTTGGATGTAGTCACGAGAGGGGAGCGTGCCCTATGGACATACGTTTACTGCCAATATCCGACGGGTTCACCCTTGCAGTGAAAACTGGGGAAGAAAACCCAACCAACAGACGCGGATGTAGGTAAAAACTGAGAACAAGGAGAGGGAAAAAAGAAGTAGTTACAGTAGAGTTCAAAGATATGTATACACTTTGGCACCTTATTCCATTGTAATAAGGCGAAAAATGTATACATATCTTTGACGTCGACTGTACAAAAATAAACTAGTGTCTCTCTGAGTTTAGAGCTCACGAGCCCGTCTTTTTATTTATTTTGAAAAACTGATCCAAAAAAACAATTCTATAATTATTAATCTCTCTTTAGCTCATTATTAGCTCTCAAAATTTCATGAAAACCGGATCAGAAATGCGAAAAGAGAACCGCTGGACAGCGAGACATCTAGAAATCCTAAAAAAAATGGCCGCAGCTGAAACGGAGAACATCTTGTTTTCGCTTGCAAAGGAGACAAAATGAATTAAATGAACAAAATCGAAGTTGTACTAATAACAGTACGGTATCACAGCGCACTGTCAAGACGCTATCAAATACAAACCCTGTCTATGGTATCCATAGCTCTGAAGTGGACGATTTGAGAAAGATCAACAATTAATGAGTGCTGTTTCTTTAATCAACAAATTCTGTCGAGGTGTTTCTCAACTATGTTTTGTGTATCGGGAGTCTTTCATTTTTTTTAGGTCATACCTGGTCATAAAGAAGCAATTACCGCACGCTACGCTAAAAATCCCGGTTCATGGCCAGGGAGAGAGGAAAAATGTTCTCACCACGGGCGGTACTAAAGAAAACCTCTTAGCTCTTGCCTTAGGATCGGGCGTCTAATACCTGCGATCTGAGACATTATTTTTACCGCCCCTTTTATTTACGTTGGAGAAATGCCTTTACGCACCCCGCCCGCCACTGGGTGGAGGGCAGGGAGGGTATGACGGACTAACCGCGGCAGAAGACTTGGACTACCGTCCAAAAACCTAACGAGTGCCAGCTCCGTCTTAAGGGGCTCCCATACGCCAATGATCTTCGATCTGAATTTCTTAGTTTTCTTATGTTTTTTGTAGCTTATTATATGAACAACAACGGCTTTACGCAATATGGTATCCCATATTTACTTCAAAGTTCTATCTGTAGTGCAAAAAAGTAGGAGATACGATTCAAAACTTGTCAAAAAATGATGAAAACCTCAGGTAGCCCCTTAAGGGAGGGGCGCCGCAGGATCGCTTTCCGCAGTCGGGGTATTATTTAACGCCCTAGGTAAGTAATGTACTATTACGTCACACCTGGCCATAATGCGAGTTTTACTGTACGCTGCGCGTACGGGAAAAGGCCATGGCCAGATGAAGACGTAAAATTTTGTACGCAACACGGGCGGTAATTCGTAAAGCCCCAGAGCGCATAGTTTGTCAGTGGAACCTTTTGACAGATGAGGATGCAAGTCAATAGGAGTACCAATAGGTACAGTTTCTACGGGTGTCAGTAGCGATGCACGCGATAAAGACATATTAAACATACTAAGTGTAATATAACCTAAGCCGTGCATGGAGTAAAACGAATCGCCAGTTATAGGCTTGAACTTGAGTGAATGCCGCGTGTCTGTATATGCATTGGCACGTCTACACGTATTTCCGTTAAGAGGCCGCAGTAAGTTCGGTCGAATTTCACCTTCCCATACAAACGTAGTTACGCTCTCATTTTAAAACTACGTGTTGGATTGTGACGAAACTTTGCATATACAATGACATGAGGTATATCTATGTCTGTAATTAGTTTATATGGTTCCAATTAGTAAAACAAACGAAATACAGCAAAAATTAGTTTTGTATGAAAAACTTAAATTCGCTGTATTTTTTTTATTATGGTATCTGAAGCTACATAAACTAATTACAGACATAGATATACCTCATTTCATTGAACATGCAAAGTTTCATTATAATCTAACACGTAGTTTTAAAATGAGAGCGTAACTACGCTTGTATGGCGAATCGAGCTTACTGCGGACTCTAATCTTTGGCTCCAAAGTAGGGGACCGAGAGTTAGTGTGGCCACGGCAACCATCTTGGGCCCTCCGCCGAATAAACGGCACGGTATCAATGGTCCATAAGTACTTAAGCAATAACAAATAATAATACCGAATCGCCACAAATTATGGGTCTCCTAAAGATATTTTCAACTCCTTAGTACCTAACGGAGCATTGTTTGTGGTGATGTTTTTTATATGAGGGAGGTATGGTTTGCGCACATTTAATAAGAACATTCACTTATTCTCTTAGCAGCTCACACTGAGATATGCGAATGTATTACTACAGTTAAATAATTCATAAAGGAAAAACGTCAGCCAAGTGCGTGTCGGGCCACGCGTAGAGTAGGGTTCCGTAGTTACCCGTCTATCATTCCGAATGTTCAGTTTTCTAGCAGTTAAGGCCTCCACCCACCGGACGCGTGTGCTGCGCGGCACGTGTGCTGCGCGGCACACGCGCAAGTTGTAAAGCATTGAAACTACACTTCAAACACACATCGAACGCGGCACACGCGCAGCACCCACGCAGCTGCAGCGCAGCACCCTTGCGGCACACGCGCAGCACCCGCGCAGCTGCAGCGCAGCACACGCGCAAGTTGTAAAGCATCGAAACTACACTTCAAACACACATCGAACGCGGCACACATGCAGCACCCGCGCAGCTGCAGCGCAGCACACGCGCAGCACACGCGTCCAGTGGATGGAGGCCTTAAGGGTTACTGAGATGAGCCGAAGACGGACGGACGGACAGACAGACGGACATGGCGGCATAAAGTATTTTAGAACAATTCAGTATTCATTGCCAATTCTAAATCTTATCACTGAATTGACGTTAACTGACATTAAAGACGATTTGATAAAATAACGATGAAAAGCTTTTATTGCTGACTGTACTTTTTTGAAGGGTCTTGTGGGCGATGGGCTAGCAACCTAACACTGCGATATCAGATTCTGTCGATCTGTTATACCCACATTTATGCTAATAGTGGCACTGGGACATAAATGACATGTGTTCTGCCTACCCCTAAGGGTATAAAGGCGTGAATCTATGTACTTTTTTGCACAGTCATCTACTGGTCGTTTAGAGGGCTCTAATGAGCACAAACACGAAAGCTCATTCTTTGGCAGTTGTAGGGCAACTTCTGTCTCCGTCATCGGGACCATTTAGGTGCAACGAGTATGCGGCGAATGAAAAAACCATAGAAGTCTAAAGGCCTTCACCCACCGGACGCGTGTGCTGCGCGTGTCGGGAGCGTTTGAAGTGCTATATTCACACTCGAAGCGGGCGGCGTGTAGCATCGCGTGTGCAGCGCGGCTGCCGCGCCGCTGCCGCGCGGGTGCTGCGCGTATGCCGCGCGGGTGCTGCGCTGCAGCTGCTCGGGTGCTGCGCGTGTGCCACGCGGGTGCTGCGCGGGTGCTGAGCGTGTGCCGCGCGTGTGCCGCGTTCGATGTGTGTCGGGCGCGTTTGAAGCGGTATATTCACACTGGAAGCGGGCGGCGTGTAGCAACGCGTGTGCAGCGCGGCTGCCGCGCCGCTGCCGCGCGGGTGCTGCGCGTGTGCCGTGCGGGTGCTGCGCGGGTGCTGCGTGTGTGCTGCGTGTGTGCCGCGCGGATGCTGCGCAGGTGCAGCGCGTGTACCGCGCGTGTGTCGCGTTCGATGTGTGTTTTAAGTGTAGTTTCAATGCTTTACAACTTGCGCGTGTGCCGTGCAGCACACGCGCCGCGCACTACACGCGTCCGGTGGGTGGAGGCCTTAAGTCGCGTCGCATAATGGCCGCACAGAAGGGGTGTCATTGCCAATCCGGGTTGGGGGCGGGATGTCAAAACGATGCCAGGCAGCCGTTTAGTACGAACATGCGCATACCGGGTTTCAGACACGTGTTCGGGTAGAAATTTTTAAAGGCCTCCACCCACCGGACGCGTGACGTGCGCGGCGCATGTGCTGCGCGGCACACGCGCAAGTTGTAAAGCATTGAATCTACACTTCAAACACACATCGAACGAGGCACACGCGCAGCACCCGCGCAGCTGCAGCGCAGCACCCGCGCGGCACATGCGCAGCACCCGCGCGACAGCGGCGCGGCAGCCGCGCTGCACACGCGTTGCTACACGCCGCCCGCTTCCGGTATGAATATACCGCTTCAAACGCGCCCGACACGTGCAGCACACGTGCAGTACACGCGCAGCACACGCGCAGCACACGCGCAGCACACGCGCAGCACACGCGCAGCACACGCGCAGCACACGCGCAGCACACGCGCAGCACACGCGTCCGGTGGGTGGAGGCCTTAAAGAGCTCGCATTCTATGTTTTTTTAATTCGCTCTATGATATGGCATTGTTTGTCACTAAACTTACATAATTAATTATGCCACAGCTCAATCAATCACAAACCAGCAAAAATGTCAATAGATATAAAACCAGGAATAAGAAAATGTCTTCAAATACGCAGAAATTCGTTGCATCAACCGTTAACAAATAACAAAGTGAACATCCCAAATACATAATGAATAGACATCAATCGAATTAGGATAAAGATTATTTCTGGAACGAAACTCTTTCTGAAACACGAAACGTATATGTTCAATGAGTATCCACCCGGGCGGGGAAGTCATAATAAACCCCTTAAACACATCACACATGTTTATGAGTACAAAGGATTTTAAATAAAATAAAAGGATGAAATTTGGGGAAACCGCCCGTTTTGCGGCTAATATGGCAGCCCGTTCACTTTACAGATAATATGCGGACCGTTTTAATCTATAAGCTAATAAGTGCATTTGATTATTATTCTGAAAAATCTTGGATTTTGGAGGCGAAAATAAAACATGGAAAAGTAACTATTAGCTAAACAACAACATGGCAAAAAATACAACAATATGTAAAATTGCGATAAGTAAGTATTTTTTTACGAACGATTTTTTGCCAAATGATAATTTGAGAAAAATTGATTGTGATGTGATACATTGGGAAAAGCTTTTTGCCCATACATGAGTACTCCGGCCTCCTCAGTAACTTTTTAATTTTACTATTTTACTTCAAGAGATTTAATAACGTATACTTAACTATTTATTTATGTATGTCGACGTTACGGACGTGTTTCATCATCTTTGGCCAAATAAGTGTATTTACAATCCAACTGAACATTTACGAAGCAACTACTACGAGCAATACCTACCAATAAACAAAACCACTTCACACATAAATAATAAATTGTAAGTAAGTAATCATAATCGAGAGACTCCTCTGCCTCACTCCCAGCAGTGGGACGTATATTGGCTGATGAAATTGAATGGAGTTTACAAAAATTAAAAAAACTCTTTCGATCCTTCTGAAAACAAGCGTAAACCTATAGTCTTCCCACTTTTAATTTTGATTAATATAATTTCGTATTTTTTTATAGAGCTCTTCGTTATAATGATTGTAAATACTAAATTAAATAGGGATCTAGTATTTGGCGCACGGAATCAAGTAATCTAAATAGTCTGACATCTCTGGCGTTAATGAGCGTCTCGTGTGAGCTATAATCCAAGGATTTTTACGGCATGTAAGCCAACACTAATTAATTAAAAAGGGAACTGTCAGCTTGGCACCCAAAAACCTCATCGGACAAAGGCGTCGGATGAAAGCTTTGGAAGTGTTATTAATGTAATGAGCGTTCATCCTGAGCCAGAGTTATATCTCTTTTATGATTGCCAAAAGATAATAGACTAAATAAATGAGTATTACAAGAACATTGCTAGAAATATTTGTAAATATTTAAACCCTATTTCATTTAAGATTTAAAAAAAAATGTGATTCCAAGGTTTCCAATTTGTAACGCAAAAAATTGTATTGCTATGTTTGAAAAGAACTTAATGATCAAAATAAGTAAAAACAGTACAATACTCGTATTACCCTTTGATGTCGTAGATAAACGAAAAACCATATGTTACGAGAACAATATTTCTTTACCATTCCGCTAATATGAAATAAGGAATATTGTATAGTGTTGTGTACATTTTTTTTTTATAATGGGCTTCCGCAAAGTAATGTAATAAATTATTTGAAGAAACATACACAAATTTGTCCGTTAAAATGCTAATGTTATCTGAAATGAGATATATAGTATACTCAACTAAGTGTAACTTAATATGTCTCTTTTGTTACCAATATTTTTCAGTCTACATGAACCGTTGGTAATTTCTTACTAATATAACACGTACAATTCTCGCGCGTTCTAACCATCATCATCATCATATCAAAAGAAAGACGTCCACTGCCGGACATAGATCTTCCCCAAAGAGTGCCAATGTGACCGGTCCTGCGCCATCCGCATCCAGCAGACTAACGCGAAGTCATAAGTCCAGCTTGCGGGGGTGATTCCCATAACAATGAGCCTAAATCAGCAAACTAATAGAGTCACATACCCCTCCGTATAACTTGGCACTGATCAGTGCTATCAACAATTGAATGTGTCACATAAGACATGAAATTGTAAGCCTTTTAACACTTTTAGTGTCAAGTCAAAGAAGTTTTGGATTTAGTCGGAGAGAAGAGATCCTTGCTAAGGACGATTGAAAATAGAAGAGGAAATATGTTGGGGCACCTGTTACGACATGACATTTACATAAAAACTATAATCGAAGGGAAAATAGAGAGGAGAAGAGGCAGAGGAAGGCCGCGACGTGCTTTTATGGACCAGGTCAAGGAGAAGTTCAATGTAGTGTCGTATCAGGAGCTCAAAGCATTGGCAGAGCGTAGAGCTGAATGGCGGTTACTCCACCGACAAGAGCAGAGCTCTTAAGTTGAAGAAGAAGAAGTGTCAAAGCATCTGAAAGATGCCTTAACTCTTAGTATGTCTTAGCACTGATCAGTGCAATTTAAATTTGACTATATGACAGAAAGAAAAAGTTATAGTCCTTCAGCAATGTCAGCGTCAAAACATCCGAAAGGTTAAGTTTAAATGAGCCATGAAGAGTCCATCACTGAACACGACCTGCAAAAACCAGATCTTAAAACAGATATTTCCAAGCTAAAATGTATCGCAATCTAAACAAATCCATCCCAGCAAAGCCAAGTTATCAAAGTTCAAGAAGAAGCTCAACTAAAGCCCCGTCTACACGAACTTCAGCCTTGTGTAAAATCACCTTTATAATTGAGCAAAGTCGGAGATCAAAGTTTTAATTGTTTTTGCATCGTCATTGTGTACCGATACCGGTGGGATACAAATTTAAATTGGCTCTCATACTTTGGAACTGGTGCAGAAATGTGTTTACTGTTCTTGGGTGGAAAGCATCGACATCCTTTACTATTAATCGAGCAATTTTGTATATATATTTGAAATCAGTTTCTCGAAAACGGATATAACGATTTCAATGAAATTTGGAATACAGGGTTTTACGGGGCGAAAAATCGGTCTTTCTAGGTGTCATGTCTGGGAAAATTCGTTTATTCCGTATTTTCACCCGAGCAGAGTTCGGTCGCCCAGGGACTTATCTACACTAATATTATAAAGGGGAAAGATTTGATCGTTTGTTTCTTTGTTTGTATTGAATAGGCACCGAAACTACTGGACCAGTTTCAAAAATTCTTTCACCTGTATTTAAAATGGACTTTCAGAATGGACATGGGCTATTTTTCATTCCGCGGGTTTGCCTGTGTACTCTGCAATACGCGGGCGAAGCCGCGCGGTCAGCTAGTTATTTATACAAGGAAATAAGCTCACGTCCTGCCTATGGTAACTGGATACCATAGCCAATTGATGCTTGCAACTTCATAGTCACACACCCTATCAGGCTCTGGCGACATAACTTATTTTCAGTAATACAACACCATTACCTGTTGGATTCAGACCTATGTATTTTAAGGGCACACAGAAAAAATCCGAAGAGCCATTTTGTCCAAAACCATCACTACAAAATTACAAAAATCGTAAGTCATTTTCCACTTACTGAAAATTTGGACGCAGATGATTTAATGGAATAAGTATATAATAGAGTAGGTAAGATTTGTATGATATCCTAAAAAAATTAAGATCCCTTTAATGGTACATGGTTTGCGGAATTCTTAAATTCGGAAAAATCTACTATCGGTCAAATGATTTTTTGGAATAATGAAACAGAATTAAAAAAAGATATGAAATTGAGAATTATGTAGTGAACCCGTATTTTAGGACTTCCTAATCGATATGTGCTTCAACTATAATAATAATTACAACTAAGAAATTTAAAAAAAAACCCCCGACATTTTAATTTCAAAGTCCAATATTTCAAAAACGGCAGAACAGATTTTGATGAAACACGGCTAAGAACACTCGTGATAAAATTATCTATGACACAAAAAAAACGCATTCAAATTGGTACATCCTTTTGGGAGCTACGATACAATAGACAGATACACAGATACACAGACAGACACGTTAAACTTATAACACCCCTCTTTTTTCGTTTATTTTATCACCGTTAGTGGCTACGCTGCGCCGGCGTAGCTGCATAGACCGGTTCGGTAGTATTTTCCTTCACGTCCGTAGCAGTTCTACATGGCTGACAATCCAACACTTTCCGCTACATGTGATAACACATTCACTGCCACGTAACACTACGCGCTACGCTCGTAGCCGATACTGTCGTCTTCTTCGTAGCTAGGCGAATTCCTGGCAGTGAAAGTGTGAAATAAATTATTTCTCTAAATACCTGTGTTTATCGATGGTAACGTAATATTCGGCCAGGGGTTTTGTTCGATATGACAAAATATGGCGCCCGGATTGCCATACGGTACGGTAGCCCAGTGGTTCAGGCATGCGGCTGTCAAACGGCGGTCGTGGGTTCGAATCCCGGCTCGTACCAATGAGTTTTTCGGAACTTATGTACGGAATATGTTAGCTTAGCCGTTAGCTTTTCGGTGAAGGAAAAACATCGTGAGGAAACCTGCATACATCTGCGAAGAAATTCAAAGGTGGATGTGAAGTCCCCAATCCGCACTGGGCCAGCGTGGGGACTACTGCCCATTCCCTCTCATACATGAGAGGAGGCCTGTGCCCAGCAGTGGGACGTATAAAGGCTGATGATGATGATGATGATTGCCATATGAAAAATCCCTAGTAGCACTACTCGGTTTAAAAAGAAATTACACAGACATTAAGGAGCGAGCGAAGCGAACGAATTTCTCCGTTTCAGCATGGGTAACATTCGAATGACCGGATGTCGGGCTAACTTCCTGTTTTCCCTACAGATCTTAGTTTTTCAACCGATTCTCGAGAAGTTTTGTGAGCAGGTTCAACAATTATGTAGTTTATTGTTGTCGATTCAGTTTTTGGAAAGTAAAATATAGTTTTGAAATAAAATCAGGTTCGCGAGTTCTACCAGTCACAGAGATATTAGTAACAATATAATATCCCTGGGATGACCCATATATGGGATTGAAATGCGGTTCTATTACGGAGTAAATATTTAGACAAAAGTCAGGAATTGAATAAATACTTTATTATGGAATTCATGGGTATTTATAAAGTATCTGGCTGAAAATGCTGCTACGTGCTACGGCGTAGCACAACTAGCGTTGCTTGGCTTGGATTCAGTTTCGAAACTTTAATTTATGAAGTTAAACTTTACCTATCATAAGTCTGTGAGCGACGTCCGCTCTCGGCGGCGTCGGCCGGGCGAGTGAGCGCGCGCGCTACCGGCCGCGGCAATGCTCGCCCCTCACAGTCACCTAAGAGTGACCTAGTGCCGAGACACAAGTCGGCGACGGACGAGCTCCGCCCCTATGTGCTCGGACAGTGCGTCGACCACGCTCCGTGACACAAGTCGGCGACGGACGAGCTCCGCCCCTATGTGTACGGACAGCGCGTACTACCACTCGGCGCCCGAATGGTGTGTTTGGGCTTCGCCCGTGTCCTCAGACACTTTGGGTAAACGATGTTACCAAAATAAAAGAAGGAATAACGAGAAATAGACTTTTTATTTACTTTTCCCTAACTGCCCTATCACTGCCCTAAGTGACTTGATTACAAGTCCCTAACTTCCTATTACTTTGTAGTTTTCTTCTTCTTCTTGTTGTGACTTCCAGGAGGCTCCGATTGACACACTGATTTGCTCCGGGCCGTACCTGCTATTTATACCTGCTAGTGGGTGAGCAAGACGTGCTGAGTGAGACAATAAAGGTTACGCCCACTTTGATTTGACTAATTTACATTGCAAGATGTTATTGGAATGTTATACATATTAATGGGCGGAAGTCTAAGCTGATTTACAAAGTCCTAATATGGCTTGAGATCTTATAAGTACAGTAGGGTTCGTAAATATTTTCTTATCTGAATAATCGTACATGGAAATCGGGCAAACCGCAATTCGGTCCCTTCTGTAACTCTTATTTATCATTTGCGCTGAATCTACTGAGTTAACTTATTTGTAAGTTTAAACATTTAATAGAACTTTTAATTAGCTTTCTAACAATATATAAACCATTCTGATACGATGAGCCGTTGTAAAGGTATAAACGTAAACATATTAATTGCAAAGTGAAAATGCGCCGTACTAAATTCTAATTCAGGCTCGGTGGCCGCGGCTCTCGTTACGGTCATGTTGGCGCGATACACCCCTCCCCTCCATGGCGGCCAGTCTGCGCTGCGCTCGCGCATAGGCAACATCTCCTCTCTCTTTCTAATACAATTTGTACTGGGATTTTACTTTAATGTTTACAATATCAAATGAATGCTATGAGAGGGTGTTTTATGTAAATAATTACTATGGGGATTCTAACTACTGGGTTCTTTATTTACTCTAAACAATCTGAGTCTTTATAAATAATCACATATTTCTCTTACGTATAATCTTCGTATGACGCGATGCGTAGCTCTGCCGTCGCGTGTTGATGTTGTCGTCCATATAGTCCTATAAACGCTATGGGCAGTCTATCGAATTTTTTTATCTAGTACCTCAAATATTACTGACCTTGCTATTCTTGATAAGTCCGGTCTGGTTTCATAAACTCACTCCTTTGGGACCCTGAAAGTCTTGGCGAAGGTCGAACGATAAAACGTCAACTTTTTAAGTTCAGTGGATTTTCACGCTAAGGATACCTTGAGGACTACCTATTTTCTTATAAATTCGGTTATTTTAGAGTCATTATTACCTGGAGTTTGCAAATAGCTTTAGTTTAGTTTTAGTCTTGAAAATAAATTCCTCCTGTTATTATCAGTTCCTGAACTACAAAATAGTAAGCTACCTACTTAATGGGAGTTGCATATAATATACCAAATGGTTATTTTTTTGCCTTATCACGTATCTATTCTCGAACGTACGTCTATTTACCTAAGCTATCAACAGTATTCCTTCTTTCGTAAACGTTTTCAGGTAATGTTTTTTCTTTCTTTCTGATTCCCAAAAAAAGATGTTTGAATTAGATTTTTTCTAATGTTTCAGTTATCGTAGATTTCCGTCGCTTGTACCTCGATTTTTATTGAAAGCCGCATAAACTATTAGAGCTTAGATATGATAACATCCAAAAAGAATCTACAGAATAAAAAAAAAAAAATACTATTACTCCAAAATAAAGAAGGCAAAAAACATACCTAAGGACGAAAATCCCATTCCAATATCTCAAAAAAATACGAAGTAATGTAACAATCGTTTAAAGGCCTCCACCCACCGGACGCGTGTGCTGCGCGTGTGCTGCGCGTGTGCTGCGCGTGTGCTGCGCGTGTGCTGCGCGTGTGCTGCGCGTGTGCTGCGCGTGTGCTGCGCGTGTGCTGCGCGTGTGCCGCGCAGCACACGCGCCGCGCAGCACACGCGTCCGGTGGGTGGAGGGGCCTTTAATATTGCTTGTTGGAGAGAGAAAACGCCCGAAGCCCTGACGTCACGACACTCGAGCGTGATAGTAAAAGACAATCGCTTCATATGAAGATGCTTTTATGGAAAAGGGACAGATTATAATACATTTTTTTTTCTCGACAATATTTTAAATCCTTTTTCGAGAAAACTCAACACTATTGGTTATTTTACTTAGTGTGAACACCCCTATTCCTAGCAGTTATCTACCTATTTTTATGTTACCAGCATTAAAGAGACAGACCTGGACCATTTGATTATAACGGTGGGTAAGCGCTCCATCGCAGATCCATAAGATGCACCACCTGTTACCGTCTGCGTTCCAGACAGCATCAGGTGCAAGGTTTAACGCCCCGTTAGTATTTAAGAAACGTATTGTTTCTGTACTTTTGCAAGTATGATCTTAATTTTATGTAGCGATTTACCACAGATGTGGACACAAATTGCACATAGCTGTCAAGCGAGATATACTCGTGCTGCCACCAAAGCAAACCTAAGATATGTGTGAGCAAGAGAGACGTAGCTTTGCAGCATTGGCTTGGCCTAAGCTATTAAAGCTTAATCATCATCATCATTATATCAGCCGAAAGACGTCCAGTGGTGGACATAGGCCTGCCCCAAAGAGTGCCGACTCCCGCGACCTTTACCAGGAAAAGCTTAATGGAGGAACTCAATTAGATCCGTCTGTCATAGATCCCAATCGCGTTTCAATATGTTTCGCTTACCGTCACCTCTGTACCCGAACGCCGCTAGGTTATAAGCATTGACGCATCAGCTCAAAACACTGACATCGCTTTCACCCCATGTGTAGTAATGTAAGCAATTCAACACAATTCTAAACACAGATTCGGATTTCAAACAAGCATTCCAATTTGAAAATTTCATCCAGCCAATCGTTCGGTTAGGCCGCGCACACACTCGTCCGAACTGCACGGAACGCAGCCGCAGCCCCGGCGACGAGCTATGCCCGGGCGAGACCCACGGTGTAAACAACCCCTTAAAATTATTAACCCCCCTTACACTTCCTGCTCACTTAAACTGAACTGCAACAACCTGAGAATAGAATTGGTTTTTCAATGCGTTATCTCTTAAGTAAGATATAACGATTTGTATGCTCATGCTATGCACAACGGAATACGGTTTGCTTTTCGAACGCTAATTCTGTTATTGCTAAGTATTCAGTGGATGCTGTACAAGGGAGGCGTCGACGCGAATGGGACTTTAATCCTTCGGGGTTAGAGTTTGTTTTTTCCTGTCGGGAGTAAAGGGGGGGTGGGTGGTAGCCTCATTCATAATCACAGGGACGTCGAACGCCCAGGTGGCTTAGGTTTTAGATTTATCGTTTTGAGGTGAGACGGTTTCCCGCGATATAATTTGTATTGTTTTATATCGGAGCTCTGGAAGAAGTGTAATATTGAAAAATAATTATTTATGTGCCCCTGTTGTACTAAGATGTCTGAAAGAAAACAGCTCGATTTTAATGCAATGTATTTCACCGGAAGTTGAAACCGAAATGTCTTAGATCAGAAATAGTAGTTTTTTACGTGTATAACTATAGAAAACACACTAAAACCAGTTTGTTTTATGTTTGTTTTTTAACTGTCTGTCTGTAGTGCGGTAGGCGGTAGCTCATAAACGGATCAACTGAAGTTAATTAAGTTTTATTTTGACGAGTTCCGTAGCCTAATCGGTATTGACCCTGCCTACAAATCCGGAGGTCCCGGGTTCGAATCCCGGTAAGGGCATTTATTTTTGTGATGAGCATGAAATTAGTTCCTGAGTCATGGGTATTTTTTGTAATTATTTCTTTATTTCTTGTATTACGTTTACCTACAGTTTAATTTTAGCTAAGTAGGTATATCATATTTCTCTAGCGAAGCCTTTTGTCAATGTTCACAAGTGTGAACAATTAACCGTCTTATTTAATTATAATAATTAAACGTTTTTTTTTAATTATTTTTCTGACCAAATACGTACCTATGTTTATTTTTTGTCAAATTATGACAAATCATTTTCTAACATGCATACTCGTAGTATTTCTATAATAAAACCGTGGGAACCTATAACAATAACGATCTACCCACCCGAATCAAACAAAGAAGGCAAGCAAACCCGCGTAAAATAGACAAAGAATATTATATTATTATATATTCTTTCGGACGGTCCGTTTTATAAACAGGTTAAAGATTTCTTGAAATCCTATGAATATTACACACTGCACGCAGAACCGACTGTCGTCGGGGTGGAAAGTTTCTCGAGTGGCACACACGTACCCGAAGGCGCAGCGTGGGTATACCCCCCACTATGTGGACTGTTGACCTGGTGAAGGCCTCCACCCACCGGACGCGTGTGCTGCGCGTGTCGGGCGCGTTTGAAGCGGTATATTCACACCGGAAGCGGGCGGCGTGTAGCAACGCGTGTGCAGCGCGGCTGCCGCGCTGCAGCTGCGCTGCCGAGTTGTAACTTTAGCGTGTGCTGCGCGAGTGCCGCGCTGCAGCTGCGCCGCCGAGTTGTAACTTTAGCGTGTGCTGCGCGTGTGCCGCGCTGCTGCTGCGCTGCCGAGTTGTAACTTTAGCGCCGCGCGGGCCCGCGCGGGCCCGCCTTCGAAACCCGTTCGATGTGTGTTTGAAGTGTAGTTTCAATGCTTTACAACTTGCGCGTGTGCCGCGCAGCACACGCGCCGCGCACGACACTCGTCCGGTAGGTGGAGGCCTTGAAGGTCGTGGGATTCCGCAGGATGCGGGTGACGTAGGACTGACCACTCTTTGGGGGCAGCCTTTAACCTGGAGTTACCCCATACATACTTACATTTGACAGACATTGCGTCTTTATTATGAGTCAATATGGATTCCAACAGGTTTTTTTTTTTTTTTTTTAGGGGACAATCTTACACAAATCGACTTAGTCCCAAACTAAGCAAAGCTTGTACTATGGGTACTAGACGACGATAAACATACTTATATAGATAAATAAATACTTAAATACATAGAAAACATCCATGACTCAGGTACAAATATTCGTGCTCATCACACAAATGAATGCCCTTACCGGGATTCGAACCCAGGACCTCTTGCTTCGTAGGCAGGGTCACTACCAACTAGGCTAAAGCGGTCGTCAATTGGTATTGTTCGTTTATGAACGAGATGGAACCGTGTCACAGTCAAGAAAGCTTTACGCTTCCCATTTCCGGCCGGCGCCGGAAGTGGGAATCCTGTCATCGCGCGAGTTTTATTTCCCTCTATTGTAATATGTTTTGTAAAGTCAGCATCTGAAATGTTATTACTCATTTGTAAAGTGCTTTGCTCCGTACCGGAAGGCGCAGCGTGGGGAGGCCCCCGACAAGGTGGACTGATGACCTGGTAAAGCGGTTGCGGGACTCCGCTGGATGCGGGTGGCGCGGGATCGGTCACTTTGGCACTCTTTGGGGGAGGCCTATGTTTAGCAGTGGACGTCTTTCGGCTGATATGATGATGATGATGATGATGATAGTGCTTTGAGAAATGAAAAACATTATAATTTTCATATTTCCATTTTTAGACTAGATCGGATAAAAATGATATTTAGATCTATTCGCATTATGTTTAGATTATCTTAGGAAGTTAAAAGGAGAAGGAGGTGAGTGAGAACGTGCAGGTACACTCAGTATCATAATATATTATGGGTGTCCATCTAGTCGCATAATGACCCTCGTCATAATTACGAAACCCATACAATTTTAAAATAGTATTTTATGCAACTGTTGTATAAGTAGGGTCTTAAAACGCGAGTGTCGTGAGTTGCGATGCGAGCCTTGGCGAGCATCGCAATTAAAGACGCCACGAGCGTTTTAAGACCAAGTTATACACCGTTGCATACAATACTTTTTCTACGACTAATTTTAAATAAATAGCATTTGACTTTTCAAGCAGTAAGTTTTCCGTTAGTTCTATTACTACTCACGTAATTTCCTCAGCGGTGCAGTTATTTTCTTCTTCGTCCATTTTAAAACGAACGTACACATTTTTCTTCACTTCACAAACACGAATCAAATCTTAAGTAAGTTATTATGTTATTAATAACGAATAGTTATCACATTTCGTCTTTTATTTTTGAACTGGAACTTTGGTTGGAAATTAGAAATATGACACATTGACACCTCTTGGTTATGGTCTGTTTTGTTTTTAATTTCCTTGCACTTGCCATGCGAACCAAACTGAATCCGGATCCGAACCGAATCGGATCGGTTTATATTTATAAATAATACCAATAATTGGTAAAATATGTATATTAACACACAATAGATGATAATTTATTTTTATTTTAGTAAATAATTTATGTTTTACAAATATTTGATGATGATTAAAACTTCTTTATTTCGAAAATTTTGCTTATGAAGTTGGCACCACTGCAATATAGTGGCTTATTAAAAAAAAGTTTGATGATTTGACATCGTGGTAAACAGTGCTTTTATGGAAAATGTATGAACCAAAAAAGTACACTAAAGTGTGCGTTTATGGGCCATAGAGCATAGAGTTTTTCGACGACTTATTATCGGTGACATTGTATTTGAGCTAAAGCCTATATAAATGACAGATAACGGTACAGGAGTAGAAAAAAGTATTTTGTCATTTATAATTCTGCGCATAATACTTTCATTGTCATAACTGAACTATGTCATATTTTGTTTAACCATAATGTTGATCAGCAAACTAGTTTTAGTCAATATATTGAAGATCATAAATATTTTTAGTCATAAAAATTGATAACTTATGACAATAGGCTATTATTATTATTGATTCGCAAGGAAAAACAATATATTACATTAGTTGACCAGCATTTAATTAGGTTAGGGAGCTAGAATAGGAGGCTCGTGGGGCAAGGCCCCCCGCTGTAAAAAATAAACAGTCGTAACAGTAGTATTTTCGGTAGGTTAGGTTGTGGTTATCTTGCGTCCTTTAGAGCGGAAATAGGCATCCCGCGAAGCGGGGTGACGTCGACACGCTGGCGGATAGATTTAGGTTAGGTTAAAATAATTGCCGGGTGTTTTTTTAAATTTTTTGACATTTGCTATTTATGCGCTCAAATATTATGGGCAAAAAATTTATGCGAACTTATTTATGACTATTGTCGTTTATGCGTAATGATGATTATGACACAAGTATCTATAGGCCTTATGGCTACAAATATTATGCAACCCGATATGGACCCATATATATATAGGATCGATAGGTTCGATACTAGGTCCGTTACTTTTCGGAATCATGATCAATGATCTTGCGGCGGTTCTTAGATCTGCCAGGTGCTTACTTTATGCCGATGACCTGAAACTGATTTACGGTGTGCAGCAGCTTTCCGATTGTGAATCACTCCAGAAGGACATCGACAGGGTTCACCAGTGGGCTTTCTGTAACAGACTTTCTTTCAATGTTGCGAAATGCGCTGTCATAACCTTTAGTAGGGCCCGAAGTCCACTGCACTACAACTATGTACTGGGCTCGGAATCTATAGTCCGCGTCAACTCCATTAAAGATTTAGGTGTCATCCTGGACGCACACCTGACCTTCCATGAACACACATATGCGTTGGCTCGGGATTGCTACAAAAGATTGGGATTCGTTTTAAGGAATGCTAGAGATTTTAATGATCCTAGAACTATAAAACTTCTATATACGGCCCTTGTCAGAAGCAAGCTCGAGTCGGCGTCTGTTGTTTGGAACCCCTACAAAGCAACTTACGTTTTGCTACTGGAGAGGGTTCAAAAAGTGTTTTTACGTTTCTTGTACAAGAAAATGTACGGATATTACCCATTTTTATACCCGACCAAATTCTTGCTGGGCGTCTTGGGGTTTAACTCCCTGGAGGTCAGGCGTAGCCTTGCTCTTATTACTACAGCGATTGGTGTTTTACGTGGCGAGTTTGGCAGTATGGAGTTGGTGTCCCAATTGGTACGACTATACGTTCCTTCCCTGACCAAAATCGACTTCCGGCCTCGTGAACGCCATCTATTGGCGGTCCCGACGTCACGAACAGTGTTTCGAAAGGAATCGCCTTTGCTTCGTGCAATGCAGTTACTGAATTTTCTCCTCGCATCAGCTCCTGCGTGTGATGTGTTTGCAAGCAGATGGGGTGTGTTGCGAGATGAATGTTTGAGGTTTTGTGAGAGAATGGATGTGCGTCTTTCTTCTGTTTCTGTGTAAGTTTTATTAATGTGAAATCAGTAGTTTTATTAATTGTTAGATCATGTATACCTATGCCTTAAGTTAATTTGAATTTCACAGTGCCTTAGTTAATACTGTTATACTGTGTAATAGATTTTAATAAATAAAAATTTTATAGTTCGAAGGAGCCAAATATTATATTACACGTCTTTAATACTGTAACTGTAAGGAGTAAGTATATGATTATCGATATATTTGACTACTTCGGCTGCTACTTATTATACGATAAGAAATAAAAGAAACACATATTTTCATATCTTTAGCAGTACAATCGACCTTAAAGACATGGTATACATGTTCGCCTTATTAAAAAAGGATAAGGTGCAAAAGTGAGCACATATCTGTAGCCCAGCCGTACAGAAACCTACTTGACAGCTTTGCAAGGCCAATCCATGCATTTCCCTATCTCGTTCTATCTAAGAAAGAAAAACCTATAAAAAACGGATACCGTTGATAAGATATAAGTAGAAATTTAGTAGCTTTTGCGCGGTAACAGTTGTAAAACCCCTTTATATTCATAGAGGTACGATATATGGAAGTACGAGTATACAGGATGTATTTAAAACAAACCTACACTGTTGTTTACATAATGATCATAGTTTTCCATGTTTTTACTATTGAATTTAATACTTACTAGCTTCTGCCCGCGACTCCGTCCGCTTGGAACTCGTTTATATCGCAGCTCCATATAAACTTTCAACCCCCATTTCACTCCCTTGTGATGATTTCAGGGCATGATTTCAGGGATAAAAGCTATCCTATCTCCTTTCCCGGGACTCACACGATCTCTATACCAAATTTCACCTATATCGGTAGAGCGGTTTAAACGTGAAGAGGTAACAGACAGACAGACACACTTTCGCATTTATAATATTATAATAGTAAGTATAGTATAGTATGGATGGATATGGATTACTCTACCATTCTAATGGCGTGTTAATGGAGATTATCATTTGTTTTGATACCTAGTATTTCCAGTCAAGTACACCATGTTTATTCGGTTATTCGCTACTTCAAAGTTATTCCACCTTGATGCAATTTAGCGAGCCCCAATATTGCACAGCGTGCCTGAAAAAAAAACCACCCCTCCGAAATAAAATGTTAGAAAAGCACTGCCGGGCTTTGAAGAGAGCTGTTTTTTTGTGACTATGCAATTTCCACAGCAGAAGCTAGGCTCGATTCCGAAACGCTTTCAACATTGAAAAGAGGATCACACGACACTACTACGAAGTAATTCATCCAAGAGCAAAACTTATCCGTAATTTAAAAATTACAAACGCTGTACTCGCAAATCAATTCTTGAGACTTGTAAACCTCTTTGCTTGCCATAGTGCTACCCGCTGGTAATATTCAGAGACAAAGTGTATTCATCCTTACTTGTCTTATTTGGTAAACAACATTCTAACCTCAAAATGTATCTTTTTAGACTATAGCAGCTATTTTATAGTAAAAAAAAAGCGTTGCCATGCAAAAAATCATGAAGTGATGTCCGAAAAGTCGTCTCGGCATGATCTTATTAATATTCACAAAAAAAATTGGTATTATATCCTAAAAAGATGCATTTTGAGGTTAGAATCTTGTTTACCAAATAAGACAAGTAAACACAGTGCTTTTCACACCTACTGCGAGGAAATTGTAAATAATTATAATTGTAAGTCAAAATTAAGTACCTAATTAAAGATCATAATACGAAAACACTTTAGCGCGGCCGCTCGCGTGACGGGGGGCACCGCGCCGGGCCGCCCGCGCGGTGGCCCTCGTCACGCGGAGCTGTGACTGAGCGAATTGCTGTTCAAACTGTCCAAGAAAAACATTGTCGGACATTTTGAACTCAAAGTCGGCCTGTAACCCCTAAAGCTTTGAAGCCGGTTTTCTGCCCATCTTTTGCCACATTTCCGAGCAGTGGCGTGAAAAGAACATTTAATTGTACATTAATAGATCACTTGCGAAGTGCTTATATATTATACTAATATTATAAACAGAAAAAGTTTGAGAGATTTTAGATTTGTAAGTTCGTATGTCGGTGTTAAACTTAGGAACAAATGATCCAATTGAAAAAAAAAAACCGGTATGCATGCATGCATTTTATATCTATAAGTAATATACTTTTCTGCAAGAAAGAAAGTCTGATCGATCTACGATTTCGCAAACCCACACTCACAAATATAGCATGTTGAGAATACATATATTATTCATTATTCTTAATTACATCATAGCAATCGAAGAAGTTATGTATACAGTCAGTATCATACAGTTATTAGCAGCCAAAGCAGGCACAAATATCGCAACACATCTTTCCTACTGTAAGATTAAGGATGGATTACGATATGTTTGGCTACTTAGGCTGAACTATATAATGCTGAATGTACACAACAATATCAGCGAACGCCACCTATAACACTACAATTCAACGACCAAGAAAAATATAAAACTTAGCTATTGCAAAACAAACAGTAAAACAGCCTCTATCTCCGGCAAAACTCACGCATCAACACACATCCTTATCTACGGACCCCTAAGGGCCCTGTTTATGCGAGGGTTCCATGAAACAAAACTTGGAGAAAAGTTACGGATCTAGTCGCACGGAAACAGTGCCGGGACATAAAGGCTGTCCTAGACGAATCTCATAAAACCCGTTGCAAACACGAGCGGCAGATTCTAGCCTTTATTACAATGGGGTAGGGTCCATCAGAGCCATCAAGGTAGGTTATGCTGGCAGCGTTACAATCGACCACGGCCATTTTTGTTCCCGTAAAAATGTTAATAGCGGTGCCGCAAAATGTATAAATCCAGAAGAGAGGCTTAGCGAGCCATTTGGACGGAAAAAGTACGCGTTTTTCCAGCGGACTGTTTTGTTAGACAAAGTGTCACTAATATACATACAGAAACTGGAGGCAAACAACGACCTGATTGATAAGCAGACACCGTAGCCTATGGGAACTAAAGGGGTGATATAACCTTGTCATGACGTGGTTGTCAAATGTACAATTAACGACTGAACTGTCGATGTGACTTTAAGCCGCCCTATCCGTATTTCTTGTTAACAGACAAAAAAAACGGAGGAGGTTCTCAATTCAACGAGTATATTTTTTTTATGTACGACCACGCATATCTTTTTAGAGAGTAGTCCGATTTTGCTAACTTTTTTTTATTAGAAAGGGTAGACCTCAAAGTTGGTCCCACATCAATTTTAATTAAAAATTCCAACCCTAAGGGTAGGAGGGGATGATTGATTGTTCACTTACTTATTGAAATGTATGACCATATATGCAGAGAGTAATCACAAATATTGCATGTAAGTAACTAGTAATTTAGTTAGTAATTAACTAAAGTAAGCCACAAAAAATTGAAAAATAAAAACTTTTAAACAAAAAAATTTAACCGCCGAAAAAACCTTAAAAGCAAAAAATAATAAACCTTTCTTATTTAGTTTAATAACTAAGTTCTTAAATGAATCTAAGTGTACCTTAGTGATTTTGAGTCAGCGCCAACTCAAAATGACTTAGGTAAGTACACTTAGATTAATTTAAGAACTTAGTTATTAAGGTTAATAAAAAAGATTTAATATTTATATGATTGTTTGGCGCCGACTCAAAATTACTTAGGTACACTTAGATTAATTTAGAACTTAGTTATTAAACTTAATAAGAAAGGTTTATTATTTTTTGCTTTTAAGTTTTATTCGGCGGTTGAATTTTTTTGTTATATTACGTTTCACCTTCACGTCATAGTAGAAAGAGTGTAAAATAGGCCATCTTCCACAAACCCATCGCGCGCGGCCTGCATGTGTGTGCCATTAGTATCTACGCGTCGTCGCGCACGCACACGACGACAAACGAAATCTCGACCCGATTCTCTGTGCGCCAGTAGAGATTTTGTTTGAAGGCCTCCACCCACCGGACGCGTGTCGTGCGCGGCGCGTGACGTGCGCGGCGCGCGTCGGGCGCGGTTGAATTGGTAGATTCACACCGCAAGCGGGCGGCGTATAGCAACGCGGGGGTACGCGGCTGCGATGCGTTACCAACGCGTGTGCCGCGCGTCTGCCGCGCGTGTGCCGCGCGTGTGCTGTGCGTGTGCTGCGCGTGTGCCGCGCGTGTGCCGCGCGGCTGCGGCGCAGCAGCAGCGCGGGCCCGCGCGTCATATCTCTCTCACTACCAACACATTTAATATGTATCTCACTATCTCTATCACGCTTGGCGACGCGTTAGCAACGCGTGTGCAGCGTGGGGCCGCGCAGCTCACGCGACGCGCTCGACACGCGTCCGGTGGGTGGAGGCCTTGAGTGTGCGTGCGGCGACGCGTAGATACTAATGGCGCACACATACAAGCCGCGCGCGGCGTGTTTGTATGAAGTTAACGTACTTTCCTTCTACTATGTTCACATATTGATTTAGCTTCCCGTTTGGAAGCGGCTGCATCCCCCGTGGTCTTAGAATAATCATCGTCGAGGTCCTATGACCGTCGAACTACATACCGTCGGTTGTGGGCTGTGAGTGTGTGAAAAGACGTATGGTCTTATGGTGATGATGATTAATTTTACGAAGAGTTTTATCATCATCATCATATCATTTGTAACACGTCCACTATTGGACAAAAGCCTCCACCAACCCTCAAAGATTGCCTCAATTACCGGTACTGCGCAAACCGCATTCAGCGGACTACCGCGACCTTTACCAGGTCATCAGAGTTTTAAGCAGATCGAAAAGCCATACTCCCGCCTTCTGTCTCGTACTACTCTAGGTAGTTTTGCAAGGAATACATTTAAAACGTAATTAGAAGTGATAGCAGTTAGCTAATCAACTGCGGCGACTGTGTAATCAACTGTTCCGAGCCAGCTTAACGAGCGACTTCATGGAATGTAAACTACTCTATTAAACTTTTATGAATATGGGTCACAGTTTAACGCTAGGTCCTCGTCGCGCTTATGCTGTCGTTGCTGCTAAGGATGCTGCAAAACGACTGGCCGATCCTCTACCACCGCAGAAGACTACTGGTAGAAAGAACTGCGACAAGGATGGCTTCATTTTGATTGACAGGAAGAAGAAGTCTACCTGTCGCAACCTGTGCGGTACTGCGTCGGCCGGTTTACTAAAGCCCGCGGTCCCGGTGACATTGTTATATGTGTCCCGTCTGCACTACTCGACGAAAGCCGAACAGATCATCGAGTACTTGCGTTTGAAGACCAAGCTCATCCTGAGGGTTGAGAGGTTGGAGTCCCGCCACAAACCGAGTTTCAATTCATTTGTGGTGAGAGTACCAACTGACAAGCTATCGACCTTCATGAAGGAGGAGATCTGGCCGAAGGGTGTAGTTTTCCGGCGATTTCGAGGCCGGTTATTTGACACCCAGAACTTGCGTCGCGCGTCGCCGTCTTAACGTGTATTTGTCTTATGTTATAAGTTTTGTATATTGATATGTATGTTAGTCTGTAAGGTATTTGTAAATATGGGCCTTATTGCCTGACTCAAATAAATAAATAAATAAATAAATAAATAAATTACTACACTATTTATAACCACGGACCACAATTTATTTAATTATCAGTGTCTAAATTTTTATACACATTTTTTTTTGGAAGAAGTTCCTCTGTTGTCTTGGTGCAATAAAGAGTGTTTATATTAATATTATTATATTTACCAGGATCTCACAAAAGTGTTGGAACAGTTTGACTTTCAAAATGTGACATATGATACCCAAACAGTGTAACGTAAAGTTTAACATATTCACTGCCAGTTTTCCCGCTAAGTAGCGGAACTGAGCGGAACCTGGCACTGACTAATTGATGTGCTTATGTAAAACGATAGTAACGATACTACTGCCAACCTAGTTTTACTACTAACTTACGATTACAGGCTGATGAATAGGCAGCTGTTATTCCATAGAAACTTGTCAAACTGACCATACATTCAGATTTTCACGAATACCGCTTACGATTACAAACGGTTTGGTGCACCCATCCTAACTCACCGTCTTTCAAATCTGCGGTCAATAGTCACATACAACATAAAATGACTATGACTCGATCGTAATTAACTTACCGCTTTTATTACACAAGTTCATACGACTAATCAGCCATTAACACCAAGTTAGCCAATAACCCGGCCTTAGGAGCGGCCGTATATCAGCCGGGTAAGGCGACAACTGACCAATTACACACATTTATTACCCGCTGGTGTATCACAGTGAAACACTCCGCGGAGTTTCTGAACTTTCTGAGAGCCTGGTAGTTGTGAAGAAGTTTGATTTATTTTTATGGTCTTAGTCTAGGCTAATATATTTTTTTATACTCGTCGACTTTAATGTTTGAGATAAGACTTCGTACACTAAACAAAAATCACATACTTTTTACTATGGAGGTCCCAACTCAACATTTTACTACTGTTTCGACAGCTTAAATCAATCACGTGGCGCCTTTACTGAAATAAAATGTATATTTGACCAATAGAACGCAGTCATGAGAAAGTCAAAATTAAAACACATCGACGCACAAAGAATAAAAAGCCTTTGGCTGCACTTTGTTTCAGCAGGGCTTAGATTTTCAATAGATACCCTGTTTAATTACTTAGTTCAGTTGACTCGTACAAAAAGTATTGTATACAATAGTTATATAATTAGCTTTTTAAGTCTCGTACCGTCCGTAAACGTGGTACTCGACTGAAAAAGCATACATTATATATAACGATTTCATAATAGTAGATTGTACAATTATTAGTGCATAGAAATAGAAAGCACCATTTTACGCGAGAAGTTTATAAAATCGATTGTAAAATGTGTTTTTTAATACAGTTGCTCAAAAAGTGGTACTTTTTGTGGCTGCGTAGTGTACGAGAAGCTCAATTTCTCGAACTAGTGCTTTTTACTTTTAGTTCCAAACTATACTTTAGAAACGCAGTAATTTTATATTAGATTTTTTACCCGATGGCGCTGATTCCAATAGTATGTTGTCACTGTCAGTGTCATTTGTAAAGTATGGGTTCGTTCAAAAATAACTTCGAAGCAAGCATATTTTATCGCAATGATATATTAATTTATTATTTTTCGCAATTGTATTAAAAAACGTCGTTTACAACACGTGTGAAATGTCTTTTACCACTACTACTACTACTACTAGTGGTAAAAAGACATTCTTTTCACACTAGTTGTAAAATGTACTATTATGGACGAATCTCTACTTTTCACTTCGATTGCGAGGAAATGAAATGAAAATTAAAAACTACACGTTCATGAAGTTTTATTATGTACTTTGGCTGTTGGTTTTAAAATACTAACGAAACATAACAAATCAAAATAAAGAGTTTATTTTATGAAGTTATATTGCTCGTGTGGTCGTTGGACCGATTGCCTTGGTCTTCGACCGAGATTTTACTTTATGCACTAGAGCATAAAAAGCGACTTTATGTCGCCTACGCACAGCATAAAGACGAACTTTTAGAGCATGAGAAATGAAAAATATTCTTGATCACTTACTTTTGACGTTGTCTGTAATGTTTGAAATTACCTTTTATAATTAGTTTCCCAAAGACCTCTTCATATCATACAACATCCTCAAATATTACCTCATAATATATAACTGGAGTCAATGCAGCCGTGAGGAGAATACCTCGAAAGGTAAGCAAGCCCAGCATAATGGGGCATTCCGCTGGGCTCTGTGCGTGCTTAGCATGGGCACTGCGACATTACCAACCTAGGGGCCTACCTGAGACATAAAACTCGCATACCAATTTGATTTCCAATGTGTTTCTTCGTTTCTGACACGTTAGTTCGGCAACGTGGACTCGAGCTCACAAAACAATTACGGAATGCGGAATGTATGTTTCTTATAGACCCGCAGGCCTATTTGGGGAGCGAAAGGCCTTGTGCAATCTATGGCAACAGTAGTGCTGTCGATCTAGTATACTTATTAGCTTTTATTTACTGGGGAATAAAGTCGTGTTTAGATAAATTTTAATAACAGCATTGCTGCTGATTGAGATTTTTTTCTTTGAAAGAAAAAAAAAGAAAGTTTGTTCTTCATGTTATTTCATTCTACAAGTATCCCCGCGGTGCATCAACAACCTTTATTTATTCAAGTTTTGGGGTCTCTTATTGTTATCTTTTTCATAAATAATTTAAGTCAATGAACATTTATTGTCTATAAGTGTCGGTTAGGCGGAAATTCAATTAACATATACTTATGGGTTTTTTTAGTTTTCAATGTTTAGGTTTGAGATGGGTAAGGCATTTATTTCTTGTACCTGATTAAGCAGTTAAGATGTTGTGTTACGCCAATTAGCCATACAAATATATGGCTCATTGGCGTAACACACTGGAATTGATTAAAAAGTGTACATTTTTAACTGCTTAATCAGGTACAAGAAATAACGGCCTTACTCAGATATAATCGACAGGGGAGAGGATAGGCGACACAAGTGCAAACAGACCATTTCAATCTTAAATCGATAACCAATTAACAAAAAGAAAGCGTTACAAACAAATGAATAATGATTTAATGTACTAACACTTAAAAAAACAAGTGTTGACTGATTTTCTAGTTCGGAGATAAACAGAGAGGGGCAAGAAAACACGATTATCCATTTTAATATAAGTCCAAATAACAATCGTTTCAGGATTAAATTGTCAAACAAATGAACATAACAAATGAATAATCATTTGCCTACCCTTGAAAAAACAAGTGAAGAACAGTTAGAAGCGTGAGGGGAACGAGGTGGCGATGGATTCTTTAGAGCAACCGTTTTAAATCGTTAAATACATGAACAAAACAATGTGTTCCAAAGTGAATAAACATTTGGCGACCCTTAACAAAAACAAGCGAAGACCAGCACAAACAATTGGTAATTAAAAACAACACGTCGCAGAATCAGATTGTATGTACATCTGTTTAATCGAATTGAGTTCCGTGCTTCTGGACTTAATCCAGTTTGGGGACAGCAGGGAAGGCGTGTACTGACAAGCTTAAAAAATGGTTCCGTAGACAACTACAGAGGACGTTTAAGGCAAAGTTAAGGAGAATCCTTTCATTAACAAAACTCAAAATGCCTACTGTTTTATAAAAGTAGGTAAATTACTGCAATCCCTTTTCACGCTGAGGTATGCATAGCACTTTTCTCAAAAATACAATGAAATTAGAAAGAATACTCCAAGTTTCTTAAATGGCTGAACGCCATGATGTTGTTTCTCGAATTCATACTGAAATAAAAGAAGGTCAGTTTGCAGGCCTACGGAACCCCGTGGGGGTAAGGAGGCAATACCGATGTTAGACGTAATCTGTTTTCCAAGGTAAATAAAGGGTTAAGAGATTTCATAATGCAAAGAGAATTAATTCGTTTCTAAATAAATTAAAAGTGAAATGTTTGTCCCGCCATCAAATGTCCACGGAAAGTATTTGTTCCGCGGTTTTTCGCAGATAACCTTTAAATAATTTGAACAATGCTAAGAATAAAATTAAACAAATCTAGAAGTAATTAGCCAGTGTTCCATATGTATACCTAACGTTAAAACATTATCAGGTATCAATTTCTTAAAAATCCAGATGAGGGCACTACGAACTACTTAAAAAAAATATTTCATGTCTTGTAGAGAAAACAGTTAAAGAAATTCTACATTTATTAAGTAAATGTAGAATTTCATTCATTGTTTTCTCTTTTGCATTACTGATGGAAACTTTCCAATTACTGATACCGTATTGGAACTCAAACGTCCCATTAAAAATATAAAATAAATACGCTGGCTAGTTTCCTACTTGAAGTTAATAACGCTTTAGACGAAACCGTAAATAAAATGTCAAGTCCATAAACCAAAATGAATAAGTCATAAAAGGCGAAAATCAAGATTTTAATTTGTTTCCAACCGAATGGACGCGATGTGATTTTAGTGAAATTTTATAGGTTTTTGCCAGCAAAATACGGTAATAAAATTTAACGTGAACGGTGACAGTGCTTTTTATAATTGCTTGACCCACCCCGCATTGCAATTTACACTCTCTGCGGTGTTCGTAAGATTCATTTTGCAATACGAAACGATAAAAAAGATACAATTCCGATTTCTTTGAATTTAATTTCTCAAAACTGAACTCCAATTCATCGTCCGCAAAGATTATTTCTAGCGTAAGAGTTCTTGCCAATTTCGGTGTTTAACGGTTTTATTTTCGTGTCTCTATGACGATAGCTCACTGTGAATTTCTTTAGTGAAAAAATATAATTTGTTAATGGCATACAATGCTGTTGCGGAAAAGCGATACCAAATAAATGAAATAGTATTTTAACACCCTTCTGTACCCAAGATAGAAACTATAAATACTCGTCTTTATTCACAAAACGGGTAGGCAGAACATATGAAACTTATATTCCAGTGCCAACTATTCTATATTTTCATCTAGGTTATAAACTGTTTTCGTGCAAAATTTCATCCAAATCAGTTGAGCCGTTTAAGCGTAATTGAGTAACGAACATCCATACTTTCCGAATCCGCTGAGTTGTATATACTTTGACTTACGATAATGAGCTGATAATCGCTTCCCAGTTTAGACTAAAAAAAAGTTGTTTGACAGATCTCTCTTGTATGTTTTGCGTCTGATTTGGGATCAATTAAGTTAATACAACGTACCAATATCAAGATGCGATTGTATATATTATATTTATTTATTGAATTCTTTAACAAAACTAAAAATGCATTTGGCGGACAGAAAAGTGTCGTAAAATATATCGGGTAAGTATCGACACCACATTCTTGGAAAGTTATTAATTTACATACACGAAATAGCTATCATGTGAGGTAAGTTTATGAACAAACAATTATTATTTAATATAATTAGCAACCGGGTACAAAAACCCCGCGATCAGGAAAGCCCCGAGCAATTAGTTTTTAGAGTTCAGTAGTCAACAAGGAACCTTTATAGTTTCGCCATGTCCGTCCTGTCCGTCTGTCTATCTTCGGCTTAGCTCAGCAACCCTTACTAAAAAACTGTTATTCAGCATGGATATATGTAAATTATAATTCAATCACGCTAACAAAACAGTAGAATAAAATGTTTATTTTTTACACCCAATGTGGGGACGTCATCTTTTTTCTCGTTAAACCCATTTAATTATGACTGGAGTATCGTTGGACAGTTTGATCAAAAATTAAAATATTATGGGTTTTTTGAAACTATTTAACAACTCAGTGATTCCATTGCGACTGTGTTAAGTGGCAGTGGGCGGTTTCGCCCACTGCCACTTTCCACCCCAACGGCTATCGGTTCTACGTGCAATGTGTTTACATTGCACGTAGAACCGATAGCCGTTGGGGTGGAAAGTTTCTCGAGTGGCGACCACGTACCGGAAGAGGTGCACGCAGCGTGAGTAGGCTCAACGACAAGGACCCCACAGGACCGATGGTCTGGTAAAGGTCGCGGGAGTCCGCTAGATGCGGGTGGCGCAGGGCCGGTCTTTGTGTCACTCTTTGGGGGAGGCCTATGTCCAACAGTGGACGTCTTCCGGCTGAAATGACGATGATGATGACCGAGGACAACAATATTAGATATTTTGGTTCCGCTTAAAAGTATAATAGTCAACAAAAACGCAGCGGCTAGGCCAATTTATTTTTTATAGGCACTCAAATATGCACTAAACAGCCTATCGTGCGAATATTGACCTTATTGCCGGAAAGTTGCTATTAAAATACGCCTTTTCATTTAATATGGGTAGCATTACCGTGCTAAGCCGAAAAGTCGCTTATCTGTAAGAGTCGTAAAGTGATTCATGGTTTTTTGACTTCGGGACGCAAAGTTAAAGCTTGTCGTATCGTCCAGTAAAGTAGAACTGACGTCGTTATCAGTCCGCGCTGTTTACGCTTTAGAGCTTGGATGCAATAATAACTCGGAAAAGCCTCCCGTTTAATTAAAAATTGTGGAGCGAATTATAAAAAGGGTGCACTGTTATATTCAGTTTATTTGTCATCAGCAAGTATGCATTTTCGAATATTAGAATTACAACTAAGCTATTCTTGTACAGTCAGCTGCAAAAGTTGCTACGCGGGTCAAGTGCTCAAAAAGACCTACACACGACTCTAATGTCAAGAGTACAAGGACTATCTAGATCATTTTGAGCGTTTTACTTTGCGTAGCTACTTCTGCTGCTGACTGTACAAATTTACCACACAATTATAAATGAGCGTCTAAATTACCAAATTTAATATGTGCAAAACATCCCCTACTCCAATGATATTCACCACAGTCAACATTAATGAACACTACTTTATTTGTGATCCAAATCAAAATCTCAACAAGTGAAATAATAGTATTTTATGCAATCGTTAAATAATGTATGCTTTTTCAGTCGTGTACCACAGACCACGAAGGCCCGAAAGCTTTAGGCCACGAAGCTTGCTGAGTAAGTAAGACTTAAAAAGCTAATTATGTAACTATGGTATACAATACTTTTTCTAAGAGTCAACTGAACTAATTAAACAAACTTGGTTTCTATTGAAAATCTAAAGCCTGCTGTAACGAAGTGCAGCCAACGGCTTCTTCTTTTTTGTGCGTTGATGTCTTTTAATTTTGACTTTCTCATCACGGCGTCCTATTGGTCGAATACATTTTAGTTCAGTAAAGGCGCCACGTGATTGGTCGAAATTATTTTAGTTGTCTACACAGTTGCAAAATGTTGAGGTGGGACCTCCATAGTAAAAAGTATGTGATTTTAGTTTGGTGCACGAAGTCTTAACTCAAACATTAAAGTCGACGAGTATAAAAAAGATTTTTCGGAATATCCGACTTTTTTTTACAAATATTATAGCCTGTGTCACTCTAACGATTAAGAGGAAGCCAACGACACCTCATATTATGTCGAAATAAAGAATACCTAAATAAGACACACACATACATACATACGTTCGAAAAACATAATCCTCCTCTCATTCGGCACTCGGGTAAAAATACGTTTGGAACATTTAAATATCAAGACATCACAAATGGAACGGCGTCAAGGTATCGCAAAACCCCGGACCCAGACGGGCAATGAGCCCCAATTTCACGAACAGAAATTCCAGTTCAATTTGATGCTAATCCCACACCTATATCAGTGCGTCCCGCTCACACACACATAGCTACGCGCTTACGCAAAAGAGCGCATGTATCAATGCGATTCACAAACGATTTTGAGTCTACAAGAACGCGTTCGGAAATTGGACCGCTGGGCCTTACAGACCCGTAGGGGTTCAGAGAGGGTGGAACGAGCGAAAGAAATAACGAAATTGCCAGGGTATGAATGCGTAATGCCATGAGGGGCGATGAGGGATTAATTTGCCGCGGTGAGCTCTGTTGAATCCTCCAAGACACAGTAGACATGTGTTTTGAAAAGTACACTTAATCATGATCATCATGGCTACTACATAGATTCACGCCTTTATTCCCAAAAGAGGTAGGCAGAGCATTTGTTTCAGTGCCACTTTTAACATAAATGGGGCTATCAAAGAATTACAAAACGGGATACCGCAGTGATAGGTTGCTAGCCCTTCGCCCACAACACAGTTCAACCCTGGTCCCTTAAGTGGCTACTAATTTTAGGGAAATAATAAATAAGGAGCAGTTCCATCGCATGAGATGAAATCTTGAGGTTAATATTATTTGGCAGATGTAAATCCAGCAGATTAGATTCGATTCATTTAATTCACGATAAGATTATATTTAAATTAAAGGAAAAAAAAGTTTTAATGCTCCGAGCCAGATTCAAACCGATGACCGCAGGTATTCATGGCCCGTCGCTATTAACCAACTGAGCTATCGAAACAATCTATCTCGGTCACTAAATCTTTCAATCAGTTCCTTCATACAGCGCCTTAAGGAGGCCTGAAGCGACATCTACCAGAAGACTTAGGCTTCTTAACGGCACCAACTCAAATTATTAATTTTTCAACTGTCCACAACCCAGCTTGCGCAATATTTTATGTCGAAATTTATAGTTTAAAAGAAAACTGAATATCGTTTACCACGCTTAATTTATCACGGTTCCGTTGACAACCTTCATCTGAATGAGCGCTCTCTGTTATAAATTCCAGTTAAGGTAAATAAATGAATTAAAGTTCGCATAATGTTTCGGACATTCATTTTCAATATAACTATTTCAAAATGTGATACATATAAGGGTGTAGTAGCTACACAGACGTCTGAAATTAATTTTACCAGGTACATGTTTTAATATCGTGAGGAAACCCGTCTAATCCAATAACTCTAATCCAAAAAGGTTTAGTTTTCCGTCAGGGTTGGAAGGTCAGAGGCATCTTGGGATTAGCCGCCAAAGTTTAAAGTTTTTTGCAAGATCTGACTCATCTATCCCTCCCAGTTTCTTATGGTTACGCAATATATAATTACATCATCTATACTGATATAATAAAGAAAAAAAACTGTAAGGCTTTGTAAGTTTGTATGTTTTGGGGATATCCCTAAACCGCTAAGGGCTTGTCCATCGCGTCTTTTATATTTAAGACTAGCTTCAACCCGCGACTCCGTCCGCGTGGAACTTGTTTATATCGCAGCTCCATATAAACTTTTACCCCCCATTTCACCCCCTCAGGGGATGATTTCGGGGATAAAAAATATCTTATGTCACTCCATCCCTTAAATTATCTCCACTTAAAAAATCACGTCAATTCGTGGCTCCGTTGTGCCGTGAAAGACGAACAAACAAATACACACACATACACTTTCCCATTTATAATATATGGATTAGCAGTTAAGATTTTGAAATAAACAGTTCATTATTTTTTATATATTACGTCATCATCCTGTAAGTTCCTTAAATGGGGGCCCTGTTTAATACAATGACTAACCGTCATCCAGATTGCTCTAGGTTGAAATGACGTATGTATGGACAGCCCCTTATCCAAATTCAAAAATTATTGCACCTGCGTGTAGAATGGACTTTCTGGTAAGTTACAGGCTATATTTTATCATGTGGGTTTGCCGGCGTTCTTTGAAATACAAGTGCGAAGTCGCGCGGGCAGCTAGGTCTGTAATAATTTCATCTAAAGTCACCGTCAATAGAATTTGCTAACTATGTAAACAAACCGCCATAGTGAAACACAATTTCAATATGCCGGTTTGTTTACATAGTTAGCAAATTCTATTGACGGCCACTTTAAGACACCACACTTAAGGCAAATAAATGTAACTGTATCTCGGTTTAAAACCATAACAATTTATATTATGAGTCCCGTCAGCCTAGAATAAGAAAAACTATACAATAAGGAGGCAATTTTAATTAATTCTTGATTAACAGTAGACCACCAGAAAAAAGGAAACGTAAAACAAATAACAAATATTCCCGACCCAGTGAACTGTTATTATTAAAATTTTGATATAAATACGTGCTTAAGTATCAAATTGAATTGTTAATTCAATTTATATTGGAAAATTCTCAAATTGTCGAACCATTTGTTCCCTTTGTGAGGAACAAATTGACGACTTTCAATAATTATTCACACTGAATAATTAATCACAATCACAATTTTGTACGCAGTTTTCAGTTTCATCGTTTTTACGGGCTTTTATTTTACTTGCACGGTAAACATTAAATAAGTAAGTAATGCCACAAAAAAAAAACATTTGTCTGCAATTATTATTTTTAATCATTTTTCAAAACGAACAAGTTTTTTAGCCGTTGCAGTACCAGCAGCGTTCGTGGGAGGAATTGTGGGCAGATATGAAGGTCCAATTTCCACTATACATTAAACTTATTTTCTATACTTATGACAAAGAGTTTTTTGTCATAAGTACTTATAGAAAATAAGTTAGCATTTGTTAGTATTTTATACCATTTTCTGTATTACATCATTATTTTAAAATAGTAATTCGATAATTTTATTAATTGTTAAGAGTTATTGATGTTGGCAATATTGTCAAATCTCAACGCTTCTATTGGTTGATTTCTAAGTTGGCGCCACTAGTTTTGCTATCGGTTCCTTTTTATTAAGTGGCGCTATCGCAGTTAGTTGGTTGAAGTGATCGCCAATTCGAGGCATACGGTTAAGATCATTTGGACTGAGCACAATGAATTGAGTTAATATGTAATAAGTTTCAAGTCAAGTCCAGTGGTAGAATAAAACCTGAAGAAATTAGTAGTTACTCGTTATATAGACACCCTGACTCGTCGATCCCAGTTGAAGCAACGTGGCAAGGAAGGTTTAACAAAAAAATAGTATTATTATTACTAAAATAGCATTACGTGTCATTATCCAAGTATGGATGTTCACCGATATATCCAATAAAGATTTTGAATTGAATCAGATAATTCTTTTGAGTTGCTGGCAACCTATCACTGCTATATTACGTTGCATCTTTTAACCTACAATTGCTATCACTTAAAATAAATTCCATGCGCTTCTTCCCGTATTAGGTATGCTCCATAAACATTAAAACGTAAGTTTAACCGTATTATTAGTATTTTAGCACCAAACTCATATACTTTATTACATGTCTCGTAATATTAAAAAAAACTAACGACAAGCCGCTTTTCCACCGCAATAATGATATATTTTTTGCATCCACTCTGTTCCCGTAATACGCCCAATAGCCCTACGTTGATCGATTGCTGTTGGCTCGGGCTTCACTTCAAAGGAGAATAAGCGATGAATCTTCTCGAGGTAATAGAAGGTAAATGTGGAAAATAGGCTCATATCGAATGGAATCGACTTGGAATCTGATTAAGGTTATTCGGCGTGTTTTATTGTTTTGACATACGACGATCGGATCGATTCGGAGGTAACAATAACGAAAGGTACCTACATAAATAATTTGAACCAATCTGAACACAAGCGATCTTACGTCTCGACTATGTTTAGTTTAGTCACTTTATATCATTATGTAATTTTAGAATAGAGTAGGTATAGGGAAAATTATTATTTAACACGGCTCCAAAGCGACTTTTACTCACCTTTATAAATATCTATCTATCCCCGGATCTGTGCCCGGATACTGCGGTTTTTGTGTGTCGTGCCCTAGACAATTAATATAATAATGAACGGGTAGTAGTCATTTACGGGTATACCCTCAACCTTTTCATAAGGGGACTTTTGGAGGGTAGTGAAATATTATACATCCATTTTTCCGTTGACAACTTATTGGGACGAAAGTCATCTGCGACCATGTCAGAAAAGTAAAACGTTATCGTGTTAGAGACGTGTAAAATAATAAATTAAAAATGTGTACAAAGCGCGACAGTTCACGGTGTCATAGAGTATAGAATGTAACCTATAGACTAGCTGCACACGCGGCTACACCCGCGTATTACAAAGAACGCAACCGAAGACGCGGTAAGCGGGAATCCTGCATTATATCCCGCAGATCCACAAGGAATTCTAGTAATGCACTGGTTGAAGACTTTTCAAAATCTGATGACATGTTGCTGGGACTACCTCCTACATACAATCTCACGACGCTACAATTTCACAAACTTCACTTCTTTACTGAAAGAGCGAGCGAGGCGAACAGTTCTCCATTTCAGCTTGGGCAAAATTCCATATGTATGTCCAGCTGTTTTCTACAACTACTTTCTCTACCTCTTCTTTTTAATTCTAGTGCAATTTCAAGATGCAATAATAACATAGGGTCGTGAGTTCAACAGTTCAAAGAGTTAGAAGTAATAGCAGTATAATTATATAACAGCAATCGCGGCTAGATTTGGTGTGAAAATATTTCCGAACAGCCGGAACAAAACAGAGTTAACGCTGAAACAAAAATATATATCAGCATTTCCACACAACCGCACTAACACTGCCTCAGGATTGAAAACGTAGATATTGTCAATCTCCAGTAAACAAATGAAGACATAACTCGAGGGCGTGTCGAGTAGCGTCAATCAACGTCGCGTGTGCTCTGGGGCGCAATTCAACCTGTTTTCGTAACTTTTGGTGTCATGGTTTATTGTGTACTATATGCCCGCGTATTGCAAGGAACGGTGACAATTCCACGGGATAAAATAAAGCCCATGGCTATCCAGAAACTTCCATCTAAACACAGGAGTAAGAATTCTAGAATTCGCATAAGTAGTTCCGGGGTTTATCATCAAATTGTCGACACTCACTTCGTCGAATTTCACTTCAAAGTCAACGTTTCATGTATTTTCATTTCGTCGACAATTCAGTTCGTGGAATGGTCACTACAATTAATTTTAAATCGTGTATTTTTACTTGTCGGATGTTTCATTAAATAGATGAGTTATGTCGTGGAAAACGTTTTGTGATTTATGATTTCAAGTATTTTTAATTAACATACAAATTATTACAAGGAGTATTATTTAAAATTAAAATATTTAACATACACAGCAGGGACCCGCCCGGTATCCCCTTCGAGGGTTTTTGAATGGGTTTTTCGTAATGCTTTGCTTACCAAAGCCGATGCTCATCAATACCCATTCATTTGGCTTTTAAAGCGCTTTCAATACGATCAAGCGCTTCAACCCTTTAAAAAGCGCTTAAAAAGCCTTTCGAAAGGGTTTTTTATCAGTAGCGGTACCGCCCCGTAAGGGAAACCCCTTCATACGGCTAAGTAAAATCAATGAGTTTTCCTTGCGGTTCCCTGATACACAGTTATCTATGGCAATTATTTTAACCTAACCTAAACCTTACCAAATCGCCAGCGTGTCGACGTCACCCCGCTTCGCGGGGTGCCTATTTCCGCTCTGAGGGACACAAGTGAACCCTAACCTAACCTACTTATAATACAATTATTGTTGCCGTTGTATGTTTTTTTACTGCGGAGGGCTTGGCCCCCCGTGCCCCCTATTTCTACCTATACATGTCTAGTTGAACCCCTGTAATCAGTTATTGTTTGTTTTTGTAATGTTGTAATAAAAATTCGAACAAATGAAATTCGTTGTTTTGTTAATCTGCCATTTAAAATTTATACAAAATAAATCATTTGCCAAATAATATTCCCTGAACAATTATTCCATGAAATGATAAAAATTGGAATGATCTGGTCATGAAATAAAATTACACCAAACAATAATTCGTGAACTAAATGTTACTTGAAACGTTTTCGATGAAATAAAATTCGATGAAAAGTTTGTCGACAAAACTAGGGACACCCGTAGTTCCGGAGATAACCTTCACACAAACTTACAAAGTTATTCCTCTTTATATTACGTTTGAATAAGTACTAAAAGGGCCCCATAGGCCGAACACCAACTAGGTGGTCGGACCAACTTAAGACGCCAATACACCGGAACACACTGTCGCTAACATTGCAACTGACTGGAGCAGATGGACACAGTTCGTATGTTCCAGAGTTGTATTCCACCTAACCACGATCTTCCGACATGGAGGACCAACCAAAGAGCAAGTAATAAACCACCTTTACCAAAAAATGTCTGCTTTTACAAGTTCTTTTTTCTTTGCTATTTATGCGTAAAAGTACAATGCCGCGAAAACTTCCTGAGAACTAATTATTTCTACACGGCTGGTAGAACACAATGTCTGCTCAGAGACTAAGACTATCAACCAAGGCATGAAAAGTAACAGTCGAACTGTCATTCACGTGTAATATGTTCAAGGATAGGACAAACGCCCGTCATTTTGAAAACTTAACCCTGTTCTCTACAGCAGAGACTTCCTTATATTAATAAAAAAATAAGGTACTAAATAAGAATAAGAATAGTTTATTCGTGACAGTACAAAACGAAGGACAAAAGTAATGTTTTATAAATTTATTTTAAGTACCATAATGTATATGTTTCCAGTGACAAATTATTCAAATGACGATGATTAAGGCGATAAATCACTTTCGCCAATGGAAAAGAATGACCATATTTTTTTCCAAATTTTCACTTGTGAGCCTATATCGACGTGAGTTTAGGGCCCATTTATGAGTCGAAAAAGTGCGTTCACAGTCTACTGACGTCATTGGTCATGCTTGACAAAGATGATTAGAATATTACCTATTTTATCTAAATGGCCAGTAGTAAACAAAGTCATTGAAATCAAGTAGTAATGCGATGATAGAAGAATAGGTAATTTATTGATAAATGTGTTGAAGTAGATTAAATTATAATATTTTGAGTAAACTTCTAAAAAAATATATCATTAGGAAGTCTCTACTGTACAGAACAGGGTTAAGTTTTCAAAATGACGGGCGTTTGTCCTATCCTTGAATATGTTACTATGAATGTCATTTCTTTCACTCATCCACCCCAAAAGGGATAGGTAGAGCACATCAAAATTAGTTTCAGTGCCACTTACAACAATTGTAGGTTTAAAAATGGGGAAAATGTGGTATTGCAGTGATAGGTTGCTAGCCCATCGCACGCAATACACTTCAAACTCGGTTCCTATCTAATCGACTCTTACGACACCCACGGGAAGACAGGGGGTGGTGCTATTCTAACCCGGCACCGCACGAGGTCCTTTCACTCAGTGACATATATTTCACTCGAGATTCACATTGAAAAATTCCTTCGAAAGCTCATTTCACTAACGCTCATCTGAAATAACTTCGATTTTTTACGCACCTGCTAACAAAGGCACCTTTTAGACGATACCCATTACAAACTAAAACGTGCTGCCAGGAAAATCCTCGTCAGCATTTAATCCAATGCGATATGGGTCATTTTCCTTTGACGAGGTTAATTGTCGAGAGAATTTAATATGGTTTCCCTTGATGTATTGACGATGGGGGCGACATCATCGAATCGATCGGGAATTACAGTGCCTTTTAGCCCCTTCCGAAGGGTCCCGATACCGGAGCCAACTTTTCCTTAATAAGATACTTAAAAGTTGCGATACTGGAGGATTGTTATAATCTCATTGGTGCAGGGTTCCGTGGTGCGCTTCCGAATTATTTTGGGATATGTGTTGGGACTTGGTACGTTTTTCGTTGTTCCAACTGGTGGGTTTTTTACATTTGGAATTTCTACCAACATTGAATTCAGAGCCTGTTTATGTTCAGAACGTGGTTCAAAGAAAGCTATTGCTTAATCATTCTACAGAACACATTATTTTATAATTTGCTCATTACTCATAGGAGACAAACGAAAATTGTACAAAAGATACGAGAGAGATTAGGTAAAATAAACAAGAGGAAAATAGGTCAAGTTACAATCGACACAGTAATTGAGCGCTTCTCGCTATCAAACTTATTAGTCTGGCGAGTATGTTTTTGGAAACTACAATTATGAAAAAAAAAACATTTATGATGTCAGTATCAGTCAGTGGCAACCGCGTACCGGAAGGCGCGGCGTGGGTAGGCCCCCACAAGCTGGACTGATAACCTGGTAAAGGCACGGGAGTCCGCTGGATGCGGGTGGCGGAGAACCGGTCACTTTGGCTCTCTTTGGGGGAGGCCTTTGTCCAGCAGTGGTCGTCTTTCAGCTGATACGATGATGATGATGATGATGATGACGATATTTATGATGATGATATTGAAATGTATAAGATCTTACTCCAGAAGCTCAAAAAAATGGAGATACTTAATTAATAACAACAACGTTGCTAGAATGGTTAGGTCGGGTGGCGCCCACTGCCACTTAAGTTTAGCGATTCGGAGGGCTATATGGGTTACCTTGGTTTTGCTGCGGATAGCCTCATTACTGATGCGATCACGCAGAGAAACTCCCAGCCCTCTCCATTGTCCTTTGTGCAATTTTGAGCCTTCTTATGAGGCCCATAGTAAGCGACCACGTCTCCGTGCCATACGTCATCACTGGCAACACACACTGGTCAAAGACTCTCTTCTTGAGACACTGCGGAATTTTGGACGAAAAGATGTGTCGTAGCTTACCGAATGCTGCCCAGCCGCGTCGGATTCGACGATTAATCTCTTTCTCAAAGTTGGACCTAGGCCAGGTATACGAGTATATAATTATCTACAACTTCGAGCTTAAAGTGTCCGATTGTAATAGGAGTTGGTACTACATGGACGTTTGACATGATCTTTGTCTTATCCATGTTTATCCTCAGACCAACTCGCTCAGAGGCTTTACTGAGGTCGAGCAATTGAAGTTCTCAATGGTCTCCGCCAAGACTATTTTATCATCAGCAAATCGAAAGCAAATTTCAATATGACTCAGCCAAATCTATTCTGGATAAGCCTGAAACATGTCCCTTAACTGAACTCCAGTTTGTTCATCAAACCAGGACCTCATTCGCAACTCGTTATAAACTAGATCACAGACACTCTAAAAGTTGAGTAGGGTGCAAAAAGATACCCTTTGAATATTCAGGTCGTTACTTCATCGAGGCTCCGTGTAAGGCCTAGGGCGGAAAGAGGGGGTCAACGAGTTCAGTTGTCTCCGCTCGCCCCTTTGACGTCGTGTGCATACGTTAAAAACCTGTTGAGCAGTCAAGATGCGGTTACTAGGTATACCTATACCAAATTCTAGGTGAAGGTATTTGCTTCTCAAGCCTACTTAAAATATACAGATTTAAATAACAATATGACAAAAACAATGTCATAACTAAGTGGTGGTGCAACAAAAGCTAGAATAAATATATACACGCAAAATAAACATACATAAATACAATATATAAATACATATACCTACATATATACAATCATGACTAACTAACTATAACATTAATTTTATACGTTAAAACATTAAATGATAATTAAGGTTCCCATGCAACTTAAATTATCATGTAATGTGATGTTCAATAAAGTATTTATATTATATTATGTTATATTCAATGAGAATTGTGTAATTCTGATTCTGTCGATATGATGTGCACGGTATCATACAAACTGTCTTTTGTTTTCTCGTACCCAAAATAACACGTACGGGCTAGATCTTGAAATACCACGAACCTTCAAAACAGCGGCCGAACATGAAATGGACTGACGGTTTGGTTATTTGGACGCGAGAAACATAACAGTTCCTGGAAAACTATAACTCGGAGCGTTTGATATCGGGCGTGCATTGGGACGAAATACCCAAGGTATGCCTGTTACAATTTGATGCATCATTGGTGACGTTTCCTTAATAATAAAAGGAACAAACCACGTCTTGCGCAAGATCACGCTTCGCGACAAAATAAAAGTAAGCAATGTGTCAATTCGGACGAAGCAAAACACTTTCTAAGTGTCGCATTGTTTTATCAGATTGAATACGTCAATTGAAATAAACGTATACATTTTTGCATGCGCCTTGTTTACTGTTCAACAAGATTGACTTTATAACTATAGGGTGTCTTAATTGAATAAACAGTACGACTTAGATGCGACCGAAATGGCAAATTCAGACTAGTATGTATTTACAAAAAAAAAATTGCCTATATTCGTCCCACTGCTGGGCACAGGCTTCCTCTCATGGATGAGAGTATGTATTATTTTTGGATAATGATTCGAACTCAAAGAGATTCTGATTGTCCTTTAACTTATTATCATCAATAGAAACTTTTTATAATAAGTCAAAGTATCGAATAGGTACCTTTACTTGACAAAGAAGCTACCTGGCACAATTGGAGCCTTTAAATTTTACCTTCCGCGAATTTGGTAAAAAAAGAAGGTGTTTTCAACTTTCGAACCGCGCTAAATTACTTTCATTGGTCTGGGTAGCCTTGTCTAAAAAATGACAAGGGAAGGGAAATGTACCACTTTGTGGACTAGTAAATTTATAACGTATACACATTGAAAACTAAAGTTTCTTCAAAACTTTCAACCGCTAGTGATGATGTTGTTAATTTTACATTTAAATAATGCTTCGAAAACCAAATTTGTGCTAGCAAACCACAAAAGAAGACCAAGCATAACTCGAATAGAGGCTCTATGTTAAGGCGCCGTAGGTTCATAGTCTTCTCTCCCTCTCACTGAGCATAACCGTGAGCGAGATGAAAGTGCGTGCTCGGAAGCGCGGATATAATGTTTTTTAATTTAAATTTTTGGCTGTTTAAATAAATAAAAAAGTAATCACTGATTTCTCTCAAACATGATACTGCCAATTTTTAGAAGCCGCTTTAATATTCTTAGCTTTTGTGCATAATTTGTTACGAATATTCTAAGTGTATTTTAGACGCTTTTAGACCTATGCTCGTTTGTTTGTTTGTTTGTTTGTAAAAGGTCTTTATTTATCATAAAAACAAGAACAATGTAAGTACACAAACACATACACTTACACACAAAAATTAAGATTAAGTTACTTCATACAGGCTAGTTTTCGCCTTTAAAAGCTGGTTACATTTGATAAAAAGAAATTTAGGTTATTCACATAAGGATACTGATTACATACGTTCTAAGTATGAAAGCCTATACCTCAAGGTATTTATTTAATGTGGCCCATTGTATTGGGTGCACTTTTTGCATAAAAACTTATTTATTTAATTATATAAACAGAATACAAAAACTAAAGTTAGGTAGAGGTTATACAGTAAGAAAATAGTTAATGCCGCTTATTGTGGGTAACAAACGTATTAAAATCACCAGAGCGCTTGCCTGTAAGCAGCATGAATGCACTTTAACTAAACTAGTAAAAGGAAGCGAGTGAGCTACCTCGCCTCCCGCGCGGTCGCGCCACGCGGGTCGCGACGGGGCGACGCGGGTTGCGAGACAGGTCGTTCGAGTGGTCACTCCCGCCCGTCGCAAGCGCAGAGACCAGTGTGACGTCAGGCGGAGGAAACAAATAGTAGTGCTGGGGTAAACAGTAAGTGCCGTATCTGTCGATATATTTAAGATCAGAAGTCGTCTTCCTGGGAATATTTGAAACCAAGATATTTGTATGATGTTTACATTTATCGAAGAACTTAAGTGTTAAAGTGATTTATGAATTTACATAATAATGGAATATTTTTGGAAATATGTAGGTTTTTAAGGTTTGTTTTGAATGGAGTATTATAAGCAATTTTTACAGCTTTGTTTTGGATTGTCTGCAACAGTTCATAATTAGTTAAGCAAGTACTACTCCATACGGGGCATGCATATGTAAGACAAGGCCTGACAAGAGTGGTGTAAATCCTGAGTTTTGTTCGAGGGCTGAGGTTGGATCTACGGTTTAATACAGGACTAAGAGCACCTAGGGCTTGTGCGCCTGTAACACGCAGCTTGCATGTATGTTTAGTCCAATTGAGTTTGCTGTCCATGATAACGCCCAAGTAACGGACTGCGCTGCTCCAAGGGATCGCAAGTCCAGAAATTTTTATTTTCTTGTCAGGGGGTTTACGCTGCCGAGTGAAAACTATTGCTTCAGTCTTTGCCTCATTGAGTTTGAGTTTCCACTGTGTAAAGTATGAGTGAAGCAGATCCAGGGACAACTGGAGGCGACTTATAATGAGGTCAGTGTCTTTTGATGACGTACCTATATGATGCAGTATCATCAGCGAAACAGGCCAGATGGGTTCGCGTTTGTATGGGAACGTCATTAATATATATTAGGAATAAATAGGGTCCAAGGATGGATCCTTGGGGCACGCCAGCAGGCACTAGATGCCTTTTAGATTTATTATCGCCTATATGAACACGGAAAGTACGATTCATGATATATGATTGCACAAGTTTTACTAAATGCATTGGTATGTTGAGAGTGATAAGCTTGTGTAGGAGACCTTCGTGCCACACAGTGTCGAAAGCCTTTTCGATATCCAGTAAAAATATTCCTGACGATTGTTTTAGGTTAAGATGGTGAGAAATATGCTCTGATACTCGGACTAGTTGCTGGGCTGTGGAATGCGAGTCCCGAAATCCAAACTGTTCATTGATAAGCAGATGTTTGGATGTTGCAGCTAGTCTAACGTAGATGACCTTTTCGAAAAGTTTGCCCAAAGAGGGAAGCAAGCTAATAGGTCGATAGCTGCTTGGTAAGGTATCATCTTTGCCTGATTTCTTTAAGGCAATTACTTTAGCCGTTTTCCAAAATGAAGGGAAATAACCAAGAAACAGGCAAGCATTGAATATTTTGGTAAGCAAGATAATTGATTTCTGCGGAAGGTTTTTTATCATTAAATTATTTATTCCATCTTCCCCAGGAGATTTACGCAGTATTTACGAATATTCTAAGTGTATTTTAGACGCTTTTAGACCTATGCTCGTGATTTTTTTCTATCGAGCGAAAATTGCTTAATCATGTTAGATTCACTGATCTCTCTGAAGAAAAGCCTCAAAATTACTATTCGTGTTTTTTTGAAACCATATTATTATAAACAGACGCATTATATTGTTTCAAAAACTCTGTTCGCTTCACTTCGCTGAACCTACGGCGCCTTAAGATTCCTTACTCCAGATATATTTATTCCTGGAATCTAAATTTGTTCCTATAATAGGAAAAGTAACTTATCTGGGGGTACGGTGTTCGCGCAAAAAGAAGCTGCATTTTTGACCCCGGTCATTGGTGATCGGTTGAGTGTATTATCGATGGAATACTAATAAGTTCAGTGTTATTAAAGTTGTTAAAGTAGATCATTTAGTAAATAGTTAGGTATACAACCATGTTCAAATTTAAGAAAAGGGCACATATTTACTGACAAACTGCCCTCAGTTCACAAACAGGAAATGTTTACTTACTGTTAAGATGTTTTTCTGAAATACATAAAAATAAAATGTATTCAAAAGTACCTACTATTTTAAAAACCGGTACAATTTCGTTGATTGTTCATCGAACGTCCCTAAGCCTGGTTTCTTTTACACCTTTTTAAATCCCCGATAAGAGGTAATGAGGGTGAAATAATCTGAAATGTATTCTAAAAATGGAACCCAACTGGAAAGCGGGGCTTCTTTTAGTTTAGCGATAGGCAGAGATAAGCTTAGCGAAGAGAAAAAGAAGCTGCTTTGAATTAAAAACTAGTGCCACACAAGTTTTTAATTGGTTCCGATGGATTAATGAAAGCCTTAAGCAATACCGTCGAAAGTTAAAAAGTATTGTTCTTCAGAACACTACTTTTTACCTTAGGACTGTAGGTTTCTTGTAAAAAAAACTTTTTTCTGTTATAATCGCATATCAAATTCGCATGCACATGAAACCTATTTTTCAGTGACTGACTCCTTGAGGGGGTGAGGGGGTGAACTGTGTGAATGTTTGGAGAAGGGGATGAACTCGCAGGATAAGGAACGTCCATACTAATATCGTAAATGCGAAAGTATGTCTATCTGTTTGTTACCTCTTCACGTTTAAACCACTGAACCGATTTATATGAAATTTAGTATAGAATTAGTTTGTGTCCCAGAAAAAGACATAGGATACCTAGGAAATCATCTTCGGGGGTGACATGGGGGTGAAAGTGAGTTCCACGGGGACGGATACGCGGGCAGAAGCTACCCAAGTAGCACACTGGGTGGGAAATAGCTCGTATATCGTATCTATTTAGATACTTAAGTGAAATCTATAGCCATTACTAAGTTCTATATAGGTGGAGAGAACCCTTATGCAACCAATATAGAACCACGGGGAGAAAAATTGCAGCCTATCTTTGGTTCTAAATTGATTCCATAAGAGATCTCACGATTACCTTAAGTGGCAATTAGAACTATGGGTGAAAGTTATGCGCAAGTGGACGATTGTATTCAATGAACAATCATTTTATATTTCAGTTCGATCAATGAGTGATAAATGCTTTTGGCGTCGGCCAAAGCTCCTTTAAGTGGCGTGACAACAATAAAAGTCAATAAGTTTTGTTTTTTAAAAGTGAATGTCATCTGCCATTTTATTTTTGGGTTTTTTCATGATTGGTGAGTGATTAAAACATCACGTTAAGGCATTGAAATAAGCTCGAAATTATTGCGAATGTTTTGTTACCGTGAAACTATAGTATGGTTTCTTTGTAAATTTCGATGCGCCTTTGATTTGATCAGGAATATTTAAAAAGAGAGTGCTAAATCAAATATGGAATTTAGACTGATAAGAAATAAAACTGTTAAAAACCTGACCTAATGATTGTAGGTTACGTACAATGTTAAAGTAACATCGTCACAACTATCACAAGTCTGTGATTATGCGGAACGATGATATTTTTTTGTTTAATATAATTCATTTTCAAGGACTCCATTTTGTAAACATAGCGAACCAACAACGATCTTACAGTGTTTATTTTCACCTATTTGTTCTCTATTTGGAACTATCAGGTCTGAAAATCACTTATTTGTATCTTGCGAGTGGCAAAGCAGTGAATGCTATTACCAATGCTATTTGCTCTTTTGTAGATCCCCTAGTGGCTAAAGATATAATTTTACGGTCCTTTTGGAACCTAAAGTGATTGCAACTTTAAGGCCTAGAAGGGCTGTAAAATTCTCTCTTAAACCACTATTGGTGATATACTACTCTATTATACTACTCATTTGGAATTAAAAGTTCCAAATAAGGGTATGTTCCCACTTATATGTAAAAGTTTCTAATAAGTGACTATATGGCCTTATATAGCACTATTGCTTCTTATTCAGTGACAGTTAAAACCTGCATATGGACTTTACCCAACCATAAGTAATAAAGTACAAACAAAAAACGTCCCTAAGTAACTACAAGTGACAGGATTAACTCATAGGCCATTTTAAGTTGTGTTTAAAGCCATAAGTTTCATCAAACACTATTCAACCACTCATTTAGAACATAAAGCTATAAGATAAGCTGCTAAATTCACTAATGTGCTGCTTGGGTAGTACCTGAATAAAACGAAGCATATCTTATCAATGACAAATCAATGTCAAGTAAAGTCCGACCGATATAAAATCCTTCATCCCCTATTAAATTCTCTCAAATCGAATAACGAAAGGCAACCGTTGCCTACATAGCCTAACCATTAAAATCTTTACGAAATCGTTTACTTAGCAACATTGTATCTTACGCAATTTTGCATTTCAAATTGTATCGTGATATGCATAAAATAAGGTTCATTTTTAATGCAGCATGGTCGCGGTAATAGGCTCTGAAAATAATGCTAGAGTTGTGCAGAATACGATAAATTGCAGTATAATGACTACACACGAGTACAGTACGCGTTTGATACGTAGGTACGCGTGCTCGTGTTTAAATAAAATCAAACAAAATTATTCTGCAAAGAGGCCACAAGAAGGGCACTTTTAAATTATAATGTCAAACAAATATGTCGTTCAAATTCAAATAATTTATTAGTAAAACACAGGTATACAAAAGTACGATACGGACTTAAAAAAACATTAGTAAACCTATTTTTAAACAGCTCAACATATTACCTTTGCCATGTATGTAACATATTTATGATTTGTAGCTTTGTTAAGAGATTTAAAAAACACCAAACTGTATTGACCACAGGAGAGACGAATATTGTTTTATACACTGTTTACCTAAACACAGTTCACCCAAGCAAATTCGTCTCTCCTGTGGTCAATAATTAAAAGCTCACGTGCATATAAATAATGATTTTATCCAATAGAATATAGAAGAGGAGACACCGTTTGTGCGGAATAAGAGTCCAAACAAAAATTAGGCTTCGTAACTTTGATAATCTCCACAGGAAAGACGCGAACCTAAATCTGTGTATGATCCCTTTATCAAACGATCCGAAATGTGTTCTGGAAATCCAAGATTGCAATACTAAAATCTCTTATTTGAACCACGCTGTGAAACTGACGTTTACAAAAGGAATGTGTACAATGTGATTATCAGTATTAATATTACAAATTACCAGCACATATAAAAACACTAGAGGGCCGGGAATTAAACCGAACCCTAAGAAAGTGGCTCCTAGAACACTGTTTTTATTATATTAATGATTGCATAAATTACAAAGTATGACTTAATGTGTAAAATTATAATAACGGCTACTTATATGTCATGTCATATTATAGTGTTGTAGTGTGAACAACGCGAAGTCAAGATACTGGATATGTATACTGTGTAAAGATAAAAGAGGGCAGCTACCTGCATTTAATTGATTGATGTCGGGGGGAGTACTCTGTTTTACTTTTATTCGAGCTTTACCTGTGAAATTCCAGCTTATTTGCCATGAAATGTATTGGAAAACGAGGTTTCACGTTTAATGGAATTGCTTTTCGTATTAAGTTATCAATAGAAGTTATGTAATTTATGATAACACGTTTATTTTGAACATTTAGTGCACCTAGTCTTCAAAAGACAGGCAAATGCCTTTTGCTATTTTGGTTGAGAACATTCGTTCCCTTACAATGGTGATCGACTATTCACATGTCACAAGCATCGAGCGACCGCCATTTTAAATTTGTCGAACTGAAAAATGAACAGAACCAAGCTATCGTAGCCTAGTGAAGAGGCAAGCGACTGTCAAGCGGCGGTCTTGGGTCGAATCCCGGCTAGAACCAATGAGTTTTTCGGAATTTATGTACGGAATAGTTAAGGCCACCACCCACCGGACGCGTGTGCTGCGCGTGTGCTGCGCGTGTGCTGCGCGTGTGCTGCGCGTGTGCTGCGCGTGTGCTGCGCGTGTGCTGCGCGTGTGCTGCGCGTCTGCTGCGCGTCTGCTGCGCGTGTGCTGCGCTGCAGCTGCGCGTGTCCTGCGCGTGTGCTGCGCGGCACACGCGCAAGTTGTAAAGCATTGAAACTACACTTCAAACACACATCGAACGCAGCACCCGCGCGGCACACGCGCAGCACCCGCGCAGCTGCAGCGCAGCACACGCCCAAGTTGTAAAGCATTGAATTTTCCCTCTGGATTGGAATATCAGATGGCAGTCGCTTTTGCACAACTAGTGCCTATGCCAAATTAGGATGAGGTGTCAATGCGGACCACGGGCTCCTTTAGGGACACAACCGGGAACCACGACAGAAGAATAAACAACAAACACGCGATCATTCAAGCGAAAGCTCTAGTAAATGCTGTGCCGTTTCGTGGCGAATGTGTATGTGCGTATGTGTCTACAGTTTCTTTTTATTTGTCACGAATTAATGTTTTCTTTCTTTCTTTAAAGAATAACAGACCAGAACAACAGCCGTAGAGACAAAATGCCGGTCCCTCTCAAGACACCGCTTCTTCAATCCCTGTAATATGATTGAATCGAGCGCCCCGAAGTCTAGATATTCCCGCAGAGCAGATCAATCGCGGCAACCCTGGACGGCAAACATTGAAACCATTTTCACTGATTGATTGAGTAGTCTTGCGGGGTAGGGTTGGCGAACGCTAGCATTTTAGCAAATCAAGTTTAATGTTACTGCAGCGTCAGTCATTTCAAAAGTTTACTTAATGCTATTTACAAATGAAAACCAAGGATTTCTATAGAGTGCAGTAACGGCATACGTAAAATTATAAATATCATGTAAAGAAATTGTTTCTCCGAGCAGGATTAGAAACTGCGACCTTGCTGACTCGCTGCGACCAACTAGCAAGTGAGCTATCGGAACGAATTACGAACTCAATGAATCTTTCCATCAGTTTCCCTAGTATGTACTAGCGCATCGTTACCACAGAAAAATAATAGTACCACGTACAAAAGGTATTTTCATAAAAAAACCCATGTTTATAGGTATGCCAAATGACCCTAAACGTGGCTATCCCTTTCTATCGCATGCAACCAGTTATGATAAAACGCGAGCGTGACGTAGCAACGCTAACATACCGGGCCGGGCCGGTAGGCCGTCAGGTACTTGTAGCGACGCGACGAAATCACGGAGTGAGCCGGCCCTGTCGTTACTAACGATTTCTTAAGGGGCTCCCATATGCCAATGACCTTCGATCTGAATCCCTTAGTTTTTTTATGTTTTTTTTAGCTTACTATATTAACAACAACGGCTTTAAGCAATATAGTATCCCATATTTACTTCAAAGTTCATTGTTTTCGAGATATTTGGCATCAAAGTTGAACCATTTTAGGTCAAAAAACCCGTTTTCTGGCCATAACTTTTGTGTTAATTGGTTTATAATGAAAACCCTAGACCAGTTTTTAGAGACGTCACAGACGAACACAAATATGTAGATTTCGTATATGTTAGATCTTCCACGTCAATAGAGATACGAAATTAGTGTTTTTTTAGACAATCTTTAAAAAAATCATACAACATTAAGTATTCATTTGTTTCAAAATCCGGCAGACCAAAATGGAGATAAAAGATTGAAGAACCGATAACCGTTTGATTCATACTTCTATCTGTAGTGCAAAAGAAGGAGATACGATTCAAAACTTGACTAAAATCGATGGAAACCTCGGGTAGCCCCTTAATGTAATTTAGACGTTTAACGTTAAAAGAAGCTAGATTGTGTAATATTCGCCTTAAACGCCCGCTTTAGCCTAGTTGGTAGTGACCCTGCCTACGAAGCAAGAGGTCCTGGGTTCGAATCCCGGTAAGGGCAAAAATTTGTGTGATGAGCATGAATATTTGTTTCTGAGTCATGGATGTTTTCTATGTATTAAAGTATTTCTATCTATTATATATATCGTCGTCTAGTACCCATAACACAACTCTTACTGAGCTTACTATGAGACTCGCTCGATTTGTGTAAGATTGTCCCCTTATATTTATTATTTATTTATTTATAAAAAAAAAAAACGCCTGAAATAAAGGAATTATTGCCATTCCAAATTGAACAATCTCTAACACTATACGTAGAACGACAAAACTTCTGTAAAACAAGCCCACCAGTATCGACCGAATCTCATTCCTTGGCTAATCCCTCCAACCGACCTCGCATACCAAATACCGTATTAAAAACATTCGCACCCGTTTTTGCAAATCAGTAAACCCCACTACAAGGGGGGGTCGCATGGGTTTGGTCACAGTAAACTTATTGGGAATATAGTTAAATAGCCTGTAGATACTTGGGATGAGTACTTTCGTACTTTGGCGACCATATACCTAAAGTGAAGGAAATTTTTATGTCGTCGCAACTTGCCACCCTTCTTTCATAGTATTTTTATGGGGTGACTATGTTAATCTACTTTTTAGTCGTCTCCTAAGCTTGACAAAATAATTCACAAAAAAATTTGAAGGCTCTGTAGATTTTCTTATTGGGCATTCGAAAGGTACTTAAAAGCCATTTATATATCTTATAATAGGATTAGTAGTAATAGTACATTACGTAACAAGGGCGGTGAATTCGTAAATGCCCCAGATCGCAGGTGTTTGTGGCCCGAACCGAAGGTGAGGGCCATAAATATGCGCTCTGGGGCTTTACAAATTACCGCCTGTGTTGAGTACAACATTGTGACCAGGTGAAGACGTAAAATTTTTTTAGAGAGAGAGGTGTGAAGGGTGGATTTTCTGTTTTAGATGCTATTACAATTTTGGTTTTACTGACATTAATTGTAAGCAAAAATTCTTTAATTACTGTATCCATTGTTTCTAGTTCCTAATGTTTTTAAATCTTTGCCTGATTCTGCTTTTGCGGCTACATCGTCTGAAAATCTTGTGAATTGAATACTGTGTCCATTACATTTTACACCTACATGTGTTTTTTTATGTATTGTTATTATGGCTGATTAAATGAAAACATTTAAAATTTGCGAAGAGAGTGGGCTCCACTTTCTTATTCCCTTCTTAATTCTTGCTGATCCTTTCTCTTCTCCAATTGTTATTATAGTTTAAATACACATACATATAGACATACATAAAGATACATTACCACTAGAAATCTAGAATATCTTCTACTGTGCCCTACTGTGCCGAATAACTAACAACACGAACAATTTGATCGATTTAAACATCAACGATTGTTCTGCGTGTTTAACTGACAATTCCTTGTATTATAATCTGGCCACTGTGCCCATTGAGGAGGAAAAACCTCTCTTATAAAGGTTTACTGTTACAGCGAGGGCTGATAATAATGGAATTTCAATCAGCTAGGTTCGACTCCCGACGAGGGCGCTAAAATGACGCCGAGGCACTTTGATTGAATAAATTGCCTTTGTTACGCCGGGATCAACTACTCGGGATATTTTAGATAAAGGTGACGATAAAAGGTATTGGCGGACCGTGAAACGGTGTTAATGATAGGGTCAATTCTAATGAAAAGATATTTTATGAAGGTTAGCAAGGTATGATTGAGTTTTTAAGCGTCTCATCTTTTGTTATAAATATAGGTTATAGAAAATAAATGAAAAAAATTTTTTTTACTCTGCAAGTAGGCCGTAATTGCCATTATAAGTCCGTCTATTACAAGTCAAAATTCTACCAATGTGTATCTAGGTAATATTATTCTTATGCCGGTATTGTTACCGGCATAAGAATATACATACAATATTGTGCCGCTCACGGGACGATAGACGGGTAGATACGTAGACAACCTTTCGATAATTTAATGAAATGCATAGGGTACTCGTACACCGAATGGATGCTGTATCTGTCCGTTTCATGGGACCCACAAAGAGAGAGCACCTTCAATGTTCCAATTATGTTTAATTATAATTAAGTAAACTTTGTTAAGTCTCCTGGGTAACATTTCAAACTGAATTATTAGTGGAAAATGTTACTTATCATTTACCCCTTTTTGTGGCCCATCATCTGAGCATGTCAAGTACAAGTTGTTTTTTTTAAAGAAACTCTGTATTTTTGTCTCCTGGTCAACGGGACAGAATAACAACAAGACATAGTTGATTGTATTTATAACTAGAGTTACCTTCAAACAATGGTAAATTAAAAAAAACCGAGGCTTACCTGAAACAAAAACAAAAAACAATTGTAAGTATTTAAATTCTGGTCATAAACTGTTAAAACACACAATTTTTTTATATAAAAACAGTCTGCCGTTTTCTAATTGTAAATTTAATTCAAATATCAAACAATATTTCATGTTGATAATGGGAAGTACGATAATAAACAGCAATACAAGCGCAAATTCTCGACCCATTAAAAGCTCTTATTAAAACCAAGCAGGAATTTGGGATTCCCGCACGAGGGATAATTTTAGGTGCCAAAAGTTTAGCATTAAAGCGTTACGGGGAGGCGAAGTGGGTCGAATATTCCATTACGAATTGCGATAAGAAGGATGCCGCGTCTCCACTACACCAACAAGGAATAAACTACATATTCATTATAGCGAGTGACATACAAATATTCAAATACTTTCTTATTTTTATTTATTTATTATTACCAAACAATGGGATAGAAAACTTAATCTATTACATTTCCCTGCAAAACTATTTTAACAATTTGTCGGCAGCTACGATTCTCTATTAAAACTATCACAATATTCAACTTTTCACACTAGGACTTTAACTATCTGTGTATATTAGTGTAATATAATTGCATAATGTACGCACATTGAGCGTCGTATACTAAATCCTTAAGGTGGCATTTGCTAGTAAGCATTTAATTGTAAGCATTGTAATTTGTCACTCAAGTGTTTGGAGTAAGTACTTTTTCGAAGTTTTTTTTTAACGTAAGCGTATACGGTTCGCGTCGAATTGTCGCATTTATCACACCTTTTTAGAGAGTAGATAGACATCTCAGATTTCCACTTGCTGTGATCCTGCCAACCTTCCTTTGAACTCGTCAGCCTACAATTTGGTCGGAGTTTACATCCCATCAACACTATCTCTCAATCTTCTTCATCTCTAAGTGTGCACCTAAAAAGCATTTTCTGTTTTCCAAACAACATCTTCTTTAATCCAAACGGTTTGGTTGACAATAAATGTTGTACTACTTAATGGTTCAATAAATCATCATGTCCTATCTTATCTTATCAAATATTGACGTCGCATTTTACATGTCGGCAAATGGAACGTGATGGAACAAAATGAAAAGGGAATAATAAAAAAAAACGGTGCCACATGCAGACGCACAGACACACACATAGCCAGCAGACACACAGCCACACACATACACATCAGACACAGACACACACACACATCAGACACACACATACACATCAGACACACACATACACATAAGACACACAGACACTTATAACACTCCTCTTGTAGCGGCAAGGGTTAAAAAGTACCGAGATCCGACATTAACTGGCCTTGTAAATACATCTAAAGAATCAGGTCGCGTATGAAGCCTTTGATTGAAGTAATCGTTCAGAGAAACAATGGGAACAGGCGCTGAATTATTCAGGCTGGTGGAAATTAGGTGAATTCGCTAAGGTGATTAATGCGGCCGATTGCGAACTTATTGGAATCCCCCGTTTGCAAACGTTTTCGTTATAACTTGCCCGTCCTTGGGTATTCAATGAGGTTATATTGAATAATGCTACATTGAAATATTCGTCAATCTATCGCTTCCGTGGGGTGGGTGTCTAAAAGATAGCGTTTAGCGGCTCTGTTCCATGAATCAATATTATTCAAAAAACCTAACTATATTGCTACTTCGCTGTGAAACCGAGATATGTACCTTTCATGAAAACAATAATTGTTAGCAGTAAATATATGCGGAAGGATAACAATTAGCCATGTGACTAGAAGGGTACCTATTAGAAATGGATGTAGAGGGTTGTAAGAGAAGATAATAGGAAAAATGTAAGTGAGGGGTGAAGGAATATACGAGTGAAAGTTACATGCTGCGTCTAACTCAAGTAAATAGGATAAGGGCAAATGAATGATGATGAAGGCCTAAATAAATTAAACAAATACCTAACAGCATTTTTGTTTAGTAATTCACCCTTGTTCGAGCTGAACGCAACAATTGGTGGAGGTGCTGCCAAATGACAATGTTATGCCTCATATAAGCGAGATGTCGCACGTATACAGCGGTGTGTACAATGTGAAACGCCACCGCTGTCATTGCGTTTTGGCCTTTAAATCTACAGCTTGTAAACAAAATTATTATAAGCCCTACTTCAACTGCTGTCTAACCTCAACAAGGTCAAGGATTTGCCTCCGGGTTGGAAGGCCAAATGGCAGTCGTTTTCGTAAAACTAGTGCCCATGCAGTCTCAATCTTGGAATAAGGTACCAAAGCCGACCCCAGGCTCCTTCAAACAAACAAGAAAATACTAAAAGGATAATGAAAATATACATCTCGACGCTCCGAACCTTACTCGCATAAAACAGTTTAGTATATAAACATTTCACCTCTTCAAATTACCAGCCACTTGTTAGAATAACAACGTACTCGAAAGTTGAAGGGGTTTAACTGCGAGGAACGTAAATATCTTCTAATCGAGGATGGACAGAAATAAAGATATATACTTGTTGTAAAATTGAATATTGAGTGTACGCAAAATGGGGTCCCTTTGTTTCCCATAAACTTATTGTTCCGAATTTCGATAGTCAGAAATTGATATCCATATAATTTATAGACATAAACATCAATAGTCATAATCTTTGTTAAGTATAATGTTTTGTAGTTCTAACATTAATGACCCACAATATTAAGTATTATAATCATAAAAGTCAGAAATTGATGTCCATAACGATCAAAGGTCTATCGATAATTATTCATAAATATTCTAAGGCATATATTTCGGGTGCGTCCCACGAGATATAACAACAAAATATATAATTTCATATTAATAACGTTCACAAGATATAATGAACGTTAGCTATAACAACAATACCAATACTTTTATAAGGAATAACGGTCAGTTGCCATAATAATCATATTATATATCATTTTTTTTTATAAGATTCAAATTGACTAATTTCATTTAGTATAACATACATAACGTATAACGATCATACCATATAATATCTTTTCGTATAACAAACATAACGTATACAGATCATACGAATATATATTTTCGTATAAGGATTATAATACGGAAAATTAAGCTAGGGCAGCCAGGAAAAGGGAGGGCGGAGCCCACATCAAAGGGGGCTCGGGGGGCGAAGCCCCCGCAGTAAAAAACAACTAATACTCTTATAAATGGTATTACTTGTAGGTTAGGTTAGGGTTGCCTTGTGTCCCTTAGAGCGGAAATAGACACCCCGCGAAGCGGGGTGGCGTCGACACGCTGGCGATTGGGTAAGGTTAGGTTAAAATAATTGACGTGTTTGATCTCAAAATAAATTTAATTTTAATCTTACAAACGGTATTGTTTTTTTTTTCAAACTCAAGTTGAGGCTATCGCTCTAAGAAATTCACATATTTTCTTCATACGGCATTGCTATTAAAATGACTGAAGCCAATTATACTATACGATCTTTATACATTTTGATGTTAGATAAATTGAACAATATATGTTATAAACCTTAGGTGTTATGAATATTATACGCTTTAATCGATATATCAATTGATATTATTTCTAAAGTACGTCATACTTTACGAGATTATATGTTTTGACATTATATCTTTCGTTCGTTATGTGCAATGAACGTTATACTAGACAAAGTTATATAGAGTGAGCGTATATATTATGACCCTTATATGATAAGTTGTTATACCTCGTATTACTTACCCATATATTTCAACGTACTAATGATTATTATTTATATCGTTTTATTGCCAAAAGTGACTTACGTCTAAGAGACCAAATCTATAACATCCAAAGTCATATAGATAATTACTCAGAAACATTTCTAGACATACATTTTAAAGAGGTACTAGGCACTACTGCGCGGTGGGTTTATGACTGTTTCGTAAAGTATACGTTTAAATAAGCATGTTTTATTAGAAGCTTTTTCTCTGAAATTAAAAATGGAGAAGATATTGGACTTCTAAGGCGGGTCGGTGTAGGTACGACGACGAGCGAAGCGAGGAGGAGTGTTAGTTGTACTGTGACCCTAAGCGCGCGAGCCGAGCGAGCGAAGCGAGCGTGCCGCGGTAGCGGCCGGCGAAGCGCCAGAACCAATAATGACACAACATCCATCGAAATGTTGACAAGTACATATTTTTCCTAACTTTCGGGTCAAATATTTGGGCCATTTTTGATTTTAGAGAAAAAAGTTTCAAAACAAAACATACTTATTTTAACGTATTCTGACCACTAAACAAAACAGTGAGCGGCATAGATATCTTTCAATCGCATCACTCTTTATTTTTGCCCAAGTACCCACATTAATTATAATTAATGGGTATGTTAAAGCAGTCTGAAAGAACGCGTTCAGTAACGTTCGGTAGTAAAAAAAAATGTATTTTATTATTTTTCTGGGAGTGTGTTTATGGGCTTTAACACTATGAAGAGTGACACCACCGTGAAATTGAATGATATGTGTAACTAATCAGATGACTACCAATCATTATGACTTGCGAAAAATACCTTACAACAATTATTACAAACTAGATTATTGCCTGTAACATTATGTAATTGCATACCACCGGGACATTGAACGTTATGGCTAACCAATTTTATGACTAACAATAATGATGACCTGCAAAAATCGGAACTCCAATGTATATTGTTAAATTTTATGACTTTCGACAATATGACTAGAAAAAAATATGGTGGAAAACGTTATGGACTGAAAAAATCGGATCTTAAATTTTATGGGAAACAATAGAGACCCACGCAAAAAACATTGGGAATACGCAAAATATTAAAGCATATGCCGATAACAATATATACATGGTAAAGGAGCTGGTTTACAGGGCTAGAGAAAAAAACAAATCTATAAATATAGCTTAACTAACCTTGATTAAGTAGTAGAAAGGACTCGCTGGTAAATTAATTCAAAGTATGAATAAAGTTTCTGAAACCAAAAGCGTGGTTACTTTTGTGTAATGATTTACAAAATCTTATTACGCAGCAGTTTTAGAAAGCTTCCGTTCCATTATCGATAACCACTGAACAGTTTGAGATCAATCTGCCGACGGGCCATCAAATGCCGGGGAGGCTGCGAGACGTTTCACTTCTTTCAAACTTTTTAATTAGATTTCAATAACGTTTCAAACTTCACTTCACTTTAGCTAGAAACCCTGGGCAAATCTAATAAAAATAAAGCTTGAGAATAAACTTTTGCTTTGCTATCGCTATATCAGCGAAGTTTTTAGCTCTTTGCGCGGGCCGATTTTTTGCAAAAAGAAGTCGATGATGCATTTTTTATGTAAATAAATATTTAACTCCTGACCAAAAACATCGTTGACAACACTCCCATCTGCAAATGATATGATGTCATTACGCGGTACCGAGTTGCAAATTGATTTATTGCGAAGAGTTTTGCCAGCGGTCAATAATTGGCAAAAGTGGCGAATAAGGACCTATACAGTGTATTTAATTTAGTAGGGACTCGCGGGTAGGAGCTAGTTATAGGTAAGTCGTCTTATGGAAATCGAGAATAAGGTCTTGCTTGAAAATATTTTTTTAAGCACATCCAATTTTACCAACGCACGGTTTTACGAACACGAACGGGACCAAACGTGAAAAACCCCGGCGGCAATGTTATGCCGGCCGATCGGACGTCACGTCCGAGCTTCCCGGCACGTGAGCAAAGCCGCTCTTGATTCTAACCGTGGCATCTAGGCGAGCTTAGCCGTATGTTCCTTCGGATTATTGGGGTGTTTAGGCTGGTGGCGTATCCAAATCTATATCACAGATTTTCACAAGTTAACAATTGAATAAGTACTACGCTCGTTAACTCGTGCATCGCCACGACGTAGGACTGACCACCGGAACACGGACGGGAGTCATCATCATCATAACAGCCAAAAGACGTCCACTGCTGGACATAGGCCTCCCCCAGATAGTGCCACCGTGATCAGTGCTGCGCCACCCGCATCCAGCGGACTCCCGCGACCTTAACCAGGTCATCAGTTTACCTGGTGGGGCGACTGCCCCTGCAATAGGCGTTGAAGACTTTACCCGCGCAAACGCGCTCACTGCCTTATGAAATATCGTTGTAACTTATATTTGTGATATTACTGCACTAGGTAGCGCCTAGGGCGTAGGTGCCCGCTATGTGGGTTCCTGGCAACGAAAGTATTACCACCCTTTTAACCTGTACATGGAATTAACTTTTAGGGTCGACATAGCCTATTTTTTTTATCCACTAGCCCTGCCTAGGCCCTTTGTTAATAATAATAAGAATAAGAATAAGGAAATTTTATTCACTTAAAAAACCCTTGTTTCACAAAAATCTTCTTCTGCCAAACTGCATGACAGTTTGTTGGCAGTTTGTTGTACGAGGACAGAGCCGCGCAGGCATCTAGCAATATAAATACAGTGACAGCGACTATCCTAGTATTCAGAAACGTAAATAAAGAGATCTCAAAAACTAGAACAAACTCCCCAAAACGACCACCAGGACGTCAGAGATATTCTTTCTCAAAGTCGGGATCCTTTGAGACCGAGTGGTCGCCGAGAACATTACTGGAACCGTGCCAAGCGCGCACTTATTGTGTCCCGGGGACTTATTCAGTGACTCGGACGGAGTGTGGATTCGGTGTATGTATAGTGGTGCGAGAGTGGAATTATATAGGCGGACTGCTGCAGATGTAAATAACTATTATTAAGTTACATAGTCAGATGTTATTCACTACTCACCAACTATTAGGCACCTACTAAATCAGCTATTCTTTTTAAATGGCTTAAAACAAATACTAGTAATTAGTGTTTCAAGAGTGGAATCATAGACGTGAATGATTAAAAAACCGGCCAAGTGCGGGTCAGTCTCGCGCACAAAGGGTTCCGTACCATTATCTATAAAAAAAGTTTTAAAAAAGTTTCTTGTATGGAAGCCCCACTTAATTTTTTTTTTTGTTTTATTATTTGTTGTTTTAGCGGCAACAGAAATACATCATCTGTGAAAATTTCAACTGTCTAGCTATCACGGTTCTTGAGTTACAGCCTGGTGACAGACAGACAGACAGCGAAGTCTTAGTAATAGGGTCCCGTTTTTACCCTTTGGGTACGGAACCCCAAAAAAGGGTACTGATGAGTTTAGATTATTGTTATTTAATTTCAAACATTTTAACACATTAACTACCAAGAATCGCTGCGCTACGTTCGTAGCCGATACCGTTGATTTTCCCGTGCCTAGCGGAAAGCGACTACGGAGTTCCTGGCAGTGAAAGTGTTAAAAAAACAAGTTCTAATATTCGTGAGAGTTTAAAAATGCCATATTATAGTATAGAATATGTCAGCAGCACTTGTCCAAATCCACACTAAACATTAATACCTCGAAAGTGGCTCTGTGAGTTTAGATCGCGTCCGTTTCTAGAAAAAAGCGGGAAAAAACGACAAACCAATCATACGTAATTATTGCACCGGCTCGCAAAATTTCAGGAGGATCGGTTTAGAAATGCAACCTGTTGAGAAAAGCCTGAAAGCCGGACATACGAACTCATTTTCCCCCAAGCTGAAACGGAGATCTTCGTTCACTTCGCTCTTTCAATAAAAGCCTAAAATGCTTTGATTCCGAGATAATCACCACCATTCCTGCTGAAACCCAATCAGTACCAGCCGTGTCCGACGTTTTAACCCTTTTGCCTAGTAACCGCCATCACGTATGCACCGCAGGGAGGGTCGACTAGGGAAATGACATTTGGACGTCTAATGAGTCCGGTGAGTAGGTACAATGTCGCATGTTATAATTACGTTTATTACTGAGGAAACATTGAATTGACCCTATAAAGGCAAATGTACGAGTACAATGTTGTCGTATCGTGGCAGAGGTTTTTCAGAACCGTTGGTAGTGTCAGTCATAGAAGATTCTGATGGTTGTATAGAACTTTGACAACGAAGTATTTTGTACACTCTAAACTTTAATTTTGGAAGGCAGTTCTTGACTAATTTTTGCTTCATTAAATGCCCTGCTAACATAGTTTTTTTTGTAAATTGCTCGCAAGTAGGTAAAAAAACAAGATTTACTTTCGTTTAAAGATAGTTTCTCAGGAGTCTTACTGTTTAGTTGTACATATGTTGTCTAAGAAAAGTATAGTTATTTGACGATCAATTTATCCCAGTGAGTAGCGGCCCTACCTAAGTTTTGTTTTCCATGCCTATTAGATTTGCTACTGGGCTGAGAGAGGGAGAACATCTCGGACGAATCGTTGCGAAATACGGTCGTCATGCCATTACGGTCTCGGCCTGCCACGCCGTCAGTAAGATTTAACCAAATATTATTGTTATAACCAAAGCAAAAGTATTTAATACCTACACATCTCTCACAAAATAATCCGATAGAATTGCAAATAACAAACAAGACTGGAATGGTTATATCCAAAACTTCTAAAACCATACCCTTACATAACATGCGAAACCTAGCAAATTTTACATATACACATATTACATAATATAATTCGGCTCGAGTAGCTAACTCTGAAACCTTTTAACTAAAACCCGTATAATTTTATACTGAGTACTTCTGAGCTGTCACATTACTTGATCCAGAGCGGTTCATATGTCGATACACATTTCATTTATCTGAAGGCATGTGTAGCTTTGCTGGAAACAGAAAGTTCATTTGGATATTTCTAAAGATATGTATTTGGGTATTTTGATATTGATACAAAGTTTTGTCGGTGGTAGGTAATTTTCGTAACTTTGAAAGAAAAGAAAAATAATAATTGATTAGTGCAAAAACTATACATGAATAAAAGTGTAAAGTAACAAAACTTATCTCAATACACATTATTCTAAGTAAGTTTGCTGACCTATAACTGTATTACGTCACGAATACAATTCTCTACTTATATTATAAAGGCGATAGTATGGATGTTTGGATGTTTGTTACTCAATCACGATCATCTTGCACCCTTAAAGGCCTCCACCCACCGGACGCGTGTGCTGCGCGTGTGCTGCGCGTGTGCTTCGCGTGTGCTGCGCGTGTGCAGCGCGTGTGCAGCGCGTGTGCAGCGCGTGTTGGCCGCGTTTGAAGCGGTATATTCACACCGGAAGCGGGCGGCGTGTAGCAACGCGTGTGCAGTGCGGCTGCCGCGCCGCTGCCGCGCGGGTGCTGCGCGAGTGCCGCGCGGGAGCTGCGATGCAGCTGCGCTGGTGCTGCGCGTGTGCCGCACGTGTGCCGCGTTCGATGTGTGTCGGGCGCGTTTGAAGCGGTATATTCACACCGGAAGCGGGCGGCGTGTGCTGCGTGTGTGCCGCGCTGCTGCTGCGCTGCAGCTGCGCTGCCGAGTTGTAACTTTAGCGTGTGCCGCGCTGCTGCTGCGCTGCCGAGTTGTAACTCTAGCGCCGCGCGGGCCCGCCTTCGAAACGCGTTCGATGTGTGTTTGAAGTGTAGTTTCAATGCTTTACAACTTGCGCGCGTGCTGCGCAGCGCACGCGCCGCGCACGACACGCGTCCGGTGGGTGGAGGCCTTAAAATAAGCCTTATTGACCTGACCTCAATCACTATTATCGTCACTAGACAATGATATACATACTTATATGGGTACTAACCCATAGTACAAGCTTTACTTAGTTTGGGACTATGTCGATTTGTTTCACCAAAAACAAATAGTTGGGGCTTAAACGAATCACTTTTCTCCGCACCGATTCCTCTTAGACCAAGAAATAAAGCGTAACCTAGACATAATTCGATAACTCGTTGTTTTTATTATTTTATTGGATATTATTATTAAGTACCAAATATAAATTAGATATATTATGTAAAAAATCCGCGGTCGTAACTGTATTTAAAAAAAAACATGAATATCGTACACTTCCTAACTTTGTCCTAAAAGGAAAATAGGTTACCAAATACCTTGTTAGTATAATTTTGTGGTGCATTCGAATGCGATAACTTAATAGCAAAATTAAACTGAAACAACATTTGCATCTACGTTATTTTTCAGAGTTTTCATCTGACCTCAATATCTAGATAAGCCAAAATAATAACCATGATTTTTGTATCTGTTTAGGCTATATTACGTCTTTTTAGATATTTAAGTCTAAAATTAAACATTTAAATTAACGGTTTCAATAATACTATATTTCTCAGTAGTTAAAAATCGTAACCGTGAAATTTTTGTTTAATGATAGCTTTTTGTGTACTATAATCATGTTTTCATCAAAATTAAACATGTTAATGGCACGCTTAACAAATTGAAAATACACGCTAATATAATCGCTCCAGAATTTTAAAAAAATGTGTCCCCCCCCCCTCTAACTTTTGAACCATAAGTTTTAAAAATATGAAAAAAATCTCGAATGTAGAAATTTATAAAAACTTTCTAGGAAAATTATTTTGAAATTGATAGGTTGCCGAGATGAATAGGTACTAGAATCGCTCGCGAGCCACGACTCGCGACAGCACGGTCGGGAGTTGAGGCACAAAGAAATGACGACCTTATGGTGCAAGAAATAACGTTCATATTGAAACGTAAGTAAGAAAAAAAATCAATTTATTAGTTTAACGTGGTTTTTTTTTGCTTAAGTTGTTTCTTATAGTACTAATAATATATTAATGGCATAAACTAAACACTTTTGAAGTAGTTATGTATTTTGGTTTTCCAAAAATGACCAATATTTGAGATTTTGCATATACGCAAAGAGAATCAGTTTAATTTTTGATAATTTATCAACATACATTATATTCTATTCAGAATAAGTTGTTGAATTACAGTTATCTATTATTTCTGGTAAGATTTGCCAGAAAATGTGTCACTTACTGAACCTTCTTTATTAATGATAGTCCCAATTGATGAATTAGTTTAATTTAGTGTTCTTTAACTGGAATGCAAGCGTCATATCATAATACAGGTACCTTTACAAAGTTATTTATTATGATGTACTTATAAAATCAAAATATGTTTAAAATCTAGTATTTCGTTTTTTTTATAATGACGCGCAGCCTTAAAATGTTTAATTCGTTTTATTTTAACTGTAACTAACCATACTTTATAACATAGAAAAAGAAAATTACAGTTATCGAATTATGTCTAGGTTACGCTTTATTTCTTGGTCTATCTGCCTACAACGTCTGTGTACCTTATTAATAAATGCAAAAGCTCGCATCGGGAACTTTTCGTTTCTATTCGAGACCGAGAACACGTTTTATCGCTATATATTATTCAACAGGCCTTACCTAGAGCGGGGACGGTTGAATTCGCGTAAATAATGTTGCGCGTTCATTTTTAAATGAACAATGTGAACATTGAATTCGTGAATATCGGATTGTGACATGCTTACATACGTATCTTGATAGCTTTTTTTCTTGCTCGTCACATCAGCCGAATGACGTCCACTGCTTGACATAGGCCTCCCCCAAGGAGTACCGAACTCACTCCACCTTGTGGGAAGTCTCTAACCACGCTGCGTCTTCCGGTACGTGGTAGTCTGTATCGACAGTGATGACATATGGCACTGAAACGTGGTTTATTACTATGGGCCTCATAAGAAGGCTCAATGTCACCCACAGGGCGATGAAGAGGGGTATGCTAGGAGTGTCTCTGCGTGATCGCATTACAAAAGAAGCTATCCGCAGTAGAACTAAGTTAACCGATTAGCCCTTCGAATAGCTAAACTTAAGTGATAGTGGGCGTGGCACATTGCACGTAGAACCGATTGCCACTGGGGCGGAAAGGTTCTCGAGTGGTGACCTCGTGTCGGAATTCATAGATACTTTGACGTAATTATGTAGAATCATACGCGTTGGTGATAACAAGAGGGTGTGTGTGAACCATAATGATTAACATACCTCGATACCTCTACCTATACGAGTATCTATGCCAAAAACGTGTTTTGGAATTAGTCGATCATTTTAACAGGATTGAGTATTGTACAGATGTCTGTAGAAAATAAATATTTCTAAATGGGAAATTATAAAAAAGACATGTAGTTTCATAATCATAATTACATAAAAAACACATAAGGGGTAGGTAATAATATGCAATTCAGTAATATATATTAAGAGCGCTTCTTAGCATAAATGCCTCTGAAATGCCTATAAATGATAATTAAAAAAATACCCGCCAAAAATGAAGCATGGAATTGGGAGTTCTTGCAGGGTATAGGTAGATATTAACTGCTAATAAAAGATATAAAATCAACCCCTGAGGGGATGAAATAAGGGAAATTCGGTATGAAAAAGTTGTTAAATCTAAGCTTATGAAGCCTCTAGGGGAAAAATAAGATAATATTTTGGGTAGGTAACTTTTCCCGCACATAAGCTTGTCAAAGTATTTCATGGGCTGACCACACAAAATTCATTTTTTGAGGACTCGTCAAAGCTTGTATTTTGGGCGATAGACGACGATATATTGACGTTCCAGACTTCTAAAGATTAACTATACTAATATTATAAAGAAAAAAAGTCTGTGAGTGTGTTAGCTTTTGTAAATTTGTATGTCATTGGTAATCCCCGGAACCGCGTACACGATTACAAAAATGATTTCATCTGTAAACGAGGGAAAAGGTCGTTAGCACCATTAGTTAGGTTACTAGCAATTATCGATACACTGTGATTGGTGGTATGTTCGTACTCCTAATGTGCCATACAAAACCAAATAGCAGTGCTGGCTCGCTTCCAGCGGTCGTGTCCGGGTCACAGGTACTCCCCGTGTTGTCTAACGTTAGTTATGACCTTATTTTGTCATCTATTCGTGTTAGTGACAGAGAAAACGATGCAGTTGTTGAGAAATGGGTAATAGCGGCCGGGAAAAGTCACTTTTTAGTCGACTGCCGAACATTGGAGAATAGTCTTACGAATGGTATGTCCATATGTCCATTACTTATGTAACTGCTACGTGCTAAGTACTACATATTTTGGGTATGTGATGGTACTTAACTATTTTATGGAATTTATTACATAAAAAACTCCCCTCAACATTCGCTTTGAATGGGTTTAACAAAAAATATATACATAACACAGAACTTATATACAAAACATACCTGCATAAGTGGCAGCCCTTGTATGCTGGTCTCGAGAACTGTACATAATATAAATCATTCAGTTTTATGTTAAGGGCACGTTATCCGAAATCGAGCTATTTTACATTCAATAATAAACAATGAAATCTTGAGTTTAATGATGGGATATTGAGTTATGTTATATTTTAATAATCGCCCTTGTTACTTTTACGGACCGGAATACGAAATTTTAAACTTCGGTCGATCATATCATGCCAAGAAAAAAGGGAATATTCTGATAATATTTAGAGTCATAAAGTGAGGGCAAAATTAACTCAAGTGAATAATGACAAAAAATAGGTAATGATGTAAAGAAGATCTTTTTACGGACACTTTCTTCAAAAATATCTTTAATATACACAATTTATCTGGGAAAGTGACCTGCGCGTCTCGTTGTAGTAGGCAGATGTCCGCACGGCCTCGGGCTGGACGGACGTCTGTAGCGATTTTTTCATTTTACAACCGTGATTTTCGCAAATTTAATACCAGCAACCAGATAATAATATGTGTTTAGGGAAAAAATATATTAATATGTGATGTTGTTGGATAAGCACTCAAACTAGATGATATGGTATTTTTACAAACGCACTAATATAAAAGTTAAAAAAACATGCCATTACAACGCAATTTTCCACATTTTTCTTCTTCGAGCCCTTTCTTAATGTAAAAAGTTTCAATTAGTTTCTTTAGTATCAGGAGTATTTTTTTATTACACAGGCCACATTGTCTTTTACGCCGTATAGCTGTATGTGTGTGTATTTGTGATAGATTTATAATGACATATTTTAGTACGTCTGATATTTGACATACATGTCATGTTGCCTTACGCAATTATTGATTTTGCAAAGCTAATATTCTAATTATAAGGTGTAATTTTATTGAAGGCAGTTACATAGGTACCTATATACTGTGTATACTTTTCGTATAAGTATAATATGATAAGGCAAGTAATTGTTTCATTTTATTTACTTTGAGGCTAAGGAATTCTCTAAATTCTAGAACATTATAACATATGCTGGTTATATACTGTGGATGGAATATTTTATGTATGTGTCGGAAGCACGGCCTTGTACAAAATTCTATGCCTAACTCACTCTATCTTATAACTTCGTATCACTGTTTGAATTTACACAGCTTCAAGATTGCCACATGATTTTGTATGTTTTAAGTGGTTAATGACTCTCCTTTAAGTACAACCAGGAAAACGTTAGGATGCTTTCATAATGTAAGTCAGTGGGATAATCATAATCAGATCACATAACGTTCCGAACGCGTGGTAGGACAATGTAACTGTCATTTTTCCATATAATAAGTGACAACCTGACGCGCGTACAATGCATTACGCGATCGACCTGCAGAAGTGTGGATATGTTTGGAACAAAAATAGACATACCTACTTTTGCATGTTTATAACGTTAGTGAAAACTTAAGTACCTATTAGTCTTTAAGAATGTAAATAAAAGTTTTAATGTTGTTGTTTTGTGTAGTGTTACAAACGTATTTGGTTGCATTTGAGAGCACAAATTGCTTTTTTTTACAGAATCTGCATGAAGTGACGTCTTGAACTATTTATATTCATACATTTAAATAAAATAAGTGCTTGCCTACAAAATCGGTATCTTTTATTAAAATAGCCCAAGCTTCGAAGCTAAGAAATACCAAAATATTTAAAAATAAAGGTATATATTTGTTCGGATATCACAATTCCATTTTTCATCGCCGATCTTACACACATCCTGTAGGTATATCAAGACACTTCTTTAGATTCCGTACCTAATAAATTAGAATTTTCTAATGAAGGTAGCATACCTATTGTGATATGGGGTCAGTTTTATGCACATGCGTGGTGGTGGTGATAATGATGATGATGTGGTGTAGCAATTAATTCTGTAAGACCGTGGATAGTCGCGTTGTAAAAGACAGCACACACTTGTGCAAGATAAATTCTAAAGTCATTAACATTTTTACTTGGGGAATGTGATTTATTGAAATCAGTTGCATTTTTCTTGGATTCTCTTGAAATTAAGTTATACGATAGGAAGATCCATTTTTTTTGTTGGCAAAATCATAGGAAAATTTCATCAATGTTCTCTTGCTTATATTCATGCGATTTTTCACCTTAGTGGAAAATGCATAGAGTTACTATAACGTTGTCAATCTAACATAGGTAATATTGCCTTTTTAATTGTTTATCACCTACCGAAATGTATCTAAGAAACATACTTGGAATAAAATACGAAATGTCAACAAGTCTCTGTGATTTTCCAGTAAGATGTTTTGACAATTTCAGTTTCTCTAAGGAGGTTGGTGACTGGTTGAAATTCTTAATGTCACCAAAAAAATAATCAATCCTAGGTCAGTGACCTGTCTCATTTAAGTGAGATAGTGTGCGTGAAATGTAATGGTGTGCGTTACTGGGGAGAATTACGATAACGTTGCGCCGCCTAGCGGATATATATTGTGTCACGTATGTAGCTTTACTCGAATAAGAAAGCCTTAACCACGCATAAAACAGATTTATTTAAACGAATGAGTAAGCTAGTGAAACATGAGAAAACAAAACACGATCGTCAAAAATAATACATTTTTCTTTATCACCGGCCAGTGCGCTAGCGGCCGCGCGGCGTAGGTTTTGCCGTGTAGACTTCATGTAAATTGACATACTAATTTAATTTAGAATACTATAATCTTATTACGAAATAAATTAATCTGAATCTGAACATGTTGCCAGATTAAATTGAAGAAATAATTGTGTTTGTAAATTTTCTATTATGGTTGTCTCGATGAAAATAAAACCCCTTTAGGTTTTAGTGAGATTTTTTTTGATCGTTTTTTGTCTATTACTAAAATAAATGATTTTTTGTACTGAATGAATGTCTTCTTTCTGTCTTCCTTTCTTTAATTTCTGTGTATTTAAATATTTCACTCTAATAAATACATATCGTCGTCTTGTACCAATAACACAAGCCTTATTGAGCTTATAATGGGATTAGATCGCTTTGTGTAAGATTATCCCTCAATATTTATTATTTTATTATTTATTATTAAGGTCAAAATGCCCGATCGCAATTTCTCTTTTCTATAAAACGACGTTGTAATGGTACATGAGGGCAGTTTATGTCAAAGCAATGGGTTAAATTCGACTAAGAGGATTTTTCTTCATTCGAATTTAAGCCATGCCACGTTGACATAACGTTCCCATGTCAACACTAGTGCAATGTCGATGACAAGAAGTATACAAGTTCTTCCGAAAATCACCGTTAAAAACCATCCCCGAATAGAACAAAAACGTCCCCCTTTACGTTAAGCTAAATTAATTCCAATAAATTACTTCATCCTACGAGAATTCCCGGTTTAATTACAAGAAAATCAGGTGGCGGGGGAGACGGCCCCACCTGGTCCCGGCGATAGGGCTCGATATTTTTATGAGCCTGATGAAGATTTACTGGCCCTTAATGGAAGGAGTTCGTAACTGCTTACGCAAACACCTATCTTACAAAAATATCAACCCCCAAAAAGACACCTTATTGCGTGTCAATAAAGTTTATTATATAAAGAAAGATGTAAAGAGATATGTGGTTAAGATGTTAAGGCGCTGAAATGTCGTGTGCGGTGCGAATTTTGGGCGCCAAGTGGAATGTTTTTATGCCGCATTTTACATCGGTTTGCCATTAGGGTTGTTTCAAGTTTGTGTTGCTTTCTTTTTTATTAATGTATGCATACTTTCCAACTTTGTAATTTTTGAGTTATCAACAAAACTTGGTAAGGCACCTTGGCGCCGTCCTTGGCAAAATCGTTATGGTATTCAATAGTGGTTCAATGACGTGGGGAGCGAACTGAATATTAAATATTAGAAAAGGCGACCTTGAAACAGCGTAGCGATAACATAACTGTAAAATGGCCTCATCGTCGCGCTCAGCAGCCAGCATGTTGGATGTCATGTGGACGGGGTGTGCGTCAACAACTTAAGTTACGCTGATGACATGGTGTTGCTAAGCGCGTCGGTGTGTGGGCTCAGGAGGTTGATAAGTATATGTGAAGAGTACGCTCTGGATCATGGCTTTAAGTACAATGCAACAAAAAGTCAATGCATGGTCTTTGAGGCCGCTGGAAAATGGCCGTTTAATGTTCTACCAATTAGGCTGAACGGAACTCCACTAGAAAGGGTGACTCAGTTTAAATATCTGGGCCACATCTTGACGGTCGACCTCAAGGACGATGCAGACTTGGAGAGCGAGCGGAGGGCCCTGTGCGTGCGAGGTAACATGATAGCCCGGAGGTTTGCACGGTGTTCAAGGGACGGGAAAGTGACTATATTCAAAGCTTACTGTACGTCCCTGTACACGTGTAGCCTCTGGGTGAACTACACGCAGAGAGCGTACAGCGCCCTCCGCGTCCAGTTCAACAAGGCTTTCAGGGCGGTGATGGGGCTGCCCCGCCGCTGCAGCGCGTCGGGCATGTTTGCGGAGGCGCGCACAGCATGCTTTCATGCGAACATGCGCCTGCGCGCTGCATCCCTGGTGCGCAGGGTCAGGGCCAGCTCCAACACCGTCCTGGACTGCCCGTACATGCAGCATTGTTGTGCGAGGCATATTAGAATTAATTAATATCATTTATGTGTTGTATATTATTATTATCTATTCAATTTCTACTTGACAATTATCCTAATCTTAATTTTATTATTGAATATTGTAATTATATAACTATGAGTCTTGTTACTTGAAATAAACGAATTTAAATTTTAATTTTAAAATTCTGGTCTTCTATATATCGTAGTTGTTCGAAAGTTGAAGGAAACACGTGACATTAAGTACACTAACATGGCCACAGGGCATTTTTGTGAGCCCATTGTGTGCCCCACTGCTAGGCAAAGGCCACCCCGTGATCTCCATGCGTGCCTGCTAGGTACCTCTTCCGCCCAATTGCTCCCATCCCGCCATCTCCGTCGAAGTCGGCCCCGTCTGCGTCGCCCATCATGTGGCACCCACTTGGTAGCCACATTAGCCCACCTGTTTGGATGCATGCGACAGACGTGGCCGGCCCAGTCCCACTTGAGCTTGGCAGTTTTCGCACCCACATCAGCTTTGCGTGTTTTGGAGCGCAGTTTAGTGTTTCGGACCCGATCCGTCCTTTTTTTCACAGGACATATATTATAATAATCATTGCAAAATTATAAAACTTTTTTTAATAAAATAACTAACTGCTCAGCTCGGCTCAGCGCCCCAAAGGCAGTCTTGGCCTCCAACACGAGTTGTCCCGATCTTGTGCTATTTCTCGCCAGTTCATGGCTTGAAGATTGCAGCAGGTCTGATTGGACGTCGTCGTTCCATCGATACCAGCACGGCTATCACGCGACGCCGCGCGAGCTCTCTCGATGTTTCTCGCACTACCCGTCCCTCTCTTTATAGAACACTTAAAACAATAGGTATAGTGAGAGAAAAATCGAGAGTATGTCGCAGCCGTCCCATGGTAGACGTGCTACGCTGTTATTCGCTACGCGCTAAAGCGGCACGCCCCGCCGATCACCCGTCACGTAACTAGACCTCTACCTACGCTAGGTTACTACGCATCGCGGTGTCAAGATATATTTGAGGGTGAGCGTTGAGGTGAGCTTAAAACAAGTTACAGAATGGGGGGGCTGGGGCGTCCAACTGGTCGCCGCCCGGCTGCACGGCCCAGATAGGTTCGCGTCACGATCTTCCTATACACGTCGTAAGGACGGTTATGACGTGACCGAGCTAGCGGAGCCTGTAAGTTTTCGTTTCTCCAATGATGTTGGGCGGCTTTAGAGTCCGGAAAAACGCCAAAATCGAAGATCTTGTGGACGCGCCCAACATAAGAATTTATCTTATACAAGCTGCCTTAAATAACTGTTTTATTCATTTGCTCACCATACAACCTGTCACATTAATATTCAATGGAGGTACTTACACTTAAAGAATAATGGAACATAAGCCTACTCAACGATTCCAGAAAAACCTACACGAAACCTTTTAAAAGATCCGAAACAGACTTGTTTATTTAAATTATTCATAGGATTTTAGAAATTACAGCCCCCAGCTAATCTCCCTCGAATGTCACTCTCCCTTATTTTGGGAAAAACATTAACATTGAAAATCAATGTCTTATTAAAAAAATATACAACAGTCAAGCGGGAGCGGATATAGCACGTTCGTGACGCGACAATGTTCTTCCATGCATACGAAGGGGACTTTAATGCGGTGCAACAAAGTTGAAAGTTAATTGTTTCGCCGCTTGTTTGAGGTGGTTTGAGCGGGCTGTATTATGTTGGTACGAGTAATAAGATGCTGGTCAAAACAAAAGCTGAAGTTTAGTTTTATAAGCAGCTGCATAAATACAATTTTTCTCTACCCTCGTGGCGCCCACGCGCCTTTTAAAAGGCCGTGTCAGTTAATGAAAATTCAAATTAATTCCACTTAAGAGAAACTTCAAGTTTCACTGTTCGTTTTTGCGTGCTGGGTGCTAGGAGGCTATGCCAAGTTATAAAATAGAATTCTCGGTGAATAACTTTATAACGTTACGAATATCTACATGCTAGTATTTGTCGTCCGAGCCGTATACACGCTATGAGATTTGAGGCCTTGTGATCTAACTTGCCGTGGCGTTTACAAAATTGTATTAAGTAATCGCGTACATTTCACTTAAGTAAATGAATCTTTATGAGCCGATTTTTTTTCTAGAACTTCTTCAAGGGGAAAAAATAATTCAACACACATATAACGTGCATTCTAAAATCACACGTGTAAAGTTATTAAACAATAATATGGCACTAGTTCTATGCGATGATCAATCCGGCTCGAAGGACCATGGCGAAGCCTTGGAATGCTCGGATACAAAAAATATGTCACAAATACCATGTTATGGCGCTGCGACTTAAGAGAGGAGAGATCGTTGCCTAGCTACAAACAACGTTAAAATATAGACCTATAGAAAAACTATACTTTATGTTGCTATCGCTTCCGCTGGTCACTTAAAGCCTCCACTATTAAAAACGATTTCATATAACCCTCTCAAGCAATAAACATGCCCCTTTTATGGGAACCACTAATAAACTCGAAGCCGATACTCAAAAGGCCGTGCCTCCATGAACTGGAAATACTTATATGCCCTTTTAGCCACTACTTGAATGGGTTTAGTGCTCTAATGCGGCTGGTAGACGCTAATTACTGGGAGCGAGCTTCCGGAGTTGGGAGTTGGAGACGCCTCAAAGACTGCTCCCATTTTCGGTGTTCTGTTAAGTCGATTGTGGTTGTCATTTTAGCACAATTTTGGTTGAGGTAAATGAAAGTTTAATAGGTAAAACAGAAGAAAACGAGGAGAATAAGGTCATCTAGTTAAGGTTTTGTCTCTGTAAGTTTTTTATAAGTATTGGCTAACCAATTAAAGAAGACAGAGGTCAAGAAGGGTTTATAATAAGGACCGTGTCTCTATGGAGTTGAAATACTTATATAACCTTTTAGCCATAACTTGAATGGATTTAGTGCTCTGACGCTAATTACTGGAATCGAGCGTCCAAAGTTGTGAGTTGGAGACGCCTTAAAGACTACTCGCATTTTCCGTCTTCATTTAAGACGATTGAAGTGGTGTCAATTTAGCACTATTTTGGTTTAGGTTTGAAACTATTTTTGTTTAATTGAACGTTTAAATAACATACAGGGTGTATTTAAAACGGGGCAGTGAGTAAACTACGTGACACACGGAATGATCTTAGAAGTAACGAGACCCATTTTGCGTTCAAAGATTTTTCAAAAAATCCTCACAACACGGTCGGGAATCGAACCAAGTTAAATCTGATACCTAATAATTTATAGACACCGAGTCAATTAGGATTTATTCTTGGCTTAAAAGTGCTGCCGTCACGTTTATAAATATGCAAACGTTTTAGAACTTACGTATATGTAATAAACCTCAAAGGTATACGAAAACAATAACATTCATGAGAATACAAAATGTTCGTCTAATAGTCATAATTCACAGCAGGCCTGTGGCTCTGCAGACTATTGCAAAATCCATAAATTCTATTACGGATAAAATCCTTTGCGATCCGCTGCAGGTTTGTTCCCGTGATGACCGCCAGTTTCAGATGCCTGGTGGTAAGCAGATACCGTAGTATAAAGCCGTTTGCGACTCCATACCGACCCTTTAATGATTTATGGACAGATGATAGACCATCACTTTTTTTTGGGGGAACAGGAAAGGAATATAAATTGTTCTCTTAACAGATCATGGAATAAGAACAAACATAACTAGAACCCATCTGAACAGACAAGACAGTATCGGAATCCTTGGCGTCGACATTTCGAGTGAAGTCCAGTTCCGCGGGCATTTAGAGGGTAAGGTCAAATTAGCCTCAAAAAAGCTCGGTGTGCTCAACAGATCGAGACAGTATTTCACACAGGCCCACCGCCTGCAGCTTTATAAGTCGCAGGTCCGCCCACACTTGGAATACTGTTATCATCAATGGGCAGGGGCACCTCAATACCAGCTTCTCCCTCGGGATCGCATCCAACGGCGAGCAACTCGAATTATCGACTGCCAGCATATTTCGGATCGGCTTGACTCCTTGGCGCTGCGTAGAGATGTGGCCTCGCTCTGCATTTTCTACCGCATGTATAACGGGGAGTGCTCCGAGGAATTGTTCGAATTAATCCTTACCGCCTCTTTTCGCCATCGTCCAACGCGACAACATTACCATCCTCACCACTTAGATGGTTGGCAGTCCTCAACTGTGCGCTTCTCCAGAAACTTCCAGCCACTCACAGCTAATCTAAGAATAAGAATAAGAATAAGAATTTATTTATTTAGCACACAAAACACGGAAAAAAGAAATACACTCAAAAACGTAACCTTAAGTGCTAAACGGGAGCCTCACTCAGCATGTTGTCACGGGGGCCGTGACGCTGGTTTTCAGTGAGAGCCCCAAAAATAAATAAAACGACTAAACTAAACAAACAATTTTATAATTTTTAGGCACTGTATGTCTAAAAATTACAAAAGTGAACTTAAAAACTAGCGGGTAACATTAGAATCATTCGACAGTGATTTATATGCATGCAACACTGAAATGTAATTGACTCTGTTCGTACTAAAAAATATGAAAATAAAAAAGTGGTAATAACCAAGCGTAAAACTACTATTACAATGAACAAAATCTTATACAGATAATAAATAATAATAATAATAATAGCTATGTGTTATGTAGCAATAAGATAAGTAAGCAGCCTACTGCAACAGTCGGATTGTAGGTACCTGTGTAAACGGTAAAAGTAAGTACCTATCTACCCACAGATTCATTTTATAAGTAACAAGTATTCAAATATTCAACGACCAATTTGTACATTAAAAAGATGTATCCGGAGTTTTAATTTAAAGCTATGAATGGACTTTAAGGCGCGGAGAGGAGGAGGAATGATGTTCCAGCACTTAGTTGCTGCGTAGCGGAAGCTACCTCGGAATGCTGCCGTGTGCGGCCTTGGACAAACAAGCTGAAGGAATCTCGTTGACCTGACTCCCGAAGACCTGGAGTTACGAAACCACATAAACTTATTGTAAAGGTATGAGGGAACCTGTTTATTAACTAAGCCAAACATCAATGTGGCTAGGTGTAGTTTTTGACGTATGGACATTCTCAAAATACGATTTTGATTCAGGAATGGCGTAACGTGCGTGCGCGGCGGGATATGGAAACAGAAACGCGCACAAGCGTTTTGCACTCGCTGGACCAGTCTCTGCGTTCGCGACAACAGACGCGGCGCGTACACAATGTCACCATAATTTAATTTTGATAGGACAAGTGTATCACAAAGCTGTATCCTAAGTTCGACATTAAGAAAGTCGCGAATTTTGTATAGTATTTTAAGCCTAAAAAAACAGTTGCGCACAGTATCAAGCAGGTGTTGTTCAAAGCGCAGCTCGCCGTCCATAACAATTCCAAGATTATGAGCCTCGCGCACACGCATGACCGGATCGTCGAATCTGTGGAATGGATTTTCGCCTGCGGTATTTCCGGACCAATACGACCTTCAAACCTTCAAGAAACCACCGCGTACACCCATCTTAAAGACCGGCAACGCAGTCACACCACCTCTGGTGTTGCAGGTGTCCATGGGGAGCGGTAATCGCTTACCATCAGGTGATCCGTCTGCTCGTTTGCCTCCTATCACATTAAAAAAAAAAAACCTGACCTTCAACAATTTCAGATTGGTCGCTTTTGCTGTAATAAGCAGTAGCTGTGTTACTTTTTTTAATTTTATTAATTTATTCTTTAGAAAAAAAATTATGGTACGATTTACATTCGAAAAATTTAATGCTCCGAGCCGGATTCGAACCGGCGACCACAGGCATTCATGGCCCGTCGCTACTACCAACTGAGCTATCGGAACAATCTGGTTCGGGCACCAAACCCGGCGGGTTCGGGTTCGAATCCGGCTCGGAGCATTAAATTTTTCAATTTTTCCTTTCATTTAAAAATTTGTAATTTTCTATAGCAGCGTTACTGCTTCAAAAACAAATATTGATTTACATTCGATTCAATTTCGCCAAACATTACGTTTATCGGCGAAAGGTACACTCACTTCCAGTTATTTACCAGCGGGTTGACTACGCAACGCTCCGTCCGCGCGCGTATCAGGTTTAATTGTCATTTTTAGTGTGGAACGTGATATTACTTAGGCACCACAGGTATATTTTGATCGGTCGCTTCGCATTCCAATTATATTTTAATGTGTTTGTGCTCGTTTTCAATTCACGTGAATGTGTTTATGTGATTGGGGTTTATTTGAACTTTAGTTTCTCCCTGCGACTCCTTGCGCGTGGAACTCGTTTGTAAAGTAGCTGCATACTAACTTTCGCCCACTATTTAACCCCCTACTAGGGTATGTTTCGGGATAAAAACTATCATATGTCCTTCCTCGGGACTCAAACTATCTATATACCTCATCTAAATCGGTTCAGCGGTTTAAGCGTGAAGAGGTAAAAGATAGATGGACAGACAGACAGACACATTCTCATTTATAATATTAAGTACTTATGGATAGATGCACGCCTATGTGCAACAAAAATCTCATTTAACACTTTCGCAACCAAGAACCCGCCTAGCGGGCGCCTACGCCGTAGTCGCTTTCCGCTACATACGAGGAAAACCACAGGATTGGCTAGCAAGATCGTAGCGCGTAGCGATTCTTGGTTACGAAAGTGTGAAAAGGTCTGTTGATGAACACTTAAATCAATTAATTACAAAGTTGTGAGTGCAGCAGCACGTGATCATTAGGTACGATCATTAAATATCAGTATTATACCCGCGGGAACAAATTACTTTAACGTGTGCTACAGCTACATTGTTCTTATACTCCAGAGAACAGTTTATGTAGTTTATGATAAGTATCTATACATCTGGTATATAAATCTGTGGGTAGTACCTAAAATTGTTTGTTTTTTTCATCAGTGTATAGAATGACCAAAGGTTTATCTCGTGGCTCCACCTGCATTCTGTGTAATAGGCGAGCGGAGCACCGTGAGTAAGTAATATTATATATATAACTATTTAGAATTTTGTAGGTATGTATATAATAGTAGGTATACATTCTCTTCTGTCACTAAAGCGGAATCTCGTCCGCATGTGTATTTTGACTGTCTTACCTACGGTGTGCAAACATGGTCTCTCACTGAGAGCCAGAAATCCAAATAGAATGTTTGCCAACGCGCCATGGAGCAATATTCTAGGTTTCTAAAGGACACATCGCGTCCGAAACACTATAATTGTGGTCAAAACAGGCATAGCTGACGTGGATACAAAAACTACTAGGCTCAAGTGGGACTGGGCAGACCACGTCTGTAGCATGCATTCAGCTAATAATATTAAAATGGGGATGGGCTAATATATTTAGGTACCAAGTGGGTGCCACATGAAGGGCGACGCAAACGAGGACGACCTGGATGGAGATGGCGAGACGACCTGGATGTATTCCTCAGCAATTGGGCAGAAGAAGCACCTAGTAAGGACGCATGGAGATCTCGGGGAGAGACTTTCGCCCAGCAGTGGGGAACACAAACGACTTGTAAAAAATATTTAAATGATGCGTGCGACATAAATCTTGAACAATTTATTATGGGTGGTCACACTTTGGAAGATTTAACAATGTCGTAACTTTAACGTAAATGTCACTTCGAGGCTAAGTAATTAAATAATTAATGTGTCCAATCAATATGACAGCCGCAGCTGCCATGACAGGGTTACATCACTGTGCAATCCTGCAAAGTATACCAAACCCACGTTTCATCGTAAATTGTGTAATCTTAGTATAGATAGAAGTATACATAATATGAAGCAGTATTTTGTAGCGAGCGACTGCGTCTCCTACAACACTGTATGACCTTTAGATGTCAAATATACGAATGTCACTCTCCGTACCGTACAAGTGCCTCACTTTTATGGACGCGGCTTAAATAGGCGCTCCTATAAAAATACTACATAGATATTCGCCTATTCTACAGATCGCCATACTATCAAATAAAGCATCATACTGAGTTGGGCCCATTACGTAACACGGCACACGTGAACGAAAACGTTAGAATGCGAGTACCTTACAGATTTCTACCCAAACGGTAGAACTAAACGGCTGCCTGGCATCGTTTTGACACCCCGCCCCCATCCCCGCATAATGGCAATGGCACCCATTCCGTGGGGCCAAGACTGCTGTGATTTCTTTCGTTCGCTGCACGGCACAGATTAACTTTTTCTTTTGTTTTTGTCTTGAATAGCGTGTCACAAATTAATGTTAGATTCTTGATTAGTATAGAGAATGGTTCGTATCTTAGACAGCTGCAGCATACGCTGGTATTGAGTTCCATTTCTGGTGAAATGGAACTCTAATCGTACCTTAATCACACCGACCCCTATAGGATAATGACAGCCTTTGTTGTCTCGGCGCAAATTGTTCTTTATTGGATGAGCCAAGTTCTCAAGTGACGTTTTTACCTCCGCTCCGTATTTATATGGCAATGAAAACATTATGGCAAGCAACGAGATGTCTGTATATAATAATAATAATAATAATAATATATTCTTTATTGCACCACAACATAAGAAAAACATGTTACAAGAGTACATAAATTTAAATAGAGGTAACAACAGGCGGTCTTATCGCTTTAGAGCGATCTCTTCCAGACAACCTTTGGGTAGCAGGAAATTTTCAAGAAGAGTTGTAAACCGGTAGTGCAGGTATAAATAAATAAAAAAAAAACTTAAAATTATATGACAATTTCAGAAAACATAAAATCATAAATAAGTATTGTATAAATACATAGATACATACATACAAACTATAACACAATTATATAAATATATTACAGGACAACAAGGCAACTTAAGGCAGCGACAAGTAATATTGTTTCAACAGATTTTTGAAAATTTGAAGAGATTTTGCACATCTTATATGCAACGGCAAAGCATTCCACAGCCGAACAGCCTGGAAGGTGAATGAGTTGTTATAGAACTTGGTGGATGAAGGCGGTGGAGCGAGAAGATGATTATGTGAAGATCTGATGGAAGTGAGGTGGTTAAAACGCTCTTTGAGATACGGAGGAGTTGAGGGAACAAATAATTTAATTAACTTATTTGATGACCACTTTAATCTAACTAAGTATGCCCATCTAGATTCTTCTTCTTCGTGTTTGAAATCAGTGCACACACCGCGAAAACATGCAAGCAACATAAAAGTTAAGGACTTAGACTTGCCTCAAAATTGCCCAATGTTGAACAATTTTGCAAAACTTGTGTTTTTCATAGATTAAATTAACAAGTGATTTGGATTCATATACCATTTGTCCGAGAATATAAATTTGTACTACTATTATAAAACCTGGAAACATAGAAGAAGAATGTTTCACTTTCATTTTGTCTTTACATTTTCTAGTTTCTGGTTTACAAATTCATAATGACGAAGGCAAGAAATCAAAGCAATACTTACCAAGGATGTAGCCTTCTATCTATTAAAAATGGAAGCTCGGTCCAGCAACATTCTTTTCCACATATCATTGGAGTAAATATACGATAAAAAAAGAAACAATTAATTAAGCAAACGAGTTCGATTTAATTGCACGTTTTCAGGGCTATTGCACCGTTCAATTATTCATAAATCCACTCGCTGAACACCCGATGACAGGGATACGGCACGTCCACATTTTTAATCCTTGTGAAGCCACTTTAAAGAGAAATATTCATATCAGACATTGTTTTAAATCAGCGTCACTTGATTTTTAGACATTTGTTTCTTGAGCACACTTCCCTGCGACAAATAAACTTACCCCAAGTTTGTATGTTGAAGGGAAGGGAAGCAAAATATGGACTGATGCAATCCGCATTGCCACAGGCGTCAATACCCAGCTGACGGTTGCCATTTCATCACTAACAACGATATTGTCGATAATACATCCGACACTCTCGCACTTCTTGTTGGAATATGACGGATGTCTTATCCATAGAGATAAAAGATAAAATGGCAACGATGCTAGGCAATACGCAACACAACTATCATAAAATACAGTGGTTTGGAGAACGGTCAAGAACTGCGGTGCTGATGAGAAAGACGTTTGTATGTATGAGATTATCTACTTTTCTGACAGAAAGTATTAGTGGTTAAGTGGTAGTTAGTGGCAGAAAGTAGGCATATAAAAAATAAAAATAACATTTATTTGGACTTAGCAATGTCTATAATACATTCATTTAAATCGTAGGACGATTTTCTGTCGCAGGTGAGCCGCTGCACTAAAGCAATCAATACGTAGCGCAGACTTATTCCATTCATATATGAATTGCCCTGAGAACTATCTGACTCGACGTACTCGTGTCACATTGGTATGACATTTGTCACGCACTCGCTTACACGCGCGCCAAGCTAACCCTCTCCGAAAGAGCCAACAAATGTAATTCACAACTTACACAATCTTACGCCTGTGTTCCCAAAAGGAATACGGCACATAACAGTTTAATTATAAGGTCTCTATAACAATTGCAGATTTAATGACAGGTAATTGTCACCGACCACAACACACCTTAACTCTATTCCCGTAGGAAGAAAGGGTTACAACACGTCATATATTTCGGATTAAGCAGTAACGTTTGCTAACGAAAATAACCAAATTACCTACAGGGTTTTTTTAACGAACTGCATCGAGGCAAATACGAAACAGTTACTTGTTGCTCTAACCAACTAAGCTATGAGAACCATGCCTGAATGCTGCATTTTTACTGCAAATTTTTCAACCATTTCCCTGTTATTACGCCCAGGCGCTATGGCCCAGGCGGTATGCCAGAAGGTTGCTGGTTCGAATCCGGCTTTAAACCTCTTTTTAGGGTTCCGTACCCAAAGGGTAAAACGGGACTCTATTATTAAGACTCCACTGTCCGTCCGTCCGTCCGTTTGTTTGTCTGTTCGTCTGTCACCTACCACTAAAAAACAGAATAAAATATATAAAAGGGCTAAAATAGTAAGGGGGTTCCAACATAATAAACGTGATGATTTTTTATAGATAGGTAACGGCTGTGTGAGTTCGTAGTTGTTTATTTCCTTTACTTTGGAATCAAAAATGTCATACCAATGTAATATCCATAATTATGTTGACTCAAATGGACCTCCTGTATGGGGAACCAATCAATTTAATGGACACATCAAGTTGCAAGAGCGTTGCGCCATTTTCTACGAGTTTATATTTGAAAGGATCTGCACGTTTGTTTGTATGGCTGTATTTGCGTTGCGGTATGTACATTAATGACATTAGTTCAGGCTCATCATCCTACTAGCGTTTTTCGTTGTGCACAAACATGCCCGAAGTCCGCTCCCACAATGGTTAAGACTATCAGAAAAAAGCGAGCGTGCACTGCATACGAACTGTTATTATGAACAGGAAAAGTCTGTTAGTTTGTCGCTTTGTAAATTTGCATGTAAGGAGTAATCTTATATGTAGACCGAATCGAAGAAATCCTTAAGGAAGGTCAGGTCAAGAGTACCCAAAACCGAAGAGCATGGATGCAGAATGTAATGAAAGTGAATCAAGCAAGAAAGGTTTGTCAAAATCGTAACAAGTGGAAATCCGTGATCTCTGCCTACCCCTCCGGGAAATAGGCGTGATTATTATATGTGTATGTATGTATGTAGATTTAACCTTACGGATGGACATGAGGTTCATGTGATGATGATGATGATGATGTGGTTGAGGTTCATGGGTTTGGAATCTATCATCATCATATCAGTTGAAAGATGTCCACTGCTGGACATAGGCCTTCCCCAAAGAGTGCCAAAGTGACCGATCCTGCGCCACCCGCATCCAGCGGAACCCTGTCATGTTTACCAGGTTATCAATCCACCTTGTCGGGGGTCTACCCACGCTGCGTCTTGCGGTACGTAGTCGCTACTCGAGAAAATTTCCGGGCCAACGGCCATTGGCTTTACGTGCAATGTGCCCGCGCCCACTGCCACTTGGATGGTTATATATCAGTTACCTTAGCTCTGCAGCAGCAATTCATTTCTGATGCGATCACGCAGAGAGACTCCCAGCATCTCTCCAGTGCCTTTCGCTCAAAGGGCAACTTAAATCTATATTTATGACCCAAATAAGCAATATTTACAGTTTTACAGTGTAAATTAGCTGAGGAACGTAATAAATTAGTATTATTTTTATAGGATTACGTCTTCTTCTCCTCATAACCTCATATCGATTGTGTCAGACTGTGCGGGACCAAAAGGTGGAAAATGCCGTTTTGCATCGCACGTATTCGCACTCGAACTCGTAAGATCATCGTGGTGGAAGAATTTTCCGGATTTGTAGGATTAGTAGAACATACTAAGGCTTATCACACATGCAAATTCCTAGACATTACTGCAAACGTAACCAATGGCCATTAACTGTGGACGTTTCGCAAACGGCGCCGACGGCCAAACATATCTATGTCAAACACAAATCAAGTCCACCCACAAGCGAATACGATACATCGTAAACAATGTTAACTGCTTTGGTATTAATCTGAATACATTATGAGCATTAATTCATATCAAATGTCAGATTCACCTAAAATATATATATTATAAACGCATGTTCGCAAAGCTGCCCAATTCACTTGTAGTATACCGAAAGGTTATCTTATACTGAAAATTACAATTACACGTAAAACCTTTCAACCGAAAATTCTATATTTATTATTGATGTCGAAAAACTGTCAGGCTCAAATCCTTAGGCTAACCATTCGAAACGTGTGTAATTCTATAAAAAAGAACAAATAAGTTTTACGCTACTGCTATTCGCAAAGTAACCTTTACAGTTGAATATTTTAACCTTTAGGGCACCTTTAGCTACAACTGTTTTATTTAAAATCTCAGGTGTTCGTAACGGCTGCAAAAAACCTCATCAAAGTCAAACTATCGTACTTCAACTCTTCTTTTGTTTGACACTGCTCCCAAGGTGAGAAAAAGGTTTCACATTCCAAAAGTTTTGGGTATGCATGCTTCATCTTATCCATTGTCTGCACTCTCTATCAGTTGGACTGATCTTTCGCCAGAGCCACCAATTTGTAACCAACAATGTCAATTCTATGCCAAAAAATCAATTGGCTACATTCCAAAAAAAACTATTTAGTCCGTTAGTTAGATTACCTAAACATATTTGACACGTGTTAAAAACACGTTTATTTTGTCAATCAAACAAATAATTATGAAGAAATAGTCCTTTAAAGTACCGCGTGACGTCACATTATGGTGCACATTTTATCATAATGAGACGTAACGCGGAAGTTTAGTTTTAGGTCAACGGAATTTACTTCCCCTGAGTGTCGAAATATACGTTTTTTGTGGCATAAACGGCCATACCTTATTTTTAGCTTAGCTCAAGAGTATGATTTTTTCACAGCTTCAAGCTTTTTCTTTTTGACGTACAGAACGGAAGCCTTATAAAATAAAAAAATAACTTTCGACTAACCGCTTGTATAAAGAAGTCCTCGTGCAATATGCTCACGATCCCGAAGTTGGTGAACTTGAACACGCGATCCATGATCCACATCAGGTTGGAAAGGACCCCCTCGCGCGGGTTCCACGCGCCCATTAGTATGGGCACGTCGGCCGTGCTCTGGTGGTTGGCCAGGACTAGCGTGCGATGGTTCCCGCACGCTGCGGGCTCGTCACCGCTCTCCAGAACTGTGGACAAAGATATGCCTTGGTGAAAATTATTATCTCATCATCCTCCGAGCATTATTCCTGGTAATGCCCCTAAAGGAGCCCGAGGTCGGCTTTGACGCCTAACCCAAGATTTGGCATAGGCTTTAGTTTCATGAAAGCGACTGCCATCTGACCTTCCAACCCAGAGGGAAAACTAGACCTTACTGGGATAAGACCGGTTTCCTCGCGATGTTTTCCTTCACCGAAAAGCTAACTAATAAGGGTAAATAAAGGTAAATATTCCGTACATAAGATCAGAAAAATTCATTGGTGCGTGCCGGGATTCGAACCCACGACCGCCGCTTGACAGCCGCATGGCATGCCTGAACCACTAGGCAACGGTATGACATGGTGAAAATTATTATCTATAGATAACAAATTACAAAATTGATGTCACAGGCTTTTGATGGTTACATTTCACCATTATGGGTACAGTAGGGCGGACAAAACACGGGGACAACCTGACAAAAACTTATTTGTGAGAAAAAGACGTATGCTCTGTGAGCATGATGATGTCACTTATGTCATTAAGATGGCAGTTATATGGTTGATCTTACGACATGGCGGTAAACGTTCTGTCAAATTTTACCATCCGAATCGAATTAAGGCAAGGTCAGACGGAATGCACTTATAGTGATATCATTATAATCATAACAAAATCACAAGATGCCACCAAAACAGCTGAACCACATGAATTAAACAATCGAAGACACCAACGACGTAATAATCATTCTCTTAAGTGAAGACGATTCTGAACAGGGAGACACATGCCAAACTGAAAACACCCCTCTTTTTCGTCAGCATAAACAGTTGGTAGCCACCACCGCGTTAATCAAAGGGGCTTGCAATTTAGCAGCCTGAGGTATGAAACGGCGATAGTAATTTAAAACTCCTAGAAATCGTCTCATACCTTTAACTCTTTCTGGAGGTTTGTACTCCAGCAACGCGGTTACACGTTCGCATGGAGGTTGCACTCCCTCACCACTGATATTTTGTCCAAGAAATTTTACCTGTTCTGCACCCAGGACACATTTAGATGGGTTTATCACTACTCCGTACTCTTGCAAACGACGAAACAAACCTCGAAGATGCTCCTTGTAGGAGGCTTCGACAGGCGAAAATAGGAGTATGTCATCGATGTAAGGGAAGCAGTAATCGAGACCCCGTGTGACCTCATCGATAAAGCGCTGGCAGGTTTGGCCAGCATTTCGTAAACCGAAGGTCATAAAAGGAAATTCAAAGAGGCACTAGATTAATATTCCTCCTTGTATTACCAGCGGTTGGCATTAACTATGAAGTAAAAAGCCCCGAGAAACGATTACCACAGCTCTGGGGACAGCATGCCCTTGGCAAATACGAACCTCACTCGTAGCCTCAACTATTTATTTGCGAAACATTCCCATTTCCACAACCTCATTTACCCCCTTCATAACACTCAAAAGAGTACTTTACTGTGTTTGTAATAGAGTTGAATGTCAAAGCACAGGTGAGTCGAGATATGAGGTTCCTAAATGAAGGAGTGGCTTTATTGTGCTCCCGGAACCGGATTAAGCTTTTAATAAAGAAAAAGCATTAAGTTTCAAAATTATGTTTTCGTAGAGAGCTTTTTAGGCAGCAATGTTGTTGTTACAATTAATTAACATTTCATTAATTAGGACTTTTGAAAGTTGCTGTCGGCAGGAATGTCAAAGTTTCAGAAATATTGAAGTAATAGTTTTACTGAATTCGATTATTATGTGCTGTTTAAACATAACAATGTATTTTTTTGGCTAAATATTTAATAAATACTTTGTTTCAATCCTTCATGATTTTTAAATAGATTTTTAAATTTCGTTGAACGAAGTCTAAAAAGAATCCGCATAAAAAAATATACTTAAGCCCGTGATACACTTGATGAAAAAATATTAAATGAAGTGTTTCTTATTAATCTTCTTGAGCACTAAAATTTATAAGCGAAGTGAAATATTGCGGACATTCCACTCCAGAAACCTATGCATTTTTTGCCACTCAAAATAAATTATTGTGGGGTATTAAGATTTAAATTACAGTCTATCTACTTAAGTACCCCCCTCATCTCCCTAAATAAATAATTTGAGCTTCTATCAGTATCAGGGGCCGCGCTCCATAAAAATTATTAACATTTCATGAATTCGCGATTCTGTTTGCTAGGCAGCACTTGGAAATGGCAGTTTAGGATTCTTCGCTAAGAGGACATTAGGTTGAAGTATTCTCAAAACATACGTAGATTGATATTAATTAAAATGTATGGTGTTCTTAACTATACATATATGTATATTTCGTAGATTTAAATTTACGTTGCAGAATGGTAAGAGCAAAATGTTACTTCAATTAGTACAACTATTATAAAACCGACATAAGTAATTATTGTAAATTAAATGCCATAAACTTGTCAATTTAGTCCTACAGTTTCCACGTCTAATTGATTGAAAATTACTGAAATATTATTGCAACAGAAATAACGCTACTTATATTAATGTAAAACTTAAATTATAATTTGCGATTTAGAAGAGGATTGAAGTCTAGATTGCTTGCTAGACGTTCTTATGCCGAAATGAACTTTTTCACTCGAAACTACCACAGTCTAGCTACATAAATTCTAGAGATGAATGTAGAGCTTGCATTGTAGTTGTTAATAGTGCGCTAGTGCTGATTCAAGAAGGGTCCATATTGGCTGCCATAAAATTCGTGATCCTCATTTTTTTTGTACTAACGTATTGTAGTCATAATCATCGCGTCCTAAGTTTTTCGTCCTAACTTTTTTGTTCCTAAATTTCTGTCACTATCATTGGAAGTCATAATGATGAGTTGTCCTAAAACTTTTCTTCCTAATTTCATTACTAAGAACTTGCTTGAAGTCATAATTTTGTTAATCATAACATTTTTCTTCATAACGGACATATTTTATTATATTACATCATAATTATGTTAGTCCTAATATCATAACTAAGAACATACTTTAACTCCTAATTTCGTTTTTCCTAATGAATAAAAGCTTTCGCTAAGTAAATTGAAAAAAAAATCGGTTCTGGCGCTTCGCCGGCCGCTACCGCGGCACGCTCGCTTCGCTCGCTCGGCTCGCGCGCGTAGGGTCGCAGTACAACTAACAGTCCTCCTCGCTTCGCTCTTCGTCGTACCTACACGGACCTGCCTTAGGCTACGTCCGCACAGACAGGCGGCTAGAGTCTGTAGAGTCGATATGTAGAGTCAATATGTAGAGTCGATGTAGAGTCGATGTAGAGTCGATGTAGAGTTGATATGTAGAGTCGATGTAGAGTCTATATGTAGAGTCGATGTAGAGTCAATGTAGAGTCGATATGTAGAGTCGATGTAGTCTATATGTAGAGTCGATGCAGAGTCAATGTAGAGTCGATGTGTCAATGTAGAGACGTCTAGCTAGAGTCTTGTGACCTCACCTTGTACCTAGCGATAAAAAACCACACGTTTATTTACTTCGATAACGCCAAGTAACATTTATGATGAGAAATATTATGAAAAACAAATTTAGGATTAAAAAATGTATGACTAGTGTCATTATGAATTTAAATAAAACGGGCAAGTGAGTGTTATGGCGAAAAAAATTAGGAAACTAAAAATTAGGACCTGTGAAACTTATGATTACTGTCATTATGACTTCGAATGGTTATGACTTACGATCGTTAGGATCAAGAATTATTAGGACTAACGATTATTATGGCGTAAAATTTTATGACGAACATTTTCGGACTTCCAATAATAGGACTTAAAAAAATAGGTGAAACAAAGCGCCACCGAATCTTAAACCTGGTTCTTGATTCCGGTTAAAATAAATTTTGGAAAAAATGGTCTAAATATTAAGTACACTTTTGTTTATGTATCACATTTCTTCGAGATATATACTGTTACGTATACTTATTGCAAAGTACAAACAACATACATAGAATGCCTTTTACCTGACTTGTAGAAGAATAAGAATTTATTTTTACTCCGGATACCCCAAGATCCTTTTTTTTCCCGAGTCAGCACCCGACAAAGTGCGTTAACGTCTACTCCTTTAGATATTCCATTATCTTCAAAACCTCATCTCGTATTAAACTGAAACACACGGGTTTATCCCAGTGAAATATGCTTGCAAAGTAAATTGCACCACTTAAAAAAACCCTTAAAGGAGAGCAAACACGTTTTAACTGGCAACATTAGTGGGTAGCGGGTCGCTGGCAACACAGACTCAAAGAGAGCAGCGCAAAGCTTGCAATAGAAAAGCTTTCATTTCAGTCTTATTAACTTGCAATATTTGCGATCCTCGATGTTGAAATGGAATTAAGGTTTGCGATGCTCTTCTGTTTTACCTTTGCATCTAAATTGAAATGCATGAACACAAGATCATGGTGACATTTTGAGGAGTGTTATGTAGAAGTTCAGTCCACTTTTAAATTACAGTATCAAGTTAATACTTGTATAAGGTTGTTTGAGTTGTTTTTTTTATCACGAGTCTCTGAAATACATTATGATCACGTTTTTCGTTTTCTGATTCGGCGTAGTTAATAATGATTTGACCAAACTGGACTGGACTTCTTTGTTTAAGTTCTTAAGTTAAGTAAATTCTATCGTCATCATCATCATCCTTATCAGCCGAAAGACGTCCACTGCTGGACATAGGCCTCCCCCAAAGAGTGCAAAAGTGACCGGTCCTGCGCCACCCTCATCTAGGCGACTCCCGCAACCTTTACCAGGTTACCCAAAGGGCAATGGAGAGGGCCATGTTGGGAGTTTCTCTGCGTGATCGCATCAGAAATGAGACTATCCGCAACAGAACCAAGGTAAAGTCTATCATAAATTCAAAAATGGACGCAGTAGATTTGATTTATTATCACAAACAGTCGCTGATTTTACTCTACACAAAAAGTCACGTAGGTATAAGGCTTTCCAACGTATGAAATGTTTTCAGAAGAAATGCTGATTGATTTGTTCCATGAAAGGTCCAAATCCCATTGAAACGGGGTGTACACGGTAATACACAATAGGTCTTACTAGGTTAAGCAGACCCAACTATGCATGGATCTGACAAGTAGGTACGTCATATGCTTGCCGCCCGGGGGTAGTCTGCTAATTACACCAGCAGCTGAACCGGATACAACGAGATGAGACAGTGCGTTGCAGTTAAATAAATACGCTTCGCATTACACTTGGGAGCAATGGTGAAATACATATGATGTTTATCCCGAACGTGCTCGGAAATGTTCGCATGTATGTAAACGAAAGCAATGCTTGGAGTCAATTTAAAAATGTACTTCCCTGTCTAATAAGTAACAGTCACTTCCTTGTCTTGGATGACGACCGCTTTAGCCTAGCTGGTAGTGACCCTGCCTACGAAGCAAGAGGTCCTGGGTTTGAATCCCGGTAAGGGCAAAAATTTATGTGATGAGCATGAATATTTGTTTCTGAGTCATGGATATTTTCTATGTATTTAAGTATATATGTCTATTATATATATTATCGTCGTCTAGTACCCATAACACAAGCCTTACTGAGCTTACTATGGGACTAGGTCGATTTGAGTAAGGTTGTCCCCTTATATTTATTTATTTATTATTATTGTCTATCATTGAATACGAAAATCATTTTCTTTCCGGTAAGTTGAACTTTTTGATTACTTATTATACGAAAGCTAGCCTATTTAGCCATAAAGATGAATTGCTATGCTGGATTCATTTGTTGATCTAGTAAATACATTTTTAAGTTTATTTTTTAATTTATTCAATGTGGAAGCGCTTTTGATGGGAGTTCTCAGATTAGTTTTTGCTTAATAAGCAGAGGGAGGTGATGGACGTTATACAATCCAAAAAGCAATTCTTTTTTTAAACTGTATTATTTAATGTATATTTCGAAATAGCTTTTAAACTATCTACGACTTTTAAAAACACTCGACAACACTTTGTCAATGGCTTATGTTGTTTACTCAGATCAGTTTCATACACATACACACATACATTCACGCCTTTATCCCTAAAAGGGGTAAGCAGAGCACATGAAACTTGTGTTCCAGTACCACTTTTAGTATAGGTATAAAAGATCGACAAAATGTGATATCGCAGTGGCAGGTTGCTAGCCCATCTACAACACACTTCAACCCTGCTCTCTTAGTCGACTCTTACGACACCCACAGGAAGAAAAAGGATGGTGCTATTCTAACCCGCGTCACACGGGGATCAGCTTTATATTCTTGCTTTAATCCGCGACGCAAATTGAAACCGACTGACATACCTAAAGTCGGTTTCATCCCGCTCTCTAATGCAAAGAGTTAAATTTAAATGAGAAAGGATAACTGTAATTAAGGATCTCAAAGGAGCGTTTGCTTAACTAATTGAAGGTTGTGTTTCTCTACTGAATTTAAGAAAGCCTTCCTCCATTGCATAGCCACGCACTCCTGAATTCCTGGACAACCTGAATACTTTCGTTCCGCACTACCAATGCCAACTGTAACCGAACGACGTAAGGTACATTTTGGATTGGATAGCTATAGATAGATACGAGGTTGTAAAAGTTATGAGGTAAGCCTGATTCTCATCGACTAATTGCAGGGAATGAATTGTAAGTTGGAAAGTTAAGAGGGCTGGAATTTTTAATTTTGTGCTCATAGAATTTGTGCCTCGGATTCTGTTTTCTATTTGGCTGTAAAGGGTGTTTCTTGGATGCATACGGAATTTGAAAGGGTTGGTTGTAATTAGTCAAAGATATTTTGTCCAGAGAGTTTTGTATGAGATTATCGTTGAATGTGCAAATACGAATCCTCAATAAAATTACTTACTCCGATACCCCACACCATAAGATTAACCCAATTGTTTTGTTTAAATTTATTGCACCATTTTGACAGCGTGATTGATTTACATACCTACTTACCTACTTATACGGATAACAGATTTCTAGTAGTTAGGATCACTGAGCTAAGCCACTAACGGACGAACAAATGGAGACGGCGAAACTATAAGGGTTCTTTGTTGACTATGGAACCCTAAAAAGTCGCCGCGTGTAACCGCTCTTACAGTTACATCTGCAGTATATCATCAAACTTGAGCTGAATTAAATTAGAAATACCTTACCCAAAACCAAATTGGTATTACAAATACATCGTAAGCAATGAACGGGGTTTGCCAGCACATAGCAAAGTCAATCTGATGCCCTCCATTTATAACCGAACAAATATAGACCTTAGGCCATTGCGATAAAGCACGTATACAACTGGTCACTTAAGACCATCGTAGGTATAGATAGACGCAAGTAACATTAGTATCCCTTTAGAGATAAGACGTTCTGAAATTAGGATTGTAGTGACTTCTAGACTCGGGATGAGCGCCCTGTGACATTGTAGAATAATACTTGGACATTGTTTAGTAATAACTATTATACATAACTTAGATTTGAGTCCTATAATAATACTTCTCTCATGACTTTAAAGATCGCGAACAACAAGCGTCTATTATGTCCTCAGTATGAACAAATTGAGCCGCAAAGGCTTGTGGTCGTGTATGCTGCTCCCGCATTGGCTTACACAGCCATGGAAGCCGTTGTCTACCTTCTTCACACTGCTTGTATACTCTGTAATAGACTTAAAGGCCATTGATGATGATGATGAACAAACATAAGTCGAGATAAAAGAAACTCGAACGACTAGTTTAAAAAAAAAACATTATACTAAGCACTTTCTAATGCTCCTAATGGCCGCTCCACACGTCAATGGGCCATCCTGACCCATCATACAGGACGCAACTAAGCGTTAAAGGAAGTAAGACTTATGTCTCGTTCTACCGCATAGCCACATCCTGTATGATGGGTCAGGATGGCCCATCGTGTGGAGCGGCCATGAAACAATAACATAAAGAAATATAATCCACGCAATTTAACCCTCATTGTTTGCAATGCCTAATTTTCATTCACAAGTCGTTTCATGTAAATAGAATCAGGTTCTAACACACCTACTCTAATTTGCCGTGCTTTTGCATGATAAACTTACAGTGGCCAGACTATGCCTGATGTGGCCTTGTGGTTAGCTACGAGGCCTTTGTCACGGTACCTACGCCACTGACAAACACGCACTTTCCAAGTTGCATGCACTTTGCCGGCTGCATGCACTTCGCAAGCCGCGGCATGCCAACCCGCCGCATCCTGCAAGTTTGTTCGGCACGAGATAGCTTCAGTAATTAATCTGATCCCGTCTGCTTTCAAGTATCCAATACTTGGACATTGTTTACGGTTTGCATATGCGTTCTACGTAACTGCAAAACCGGTTTAAATTGGCGTACAAATTTCGGAACGGAACTACATTAAATCATTATAATATAATAATAATATTTGGGGACAATCTTACACAAATCGACCTAGCCCCAAACTAAGCAAAGCTTGTACCTACGATGGGTACAAGCTAGACGAAGATACTCGTATATATACTTACGACCGAAGTCACCATGCATTTAATAGAGGGCGCTGAATGAAACTTCTCCTCTCCGACATATAGATGAATAAATACTTAAATACCCACATAGAAAACATCCGTGACTACGAAACAAATATTCGTGCTCATCACACAAATAATGGCCTTACGGGGATTCGATCCCTGGACCACTTAATTAGTAGACAGGGTCACTAGGTACCTATACTTCGAATTAGACTGAATTCAACTGAATAAAAAATGTTAACCATCACTATTTATGCCACGATGCGAAAAAAAAATCTCCTCTTTCAAAGACAGGAATCGCTCAATCGGGCGCGACACGACTTGACAGCAAATTCTGCTAGCGTCGTTTTCAAGATAACTACGATAAAATACCCTGAATAACAATTGTATGGAAAGTGATAAGATACTATTTCCATTGCCAAACATTTTCAACGTATCAAAAAATCGTAAAATATATAGGGCTACAATATGATGTTATTCAGGAAACGAACCACCGACGTGGTATAAAAAAACATGTAGGTATATCTAGAGCGGCATAGTCTCTGTTAGCGAACAAGCTTTATCTATACCTCAGTTGAAACGTACAGAATGTATTCAGTATAAGCAGAAAACTGCACTGAAATTGCAGCAATCTTGCAGCCTCCAGCGAGGTCGGAGACGTCGCATGCAACATGCATCAGTTCAACTTGACACTGCATTTCGCATTCCGTTATGATACGAATTTGTTGCGCGCAGTCGTTCTGATTCTGATATTGAGATTTGACTTTCAAGTTTTTATAATTAAAAAGAGATACTCGTAAGTACACACAGTCTACGTAAAGGCTTTGTGCTAGCCGTTTCGACTAACCTTGCAAACTAAAGTGTCGAAATATCCGCTCGTGCTAGGCACCAAAGAGCACGTGCCATGCGGCGAGCGCGTATGAGCGAGATGCCCCCGCGTATGAGTACAATATTGGTTTTGCTAAACACAGGACCGGACGTAAGTACCTACTATTACTTAATGTGCTGGAAGCGACCGTGGGAAACATATTGAAATTAAATTGGAACGGAATGTTGTGTCAAAATGGGCCCACGTTTTCTGCCATGCAGTTTTATACAAGTTACAAAGTAGAAATATTTTTACGACAACCTTTATTCCATAACATGCATTAAATCAGTGAAATAACTGAATATTTTAGTGTCGTTATACTTAAGTGGGGGTTGGAGGTTACAACACCGCCATGAATAACATTCCATCGCAAAGATTGGAACCTAAGAGAGTTTAGTTTGGTACTCCTATATTTTTAACAATGTGTACGTTTTGAATGATAGTTACATATACAGCTATAATATATTGTTTATCTAATCTGTACTCATCTTAAATTCCTAGCGTTTTACTTTTCTTTTAAAACTACCCGCGTAATTTGATTTCCATATAACATTTTAAAAGAAATTTAGTAATCATAAATTCATATTATCAACAGTAGTTTGGAGGTCAGTAAATATTTGTACCACCTGTAACTTGTAGTGGAAATAAACGATTTATTATATTTTGTTAGAGATTTCGTATGCATTACCAAAATATACGTTATCGTGTTCATTGTTATAATTATCAGGAGAAAGCAAATTTATTGTTCTTCTTACTATAGATACATGAAGTGAACAAACAAAATTATCTTAATTAATCATTTTTTTTAACGTTTCTACCTAAAGGGCTTTATTGTTAAAGCGAGATATGCCCACACCGAGTTATGGTACTTACGGTTATATCATACTTTAATTAGTATGCAATAAACATTACATACACGCGAAGAATTCAGGAACCACATTATCCATACCCATAGCGATACTTTGACGAACGCGCGAGAGGACGATGAATATGGCGCGTGAAAGACGTCACGACACATCAGCCTATATACGTCCCACTACTGGGCACAGGCCTCCTCTCATGTATGAGACGTCACGGTACTAATAATTCGTGAATTTTAATATTCCTCCTGGTGTCCTAAAGGAGCCCGAAGTCCACTTTGGCACCTAATCCCAAGACTTGGCATAAGTAGTACTAGCTTTACGAAAGCGACTGCCATCTGACCTTCCAACCCAGAGGAAAAACTAGACTTTATTGGGATTAAGACGGGGCAGTTTAATACCGAAATGTATGCTCACTCATTATAATGGCATGATAATCGTGACGCATGTTCTCAGGGTATCTCTCTATCTCTCTTTCCTTCCATTACAAGGTGAGTCATACAGAGTGAATGTGACATTAGCAACACGACCTGACGCCGCGCGCTTAATAATGCACACTCCACACGCGCTGGAGCGGGACGGGAATTTGGTAAGTGGTTTTAAATCAGATCTATTATTCAGAACTGGGTCGTTGCATGATGTTGGGAGTGTTTAAGATGTTCTTACTCCGTGCGTGTATGCCTTTCCTTATAAGGCCCGGTTTTATAGACCCTTTTCTCATTTACTGTCAAGAATCCCGCGCTACGCTCGTAGCTGGTCCCGTGGTTTTCCCACAAAGTAGCGGAAAGTGGCCATGGGGCAGGCGCCTGCTAGGCGAACTCCTGGCAGTGATTGTGTTAATGTCCGGTTTTCTAAAGATCCGTGACCGAATGTCGATCAGTATGATAAAAAAAATAGTTACTCAAATCTTATATCAGATCAAATATACCTATTAGTAGTAACTGGTTTAATTCTTTGATTTTAATCCTCACCGACTTAAGCCATATACTATTTTCACAAAAGTAGGTCATTCCCTTCTACATGTTTATGTTTTAAAGCGTATGCATGTATATATTTGCATGTCTTATTCTTTGGCACGCCATGCAACCTAAACCGATGATGGATTTCGACATATGAGCCGTCGTTTGATTCCTTCTAATCGTATGAGTGACTATTATTCTAAAGAAAGCAGTAAGGTTTTCCGAAAAACTCTTGATTTCACTTGTTTGATCATCAATGTCAAGTCAGAAGAAGTCATCATCGTCATCAATGGCCTTTACATCTATGAAAGGATGATTTAAACAGCGTCCATATTAGAGGAGCGGCACTTACGTACGTGGCATGTAAGGCCGATACGGGAGCGACAGCCACGACCGCATAATTGGCAAGTAAATGTGCTGCCCGGCGATGAAAGAGGAAGAGCAGCGCGTTGGTGTCTTAATTCGCGCCTAAAGGATAAAACATTGAACCAAGCTTTATCGTGATCCACCACTCCATGGTCTCGATCTTGAGAATGTTCTTCAAAAGTTGTGAGGTCTATCCTAAAGGACACCATGTCCCGTATAGCACTGTCCTCAAACCTTTTTCCGAAAAACTCTTGATTTCACTCGTATTTATGTTATTACCATATGTTTTTTTTTTCACGTTTTCCAAGCTGGTCCAAGTGCAGATGGAGATTTCAGCTTACCGAGCTAACATAAGCAAGTAAGACAAACAAAAAATGTTGGAGGTTACAGTCCCTTTAAGCCACACTCCGGGTTCGAATCCTTCGGCATCCTATCGACGGAGCCTTTAGGTACAGCCTCCATTTTCTTCCGCGCTGATATCTCGGAGGGAAGACGCTGTTATTTGCAGCCCTCGCACTGTTGTGTAGATACAACACATACAAATCCATGCTTTCTCTGATTATATATGTAGGTACTTACAAGTAACTGCGAAATCTGTGCCATCTATTCGAGAAGCCAAAATGTGACTGTGATCCTCAGTTTTTAGGGTTTCGAAGTCAACAAGGAACCTTTAGAGTTTCGCCATGTCCGTCCGTCCGTCCTTGGCTAAGGTCAGTAACCCTGAACTAGAAAACTGTAATTCAGCATGGGTATATAAATCAATCACGCCGCCTAGGGTACCTCCCCTACACCTAAAGTGGGGATCTATTTTTTTTCACGATAAACCCATGGTGTAGAGTATGGTTGGATAAAGGAGCTTGTTAAAAATATTATGGGTTTCTTAAAACGATATTCATTGAACTTAGTGATTCGTTTGCGAGATATTGGGCTTTAAAGCCTACATTTTTGTCCGAGTCATTGGGAGCTCTGGCAATGGTACTCACCACAAGGAGTTCAACACCAAATACCCATAAAGAAAGTAGGCTGCACTGCGTTCTTCTGTAAGATTCTCCATCTTAGTAGGACTAGGCAGATCCTCATTTGTAGTGCCAAGATAAAGTTGTAAAAAAAGTTTCATTGATGTACATAATTTGCCGTCAAACTGTCATATTTAATCTTATACTTTATCTGTACTAATCCCCTGTTTCGCGGCCTCTGTAGTAATGCACTACCTATAGGTATATTATAAGAAAGCGAACAATGTATACATTTCTTTGACGTCGACACAAAGACACATCTAAACATTTCGTCACATCTACAAACACGATAATGGCGGGCTAGCCTGACCTTTTAGTAGATAGTGTTATCACCGCACTTCGGGAAAAAGGGAAAGTAATTTTATTTTCAAACAAACCATTTAGGATAAAATACAGGACGGAATGTTGTATGGGGAAACTTTTGTTGCTTTACGTCATATATCGGCTGGTAGGATCCAGGGACAACCCTACAGAGGGTGGAGAAACAATTTAGTAGAAACAATAGGTAAACAAATAATTTCAATATCGAGAAATATAAGTTAATCAGCAATCAACCTAATAGCTTTTAAAAAGATGGGTTTTTATTTATAGAGAGTTCCGCGGCCAATAATGTTGTTTGTGACGTATTTGAAACATTGGAAAGCCTCAAAGAGGTCTATTATACGCGACTAAGTCCCGTTTAACTGTTTAAATGTTAACTGACCTGTGTTGCTACAGTGTGAATGAATTTGTTTTTAGAGAAATGTGAATAAGCCCTAGATAGAGACTGAGAATTGCCACAAATAGATATGAATAATGAGAATGATACTTAGAATTGTAACCAATAGAACTACTACGACAAATTAAAAATTGTAATGTAAATAATATAAATTAATAAAATTATACTAGTATATAGTTGGACTTGTATACTCGTAGTATGTTTGAATTGACGTGTAAAAATTTGTACAATTTTATCTATAAATCTATCTGCATCTGTATCTGTTTACTAAAAATAATTTATATGCAAATCGTGAATTTAAATTAACATAGGTACGTTCTGTTAAGACAATTGTTAAGAAAAGTTATTTACAAACATTATTTTCTATATATACTAATATACTACATATGATATAGCCGCACACTTCTCAGTAAATGTTACTATACACAGATTTATGTCCCTACATCATAATATAGACTCACATTTCCACGCGCGGTGTCTTGCGGACCGCAGCCCGCTGGGGCCGATATTTCTAACCGACTGGGGACCTTCGGTCTCAGGTTCAATATATTTTGTCCTCACCGTTTGCCGTAACCGAATAAACTAGTCGACCAATAACTCCAAGTTTAACTGGATGGAATGCTCTCAGAGGATAAGTTTGGGAAACCGTGTGGCATCGATGGTGGGAGAATATGAATAGAATTGAAAACGATTGACATTTATCGGACGACCGGTTTAGTCTAGTTGGTAGTGCCTCTGCCTACGAAGATAGAGTCCTAGGTTCCAATCCCGGTAACGGCATTTGTGTAGCACAGAACTGACAAATTTATGAAGTTGTGTAAGGTTTGTATGGCATTATTGTACATCATTAGAAAGAGAGCAGAGATGTTTTTTAAACGATATCAAAAGCATGTTTTTTTTAATGATAATCAGTGTCAGTGTCATTGAATTTTTACGAATTGAAAAACGTTTCTGGGTCAATAAAAAAATTACTAGAACCGACTTGTTGGTAATTTTGATGTTAATAGAACCGTACAACATTACACCTTGCAAATAAAATCAGGTCTAGGCAGTAAAACTTTTTTGTGATTTAAGTTAAAAACGAGTCGTTCTCAAACTCAAACTCAAAATTATATTTATTCAAGTAGGCCCAGTAACAAGCACTTTCAAATCGTCAGGTAGAAACATAATCTTAAGCTAATTACTTAGAGTAATTTATTAAACATAAAAAGTAAAATTTATATGAAATATTTAAAATTTTATATAAAAAAATACTAGTCTAGAATGTTTCTAGAAAGACAATCTAATATCAAAAAATAAATAAAACGAGAATAATTAATTAAAAACACAATGTCAAAAATTTCCAAAAGGAATAAATAAATTATAAATCCAGTCAAAATTAGTCCCAAGAAGTTTTATCATTCATGTAGTCTTGTGCGCTATAATAAGCTTTCGAAATAAGTTTACGTTTCACATAGTTCTTGTATTTATTAATAGATAACTCAGCTACGTTTCCAGGAAGTTTGTTATAAAACCTTACACAATTACCCATTAATGATTTTTTTATTTTTTGGAGCCGAGTGGTGGGCACTGCGAGCTTATGCTTATTTCTAGTATTAATATTTAGTATGGCACAGTTCCTCCTAAAATTGACAATGTTTTTATGTACATACACAATATTTTCGTAGATATATTGACAATGCAATGTCATGATATTAATATTTTTAAACTTATCCCTAAGTGAGTCTCTATGTTTCAATCTAAATATATGTCGTCCGAATAGTCCGTTTCTGCAGAACAAAAATCGAATGAATGTCCGAGGCACTGCCCCACAATAAAAACTCTACTCTACTGTACGATTTTTCAAAGAGAATAAAAAAAATGACATAAAGAAATCCGTGGGCCTAAGAATTTTTTAGAGGCCGTAGGAGGTAGCAAATTACCCCTTCTATCCCCCATTTTAATTTGGCTAACGATGTACCAAACACCCCGTATATTATTTATCGGGGTATACGAATACTAAAAGATACCTACAGCTACAGCATTTAAAATTGATAAAACGAATATTCACTAAGGGTTCTTTTATATTACCAATGAACTAATTACGATGATAGAATATCTACTTTAATATGATCTCATAAACTTCTTCATTTTCATTTGCAAGTCCACGTTATTATTTAACCAAACAAATTAGGTTCATTGCGGGGCAGCGAGCAGTCCTGTAACTCTTAGTTAAACTTCCTCAGAAAATTTAACACGAAACATAATCCACAAAAGTACTGAATTTTTAACCACCAACTCAATTTCAAATTAATTGCAATTTAAACGGTTCGTAATTATAGTTTTCCTTAATCGTAAAAGGAAGTTTAAAGGCTGCTACAGACGACGCAAGTCACATTGAACAGTGTTTAGTAGTTACCGGCCATTTACTAAGTAGTATCCGTGGTGCTTCTATCTACGTAGAAGTTTAGTTGCAGGAAGCTCAGCTTTATGTTCTTAGTGAGCTATAAAGTTGGTCATGTTATAACGACATATTACTGCGACAGCGGCATATTGAGACAAAGTTCCATGTTATTACAAACGTAATAACATGGAACCCGTGCAACGTAAAACTTTTACACGATGACATAGTCGTGTCTAGTAAACGGACGACACACCCATTTTCAGTCATGTAAATACTGTTCGCCACTCATAACGCCAACGAAAGTTCTGACAAGAACGTATCGACAAAGTAGGAGAAGAAATGTTTTGAATATTATTCAATGTGAATATTTACAAAGCTTGTAAAAGTTTGTCACTTTATGTACATCCGAGTTCGTGTGTAACGGCTTAACTCTGCAACTACTTACTCATGTTACTCCAGATTGTTCAACAATGGATATCCGCGATGACCAATTATGTCATGGCTGTTGTTTTGTCTGAAGGCTTCAGACAAATCGTGCGTTCTTACGTTGTTAGTATAACTAACGGCCGGAGTCGCAGTCTGCCGCTAGTCTTTTATAAATGATTCATAAGCCAAATTCAATAAGATTGTCCTTTTTTTTAAGTAGGTACGTACGTTTGAGAAATGGCGGTGTATAGGAAATGGTGGCGTTTTCTTGCGTCAGAACACAAAATCCTCCTTGGATAAACAAGCCATCTATGTAGCCTGAATATAGATAGACCATCCCCCGACACGTCCCTTGGGGATGCGCTGGCGTCCATGGAGGAATCTCCAAAAGATCTATACATGTGATATTTAAAATAAAAGAAAGGCTTTTTCTCTTCTTTCATCTCGATAAAAATTACTCAATTATCAGTCATGAATTGATTCAATTGTAACGGAACGTTTCACATAAAATTCAAATTTTAAAGTCCTATTCAAAATTTCAAAGTCTATTGGAAATCCACCTGACAGTGCACACGTGCTTTTTCCTGACAGCTCAGTTCGATCCTGAACCTTGGTCGATATTTTTCACCTGCGTTTTAATATACTTAAACCTACAAAAATCATTAGTTATAAAGTTCCAACTATGTAAAGTGCTGCGCGTAGTTTACTGTGTTATGTTACCAAGTGTTGTACAGTTCTTCATTTCACTCCTACAAAGGCACAATATCTACCTGTATATTGTAGGTGTCAGTGTTTGGATGTACCTACCAGATAATCAGTGATCGTATGTATGTATGTATGTAAGCACTTTATTGTACACAATAACAGGTTAAGGAATATACATGTCACACAATAGATCAAAGTACAAAGGCGAACTTATCCCTATAAGGGATCTCTTCCAGCTAACCTTTGAGCAATTGAGAGGAAGGTAGGTAGAACGAGATAGGCAAACTTATACCGTGTACAAAAACAGAGAAAATAAAGCAAATCCTAATTAGTATTAATTCTAGACAAATAAAAACATGCCAATACATATATAAATATACAATATAAAATATAATACACACTAACATATGTTACATATATATCGCAAATATACAATAAATAAATAAATACTATATTCAACCAATTCACAAGTCATTGGAAAGCCACAACTTCTTCAAATTCATCTTAAGTGACGCAACAGACTGCGACTGTCTCAGCGACAAAGGCAACTCATTCCACAATTTAACAGCGCGCGCAGTAAAAGATCTGGAGTATGTTCGCGTCTTTCTAGACGGTACAGCAAGAGTAAGGTTAGTACTCGACCGCAAGCGGTGGCCACTGCCGTCTGCCATATAACTAAACCGCTCAGAAAGGTAAGGAGGGGAAGTAGGGCTGAACAGTGTATTGAAAAGTAATGACAGGATATGCACATCCCTGCGCCGGCGAATCGGTAACCATCGAAGCTTAGAGCGGAATTCAGAGATATGATCATACTTGCGTAGACCAAATACATATCTGATACATACATTTTGTAGACGCTCCAGCTTATCAAGTAGCTCCTCGTTGAGGTCCAGAAACGCAATATCGCCATAGTCCAGAAGAGGAAGCAAAAGAGATTGAGTAAGGGTCAACTTGGTACGAAGAGGAAGGAAATTCTGGAGACGTCTTAGGGAGTAAAGGGATCTAAAGATCCTCTGACTCACCTCAGCTATATGGGGTGACCAAGAAAGCGTCTGGTCCATGGTGATACCCAAATTCCTGACAGTAGAGGAAAGAGGAATAGAAATTCCATCAAAAATAATGTCAGGCACCACCACCTTTGAGAGCTTATCTACATAGTAAGGACTACCAATAACAATCGCTTGCGATTTCTTCGCATTAATTTGTAAACCATACTTACACGCCCAGCAGCGTATAGATTCTAGGTTTCGATTGACTTCCGAAATTAATGCGGAGACATCATCCACAGTAGCCGCTGCATAAATCTGTAGGTCATCTGCGTAAAGGTGATATGATGTAGTTAGGGATTCGGTGATACTATTTATAAAAACAGAGAACAATAATGGAGAAAGCACCCCGCCCTGTGGAACGCCAGCGGAGAGTTCGCACCACTCGGACATCTTGTCATCGAACGTAACGCGCTGGCGCCTGCCAAAGAGGTAGCTGCGAAACCAGGATAAGGGAGTTTCATAAATGTTAAGAGAGCGGAGAATACCTAGCAGAATATCAAAATCTACCGTATTAAAAGCACTGCTAAAATCAAGAAGAACAAGGACAGTGAGCTTTTTGGACTCGATATTGAGACGAATGTCATCGGTGACGTTAACTAAAGCGGTGACCGTGCTATGCCCGGGGCGGAATCCGGATTGGAAAGGATTAAACAAAGAATTTCTGTTAAGATGAGAAAGGAGACGACGATTAACATAATGTTCAATGATCTTTGACAAAACTGGGAGAATAGAAATAGGGCGGTATTGAGTGAAAGATACAGCATTAGGGATTTTGGGGAGAGGAATTACGTGAGCATACTTCCACGATGCCGGAAAGGTTCCAGTGGACAAGGAGAAATTTATAATATCCGAAAGGGTAGGAACAATAAAATCCGCCACGAGCATAAGCATATCCACACTGAGGCCATCGTCACCGATTGCCTTCGTCTTAATAGATTTGAGAAGGGCAAGCGTCTCCTGCGGTGAAATCAAACCAAATTCAAAGGGAGATAGGTCGGGGTGTGTAATATTGGCAAGAAGTGAAAGAGTGGATTGCTTAATGGATGGGTCAAGAGTAACCGGCGACGTGCTGAAATGTTTGTTAATAGCGTCAATGTCAAGAGTATTGGAAGAACATTGCTGAGTTTTGCGTGATCGTAACTTTAGTAGCAGTTTTGGTGCAGCGTAGTGTTGTCAACGGAATTGGTATAAAGGATTGCAGTCCTAATGCTTGATTAGCGTTAATAACGTTACCTTAATTAACAATTTTGATTGATATTGTCTATACCAATTTCGTTAACAACACAACGCTGCACCAAAAATGCTGCTAAATTTACGATCACTGCAGATAATAATCTGATCAACTTCTAAGTTACCAATCGTAGGCTAATAACGTCTGTTTGTTATAGGTGTCTTATCCCTTTATTGTTAAACTTCTTCTGCCCTGGTCTCCGCTGATTTCCCTATAGGTACTCCACCTCCCATCACCTGCGCTACAGGCCGACATGAACGGTAATGGCGTTATTCATACACTTTTGTCAAACCTGTTTTAGCTAAAATTTCTTTAAAAATCGTAACGGGGCAAATTTTTTCTTAGTATACAAATATGTGTAAGGGAGTGTTTTTGTTATGGCTAGTAACTCGACCACTGGCACAGTGTGGATGGGGCCTAGTAATAAATACCCTAATGACAATCGATGCTTTTAGTATCGTCGCCGAAGGGACCGGAAGGGCATTCTCAAAATGTATGGATCGCGTGTGGACAGTTACGTGTGTTGAAGAAACTGCCCGGAATAGTTCTAATATTTATATTATGAATCTAAAATAACAATGGCAGACTAAATTAAACTGATTGTAGATTACGATGGTGTTTGTTAAGGGGATCCTTTGAATCATGTTAATTCCGCCCCCATTGTAAGTTTGTTGCGCTCGAGAAAAAAATACGATAAATATCTAACTTCGTGAACTTTTATTCATATTTTCGCCTATGAGACTTTCAATGAGGTTAAATACCATCAATTTAGCTTGACTGACATTTGATAATGTATCAATTTTGTTAATAAGCAGTAACGCTACTTTAGGCATTTAGTTAAGGGCCCCTTCGCGCCCAACTTGGAAAGTAAGGAGTTAAAAAAGGAGCGTTACTTTTTTAACGAAATTTAAATATTTCAAATAAAAGTAGATAAAAAAAATCGGGCCGTGCGTGCCAGTTTGAATCCGGCTCAAAGCATACATTTAAGAAATTGATAATGTATTGTTTATTAATTTATTTATTTTAAATATAATGCACAGACAAACAGTACAAATGGCGGACTTAATGCCTATATTGCCTTATAGTTTGAGTAAACTGAGGGGAAAAAGATTTTATTTTCATCTACTGAAAGTGTTATGTATTGGGCCAGGGCTGCAGTCTGCACTGGGACTTACAGCGTGCCACTATTTCTTATCGGTGAGTTGGCATAAAAATGCATTTCTTTTCGGTCATAAAAAAAAAACATTTATATTTTTACAGATTTCAGAGAAATAATTTTAAACGTGTCTTCATTTGTCTAGACACTAAGCAGAACGTGTGTATGTATGTATTGCTTTATTGTACATAAAATATAGCAAAATGAAAACAGGTTAACAAATCAAAAGAAGTAATGACAAAGCCGAGCTTATCCCTTTGAAGGGATCTCTTCAAGCTAACCTTGGAGGAAATAAGTTAACAAAAACATGTGGGTGATACCGATACACAATATTCAAACATTCATCATTAAACATTCATTTGAATAACTCTAGGTTGAATACAATTCTCAATAATCATACTCCTCTGACATTTGATATCAATTATAGATCCGCCTTGATCCACGAGGACCCGCATGATTGAATTACTATAACTAAAGGGATCGTTGCGATGGATCTTAATCGAATATACTTCTAAATCCCAGGGTACTCTGTTAAATAAGGCCCCAATTTGGTTCATATTCTATTGGAAGCAATCTGTTTCGCGAGTTGGTGTATGCGTTAGCTTTCATAGATGCGAACAAGCAAATAACATTGAAATGTGAAATGGCAATAAACTTCCTGACCATAACGACAACCTCTGTGGCCTAGTCCGCAGTGACCCTGCCTACGAAGCCGGAGGTCCCGGGTTCGAATCCCGGTAAGGGCATTTATTTGTGTGATGAGCATGAATATTTGTTCCTGAGCCATGGATGTTTTCTATGTATTTATTTATCTATTTAAGTATGTATATCGTCGTCTAGTACCCATAGTACAAGCTTTGCTTAGTTTGGGACTAGATCGATTTGTGTAAGATTGTCCCCAATTTTTTTTTTTTATTATTATTTAGCCACTCTCTTGCTTGTGGCAACCACCGTTGCCAATCTTGCGCACCCCTAAACTGATGGTGGCAACTGTGGTTGCCGAGCTAAGTATGTATGAGCGGTTATAATCGGATAGGTAAGCTTTGACAGTCGGATGCATAAGCATCAGTGCCGTCAAAAATATACTCTGTGACAGAAATTACTTAAATTCCTTCCGCAGTGTCAGGGGGGTAGAATACGAAAGGTGAAATCAATACGCCCTCTGGGTAAAAATGAATATTCAATTTAAGGCTGAATGAATACATAAAATGGTGATGATATCCAGATTAGCGCAACATATTAGGTGTTAAATGAATGGGTCGAATCTGCAGCTCCAGCACTTCTATCATGGGACGGCCGCGACATACTCTCGATTTTTCAAGCACTATACCTCTTGTTCTAAGTGTTCTAATAAGAGAGATGCGGATAGTGCGAGAAAAATCGAGAGAGCTCGCGCGCCGTCTCGTGATAGCCGTTCAGTAAACACAAATTAATAGTCGGTGTAGCTCGGAAGGCAAGTTACTGGACTGGTCATCTCTGCACCATGCCAAGTGAGCTAAAATGGCCACTTTTTGACAGCCCGACCGATTCGTAATATTGGAGATGTAGTAGAGTTGTGTTATATGAATAAATGAATATCGAGGTAATTAAATGAAGGACTATAATCTAATATTATTCATGCGAAAATGTCTGCCTGTTTTTTCACGCTTTAACCGCTGAGCCGGTTTAGATGAAATTTGGTATAGAGATAATTCGAGTCCCGGGAAGAACATAGGATGGTTTTTATCTCGGAAACCAGCCCCTAAAGGGGTGAAATGGGGGTGACAGCTTGTATGGATGAATGAATGAATGAATGAATTATTTTATTTGCTAGAATACGTCACAATTGGTGGTCTTAAAATAACCACAGAATCAGTATTCAGACGACTTAAAGTCAACATGCAAAATGTAGTTACAAATATTTAATTACTTACGGTCATAATCATTATAAAACAGAATGGAAATAGAAACATGTCTTGATTATATCAACAGAATGAAAATAGTAACATGTCAAACTTAATTACTAACTTAATTAGAATGGAAATAGAAAAATGTCTTGATTATAACAACAGAATGAAAATAGTAACGTGTCAATATTAATTACTGTGCATTAAAATTAAAATAGTCCTTAACATTATAGAAACAATGATCTTGTAGCCATTTAGTTAATTTTGTCTTAAATAACTTCCCATGAAAAGTCCTCAAATCATTGGGGAATTTATTGTATAAGACAATATACATGTTGTATGCATTTTTCTTGTAGATATCAGATCTACAAGTTGGCTGATACAACAAATTGATATATTGTGCTCTCAGTTCTCTAGTGAACATTTCCTCACGTTTTTTTAAAATACTCTGGGTGGCTTCTAACAAACAGACAGGCTTTAGAAATGTACATGCAAGCTAAGGGAAGAACTTGAAATTTTTGGAAAAGAGGTCTACAACTATCGTCAAATCTAACGCCACCTACTGCTCTTAAGCATTTTTTCTGCATAATAAATGGAGCTACGATATAAACGAGTTCCCCGTGGACGGAGTCGCGGGCAGAAGCTAGTAATAAACAACTTCTTAATTTAAATCAGGTCAAGAGTACCCGAGATCGCTGAGTGAAAGAATCGAAAAGTTTCTCAGGATCGCAATAGCAAAGGTTGCGACCACTGCCTACCCCTCCGACAAACAGGCGTGTGTTATTGTACTTGTTTGGACCGTAGGTGGTCCTTCCAGACGATCGCATCCTGCCAACCAATTGGCTAATTGCGTTCGACGCCAGCGGCCAAGTCGCACACACGTTTCGTTTCATCATTCAATCAACGAATGTTATGTAAAAACGGATGGACGGCTTATGAGTTTTATAGACAATATATTTTAATGTTAATGCTGTCCAGCATAATTGCTAGATCGTTGGTATCATTAGCGGCCCTTTTTTATAAGTTTTATGGCATAAAAATTTCTGTTTGTCTATTTCGATGCCGACTCGTACCAATGAGTTTTTCGGAAGTTATATACGGAATATATGCCGTTAGCTTTTCGGTTCAGGAAAACACCGTGAGGAAACCGGTCTAATCCCAGTAAGGTGAAATAAGCTTAAGTAAATCTTTCTTGTTGGTGCTTACCTTTTTGTATCAGCAAATATAACAAAAATAAAACTCCTAACTGCCTCCGACACTTCTCCAAAAGGCCGTTCTAATAATACTGATCGAGATGAGTATAAAAACCTCAGCTGTGGACTCAATCGATAATGTCCCGGCCTGAGCAAACTAAATCAACCCCCTTGGTCACAGCATAACTATTATGTTCAGTATAATAGAGACTTTCTTATAAGCGACTCTGTGGCCAAAATTGAGGTGTATTAAATGTGACAGAAGTTTGTGCAGGCCACAAGTGTTTTATTAGTATTTCGGTGGCTAGGATGCCCTTTAAACTTTAAAAAGCTGTACACTCAGTTTATCAAAATTTCTATACTCTCATCCCGCGGATGGTACACAGGGCGGTGAAATTATTCTGAAGTCCTGCAATTGAATTGGAAAATTATGAAAATGCTTGCACCCCGTTTTTTCAGAAGTTTGAAAGCGCAACTTATTATACCGATATAATAAGAAAATAAATAACGAATTGAATTGTATGCAGTTGAGTAGGTAAGTTGCTGCTGGATTGAACTTCGTAATATACCTAAATATCAGGTCTACCAAACTCAATGGCCAGGTAGGGATTGCATAGTGGCCAATTAACCCAACGTGTTTGCGTTACAGCACACACAGAAATTGTTTCTTCCTGTCAAAACAAGAACGCTGTATCAGCTTAAAATGCTGCTGTTCTACTTACACTGTGCTTTCAACCTCCATTCCCCCTGTACCGATATTATTGTACACCGCTATATAAGAAACCCAAAGGAGTTCGGACTCCGGAAGTGTGTTTAGTTAGGAGATATTTGGCGAGTTCTTTAGGTACTATTTCTTGCTTTAGATTATTGTTATTTATTATAGTTAATGCACATAGCACGTAGAACCGATGGCCGTTGGGGCGGAAAGGTACTCGAGTGGCGACCAAGTACCGGAAGGCGCGGCGTGGGTCAGGCCTCCCCAACAAGGTGGACTGATGACCTGGTAAAGGTTGCGGGAGTCCGCTGGATGCGGGTGGCGCAGGACCGGTCACTTTGGCATTCTTTGGGGGAGGCCTATGGCCAGCAGCGGACGCCTTTCTGCTGATATGATGATTATTGTTGATATTGGGCCTTGGTGTGCCGCATCGACCAGCAAGTGATCTATTGTGGCAGCCCTTTTTTAGAGTTCACCGTTAAGGCCCGTTGCCTCCAGGAATTTCTAGATTCTTTGGGCGGTGAAATGTTGTACCTCTTCTGGGTTCACGATGCGCCGCCCTAGGTAGGCTTCTTTTGTACATGAGTTGTCAGAGTGTGCATTGCTGTTTCCTCTGTCTCCTGGCAGAACTAAACTTGGATTTGTTGTTTGTTGGATTACTATAAAATGCCTTGTATTACATGGGCCTCTCCAATCAGCCTCGACAATCCAGAGTCTCCATCATCCATAGACCATATCAGGTCGATGGTACAATAATATTAAATTGACGACCCAGCTAGATTGTAATTTGCATGCTGTGCATGAACAGCTAAAAAAGATGGGATCTGTGGTATATTGTTAAAATGGAACAACTTTTGTAATGAACCCTTTTTTCAGGCAAATAAATGATCATGATTATGAGTATACCTTTACACAAAATATCAGCTCAATCGGTTGAACATACTCGTATCTGCTCCAAAATTCAGTTTCAAGATTCCACCCGGAACATTTATTGCAAGTTAATTAAAAGCTTGTAATAATAAAAACACTGTGCCTTGCTCTATGAACTGTGTGTACACCTTAAAGGAGTTTCAAAACAAAAAACCAGCAACAGATAAACTTTATATAAATAGTCTTATTTTTAGACTAAGTGATCACTTAACTTTGCTTCATAATTATCGTGAATTATGAAAAAAAATAAGTTACTTAGGTATTTGTTGCATGCTTACCCAAGCCGAATTTGGCGCTATGTAAGTGATATATGTATACGCGTATACCACCTTGAATGTACCCATTTTCTGCAATAAACATCATTTCATTTTAATAACCTGTACAGCCTACTGTTGAAAAACGCCGGGTGCCATCAAACCTATCCCGTTCATCGTTCATCACGCCCATCAAATATGAAGACCCGTAAAGGGCTTGATTGAATTATATCCGAGCGGGGTCCGGTCCTATTAAATTATTGATAAGTGCCTCGAATTGACCGTCGGCCGTGTGTCCTCTAGTATTACGTATCACGGTGACACAAAGCGGTTTACTTGTGACAAATACGTCCAGGGCTGTTATTCGCTACGCGCTAATGCGGCTCACCCCGCCGGTCATCCGTCACGAAACTAGACCTCTGCCTACGCTTAGTTACTACGCATTGCGGTGTCAAGATATATTTGTGAGTGTGGTCAGAAGCTAGTAGGTACTTAATGGAATAAAGTGCAACAGTGAAAACATATTTTTGACGTCGACTACCTGTACAAATCAAATCAAATCAAATTAAATTATAGCTAAAAAATTTTTTAACAATAAGCACAAAGAAATAACTTGAATTAAAACTAATATTATTAAATTGCGTTAGGTCGAGCAATGGGTGCTCGTCTCAGAGGGGCTACCGCGAACTGAAAACGAACTTCGTTCGTGTATCTCCTTCTTTGTCGCTCGAACTAGCAAGTTCGACAGAGAGGGAGATACACGAACGAAGTTCGCTTTCGTTTCGCGGTAGGCCCACAGCATATGTAAGGTTTGAGGCCTTGCGCTGGTTTTCAGACGAGTCCCTTCGACAGGGTTGGTCGTAACACTACGTCTATCTTAAATACAAGTAGTTTATGTGTTTAGATGTATTAAGAATACTATAAATAAATAAATACTATAAATTAATACAAATGTTAATAAACCTCTTGTCTAAATATATGTATACAACGATTGTATATGTGTGTGATGTGTGTTCATTGTTGTATGGTGTGTTGCTGTTTTGTGTGTCGTGTCGTGTTGTGTTGTGTTTGTGTTTGGGTGGGTTTTAAATTTGCCTCTGAAAGAAAGAAAGAAAGAAGACATTTATTCACTACACAAAAAACACACAGTCTGTAGTGAATCGGCCGCTGCAGTTCGAGGAAATGAGCTCGACTATACTATGGTTGTCATGAAAGTAAAATGAAGGTACGCGGTAAAATGACCATGTTGTTTTTTTCGTCCAGCGAGCACAGTTCGTTTAGTTTTAAATTCAATTTAATTCGTCCAACAATACGCGACAAACTTCGTTCCAGTAACAAAACACGGAATTGTGTCGCTTTTTCATCGGGGCGGTGCAAAAAAGAACATACACAGTTAGTCGTTTTTTGTATGCGTTTACTTTATCGGATATACGAGTAAAATATGCAAAATACAAAAGGACTAGCTGAAAACTGTCGCTGAATAGATAAATCACCGGGGGCTTAAACAGGTTATCCCAAATATAATGTAGGTACCTACTATTTATACTAAACGGTACTAAATCGCGTATTATTGACTTATTTATTTACATCTCAGAGGTTCCGACGTTTTGGATGTGTCGCAACATCCATGCCCGTGACAACTTGATTCGGGGAGAGTCAAAATAATGTGTGATGAAAGTTTAAATCAATATTTATTTTATTATGTAGGTAATTCGTAATGTATTGCGTAAGCGATACAGAGAGGTAACGCCGCCAGCGTTATGGGCTCCATGCCGCAGACGGAGTTTGTTTTGTAATTAACTTATAATTAAAATTTGTTTCTTCGTTTATTTTATTTGTTATTAGTTTCTGAAATAAGTGTTAAATACTGGTAATTAGTAGTACCTTAACATGACTTATTGTGCGCAAGGCCTTTTTGACGCGCACGAGCCGAAGCAAACGCGCGAAGCACATTGAAATGTAATTGATATCGGAAGCGACGAATAAAAACAAGCCTCCTAGCTTTGTACCTTTAGAGGTTAGGTATAACGTCCAATGCCACGCTTCAGAAGCCTACCCTACGAACTCAGCCCCGCTATTCTGTAACGTATTTTACGTCACACCTGGCCATAATGCGAGTTTTACAGTACGCTGGGCGTACGGGAAAACTCGCATTGTGGCAAGGTGCAGAAGACGTAAAATTGTGTACGCACCACGGGCAGTAATTCGTAAAGCCTCAGATCGCAGGTGTTTGTGGCCCGAACCGAAGGTGAGGGCCATAAATATGCGATCGGGAATACGAATTACGAATTCACCACCCTAGGTACGTAATGTACTATTAAGTTGCACCGTTGACCCACAAATATATCTTGATGCCGCGATTCGTAGTAACTAAGATCTAGTTTCGTTATACGTGACTTATGAAATGAGGCGTATTAGCGCGTTCCTAATAATATGGCCCAGCACCATCGCCAGCACATATAACTGACCATTCGTGCACTTTATGTGCATTGTAATAAGGGTCACGTAGGGTCAGTTGACTGTGTTGGCGTTGTACGCACGCAGCCAGAGAATAAACAGTCGCCTATTTGCCGTGTCCACGTATTGTCCGACACGGGGAAGAGCCCTCACTTAATCTGATTAGTGAATACGGGCCTACGCGGTCACGACCTCTCTAACGCGTGGGGCGAGGCATAAGAGGGAGAGAGAGCGAAACAGCCGTGGGGAGGTTAATTAATGTTTTGGTCTTGCCAAAAAAAAGTTGTGTTGAATGCTACTTAAGTCAAAAGCCTAATCTACGGGTCAGTGACTCTCCCATTCTCACCTCCCCTCCCCCTTAGGGGATGATTTCCGCGCAGGAGTCCGTTGGATCCAGGTAGCGCAGGACCGGTTACATTGGCACTCTTTGAGAGAAGCCTATGTCAAGCAGCGGACGTCTTTCGGCTGATATGATAAAGATGATGATGATGATGATTATTATTTTCCTTCTCTATTCGTCTATTCCAGGAACCCAAGCCCTTGTATCACTGCGACCATTGTTGATCTGTTGTGATTGCCACCTACGAAAATTACCAGAAATCCCTAATGCATTTAAGTATTTTATTAAACTAAGATAGTCAATCTTTTCTTACCAGTGTTCAACCTTTTTCGCTTCGGCAAAAATTCGTGCGGCGTTGTCACGATAAAAGCTTCGTGTTTATTCTACGGCGAACTATATGGCTACATATGTCGCGATAACACTTCGGGACGAACTTCTCCTGCTTCTGCATATTTAAGAGCTAAGCTCTTGTCGGTGTATCTCAAAGTAGGACATCTCGATACGACCCAACATCACCTCTTTTTTTTGAGCTGTTCTATGTAGGATTCTCTGGACGAACTACTTGTCTCAAATTAAGGAAGGGAAAAAAAAGTTTTGAACTTGCACGAACTTGCGAAAAAATCCCTTTGATGTGCGGTAAAAAACCGACAGGAGTCCGAACCCCGTTCGAGTTCGCCCGAATGATTCGCGTTTCAGCGAACTCTTTGGCTATACACGTCGCGACAGGTCGAACATTCGCCGAATCCCAGATGAAATAATGTAGCCGTAGCACAAGAAACACGCATTTTCGGCCACACCCTAGCCTAAGGGGCAGCCCCTTCCAGAGCCTTCTGCGTTGTCGTGTAACTCAATTTGCCACTGATTAACGACTTTAGTCGTTTACTGGAGACAGCTGACATACAGCTCCAGACGAATTTAGCCAGAGCTATTATTGAGCTCTTTCAACACATGAGGATGGGAAGGTCAGAATCTGAACCTGCGTTATTATTGAAACAAAGGTCAAACAACATGAAACAATATACCATTTATCAATTATAAGATCGAATTATTTTCGTTTCATTTAGATTTACAAGGGGATTGCTGTTGAAATAATAGAATAAAGTAAATAAGTTTCCGTCGAAAACGCCCTCTTTGGTACGAGCTATTATAGCCCAATGTTTCTTTTGCAGTCATCAACTACTCGTTGACAAGTTTCCAATGTACCTAATCACCATGGGATTTTGTGGTTGAGGGATTCCTATGGCTAATACCTTTCGACACCATGACCAGACCAACTTTAGGGTATCATAATATTCCATTGCCATACGACGTATCATATACAGGGCGTCCCAAACTTATGGGACATGAAGGGGAAATACCTTAAATATCGTAGATAGGGTATTTTGCTGAAAGAAAACCTTATGTTATTTTTGAAAGTTAGTAATCCTGCATTCAAAGTTTTTCGAAAAATTACTTGCTTTGTCTGGGAATCGAACCGAAATAAATGTGAAAAAAAATACCCCTACTTTTGCCCCAATGGAAAGAATAGCTAAAAAATAATAAATCTTCTTTAGTGACAACAGTATCGGGGCAGTATTTTAAAAGAAAAGAACAACGTGAAATTAATCATTTTAATCAAATTAAAAACATACATGAAACTGCCGAAGTCAATTATGTAGGTAGTTCTTGTCTTACACAAATCGCCAATCTTTTAATAAGGCCGCTGCCTGTTGATTTTCTTATCATTTTATGGTGAATACTCGATATGACATGGTATAATCAATGCTATCTATGGAATGATAATATCGCTACTTTTCGTACGTCGTCCTCGGCAATAAATAATTTTCTTGAAATATGACTTGAACATTTGACATTGTTCCTTTCTTTTAAAATACTGTGTTACTAAAGAAGAGTTATTATTTTGTAGCTATTCTTTCCATTGGCATTGTAAAAGTAGGGGTATTTTTTTTCACATTTATTTCGGTTCGATTCCCAGACAAAGCAAGTAATTTTTCGAAAAACTTTGAATGCAGGATTACTAACTTTCAAAAATAACATAAAGTCTTCGTTCAGCAAAATACACTATCTACGATATTTAAGGTACTTCCCCTTCATGTCCTATAAGTTTGGGACGCCCTGTATATACAAGTGTAGAGAATTTAAACTCGATTGGACTTCGGGAAATACGTCAAGTTCGACTATCAAGATTTGCACAGAACAAATAAAATGTTGAGCTACAAAAAGCTTAGAAGGACGACAGAATAATTTATTTCCACGTATGACTTGACTTCCGAAAATTGAAATGAATTAGAAGTCTTTTGATAAATGCTAGCATGTCAAGGTCCAACAAGTACCTAATTTTCTTTGTTCTATTACAAGCGACTACTCAAACAACAACACCAACCGAACCATACATCAAAACCCGCCGATAATGTCAACAGGGCAACCCGTGAAAGCACGTACAACGCCAACTAATACTAAGTTACTCATTAGAGTGACTAAACTTCACATACAGAAATAATTTCAGAAACTGTTGTCGCGCAACTTGAAGGGGAAACAAAAGACAACCGAACGTAACCGGCAGTGGACGTTATACATATAGAATTTGTCATAGGCTTCGGAGGTCGTGTAGGTGATGGATAGAGTGGCAGTCGTAGGCGTTGCATGCATTGGACAAATAGTGTACCCCAGTCACGAAAACAGCATAAAAGCATCGGGAGCGTACGGTAGATACGTCGTTTTTGATATTGAGGGATAGAGGAGCGATGGGGCAGATTGTTGACAAATGCAGGCCTCGCTGCGACCAAGATGAATGAAGTCCGAGGGACGGGAGGTTCGTTTCCTCCGTGTGTTCATTTATAAACCTGACACGATTGTGGTTAAAAGAGTTGATTAATTACAAACCTAGGTATCCGAAAAGATAAATTTCATTAAAGGTAGAGTTCATTCAACCTCCTCCGCTGAGGTTTACGATAACCCTGAATTTAGAGGAGTAATCTTACCCTCCGTTTTCATTATACCTGAGGGAGCTCTTCAGCTTTAAATTTCACGATTACGTAATTATTTTCGCGGCATGATATTTATTCAGTAAAAGGTCATGGTGCGAAGTGACTACAATACATAGTAACTAAAGATAAACGAGAAATTGTTATTTTGGTACATATTTAAATCCATAAAGGACCTCTTTATTCCAGATTGCTTTTAAGATAACATCAGAAGTGTTATAGTCTAGTACTCGTTAGTGGTTTGCGTTCGTTGGATTTGGTTTTTCTTTAGGTTATTGTTAGCATGGTTATTTATTATGTTCTATGGTTGAAATTTTAACCACTTTTTGGGTAAAGGCCTTCAGTAGCTTTCCACATTTACCTGTCTTTGCCTACATTCATTCAGTTTCTTCCTGTTATCTCGACATAATCAAACTTGAATTTCAAGACATTTATCAGGTCAGCTGCTTTATAGGTAAAAATCTTAAGTAGCCTGCATGTGTGTTACACATTTTAAACATGTCAATGTGCATTCGAATTTCTTCAGATTTTTACCCATAGCTTAGTAGTGAAAAATAAGTTTGAATATCGAACAGAACATACCGAAGAAAGTAAATCTCTTCGAATGCGTAGGCGCAGCGATTGCCCAACTCGGCCTAACGAACAATGACAATGGTGCACAATGACGACTCCTTAATGACCGCACCCACGTATGTCGCTATCGTACCACGGATCGGAATGACGAAAACATCGCGTGATCGGCTCCGTGATGATTTAACTTTGATAGTGAAAGGGTTTTAAGTCTCTAGCGCTTCAAACAAACGAACTTCGATTCTTAGTTGAATAATTAATACGATAGTATTTGGTTCAATTGTTTGTAGACTCTACAATCGATGTTCTACTTAGTTCAAACGGTCTATCTTTAAACATTACAGACAGTCCTCTCTGCAGAGCCTGCATGGAAGAGGAAGAGACAGCCGCTCACGTCATCCTGACGTACCCTGAGGAGGCAGTATACCGGGCAAAGCACCTCGGAACACCGGGGTCACTACCGGAGGCCGTCGGCAACACAAAGGGTCTGCTAGGCTTCCTGGTGGAACTGGGCTGGCACGAATAATAGTAGTGCCAATACCCACACGCAAAATAGGCGCAGATATGACTTTGAGTTGCGGAAACCCAGCCCGCATACACCTATAACCTATGTGTACCTCGTAATTTTAATGAATGAAGCTCGGGATGTGATCACTCAATCCAAACCACTGCCATAAAGTCTATCGTAAAAATACCTATACAATGCAAAAGAAACGAGTACATCCGTGGCAGCCTCGTTCGTGACGTAACGGAGAAGCTCCAGGAATGTCGCCTTCGTTAGTGCGGTCACGTCAGTGGCAGGCCATCTGACTACGTAGGGAACCAATGCCTTGGCGTACTCCTCGATGGCCCTAGACCCCGCGGCAGACATAAGAAGCGAAGGCTGGATGTCGCGAAGGCCAATACGAGCGAAAACAGGCGACCAAATGAAGATGCCAAGGATCGTGCGAAGAGGAGGAAAGCCTACTGGCTGCCAGGGTAAATACCCTAGGTAGAACAATGCAAAATAAACAAAACATTTTACATTTTCTTCGAATAACATATGGTTGATTTTCCACAGAGATCATTTAAGACGTAGATCACACCGGAATGCGTGTTCGGCCGCTTGGTGAAAATCCGCCATTAGGCATTCCCCACGACAAAACCACGGGAGAGCTAGTGTTGTTACGCGTTTAAATTATCGTCTTTATTACACAACTTTTGAAAGGGAACAGCCCAAACTTTTCACATTTACGAGGGCGCATAAAACCAGGATGACCCCGGGAAAATAAAATTCCACTCCTCCGTCACCACTCAGCTGAAATTTACGGACATTACTAAAAATTACGTCTAAGAACGCTACTGGGTACTGCCACGTATAAATTTGTCAAAACGATTACCGAAAAATGCGGGAGATCGTAACTTATGTGAAACTTAAGCCTATCGTAAATAACGCTTGTGAACTCAGCACGCCTGACCCACGTCAGGCCTTATTACAGTCGGCTTAAGGGTCAAAATCGTTTGTATTCGTTTACAAATTGGAGTGGACGTAGTTGCCGGCGATGTAATACGATAGGAATTAATTACGCATACAAAATGGAACGTTTTGAAAGGGGGTTAGGTGGCTGAAGATCGTCCGTTTCGTTAATGGAAGCTTTAGTTTCATATTCGTTGAAACTAACGATTATCACTGTCATATTCGTAAAACAAAATAGTGCTTGTTGTTACGGGACTCTGTCGAACAAAGCTACGGTAGCCTAGTGGTTCAGGCATGCGGCTGTCAAGCGGCGGTCGTGGGTTCGACTCCCGACTTGTACCAATGAGTTTTTCGGGAACTTATGTACGTAAGGAACATCGTGAGGAAACCGGTCTAATCCAAATAAGGTATATATAGATTTCTCTCTGTGTTGGAATGTCAGATGGCAGTCCCTTTCGTATACCTAGTTCCTATGCCAAATCTTGGGATTAGGTGTCAAAGTGGAACACGGAGTCCTCGGACTCCTTTAAGGCGCAACTGGGAATAACGCCAGGAAGATGATGATGATTTTGTTACCACTTTCGCTACCAAGAATACGCGCTACGCTCATAGCCGATCCTGTGGTTTTCCTCGTATGTAGCGGAAAGCGACTACGCGGCGTAGGCACCCGCTAGGTTGCGAAAGTGTTAACTGAGGACAAGATTTAATTGTCTTTACATATAATTATATTCACAGTGATTTTTAATTTGTGACCGGTTAAAATAGAGTGGTCTCGCCGTAGTCATCTGTGACATTAGTTAGAATGCCCGGCGAAGCGTTGACATGACATTCCGACGTAACGTGACCTTGCAAGCTGTCCGGGAAACACAATAACATGGACGGAGACAGCTGATACTTGTATCCAAACTGATATTAAAAATCGGCCAAGTGCGTGTAGGGCCACGCGCAGTGTAGGGTTCCGTAGTTGCCTGTCTGTCTTAGTTACATCGACGTGCGGTTACATCGGCCGAATTTGTACGAAAATTGGCCTTTCCAAATACAGATTAAGTTGGTCGATTACGACTATTACTCAGTAACTACTTATGCCTACTTATGTGTGATAGTTTTCTTTTTAAATTCATATGTACTACTGTCATCCCCATCCCAGTACTCTTTTACTTACATCCCCAGTAGCCGTATGACGTATTTAGCCGGCATGACTCGAACAAAAATTAGGACTTTAAAGTCCAATATCTCGCAAAGGAATCACTGGATTGAAAAATGGTTTTTGAGAAATCTATAATATTTTTGAACAAGCTATCCAACGCCACACCATGGGTTTAAAGAGAAAATAAATTAAATTCCCATTTGAAGAGTAGGGCAGGTACCCTAAAAAAATTGTGTTCAAGATTTTATTCTACTGTTTTGTTAGCGTAATTGATCCTATATACCCATGCCGAGTTACAGTTTTCTAGTTGTAAGGGTCACTGAGCTAAGCCGTAGACGGACGGACGGACAGACAGTCGGACATGGCGAAACTATAAAGGTTCCTTGTTGACTAGGGAACCCTAAAAATGTAACTTTGTCCAATTATCTGTGACCTTCTCACGCTTAAGCCGCAGAACCGATAATAGTTTGAGACCCTGGGTGTTCACGCAAATAGAACATGTTCTTACTAAAGTATCAAATAATCACAATTCAAACTCCCCGCGCTGTCAACGGTCATTCAGTCATTCTCGAAGAGTGCGATGCCCGCGCCACCAGGCGGAGATTAGCTGTAACACGCGAGAGAGCCAAGATGGCTCGGCCATTACTGTACGGGATAATCGAGTGAGAGCGTGTTTTTAGGTTAGAATAGACCTTGTCCTAAACTCAGTTTTGCATTAAATCCTAGTGTGTGTGTGCGGTACATTAATTAAAACGCGAAACGTTCAGTCGAGGTTTTATTTCAACACCACATCATCAAACTTTTCCTGTGGCGCGTGCGCTGGGCAGCGGCGGCCATAGGTAGTGGCCCAAGAGGCCTGGAATAGCCATACACTGGGAGATGAATAGTTTTCATACCGGAAATCATGCCTAGGTTCCTACACATCTCCAAATGAGTGAAATGAGGAGTGAAAGCTTATGGGAGTGCGATAATCGATGCTGCGTCTGAGGCGTGTCATAATGCACCGTTATTCCGAAATATCAAAATGGTGTAAATCATTTTACGCTTAACAAAATTCATTTTCAAATTTTTCATTAATCCTATAAAGTGTTGAACAAAAATGCATTAATAGCACCGGCTGTTTTACCTGTGTCGCCCTGTACGTATCCCTGTGTATTATTTTTTGTACCTGTTTCATCTATGTGAGATGTGCTATAAAGAGTACTTGTATTTGCAGTACCTACTACTTTTAGTCCAATTTCAATACGATAATTGAGGATGACAGTCAATCCATACTAATATTATAAATGGGAAAGTATGTGTGTGTGTTTCGTTTTTGTCCATTTTCCGGCAAAACGGAGCGACGACTTGACGTATTTTTTTAAGTGGAGATAGTTGAAGGGATGGAGTGTGACATAGGATAGTTTTTATCACCGAAATCATCCCCTAAGATGGTGAAATAGGGGGGCAAAAGTTTGTATTTAGCTGCGATATAAACGATTTCCGCGCGGACGGAGTCGCGGGCAGAAGCTAGTCTAAAATAAAAATGCCTAAATACGTCCCACTGATCGACGTAGGCCTCCTTTCACGATGAGAGGGAACGGGCAGTAGTCCCCACGGTTCGGCACTAATCTGTAATACCTACACATTAATAGCTACATTAGCTACCTTTCCTGTTTGCCCAGTCCAAAGCCTCCGCCATTTGACCGCAACCCATCACCCGATAATTGGCCTGATTATATCCAAACACGGCCGGAACGCGATCCCACCATTGTTCGCATGCCTCGTGTTGGTTATTGGAGACATAATTAGGATATTGTCACCGCTTACCTAAGGTGTATACCTAGTGTATGTAATGCTCAATATCAGTCTATACCTAATACCTAACGTAGACTGTTCATGCTTGTGATGTGGAGGGTTAGATGTTCCCACGTGAAGGCATGCAAAAGTCGCGGGATGAAAATATTGACTGTGACCATCTTGAAAAGTCCATTCAATACACAAATGAAAGGATTTTTGAAATCGGATTAGCGGTTCCAGGAACGTATTCTTTATAAAAAGTAACACCTCACAGACATTAACCTTCTTTAATACGAGAATCGGTTGAGAATGCGACTTGTAGAGAACAGCCGGACGAACGTCGGACATATACGAAATCATTTTTGCCCAAGCTTAAACGGAGAGCTTCGTTGGTTTCGCTCCCTAGTGCAATAAGGTAGTTTCCTCATGCTGAAATGGATAACGTAGGGTTGCTATATGGATAATAAAGCATTAAATTATTGTTATACGGTCTCGTATGAAGAAAAATTAAACTCGACAATAACAGCAGTAGACTCTTAGCTAAACATGAACAACTTGCAAACAAATACATCAAAAACAAGTTACATACAATTTAGAAATATAAAAACACAACCATTGCATTTAAAATTACATTGTCAGAGTCAAGTTATCGAACAAGTGAGCGATATAAAATTTTTGGGCTTAACCCTGGATCAACACTGTTCCTGGAAGAACCATGTAAAGCTGGTCTGCGACAAACTCGACAGATTTGTGTACGCGTTAAAACAGCTGAGGATTGTCGCAGGAGAGAAAACCGCAATACTGGCATATCATGGTTATGTAACTTCTGCACTAAAATACGGAATATCAGTATGGGGTAACTGCACAGATGTAAACAAAGTCTTTATAATCCAAAAAAAATGTGTTAGAGCGGTATGTGGTGCCGGACCAAGAGATTCTTGTCGACCTCTGTTTAAAAGACTTGGACTGCTCACTTTGGTTGGCCTGTATGTATTGGAGTTAGCGTGTTTAGTTAGAAAATTTCCTTGTTACTTCGAAAGACCCAAAAATAACACTAAATTACGAGCAAGAGACATGTCCAAGCTGCTGATGCCACCATGTAGGACATCATTATTCAGGAAAAATTGTTATGTTATGAGTATTCAAGTTTACAATAGGATACCACATGAAATAAGATTATTAACGGGCAAGATGTTTGAAGCAAAATTAAAGAAATGGTTAAGAGACAAATGTTTTTATAATCTGTGTGAATTCGTAAACAATAAGGAATAGACATACATATATTTTAGATGTTAGTTAAATTAAATTAATTTTATGAGACAAAATTACATTAAACATTGACATTTTATTAGATACATTATCATACTCGTACTAGACATTATTTATGGACATCAACTACATGTAATAAGTTTTGCATGCCATATTGGCTAAACATGTGATACTTCATAAATTAATTTTATAATTACACCAACTGTAACAACCATGTTTACGCAAATAAATCATTTCATTTCATTTCATTTCATTATAAATTGTAAATTACAACATAAAATCATAATGAGTGTTTTTTATCGTCCAAGAGTAAATTGAATACTGACTATAGGATCGTTACACTTAATTAAAACAATAATTGTATAAAACCTATGCAATGCACCAAAACGCAGTAGTAGACGACCAAAACGGCAATTTACTCGATTTTCCATACAACAAATAGAAATTGGTGACGTCATACTTATATATCAATTAGTATGAAGCGTTCCGGCTGTCACCAGCGAGAGCCACCCTTGTATTTTTTGTCTTTTTAAATACGTGCTCTTATTGTAGTTAGTCCCATACAAACATTAGATTCGCTCAGAAAACTGTTTCAACTGGGGCCGTGAAAAAAAAATTCAAGAAGACAGTTGGTACCCTATTGATGAGTAAAAATTTCAAACCTGGTGAAATATTTTTTAGATCGGATGATTAGCATCCATGCATATATACTTAAGAGTCCGCAGTAAAATCGATTCTCGATACAAACGTAGTTACGCTCTCATTTTAAAACTACATGTTGGATTTTAACATAACTTTCCATGGACAATGAAATGAGGTATATCCAGTTATGTAATTAGTTTGTGTAGCTTCAGATGCCGTAATAAAAAAAATACAGCGAATTTAAGTTTCTCATACAAAACTTGTTTTTGCTTTGTTTCGTTTGTTTTATAAACTCAAACAATAAAAACGAATTACAGACACAGATACACCTCATGTCATCGTATATTCAAAGTCTCGTCACAATCCAACACGTAGTTATAAAATGAGAACGAAACTCCGTTTGTATGGGAAGGTGAAATTCGGCCGAGCTTACTGCGGACTTTTAGAACGAATCTTCAAATCAATAAAAGATCAGCAACGTGCTGACGACTCCTCTAATAGCATTGCAAGCGTCCACAGGCTACGGTGTCAGTTTATTATAAGGGCGTTTGCATGTTCAGCGCCGTCATAGTACCTATATAAAAATGCGTAGCATAGTCGCAGCAGTGGGCTATCTCTTGAGGTTAAGTTCGTTAACCTTCTTGCGAAATCCAGATCCCCGGCTAAACGGTACGCGCAGTATTCAGACCCTTAGGCCTAAGGTCTAAGGTCTAAACCTAACCTAACCTTCAGGCCAGGTCGGTCACTGTCCTATAACTGGGCCGTAATTGTGGAAGTGATTTACGCTCATAGCATTGTACGGTTGGCAGAGGAAATTGGTTTTAGTTGAAATCGCGTAGGATTTATAGGATGGTACGAATATTTTATCTGAATGTTGAAAAAGTGAGGGTACAGGCGGGTTGTTTCGAACCGTCGTTGGTAAGTTATGACCATCAAAATCTGTTTGTAACGGAAATTTGAAAGTTCTCTATCAGATGTCTGCCAGTGCCATTTTTACAAGCTTTTATTCATTTTAACCTGTTTGTTAGTGAGGGAAAAATCTTGCAAGTAAAATATTTTCCTGTTCCCGGTGATCGATTGAACTTTTTTTTTTTTTATAACCAAAATTAACTGGATGCGGGTGGCGCAGGACCGGTCACTTTGGCACTCTTTGGGGGAGGCCTATTTCCAGCAGTGGACGTCTTTCGGCTGATATGATGATGAGTAAGTATAGTTTCGATGACAATTCGATATTAGGGTACAGTCGCCATCACATACATCTGAGCGGTCAAGGAGTTCACAAACATCTGAACAGAACACGACTGTATTGTCAAAGCCATAGAGTGCACGTTCAGATATTTTTGAACACCCTGAAGAGTACAGATGTATGTGACGCTGACTGTACCTACCATCAAGCTGACTTGATGATGAAGAGAAAGTGTCAATGGGAATGCAGTACTTTATAGACGTAACTTCGTTGCGTTTGGGCTCGTTAGAATAGTCTCAATGAGTAGTTGATGACGGTATACAGAAAAGTACAGTCAGCAATAAAAGCTTGTACCAAAAATGTTTTTTTTTAAACGGATCCTATTTACGTTTTCCGGCCCGTAAAGTGTCGTAGTTGATGCTATCATGTCTACAGTGTGTATTAAGCCTAATACGGGCGATAAATTAAATCGGACATAGTATTCATTAGTGTAATTATGAAGTAAAAGATTTTTTTAAGTTTCAGGTCATTACGACCCCATAATTATTATTTTTTAAATTTCTCAACAGCAATGTACTGTAAACATGGTTGCGGTACCGAAATGTCAAATGTTCATTAGCAACTGTCAACGAGCGTTTAACGTGAGTGCGTTTGCATTTCATTGCGGGCTGAATTATTTTGTATGGACAAAATTATTGTTGCAACTTTAAGTAAATGTTATCTAATTACCTTTACTTTGTCCTATACTAACCACCGTTAAGAGATTCGCCCGTATTAGACTTACACACTGTATATGTATCTACTAGTTATGTGTGGCTGTATGTGTATATGTGTGTTACTTTAGCATACTCTACAGCTATCTTATCAGTACCAGCCGGGGTTTAGTAGGTATTAGTAATTAGTAGCACCTTCCATATACCTACATTAAAATTTAATTGTTAAAGAATCGTTTGTTATATTTGTCAATGAATGATTGTCATATTTTAAGAATATGAATGTTGTATCAAATTTTAATTTCAATAAGGACATTTCAAAGTTATTGTATTTAAAGAACGAAAATGATTTTATATTATACGACCGCTTTAGCCTAGTTGGTAGTGACCCTGCCTACGAAGCAAGTGGTCCTGGGTTCGAATCCCGGTAAAGGCGTTTATTTGTGTGATGAGCACGAATATTTGTTCCCGAGTCATGGATGTTTTCTATGTATTTAAGTATTTATTTATTTATATAACTATGTTTATCCTCGTCTAATACCCATAGTATAAGCTTTCATTAGTTTGAGACTAGGTCAATTTGTGTAGGATTGTCCCCTAATATATATATACATTTTTTTTTATCATTATTATATATTTTTGTACTTTATCCATTTTAAATAAATGAGTATGAGTATGAGGATAATGTGTGGTGCAGACCAAAGTACCAATGTGCTTTCCATTCGATTGTACACCTCAGCTCTTCAATCCACCTATGTATCCATACAACCTGTATCCAGACACTGCTTATTAGTTTGGCACTACAGATAGAATATTAATTACCACTTTAGTAACTAGCATCTAGAATTTTGTTCATAAAATCCTCCGACCGTACGTTTCGGTGATCCCCTGCTCAGATATTACAAGAACGTTTACCGATAAATCAGCGTCGCCAATATCTGAGACCATGTTCGACTTTGCTTGTTGACGACGTGCTACATTCTGAACCTATAGGGATCAGCAGCAGTGATGGCAGTGACGATCAGCTTCCGTGACTTCGAATTAAAACTAGTGGGATAGTGATGGGCGAACGTCATCCGGTCCATCCGACTCAACTCGATTTATCCAAGTTAGAAAGCAATCGACTCGTAACAGCGCTATAATTACCTATTGCCCCAAAACAATTGTACTTTTTATTCTTTTTAGCATATTTTTATTCTGTATTGTCACTGTTGTTTATGTCTGTAATTTGTTTTTTGGTAATAAATTATTATTCTATTCTATTCTAATTATTATTCTACAATAATATTTTGCAAGTAAAAACTAGATCTCAATCCCACATCGTTCTTCGCGAGACCTATCTGTTGAAAAGGGGCACGTGAGTGCCTCATACCTTTTCAATATTCTACGTAAAAAACTCGTTCTGTAATTTTTTGAGTCTGTTTTCTGTTAATCGTTAGTTTTCTAACATTTAGCATGAATGATCCGTTTTTTTTAATTTTATTAGCCTATATTTAGTCCCACTGGTGGGCGACGGCCTCTCCTTTTATCCGGCACTCAACTCGGTCCTGTGCTAGTGTTCGCTTTTTTTTTTTGTTGACAGGTTCTCTTTGCCGAAGCCCGGAGGCTGTGTCGGCTGATCATGGCTGGCTTGTGGGCTAGTGTTCGCCAATCCGTACAATACTTATAAAGGTCGTCCCGCCATCTCCTTCTCGGTCTGCATGTACCGCGGAAGCCATCTTGTGGGGTCCATTCGGTGGCTAATTTGGCCCATCGCTTCGAGTGCATACGACAGACACGTCCAGCGCAGTCCCCGGATCAGTTTTATCATAAGACTAATTCTATCTTTAAAGATAAGATAAGATAAGATATAATTTATTGTCAAAACTGATGAAAACTGACTGAAATAAATGATTTTAAAGACCAGCAGCTAACATAATTGAATCCCAGATCGCCGTTTCTATCTCCAATTTAGCCATATGGTCATGTCACGAGTCATCATTAAAACTAGTCGAATGTTGGCAAACTGCTAAACGGTAACTTGTATTTAGGGACCAAATAATGTAACGCCTGCGCCGTAACTCATGAAAATTTCACTTTTGAGAATCGTGAATTTATTAACTAGCTGCAAAAGCAATAACAACTTTGACTGTGGACAATATTGACAGACAGCTAGCTTTTGTTCGTAACTTCAAGTGTAAAGTGGGCGTTTTAACTCTAAGGGCGGGTTGCACCAACTTACGATTACAGACCGATCATCGTTAATTAGGACACCGGCAGCTGTCATTGAATAAAACTAGTCAAACTTTCCATTCCATACATTCAGATTTCAACGTATACTTACTGCTTTCGATTACAAGCGGTTTAGTGAAAAAAAAATTAAAAATATTTATTTCACTATTAAGCAGTTTACATAATACTAGGTGGGGACTTTTTACTTTTTCTATCAGAATTTGTAACGTTTGAATTTTTGCTCGATCGAAATCAAAAAAAGTCGGTGGACTAAATACGTGACAGTTTTCCATACTTATTGTATGGATCGTCACAAGATGGAAATTTAAAGAAAAATATGTTTTTGTCAGTGAGAACAGCACGTAAAATAATTCATAACTTAGAAATGTTAAAAAACCACCAACATTTCATTCCAAAGTTCACTACCCAAACCGACTGAACCGATTATTTTGAAACGCTGGTAAGAAAATCTCGATCACGACAGCTGATGGACAAAAAACCGCATTAAAATCGGTCCATTCGTTAAGGAGCTACGGGGCCACAGACAGACACACAGACACATCAAACTTTATCACCCCTCTTTTTACGTCGGTGGTAAATAATCCGTATTGAGAATGAATACGTGAATTTAACCGTTGTTATTAGTATAGTGAGTGTTTATAACATTAGCGAATTATCAATTTGCTTTCAAAAAGTCAAAATGATTAGTTCCAATATTATTAATGATAGATAATATCAGTTTACTCAAAGATCAAGGGTTAATAGACGCTTGTATATGAACCAATAACTTAGTGCTTTCAATTAATCGCTTTGAATTCAACCTATTCCAAATAATTGCCAATAAATCGAAGCTTTCAATTAGTACCCACTACAATAGAGTATTGTTTGACTTCAGGCAATTAAGTTTATACGAAGGTCCTGTATTCATACAGAAACTAAGGCAACGCCAGATATGGCAGCCTATTCTGTGACCAAGTGGTTAAAGACGAAGGCGGTAAGTACCTGCTGCGTTTATAATAAGTTAATAGCTCTAGAACGAGTTAATAAAACACAGATTAACTATTAAACGCATTTTAATAGTTAGTCTGAGTTTAGCTAGTTATAAACTTTCCGTTAAATACTTTCTATGTTATTACTATTACCTTTCTTCAATATTCCATTTTTACAACTACGTAGTACGTTCTAAATTAATAAATACTGGCATAACAGATGCACTACTGAAACATTAAAAATGGGGTAGGCACATCAAATGCGAAGATTCATTTTGCCCAAAACTATATCTTTCCGAATTTCATAATTCTGCTGCCCTACCCTATTTATGTATCCCATTAAGGTGGTTCGATTTCCATACGAAACGTTATTAAACATTTGTTTGTGACGTCATACTTTGGGAAAACCATTTTTCTCTAATTATTTTAGTTTATACAAGTTTATTCAAATCGTGCAAAAGGAAAGCCAATTTATGCAAGTTAGTTACATAAGTTTCTTCAAAATTCACGCCGTTAGCCTGCGAATGTGAAATAACGTTTCGTATGGAAATCGAACCACCTTAAATAATCTGCGTCCATATTATACGAATTTAACAAAAGTTCACGACGCACCCACCAACTAGTCGCCCCAGAACCAATGCTAGACATTTATAAAAAGGGACCATATTACCGATCAATCACAATTGTATATAAATTACCCAGCCATATCAAGAACATACAGAGCAACAATTTATTTATAAACAAACTAAAAACACTGCTTTTGAAAAAATCATACTAGTCCGTCCTAGAGTTCATGGAGGATAAAGTAGCAACTATGTAATTAGTATGTAGTTTGTGTATATGAGAATTTGATTTGTATTAGAATTAAGAATTAGTTTTTAGGAATTTTGCAATACCCTGTTCAGGGTCCATGATATACTATTATGTATTTGTAAAACAATGTACCATGGTGAGCAATAAACGAATATTAATATTAATATTTTCACTAAGCGGAACATGGCATTTGTTTTTTATTACACTTTTACATTATTACACTTACGTAGATGTCTTGCGTTGGATTAGCCTCGCGGTTGGCTAGTGAAAGGACTTTTCGATCTGGTCCTCATAAAGTGTCACTTGGAACTCTGGGCCACTAATTATAAGCCAGTCGAGGTATGAATAATTTATAGCTTGACCCGAATGAGCTTGACGACTTTTAACTTCAAATTGGGAAGTTTTCCAAGAAAACGATATTAGCTTTAAGTATGGCGGAGGTGCTAAGCTTTTCGCATTTAGTCTGTTTTTGTTGGTCTAATTAGCTACTATTGGTATAGGCTGTTAAAACCAGTGAACGGAAAAACCATACAAGTTTAAGCAGCGCCGCGAAATGGCCCCACACAATGGGTGCCATTGCCATTATGCGGGGATGGGGGCGGGGTGTCAAAACGATGCCAGCCGTTTATTTAGAACGTGCGCATAGCTTTAGGTACCTGTGTTTGGGTAGAGAGAGAGAGAGAGAGAGAGAGAGCTCGCATTCTATTGTTTTTTCGGTCGGCGCCCCCGAGGCGCTCTGTGTTGAGACTGACATGCATTTATCAGGCTATCCGCTATCACCGCAACGAACCCTCAAATTCATCGAAGGTAGGCAACGCACCGGTAACCTCTCTGCGGGCGTATGTTATTTGTCATTTTATCACGTATCATTGTGGATAAGACGGGTTAGGCTTGTAAAACACACTTTCCCGAAATGTGCACTTTCTGCAAAGGTGCACTTTCCGCAAAATGTATACTCCCAAAATGTACACTTTACCAATTTGGAAACTTTCCCGAAATGTGCACTATTTCACACAGTGCACTTTTCCAAAACGCACGCTTTCCCAAAATGTACACTTTCCCATTTAGGGCAATTTCTCAAATAGTACACATTTATTATTTATAGTTTCTCTCTCTACTTTCTGTCCATCCGACCGTCCGTCTGTCCGTCCGTCCGTCTGTCCGTCTGTTTGCATTTGCACTATAAACCCTTAGCGCTATAAACAGAGACACCCCTACCCCTCAAGTGTACTTTCTGGTAAAATATACCTTCTGCGAAAATGAACATTCTGGGCATGTTCACCTATTGACAAAGTGTACATTAGTAGTACACTTTTAGAGACAGTGTACTTTCCGGGAAAATGATCATTCTAAAAAAATGCACCTTTACAAAAAGTGCACATTTCGGGAAAGTATTTTTTACGAGCCTAACCCGATAAGAAATTCATCACACTCGCACTCGCGTACCTACACGTCAGAACGTGAGTCATAAGCGTCCATAGGCTACGGTCCGCTGACCATCAGGCAGGCCGTATGCTTATTTGCCACAGTTGTATAAAAAAAGATATAGTCCGGTCTCATTCGAACTGAATCACGTTTCAACCCCTTTTAACATGGGTTGATACAGTCAGTAGTAGTAAAAGTAGCTACGCGGCTCAAGAGCTCAAAATGACCTACTCACGACTCTAATGTCAGGAGGATAAGGACTGTCCCTCAGAGCATAAAATACTATAGAGCGGACAAGCCGCCGGCGGCTGTGTCCCACATGTCAGCTCATTGGGCATTCTCCGCCATACATTTAAGGCCTCCACCCACCGGACGCGTGTGCTGCGCGGCGCGTGTGCTGCGCGGCACACGCGCAAGTTGTAAAGCATTGAAACTACACTTCAAACACACATCGAACGCGGCACATGCGCAGCACCCGCGCAGCTGCAGCGCAACACCCGCGCGGCACACGCGCAGCACCCGCGCAGCTGCAGCGCAGCACACGCGCAAGTTGTAAAGCATTGAAACTACACTTCAAACACACATCGAACGCGGCACACGCGCAGCACCCGCGCAGCTGCAGCGCAGCACACGCGCTGCACACGCGCAGCACACGCGCAGCAGACGCGCAGCACACGCGCAGCACACGCGCAGCACACGCGCAGCACACGCGCAGCACACGCGCAGCACACGCGCAGCACACGCGCAGCACACGCGCAGCACACGCGCAGCACACGCGCAGCACACGCGCAGCACACGTGTCCGGTGGGTGGAGGCCTTCACCGTCCGTTGTCCACCGAAAAAGTGTTGTTTTTTGCCAAAATGCCGAGTTGTGCAATAATTACTTGCAAACATCGCAGTGATTTGATTAATTTCCACACCAATGGGATCACTTTTCACAGGTAAATACTATAAATACTATTTATTTCAAATAAAACCACCAATTCAAGAACTTGCGACAGGCATGAATACGAATCGCGCGGCATGTCCGATCTCCTTATTTCCTATATCTGTGGACTGTCCAGATCGTTTTGAGCGTGTTATTTTGCGTAGCTACTTCTGCTGCTGACTGTACATATCCAAAAATATGTGAATTATACGAATTGACAAACACTCAACGAGTTTAGAAGTAGAAGACAAACACAGGTCAATAATCATAATGTTTACATATCAAACCAGGGGTGGAAACCGTATCCCGTAAACCTTTGTCGCCTTAACATCGATAAGGAGTCACCGTATTAAATTACCATGGGAGTGAAATCGAGAGGGTTCTAAATTATAAGGATACATCAGGGCTTGTAAAGCCAGTATGAATAATAAAAACGGTTCACTTTTATTTGGGAATCGATCCGATGACCTATATATAACCATAAGTGATGTCACATAATAAATATCTCGCCAACGACTCACTGAGTTGAAAATTGTCGTGGCATTTAGGGTGCCCGCCACAGAAGTGGTGGATATTCTGCTTTAGGGAAGGGCTATTTTCATACTATTACATACATAAATTCACGCCTAAATTCCCAAAAGGGGTAGGCACATTCAACTTATATTCCAGTGCCACTTTTAGCTATGATATTATATCGCAGTGATAGGTTGCTAACCCATCGCCCACAACACACTTCAAAAGGGAGTAGTATTAGCCACAGGATAAACAGCACAGTGTAGTATTTGTATACACATGTACACTAGGATAGAACAGTTACAACCCTGCCTCAAGAAAAAGGCTGAAATATGGTACAGACTCCAGAAAACGGTGTTGGAGAATCTTTCTTTTGTTTGGAGAAGAGAACTTAAGACAAGAACTCTCTGGAAGCTCTTGAGAAGTTATTTGAGTTATTTCCAATTTCTTCCGTCGCTCACCTTCCATTAAAGCCCTTCAGAAACAATGAAGCTTAAACTGATCTTATAAGATACTATAAGTATTTATATGTTGCATAACATATTCGTCTTTACAGAAATAGAAATTACCCAGAGTACGATTGGAGTATATAAATATATGTATTAATAATTGTCATATCATATCATATTGTTATATTATATTATATTGTATCGTATTCTACTATATTATTCATCCCATCTTTAAACATGTTAAAAAGTTTTTGTTACCCTAAACTTGATAGAGTATCTAAAAATGCACACATTTTTTGGTTAGCTTTTTGCATTTTTTTCTAAAGCTGTTTTTTGCGCTTTATACAGCGCAAACGAGACTAGAATGCAAGATTTTTGACATACTTTGCAAAGTTTAGGGTTAAATAAAGGTGCACTGCCCACATTTTATCTGCTTTGCCTTAAGGCTGACTGGTAGAGAATGCTTTATAGCATTAAGTCCGCCTTTTGTACCATAAGATATTCTTTTGTGCAAATAAGATTAAATAAATAAATAAAATATTTACATTTATAAAAAATCGTTTAACTATTTCTTAGAGTCCATTCCATACACAGATTAAAGAATTTTTGAAATCAGATAAGTGACTACGGTGATTACCATTTCACAACAACACAACACACTTTTACAATCTCATAGACTTGTCCTCTGTGTAATAATAGTATTTGCACAACTTACTCTAAATCAACATGTTATGTAAAATATTTATTACCCTTCTTTTTACAACACCATATTTTATATAATGTAGAATTTATTAAGCCATTTCGGCACCTTAGCAAAGAAACAGACATTCTATCATCCATATATCCCATCCCCCCTTCGCCGTCAATCACAGAAGAAAAAAGATTTACAACTCGATCATCATTTTGTTCTGATTATGATTGATATGATTGATATTGGTACGAACTCCCGCCATTCAGTGAAAATTTTCTATTAAATAACCACAGAATATGACATGAAGATTTAGAAGAAGACGTAAAAATGCGCTCGACTTTAGAATGAGCGAGAGAGATGAGTTTGGGCAAAAATGATTTCGTATGTCTGGCTGTCTGGCTGTGCATACAGGTCGCATTTCTCAACCGATTCTCGTGAAATTTTGCGAGCAGGTTCAATAATCATATAGTTATTTTTGATTCTACTTTTCAAAAAAAAAACAATGATTTAATACGACAGGCCGGCGATTTATACAGCTCACTGAGCCACTATAATATAGTTATTAATAATGTTCAGGTCGTGAGGAACTCTAAAAACATAGTCACAACTAAAAATGTTTGCACTTTCTAGTAATAAAGAGTCTGTAACTTAGTAAGTAAGGGTAAGTAAGTAAGTAAGGGGGTAGTCTCAGGCAGGACCTTCTCATCCGATGAAAAAAAACTTTCCCCAATAAAATAATGGATCTTTGGAAAGGACATACCTAGACTATTTTAGCCCGTGACTTTGATTCTCTCTTTGAAATATGTTGTTCTAGTGTGGTAATAGTAGTTAATAACGGTATTTATATCCTAACTCAGCACAATACATGTCAAGCGAATAAAAGTGAAGAGAAAGTCAAGCGTGGGAGGTATCCTTTAATGCATAGGATACCTTTCATCTCATTTACGAACAATCATGCGATTCGAATCTAAACCTTGTGTGAATAGAGGTAAAATTCAAACTTGACCAAAAATGGGTTTTATACCTAAGTAATTTGAGGGTTCAAAACGGAGATCTTTTGTTCTCCGTTCCGTGAACCCCTTTATGAGACCGTCTATTGATTTTGAAAAAAGTCAACGTTGTCCTATACTCACAGATGTATATATAATAGTAATAATAGTTTGTTTCTTTTGTGTATATATATCTACATTTGTTTTGTTTCACAGTGCTTTGGTGTAACTGTAATGCTGTGAAATTGTATGGAATAAATAAATAAATAAATAATAAATGAGTATAGTATATAGTATTCTATATGCTCTGAGTCTATACTAATATTCTAAAGAGGCAAAGTCTGTGAGATTCTAGCTTTTTAAGTTTGTATATACCTATAGTAGGTAATATGTACTTATTTAATTATTGCTCATAGATGACTTATAATAAATTATTATTAACTACTGTATTATTAATTAACTTGTTGTAAACACTTTTGGTGTAATGCTAATATTATTATTTTTTTCTTTTATAAACATTCTGACATATAATATTGACAAGTAGTACCTAATAAATTAATGTGAAAAACACAAACAGTTAAATAAACGTAGAAGCAGCTTTAGTATGTCGAAGGACAGGAGGTGCAAAAAAAATGCTAATACTGGGCAATGTGAATCATTTTGTATTTAAAACAATAGACTACTTAGCAATAGAGTCACTATGCGAGTGAAGAATTTATTAAACATGACCTTTTTATTTAAAAGCATTTGCGGCACATGGCTAGACAATGGTATAATCCGTATTATAAAGTATTTTCATCCTTACGTGTCTCGTCATGTAAACAAACACTACTAGAAGACATTATCACACTTTTCTCTCGGATTACACAATAATCATCAAGAAACATGTTGTTGTATACTTAAAAACACTGACAAAGTATTAAAATCAACCATGTTACCACTGAAACATATTATTTACTAGCTTAATGCTGTCCGCGACACCGTCCGCGTCGACCTCGTTTATCGTAGCTCCATACAAATATTTACCCCCCATTTCACAACCTTAGGGGGCGATTTCCGGGATTGAAACTATCTCTATAGGTACCACATTTCATTTCTATCGGTTCAGCGGTTCAAGTTTGAAGAGGTAACACACAGACAGACATACTTCCGCATTTATAACATTAGTAAGGATACTAATATTTTCTTCAATAATCGAAGTAACGAACGAATCACCTCAAACATATATGACATAACGATGGCTAGATTGTCTATGAATCACACTTCATGTATATTTTATCGTCATTTCCAATCACTAGTCATTGTCTATGATCATATTTGACGTCACGTTTGATAGGACACGTAAGAATGAATAGACGTGTTTTACGTACTACAAACTCCCGCTGGCTCCATGCATTGAAATACAGTAATCATCGGAAATGAATAAAACTCGTATCTAGGGCACTAGGATGTAATCAACGGAGTGGGAGTTGTAAAACGAATAATATCGCGGAGAGAGAGGAGAGCAGCCGCAAACAGCCATTTAAATGTGCAATAGTTCAGAGCAGTTTGCGAACCAAACGAGCTCGGTTCGCTGGCCATAAGAAAGGCGGAGGTTTATTACATCATGGGGGTGTAATAATGGTAGTAAAACAATCCGACCGCTTTCTTGACGCTTGTTTTTATTATACGTTATGGTGCATAAGTAAGCCAGCGGTAAGGCTCACGACATTCAATAGGAATCGCGGGTTGGAAACCCTGGCTCGTATCAGTGGGTTGTTTCAAAAACGAAATTAAATGATATTTTATTTGCTGAATATGTGGAGATACAGGTGCAGGAAAAAGTTAGGTACGAAATATAATTTCAAATTGAGCAATGTGTCTTCGGTGAAGGAAAACATCTTGAGGAGTCCGGTCTAATCCCTATAAGGTATAGTTTTCCCTCTGGGTTAGAAGGCCAGACTGATGTCGGTTCCCTACGTCAAATCTTGGGATTAGGTGCGAAATAGAACCCAGGGCTCACTTAGGAAAACACTGGGAGGATCATGGTACCACGAGCATCCATAACCCATAACAAAGCCGACAAAAATAACTGACACGTCCGGGAAGTTTGAAGCAATAGAATAAATAAATTAAATTAAGTCATATTAGACTGTTAGAAATTAATTGTCTAAAGGCTATTTGATTGGATTTGAACCCGCGACCTCTGGAATCCGATGGTGGATAGTGGATAACAGACTTTTTAAACATTAACTGTTAATATGGGGTATACTTATCCAGTTCTAAAATAAGTGTTGTAAACCAGTGAATGTACACAAGCCCATATAGTTCCTTACCTCTGACTCGATTGCCAATAAGGAATGAGTGTTTGCTTCCAACTCCTCTGCTGCAAGCCGAACGAGGGTTGCAGTTCTAACCTAACCTAACCTGCATTACTGATAGTTAGATTTGTAAGGGTCGTTCATCAATTCTAACGTAACCTATTCTAGTTTTCTGCTAGCACGGTGTTGAGCCGGTTGATGACTAGTGTTTTTCTACTTTTTTCGCGGATTCTACGGCCTGGCTGCAATTGGGTCAGCACCAGTTAATTGGTGTTCTGGTGCGGCCTGCCCGATGATTTGTGAGCTCAGTCAATTAAAACGGAACTACGTCATCAGAGCCATTGCTTCCTTTAATATTCACGTTTAGTTATCGGTTTAGAACAAACAGAGGAATATTTCCCAGTAGTTGTATAGAAGTACTACTGGTTGTAGTTATAATAGTCGTATCGTGTTATAGAGAGGAAAAAAGTTCGCTCTTTTTTGAAGGTCAAATATATTCTGGCGTCAGTAAAATGGGAGGATATTTTGTTACATGTTTGGGGGGAGGTCTTGGCAAAATTCTGGTGCGGTAATAAAAAAATATATAATCTTATTTAAAGTTTATTTATTTTGATGCCACAAAATTAATAAATTAAACACATGTCATCATTTTTTTAAGCATCGTCGATGTAAAAACCAGTCTTCATTTCGTCTATCCAATTTTTTTTTTCTATGAAGCAATATGAAAACATGTTTAATGTATTTTTAGGTAAGTAAACTAATAGTGTATTATATATATATATATATTAATTAAAAACGATAAATAACGGATAACTGCTGTTTTTTATGCCGATTCTCAAAACTTATTGATCTAGCCTCGTATAATAAGCCTCTTCCGTCAACCGTAGCAAACCTTACGTACATAAATCATCAATTAATTAAATTCCAGATAAGATCATTACTGCCACAATAATGCCTGCAAACAAATCATTACCATTCACACACAACAAATGAACGCCTTAATACGAAAAAGACTTATCACCCTAGGTATATCCTGTCAGTTACGTTCTTTCGGAAATAGAAAGAAGCATCAAAATCGCCCCTTATCTCCCCCCTCATAAGACTAAGATTCTCCGACATCAAAACACAAGTGATAACTACACAACAATGCACACATTATGCATTATAAGTGTACGTTAGCTCAGCAGGCCCCATTAAGACGTTACATTAAGCCCTATCGCGCCAAACTGAATATACCCCATTTCCTTCACGTCAAGTAACAATCTAAGCTCGGGCCCCTGAATAAATCAGGCCCTGCACCTCTGATCCCTTAAATAAGTACGCTCTCGTGTGTGAAATATCGAGTGCGTCTGGCTTTTGTGATATGAGCGTGACGGTGGTGGGGCTTGGTGAGAAATGTTACCCATTAGGTTTTAGACATGTACAAAATTGTAAGCGTAAAATTCAAAAATGAGGGTTACCTGCTACTGAGATTTAAATTTCAAACTGGAATGAATAGCTTTTATATCGCTTGTTGTGTATTTAAGTATTAATGAATGTATGTAAGCATTTTAATATTATAATAATAATAAGCCCGCAGGGCAGCTTGTGGCGAGCTGTTGGGGAGTAACGACCCCACGGACCCGAGTGCTTCCGAGAGTCGGTCAGGGCCTCCGTCTCTGGCGTGTCTTCGTCGGTCGGAGTGGAACCTCAAGGGGGCCCGTAGGACTCTCAGCTCTGGTCGGGTCCCGAGAGGAGTCGTGAGAGCTATGTGCTCCAGGGGTGGAAGTGTTAAAGGGCATAACGCCGCGAGTAACTTCGGAGAAAGCGCAGCACCACCTCTCGACACCCCTGAGCCGCTCACCCCGGTGTTAGTACCTGGCCGTCTTTACGACGGCTATTTCAGTGGCCCATCTAATAAGCGGCTAGTCACCGCCTGCCTCGACAACTTTGTGCTTGACAATGTTATGGCAGGTGTCCGGAACTCCTTGCAATAGCCCAATTTCATAATCCACCCATATCTCATCACCATTTACCCAGTTCTCTATCCATTTTACCCACAATAGCCCCAACGCCTGTTGGAACGGGTTCACGGGTATCTACCGATGTACCCGTGAATGGGTTCTAGCAGGTGTATTACATCACATTAAACTTCGTCTCCAAAGGGCTCTACATGTTGGATCTATATCCCCACGCACGCCTTCCAAATGACCGGGGTTCGCCCCGTGAATTTTAATCGGAGATACATTAGTACATTACGTACCTAGGGCGGTGAATTTGTAAATGGCCCAGATCGCAGGTGTTTGTAGCCCGAACCGAAGGTGAGGGCCATAAATATGCGCTCTGGGGCTTTACGAATTACCGCCCGTGGTAAGTACACAATTTTACGTCTTCACCTGGCCACAATGCGAGTTTTACCGTACGCGCAGCGTGCGATAAAACTCGCATTATGGCCAGGTGTGACGTAAAATAATATTACACACTTTATTTCAGACAAATAATCCATATAGTATATTGTGTATTGTGTACACATAACCAGTTTAAGCAAATACATGCCACATAAGAGCAAAGTACAAAAGCGAACTTATCCCTGAAAGGGATATCTTTCAGCTATCCTTTGAGCAATTGAGAGGAAGGTAGATTCTTATTACATATTTACAAAAAAGCCCAAATCCAATGTCATCCAATAAGATACATATTAATCTTCACTAAAACCCTAATTCGGGATCTGATTACATATTCTAATCAGAATCCATACTTGGTATACGATTTATCGTTTTTCTACAGTAATAGAAATACTTAACGTAGAAATCTAGCCAATATCGATCTCAAACATCCTTGTTGATGGTTATTAGATATTACCCGAAACATAGAAACTCACATAGTCACAATATTCGTTCTAGTTAATGTTTTAACGACATAAGAATATTTTTCCTCGCGGCATGTATTATACATTATATATCATGTCAAAGGAAAGATATTATAAGCACGTAAAATATCCCTAGTAATTTCCTCGAGACTAAAAACCGTTCACGTCAAGCCCTGCCGGCGTCACGCAAACATCACAGCATTGGAATTCAAACCGCGCACCGCGGCAAGTGACACGTACGTCGCGCATCCTTCAGGACCCGCTGGTTTGACGCACCTCGCCGTAATACGGGGGCAGAATGCATACTTCAACACACTCGTATCTTGCCAACTCCATCGCAGACAAAGAAACCTTACGCCAATTATAACAAGGTTCACTGTAAAACAATAGAATGATAAGATCTGAGGTTTGAAGAGTAAGGTGTAGGTATATCTAAGAAATTAACTTGCGCGATGAACAATTTTGGAGAATAAATTGCCAGTGAGTGGGTGTTGGTTCAATATGACGTGTTAAAATGAAGTTGCGGGTACAGTCAGCGATGAGTTTAGGGGATTCACTCAATTCACGTGAAACGTGACATATTGCTTAGGTGACATCAGTTAATATAAACGAGCCTAAACCTTTTAGTAATCTGTGAGTTGTAGGATACAGGTAAAATAAAATATTTAAGAACAATCATGTACAAAAAAAGCTTTAACTAATTTCAAGTAAACTTTGCAAAGCGCATTCGTAAAAACAATAACTGTAGTTTTATTACATCGGTTAGCCTTTTCCAAAAGTCATATCCTGATGAAAGCCGCTCGAAGCCGTTGAATATTTATACCAATATAATAAGCAGGAAATAAAAAAAGAGTATAAAGCCGTTAAACTCGTAAAAACGGCTGACGGGGTCAGAATGTCCAATCATATTGCGAAGGAACTTGGTCGAAAGTTGATGGGGTCATAAAAGTGTAATGAAAAGCCTTATTTGAGATATTAGGTAGATTTAAGAGGGCACGGGATGGTACAGAATGGGGGGAACTCAATGGCTCGTTCGTCCACTGAAAGCCTCTTTCCTCCGTTCTAGGCAACGAACGAAAAAAACCATAGAATGCTTACAATTTTTACCCAAACACGTGCCTAAAACCCGGTATGCGCATGTCTAAAACGGCTGCCTGGCATCGTTTTGACACCCGGCCCGCAACCCCGCATAATGGCAATGGCACCCATTCTGTGAGGCCATTTTGCAACGCTATACTTAAGACTTCTAGGGTTTTTTCGTTCGCTGCTTGCTGTATATTTAATCTACTACTTATTTGTTTTTTTTTATTATATATATTTTTTTTTTTTATTGTTTCACATGAAAGTATAAAATATGTGTACCGAAATGACATCATTTCGCCAAACTGCGAAATCCACCATCTATCCACTCGGAAGCGCTCTACTCCTCTTGTATACATACTAGTTTGTGTTTATGTTAAACGCGAGGGCATACTAATTTGTACGATTGCAATCTGATTTCAACACAACATCAGCGCGTATTGGAATTGAACCACAGCAAACATAAATGATAATTGGTTAAATTACCAGTAAATGCGTCAATTTGTCGCCGCAAACGATTAAGGGCATTTTAAACTTGTTGATTATAATGTAATAACTCAAAGCGACTATTATTACAAAAAAATACGCTTAACATTGAGCTGTTTCTGTCGTTAATGATTGGACTTATGTGTCCGGAGATTAAAGTGTTTGAAACGCTTCAAGCCATCACAAAGTCATTATTCTTAGGAAATTCGCAACGGCGTGGATATGCTAACTGTAGTACAGTTCGGTTTCTTTTGATTACAGTTAGACTTTTTACAATCAAAAGTCTTTAGAATCAAAAGCTGGCATATTTTTTACACATGCTAGTTCTCAATTCTGAAATGTAGGTACCTACGAAGTGACTCGTGGCTTTTAATATGAGACTACTTAAATGTGGTTACTGGGCCTTTTCTATGGTCGGCAATTATTAAGATACGCTCGAGGTCTTACACTGGTCATTAACACCTTTAATAAAAAAAACTTGCTAGCGCAAAAGTAGCGGGACGAGAAACACCCTTTTTCTGTTGCCCCGCGCGTCATATCTCTCTCACTAGCAAGACATTTAATATATATTATATCTCACTATCTCTATCACACTTGACGACAACCTGTCTCAATAGACATTATATCGACACGAACGGTATTCAAATAAGGAAACAATAAGAAATCAAACTCGACGGAACAAATGATCCCGCCTCCCAAGGCGGACAAGAATGGGAATGAAAATTTGCGGGAAAGTAATACGGGAAACAGTAACGCTCTAGGGACGCGAGAATAATTACTTTTATTGCTTAATTATAATGTGAATATGATGATGATGATTGAATCGAGATGTTCGAAAAGTAATGTTATTGATTTCGTCTACGTAGGAATGAGGTGACCTTGAAAATTATTACGCTCCGTGCGCTGGCTCCATGGCACCTTTGATTTTGATTACGGAATGAAATACGTTTTTGAACACACATGCGGAAAATTTGGAAAAGTATCTCATAATAGTTATTTACGATACAAGTGCCGCAAATAGGAAATTCGCAACGAGTGATGATGAGTTAAAACACGACCGAAGGGAGTATTTAATCGACACGAGTTGCGAATCACTTATTCGCACGTGTATCGTACAACGTTTTACTGTACATATGGCTCTTTAAAGTTTCGACATATGCATGAAAAGTGCTCTTTTCCGCACTAGTTCGGGAAAGTAGCACCATATGTACTGTAAAAGTAAAATAACAAACATACTCAAACTAGGTAGACATATTACTAGATACGTGATTTTGTAAACATTCAATCAATTGATGTAGGTCCCTAAAAACAATTCAAACTGACGAACTCCTTCAAACTTTGATATAATTATATACCTATATGGGCATATAATATGGCAAGGAGTGATAGTGGTGTATTTTCATTTGCTTTAAAATGCACATAAATAAAAATTCCAACGATACTCCGATGTTGTTCTAGTGACTGGTTCCTATTTACACTTCGAATTTAAACCAGCCTCGAAGTTAATGGAAGGAGAAAAATCTGAGATCCTACGTTTCAAAGTGAATAATCAGGTCTGCAACTTCGACCGGAGCAGTACATTGCTCTAGTGATGTGGTAAGCGATATCGAAGAACCCAAATTCTACCGATTTCGTCCAGCGGGTTAATCTACCAAGTATTGCCACTACTTAATCACCTAGCACGATTATGATTGCGTGGGACACGTAATACAGACATCGTCATCTTTCGAGCAAAAATTTTCAAAAAGAGATGATAAACTTCAACAATGATAAGCCTGCCGCAGAGGCAACCCTATTAAATAAATAACGATCCAACGAATATTCTTTGACTATACTTTCACTAATAGTCACGAACAGGAACATGAACATAGGTACCGCACCCAGCCAGGAAGCAAGCCTGACCCGGACAAGCCGGATGTACCAGGGGGAATATATTTGTGGGGAGTAACACGCTCTAGGATGGTAAGGGAAGAAAGACCAGTCACAACCAGTCGCGCACAATCAGCCGGCTATGCAGTCTTAAGCCAATATTGGGAATGAGGAGAGGCTAGAGGTATTGGTAGACGATGCGCGTTAGTGTACGTTGCTGTAGTAAGCACCTTCTTCTTGTGTTGGAGGTGACTTTTCTGATTGTTGCGTCAGGCTCGTTATTTCAAAATGATGCCTCCACGTCTTCTGATTCGCTATCAGTCTTCTGCATCTCGTATATAGTTCGGGCAGTTTTATTAATTTTATTCTTCTCAGATGCCATGTAAGACCATTCGTTGGGGCTAATGGGATCAGTATGTCATGTTCTGTAACTATGATAGTCGAAGAATATATTTTTACAAGCTTTGATTTCACTTGACCTGTTCATTTATTGTTACTTAGTGTGGGACCAATCTTATTTGGAACTGAATTTTGAACCAGTAAACCTGAACAGATTGAACTGAAAATTTGGGTAGTATTAATATTTGTATAATTTGGGTGGCAATTAAATATTATGATTCCATCGAGCTGATCTGATGATGGAGACAGAAGATGGCTATGGGAATTCAGTAATTATGCGACATAATCCTGTTGCGTTTGGGCTCGTTAGAATCGTCTCCATGAGGTATAAGGTATACAGACAAGTACCGTTGGCGACCCCCACAGCCGCCGCTTGACAGTCGCTTGTTGTTCTTAGATCGCGATGTTGATCTTAGATCTTAAAACCCTATAAGTCCGTAAGCCTAAGCCCACTCCCAATACACCTACGTCTCATGACAACTTCATTAATACATGGCAGCAGGACGAGAAAGTTGAGCTCAGCAAGAGAAAATTAAAAAACCCCAAGCCATGCCACCTGGGCAGCTCTACACAAATTTGCATCGTAAAGACACACGAGACCCAACTTTCTGCAGTCGGATAACAATGTAAAACTAAAAGGACGTAGACATAAAGTTCTCCCAGACGGTCTCTGGGCACTGGAGAAACGCGCCCGTTTGCGTTACCTCTGCTTCGGGAAATATAGGTGGTTTGAGCCGTAACTTGTACGTTAGCATATTTGAGAAAAGGTCTCGGGGCATGAGGTAAACTGTCTGATACGGCGCGGCGCTTAGTCGACGTCGGTGAGTGGTTGGCCGAACTTCGCTCGGTGGTTGTAAGTGGATTACCAACTATTATCGGCACATATTTCAGGCATGATTTGATGGAACCATATTCTGGGGTAGATTTCTACAATTATACAAGACTTAGCTAGACGAAACCGTCTCGTGTTAATTATTCAATTTTGATTAAATAATATACATTATCATATTATTTCACATCACACACATCATCAGCCTATATACGTCCCACTTCTGGGCACAGGCCTCCTCTCATGTATGAGAGGGAATGGGCAGTAGTTCCCACGCTGGCCCTCCATCACGGCCAAACATCGTGAGGAAACCTGCATACATCTGCGAAGAAATTCAAAGGTGTAGGTGAAGTCTCCAATCCGCATATTATTTAAATAAATAATTATCTTGTCACTTGTTACTTATTCAAAAAGTGTGTTGAATAGGTAGAGAAATTCCGTGTAAAGTCAATAATACCTACATTAAGACAGAGTATAATAGTAGGGTGCATAATGCACTCAACACATACACTCAGGCCGTTGATTGGACAGAAAAGGCATTGGACATGAAGCAAGGCGGTCTGTAGTGTCGGAGGCCAAGATCCAATTTGGGTCGTTGCGCTACAGCAGTAACCTAAGTATATATCTGACGTAATGTATGGTCGCTGATTTTGACTTAAAATAATTAATGGGTACCAGCAAATTAAGACAAAAATCTGAAAACTATACAAGTAGGATTGTGCAAATAAAAATCGCGAAAAGTAGTCAGTAAAGCATGCACGATATCGTTGCATGACAATTAGCTGAAAAACAGATGTCAAGTTGCATCGTGCGTAAGAAGCTTGGCTTCTCGTTGGGAATTGTTAACCTTACAATGGGATTAGGACGCTTCTCAGCTTGACTGTGGGGCACAAACGATGTTAGAATTTAACGGACAGTGGGGTAAGCAACCAATAGATTATGTAATTGACTTAATTAATAAATGGGCCAATCATTCATGTTCTTATTCTGTCTTGTTAGCCAGGAGACAATATGACTGAATTTCTTGTAATGAGAATGGGAAAAATCCCACATTTGGAGGATTTAAAAGATAATTAATTTTGCAGTAAGCAGTAACGCTGCTAACGAAATTATAAATTTTAAATAAAAATATAATGAAAACGTAATGATAAAAAAGTGACATAGAAGACGTTATCGAGGCAACTATCATGTAGTACAAAGGTCACATTGTCGAGATATCTCCTTCTGTTGGCAGCCATAGCTTGCCATTTAAATTAAGTTAAAGTTTGCGAGTTTATAGATATTTGTGTAAACTACTCCAGAAATCTTGGCAACATCAGTAAGCTCTCGGTAAAGTACAAAATACCGCCTACCGATTCCTCCCTGCCAAGTCGTTAAGTAGCCAGTGTCCTTCGTTGTATGCACGATAATCATGCTAGTCATATTCCAAGACAAGATATGAAGTTCATAGATTAAATCTCGGGATAAACAGGAAAACACTAATGAATACAATTTCATGAAAAAACTCTTGGCGCAATAATCCCAGTTTATTTTTCACGTTGCTTCCGCTTCCTTAAATATTCTCCCATTTTATTCATAAAACTAATAACATTTTCCTCGTACTGTTTCTTGAGGTAATTTGTCATTTTAATTTAAGATTTATTTTCTAAGTTAATAAATGAGTACATGATTTGTTTATACACTTTCCAATAACCTTTAGCGAATAAAAATCGTAACAATAACTCCTGGACACTGTGCGGATAGTTAAGAGGTTCCTAGGTTATAATTTTATAGGTAATAGTATGTTTTGTATGTACACTGTTTTGTTGTCGTCATTCTGACCGATTTCGGCCACAGCGACTGTGTATTCTGGCTTTGGTATTAACAATTATTATTTGTATTAGAGTGTTGTTCTTCTATTCTTTGGTGCGCTCTCAAATTGCTTAGGTACCTACTCCATACCCTATCTTTCTCGCTAAAGTGCGAGCTCACTTGGTGTATGTTAACACTCCACCGACGTCGTGTTAGCTGATGGCTACTGGTGGACGAGCTTTTCTCGCTCTTCTCGCTAATTGTTATTGTAAATACCTAAAAAGAGACAAAATATGATAAACTTTTGGTATTGAGTAAAACAAGTTGGGACCTGTTCGATTTATTGAGATGAAAGGCGTGTGGGACAGGCAACGGGAAATAGGTTTCAGGTAAGGATGAAATAGAATTAGGCAGCGGGGTTCCGCAGTCATAACGTTATAGTATTTTATGCAACTGTTGTATAAGTAGGGTCTTAAAACGCGAGTGTCGTGAGTTGCGATGCGAGCCTTGGCGAGCATCGCAATTAAAGACGCCACGAGCGTTTTAAGACCAAGTTATACACCGTTGCATACAATATTTTTTCTACGACTATTTTAAATAAATAGCATAATTTGACTTTTCAGGCAGTAAGTTTTCCGTTAGTTCTATTACTACTCACGCAATTTCATCAGCGGTGCAGTTATTTTCTTCTTCGTCCATTTTAAAAGGAACGTACACATTTTTCTTCACTTCACAAACACGAATCAAATCTTAAGAAGATATTAATAACGAATAGTTATCATATTTGACATATTTCGTCTTTTAATTTTGAACTGGAACTTTGGTGGGAAATTGGAAACATGACACATTGACACCTCTTGTTTATGATCTGTTTTGTTCTTAATTCAACTTGCCAGTACTGTCATATTAAGACCAAGGTTTTTCTTAAGTTGGCAGCAATGCCGTTAGTACAATAATTTATTTGAAGTAAATACATTCAGTGGTTTGTTAAGTTGGTAGTACCTAATGTATTTTATGTTTCGGCATGGCCCTCTAGATTAGTCGCGTCGCGGCCTACTCGATCGTGTCTAGTAGGCCGTGGCACAATGTAGCACTACCCAGGTTTAGAAGCGTATGGCTGCTAAGCGTATCGTTTTGGCGACAAAACAGCACGGTTGTGCCGTACTGTTATGGGGAATAGAGTATAGACTTTTCTGCAGACTTATTTTGTATGTCTTTATATTAGTGTTCGGGACTATGTAAATGACAGATAAAAGTACAGGAGTAGAAAAAAGAAATTGTATCTTGTCCGTTTTTCACCAACTTAATGTTAATGTAACAGATACACATAAGTTTGATAGGCTTTTATGAATGTCAAGGAAGCTGAAGCAGCTAAAGAGGCCGGCACTCCGTCTCCTGACGGGAGCCATAACTGGTCATGCATTACTAAACAAACACCTTTTCACTCTAGGTGTTACAGACAGTCCTCTCTGCAGAGCCTGCACGGAAGAGGAAGAGACAGCCGCCCACGTCATTCTGATGTGCCCAGGGGTGGCAGAATATCGGGCAAAGCACCTCGGAACACCGGGGTCACTACCGGAGGTCGTCGGCAACGTAAAGGGTCTGCTAGGCTTCCTGGTGGAACTGGGTTGGCACGAATAACAGTAGTGCCAATAACCCATACGCAAAATAGGCGCTAATATGACGTCGAGTTGCGGAAACCCAGCCCGCGTATACCTATAGGCTTTTATGAATAAGCTTCTGATTTCTGCCTCGACATACTATAGTATATAAAGCCCGTCTGAGATCGTCTATCTATCTGGGTTCGAAATTCGGAAAGCTATAGTTATCTAGGCGACTAGCGTCTAGCCAACAGTGTGAGAAAGTCACATTGAAATGAATGGCAAGTGAATTGTAAACTGTATTTTAATTTAAAAACCAAACATTTCGCACCCCAGAATGCAAGCCTGTTACACTGACCTCAAAAACAATGTGTCTGTATTATAAATAAACAATTTGAAAAAACAATATTCAAAAAAGCGATTGAAATATTTTGTGAATTGCGAATGTTACCCGAGTATGCAAGGGAAAACATTGAAATGGATTGTTGTTAACGTTAACATTTTCACGTGCCACATTCGATTATTAATATCATAGAAAAGTGTTTTAGTTACACTAACTGTATCTGGACAGTTTATTTCATTTAATCTTGATAAGGGACACCAACAGGGTACGTAAGACATAGTTTCCTATGTTGATAGGTAGGTACATTTTCTATTTGGTCACTTATGTACCCTAATTACAGGTGAACACGTCATTATTATTGAGTTAGAAGTGGAGTTTGGTGCATTTAGAATTGATTCTGTGCAATTCAACAATTAAAATAAACAATTCAATAAATTAAAATTATAATAAACAAATGATAACGTTTTGAATATTGATCGATTCTAGTTAGGGATTGCAATCCGGTCCGGCGGATCCGGTAATCCGGCCGGATCCGGTACTTTTTGGCGGCCACCGGATCCGGTAAAATTTTACCGGATCCGGTGGACCCGGAAAAAATTTAATATACGATACTGCAGACGAACATACGCAGAGAAAAATAAACATTCATTCAGATATTTGTACACATTGGATACTGGATGGTATTTTTTTAATTTTTTATTTAACACAACATTATACAATGATAAATAAAACTCGCGTATTGCTTTTGCGAGCGTTCAGCTTCCAGCCTTCCACTTAAGTTTGCCCATTGGTGCCGTTGGCATATAAATATTTAATAGTTAATAAGTAATCCTAATTAACCTTTGTTTTGATTAATGATCTCAGAAATTTATTCTTTGAAAAAATCTGTCTTTTAAAACGTTTAATAATATTGTTTTTGATTAACGTTTTTATAACGTATACTAAAGTGTAATTAATGTGATATTATGATATTATTGATGTGTGTTTGTTGTTTATGATTAATGTTCTTTATTCGGGTTGTATTTTACGGGTTTAATTTTATTATTGTTGATTTTGTCTCTTAGTTTTAATAAAATTGATTGAATATTAAATATTGTATAGTACAGAAGACGATGTGATCTCAAAGTTCCAAGCACGATAATGATCTCCAATTACCATATTACTTATACTTAATACTTCGATTTAGCATTTAAGACGATTAAAAGTTCCTTGTTCCTTTCCATTAAAACATTTTACTTATTTTTTTCAAAAAAAAAGTCATTTTGTTTTTATCATAACATAAGACAGAGTTACTCTATGTTCAAATTGTTCATGCGTAACTATAAATAGGTTAAGGCTGAATGTTATTGAAGCAGATGCTCAATTTGACTTATTACTGTGAGTAGTGACTGTAGTGAGACTGATGTTGCCTTAATAAAGTAGATTTTTAGCACTAAAACATTGTTTTATTACATTATTTGCGATAGTTTGTCTACTCTTAAACCAGTAAACAAGACAAAACGTATAATATTGCATAAACACGATGAAAAACTCCAATCCGGCCGGATCCGGCCGGATCCGGCCGGATTGAGAATCGGACCGGATTGCAATCCCTAATTCTAGTAAGTACAACTGACGAAATCAAGCGTTTTCTGTTTAACTCAATGACAAATTTGTAGAGTAATATTCTTTACGTCACAACTGTGGCCTGTGTAACTCATTGTGGCCACGTAAAATGTTGTACTCAACACGGGCGGTAATTCGTAAAGCCCCAAAGCGCATATTTATGGCCCTCACCTTCGGTTCGGGCCACACACACTAGTACTATTTCTCATTCCGGTAAATGCCCTGTAAGTCAAGCGATGAGCTGTACCTATATAATTGCATATTTCGCACACACATAGTAAGTAAGCGTAAGTATAAATATGGCCGACCTTTGCATCTTATCTTATCGTTAATTGAGAAAGCAAGTTATTTTAAACTTCCAATGCAACGAGTAACGAGTTGTTTAAACTATTAAATGAAATGTAACTACTGGCCTAAGTCCAGCAGTGGCTATCTCTTGGCTGATATGATGATGAATTATTGAATATTTTTGCGATAAATCCCTAAATACCTTTATTTTCCTTTTTTGTACATATATTGAGGACAATATATGTACAAAAAAGGAACAAGAAAGGATTCTTATACTAGTATTACAGAAAAAAATGCTAAAACTTAAATAACCTGTCGATGTAATATTAAGTTACCCCAAGGAACCCTACGGCGCATCAAAAAAATACCCCAGAACAAAGCAAAGAAGGTATTTGTAAAATGACCAGGCAGACATAACATCACAAAAGATTCCCGCCGGGACCGAGGCAAAAAAGGGTCTTTGCGTCGGCCCAAGTATGGACGAATATGTTAATTAGGGAGAATTATGTGTGAAGTTGATATTGGGTTTTATTTGTGTGATTTAAAATTGAGATCGCTTGGGAGCAGTGATTTCTGAAACCTTGCATTTTTAATACCCCCTCACTCACTATTTTTGCAGTAAGTACGTAGTTTCGTCGTCATTTTAAAATGGTATACAGGAATAAAATTTTATACACAATGGGATCTGCCGTATTTTGGTTTAAAATGAGTTTATATTGCTATAAATATTAAAAAATAAGCGGTTAAAGAGTTTGCGTTAAAAACTTTCTATTCTCTCAATTTTTTACCTATTTTTATGTACAAAGTTTAATGTTATTCTAGCATGGCGTTTTAAAATGAAAAAAAAAACTTCGTTTTTATGGATAATCGAGGCCTGAAATTATGGTAATGGTCAGGCCGTGTGTCTCATAGATAGCGTCGTGGTGCAAAGTTCTTTTGGAATAGAGATTGGAAACCGGTACGTAAGACCAGTAGGCAGATCTCAGATGCTAACGGAATCTAAAAGGCAACGGGCAAGCATCAGGTACAACAACCCACTATAGTGAGGTGGAACCTCACCTACCCTACACACGGGCAGAAGCTGGCAATTATAAACGCGAGGATAGCAGCTGTGTTGTGCCGAACCGACAGCACTGGGCAGTCGCCGGCTAGCTGTCAGTGAGCGAGGCCACGTCTGTGCGCCTGAGCTTACATTCAATGGTTGTTTTATTTATACGAATATACCCTGACAGAGCCAAAGGTCGTCACAATCATCATGATGCAAGCACTCTTTTGAGTCTATTTGAAATAAAATTATTTTGATTGATTGATGATGATACAAAGATGATGATTGCATGCAAGATGAACATGTCATATGATTGATCGGTTGTAGATACATAATCACACCAAAAACGTACAATACAATACAATACAAATACTCCTTATTGCACACCTCACACAAACAAAGCAGTTATAAAGAGAAAGAATACAATAACATGTAGGTAGAGGTAGACAACAGGCGGTCTTATCGCTGAAGAGCGATCTCTTCCAGACAACCTTTGGGTATTGGAGAAAGTGATAATACTAGATTATGTAGTAGGTGGTGCAGAGATTATATTTAGCCAAAAATCAAAATATTCATTATAAATACACGTACATAAATAGCTCTATACATAAACATACATACATAATCATACATATATACAAAAATCACAAATAAATATATATAATACATAAACAGTCAGCCAAAAAATAACAATAGTAAAGACAATCAGGGTTAAGGGATAGACAAATAATGTTCTTTAAGAAGAGATTTGAACTTGCCGATAAATTTTGCTTGTCTTATATCACGAGGGAGAGAGTTCCACAGTCGAATTGCCTTAAAGGTGAACGAACTCGGTACTGTAAAATTTGAAAGATGACGAAGGCACAAATAATAGAAAATTTAACAGTTAACAGAGTTAAAATAACTAAAACGCTCTTTGAGAACGTAATTATGTTATAATGTTTTAGATACGAGTAGAATGATTTTAGTCTTTAACGATAAGGTATTTCTATCAGTGGTGGCATTGCCTGAAGAAAGTAAATACAATTCTTGCATACAGTCCAGAAACGAACTACCGATACATATTTCAGCACTTTCAGTTGAATTTTGTAGTGGGACTTGCATATAAAAAATAGAATAGAATAGAATATATTTCAAGCGATTCTATTTTACCATTTAATAAACCAGACTACAATGTCGTGAGCTCTCATTAAATCCTCACAACATATATGTCATTTAAAACTTCCAGGATACCGCCAATATGTACAATAAGCCAGTTCAATAAACGTTCAATAGGATAGTGCACATGACAGGGCTGCAGTTAATGAAAGCCTTAACCGCGGTGTGTAAAATGCGAACGGTGACCGCAGAGTGCATAATTTACAGGCAAGCGACGGTGGTATAATAATACGGCACGACATGGACACGGTACGAGTGACAGGAGGGAGCGAAAGCGAGTTCATAAAGTGTAAAACCGCTGTATAACCATCGTGGTGAAGCAGATTATAAATTATAAAATACCGACGTGCCCTACTGTAAAGGCCTCCACCCACCGGACGCATGTGCTGCGCGGCGCGTGTGCTGCGCGGCATACGCGCAAGTTGTAAAGCATTGAAACTACACTTCAAACACACATCGAACGCGGCACACGCGCAGCACCCGCGCAGCTGCAGCGCAGCACTCGCGCGGCACACGCGCAGCCCCCGCGCAGCTGCAGCGCAGCACACGCGCAAGTTGTAAAGCATTGAAAGTACACTTCAAACACACATCGAACGCGGCACACTCGCAGCTGCAGCGCAGCACACGCGTCCGGTGGGTGGAGGCCTTAACGCGGCAACGGCGGCGTGAGTGCGTCGCTCGCGCCCCACCAGCATTGCACTCGTGTATGATAAATGGGGCGTTAAACGACGCGGAAACACGCGCAAACATAGATTGCGAAATACGCATTCATACGTGCCTCAAGCGCTGCACTACACATCAAATACGTAAAGGCCTCCACCCACCGGACGCGTGTGCTGCGCGGCGCGTGTGCTGCGCGGCATACGCGCAAGTTGTAAAGCATTGAAACTACACTTCAAACACACATCGAACGCGGCACACGCGCAGCACCCGCGCAGCTGCAGCGCGCCACACGCGCAAGTTGTAAAGCATTGAAACTACACTTCAAACACACATCGAACGCGGCACACGCGCAGCACCCGCGCAGCTGCAGCGCAGCACACGCGCAAGTTGTAAAGCATTGAAACTACACTTCAAACACACATCGAACGCGGCACACGCGCAGCACCCGCGCAGCTGCAGCGCAGCACACGCATCCGGTGGGTGGAGGCCTTTAAACTTATGGAGTTGGCCGGGGGCATCGCCAGTTTTCGTAGTGTACAGCTTGTTGCTCCTAACTCATGGAATAATACCTATATGAAATAGGCGTACCGTATAATAATACCCTGTCTTTTGTTATGTTCTTAAAAACTAACTATATAAAATATGGTTTGTTACAAATATGTTAAGCGAATTAATGTTGTGCTTGGTAGCGGGTTGTTTATAGGCTTATATTAATAAAACAGTCAGTATGTTATAAATACTAGTTTTTTCTCCCTCCTGGTTAGTATTTTCCAACCTAAACAACTCACATATCATGGAAGCAAGTTTAGCGGCTAGCGGTCGACACACTTTGTGAATTGCATAGCAGGCCTCTTAAGACTTGCACCACGCGTAGGGCCGATACAATCTCGATGATATAACAAAAGAACTGCCGTTATTTCCCACGGGTCCGGATTCTATCTGTTTTCAGACACTCTGGTTCTTGGCCACTCGTTCTGTGTCTTCATCTGTGACGTTTTCACTGCCACCTTTTATAAAGATATCGATTAAAAAGGTAAACATAAATACATAGATTTACGTCTTTATCCCAAAAAGGGGTAGGGTATCCTTGCTATGGTACTCAAAGAGAACATCTGTATGTCAGCCAAACAGGACAGGACTGGCTTCCCACGAGGTCCATACTAATATTATAAATGCGAAACTGTGTCTGTCTGTATGTTACCTCTTCACGCTTAAACCGCTGAACCAATTCGGATGAAATTTAGCATAGTCAGTTTGAGTCCCGGTAAGAACAGAGGATAGTTTTTATATCGGAAATCGTCCTCCAAGGGGGTAAAATAGGGGGTGAAAGTTTGTATGAAGCTATGATATAAACGTGTTCCAAGCGGACAGGGTCGCGGGCAGAAGCTAGTTGTCTATAAACGAGCTTTAGTGGGAGGTAAACATATTGACCCCGATTAACGAAGAAGTTATGTCAAGCCATTTTTGTCCGCCCTGATCGCTACACCCCACGCTATCGGTGAGGATCTGTTATTAGCTCACTGTCACTACTGTTTTTAGCTACTGTGTAATATTTAAGCTGATGATCTTCCTATATAAATGAATAAAATAATAAATAAATAATGCACGACCCAATAATCCGCGTCCACAAAAAGTGGATGCGGATTATCAGGCTGTACATTATTGGGCCGTGCATTATCACCTTGAGCAAACTTGGTCCGGGGCAATAATTGGAAGCCACTTTTGTCCGGGCTGATAATGCGCGACCCAATAATCTGAGTCCACAAAAAGTGGACGCGGATTATCAGGCTGTACATTATTGGGCCATGCATTATAGGCTCCCAAGAAGTTCGAACCCTTCTATGGACAACATTCGACCACGGTATTTTTTGTACTTAAAATCAACATATGAAAATTACTTTGCAAAATTGCTAGTTTGACGCGTCACAAGGCTTTGATACGCAGCCTTGTGACGCGTCAAACTAGCAATTTTAATATGTAATGACCTACAGACAATGGCGACCCTAATAGCCTCAATCAAGGCCGAAGTATGTCAACGTAATGCACCTATTATGGCAAGTCACGTATACCATTGTTTCCTTGACGCATTGATTTTATTCGTGGTAATTTGACAAGATTCTCATAAAGTAGGGAAAGTTGGTGTGACGTATTTTACAAGGTTTTATTTAACTTGACCTGTGCGTTTGTCAGTTTGTTCAATCATATTGTTCAGTCACAAATCTACCAAGTCAAAGACTAACATCCCGGTGACCGATTGAGCTGAAATTTTGGGTTGAAGTATAGTTTGGATGACAATTCAATATTGCGGTACCATCGAGCTGATCTGTTGATGGCGAGGTGGCCATGGGAATTCAATACTTAACCGACATAACCCCGTTGAGCTTGGGCTCGTTGGAATCGTCTCAATGAGTAAGTTGATGACGGTATACAGAAAAGTACAGTAGCTAATAAAAGTACAGTAGCTTATAAAAGTACAGTAGCTAATAAAAGTACAGTAGCTAATAAAAGTACAGTAGCTAATAAAAGTACAGTAGCTAATAAAAGTACAGTAGCTAATAAAAGTACAGTAGCTAATAAAAGTACTGTAGCTAATAAAAGTACTGTAGCTAATAAAAGTACTGTAGCTAATAAAAACACTGTAGCTAATAAAAGTACTGTAGCTAATAAAAGTACAGTAGCTAATAAAAGTACAGAAGCTAATAAAAGTACATTAGCTAATAAAAGTACAGTAGCTAATAAAAGTACAGTAGCTAATAAAAGTACAGTAGCTAATAAAAGTACAGTAGCTAATAAAAGAACTGTAGCTAATAAAAGTACTGTAGCTAATAAAAGTACTGTAGCTAATAAAAGTACTGTAGCTAATAATAGTACAGTAGATAATAAAAGTACAGTAGCTAATAAAAGTACAGTAGCTAATAAAAGTACAGTAGCTAATAAAAGTACAGTAGCTAATAAAAGTACAGAAGCTAGTATAGGTACAGTAGCTAATAAAAGTACAGTAGCTAATAAAAGTACAAAATCTAATAAAAGTACAGTAGCTAATAAAAGTACAGTAGCTAATAAAAGTACAGTAGCTAATAAAAGTACAGTAGCTAATAAAAGTACAGTAGCTAATAAAAGTACAATAGCTAATAAAAGTACAGTAGCTAATAAAAGTACAGTAGCTAATAAAAGTACAGTAGCTAATAAAAGTACAGTAGCTAATAAAAGCTTGCATGAAAATAGTCATTTTTGTCGGAAATGTTATTGTATTCAGATTTTTACTGTTTCCCACTTAAACACAAATTAGGCGACTTCAGAACTTCCAAAAGTTTATACAGTGCACGAGCAAAAGCATAATTCCAATAAGCTCTGAGTTGGAAGGTCAAATCTCTTGTGCATAGAATATTGCCTACGTAAAGGCCTCCACCCACCGGACGCGTGTGCTGCGCGGCGCGTGTGCTGCGCGGCACACGCGCAGCACCCGCGCAGCTGCAGCGCAGCACACACGCAAGTTGTAAAGCATTGAAACTACACTTCCAACACACATCGAACGCGGCACACGCGCAGCACCCGCGCAGCTGCAGCGCAGCACACGCGCAGCACACGCACAGCACACGCGCAGCACACGCGCAGCACACGCGTCCGGTGGGTGGAGGCCTTAAGTACTTGGAATTAGATAGCAAGCGGACCCGGGGTCCCTTCAAATTGCAACCGGGACAACTGTAGGGTCCTCATCTGGGGTTGATATAAAGCAAATTACCAGTCTAGGATTTTTAGTGCATTTTTAATATTTTTATGATCTTTATGGTCGCAAGCAAGTATCATTCCTGCACGGCTATCATGCGACGGCGAGCGAGCTTTCTCGATTTTTCTCGCACTATCCGTCTCAGTATTAAAACACTTGGAACAAGAGGTATATATAGTGCGAGAAAAATCGAAAGTACCTATATCGCGGCCGTCCCATGATAGACGTGCATATGGAAACCAACTATCATAGCCTATGGACGAGTGTGTTGCCGGCCCATTATTGATTTGAGATTCGTTGTTTGGCTGGAGACAATTTCGGGTCCTTCACTCTTAACACAGCGCATCCACCAGGAACACGACACCACATACTTACAAAGCAAATGGTGGTGTCATTTTATTGTAGCTCAGGTCTTCTCTAAGCGATCTCCGCTATGGGACGGCGAGCTTCATTACCTAACCAATTAATAGGTATTTCATTTAAATTCGATTTTAACCACGCAATTGTATCCACAGCCCTGAGTATCATAATACCTATCAGATGCAATAGAAAGCATTCCCAATCAATTCCAATACTCGCGTATGCGATATCGTATGCTTGATATCACAATACGGGCGTATGGGAACAGACCTGTGGTCCAAATCGAAACTGCATTGTAGTAATGGATGATTTGAATTGTGATTGCGTGAAGGATTTGTAGAATTCCATCGAAAATGTTGTGTAACATGGTTTAATCTGATTATTATAATGTTCTATTTAAATACAATGTGTGATGTGTATAATTGTCCTAATTAAAACGGATCACCCTCACGTATTTAATGTCGAACATATGAGATAATAGCTTCTGGCCGCGACTCCGTGGCCGCGTGGAACTCGTTTATACCGCAGCTCCGTACAAACCTTTACCCCCCTATTTCACCCTCTTGGGTGATGATTTCGGGGATAAAAACTATCCTATGTCATTCTCCATCCCTTCAACTATCTCCACTTAAAAAATCACGCCAATTCGTCGCTCCGTTTTGCCGTAAAAGACGGACAAACAAACACACACATTTTCCCATTAATAATATTAGTATGGATGGTGCGGTGTAATAGTATTGGAACTTTGGTGACACACATTGGAGACATACTAATGTGTCAAATCAGTTAATGGAAACATAATGAGAAAATGGGAGCCAAGTTCAACTGAGAATATGCGTGTTTGTTGATTTCGAGTTGAAGTCTAAATGCGTGCGAAGTGGTCGTAGTAGCAAGCAGATCATCCTGAAATGTCAACTTATAAAAATTCTACTTATCTACATATATAACAATTATAATATCTACTTATAACAATTGAAAAATAAATTTTACACACAATTTCTCGATTTTTTTTCTGCTACAACAATGTTCGCAATTTAAAAATCAGGCTGCTTACTTAAATTTAAACAGGCCATTATTTACACAAACCAGATTGCTCCAGATTCGACTTAGGTAGATTTTACCAGCAAACCTTATATCAATCTTACAATGTAAAAACAGTAACTTGCGTAGAACATTAAGAAGAAAAGTTGGATTACCTATATTATAAGATTAACTAATAATATATGTGTCTCCAAATGGTTCGTGTACATACCACATGGCTCCTGGCTCACTGGTTAATTAGTTTGATTTGAACTTGGCTTACCTCCAGTACCGCTTTTCTAGATATCAAAGTTTACCGTATTTTATTTCTCCCAGTTTAAAAAAATTGCCGCGTCTATTGACAATATTTCGTTGAAATACGATAGAACCAAGATATTCAACTCGTTATCTAAACAACCCAATATAATTTGGCAACTTTCCTAAAAAAAAATATTTAGTCAGTCAGTTAGATTATCAAAAAATATTGGACACGTAAAGTTCCGCGTGACGTCACATTAAATGCAAAAAATGTACTATAATGAACTTTAACGTGCTATAGGTATCTATATCATATTTTGTGTGATTGATAAAAAAATGTGTCCAATATTTTTTGATAATCTAACTGTTGGACTAATGCCGGTTCCCAATAATCAATCCACGGATAGTTTTCCTTACCAGTAGTTACATTTTGAGATTGCCCGTAAACAATGTGTTAATATGTAACTTGTTGGTAAGGAAAACTATCGGTGGATTGATTATTGGGAACCAGCACAAATATAATCAGCATATTTTTTTGCCAGGAAAGTACCCAATTAAGCACTTACCTTCGACAACGAAAGAAAACATTAAAAATCCCTGACTTCTGCCGTAACAGATAGCGAAACAGCAAATGCATTATTCAGTTCTAAACGATTCCGGGCAGCTGAAATGGGACTTACCTGAAACAAAAAGGAACCATCATGAAATTACACATTGGGTATGAGGAAGTCATGAACGTAACTAACCGAACCAACAAGCAGGCTAGTACTTATAAATCAGCCTGTTATATACGTCCCACTCCTGGGCACAGGCCTCCTCTCATGGATGGAGGCATGAGGTGAGGGGGGTTGTACTTAAGACCTAAATCAATGGAATTTGCTAACTATGTAAACAAACCGTCATACTGAAATTTACATTAAATGTCAATTTCAATGCATTGTTTGTTTACGAGGGCTGTTTGATATGTAGCCGTTTTCTAAATGTACTAATATCACTGGCCGAAAATATGTATACCATCTTTTTAAACCATTCTTCAGAGGCGGGAAAATTAAAAAAAAAAAACGCAGTCTTTTGTTTTTTTTTCTCATTTGACAGCAATTCAGTGGAAGCGTGAATGTAAAATTGTTAAAATGGAGAAACAACAGTATCGGTCTGTAATAAGGTTTTTGTTTTTGGAAGGGAAAACATATGTGATGAGATAAAAGTAAGAATGCAGGCGGTTTACCATGAATATGCTCCTTATATGACAACCGTTAGTTACTGGTACAACGAGTTTAAGCGAGGGAGAACAACCGTCTTTGACGAGGATCGCCCAGGCTGCCCAATTGAAGTGACTACAGACGATATGGTTAAAAAAATTGAAAATATCGTTCTAGCCAACCGCCGAATTAAACTTCGAGAAATCGTTGATGCTGCCCAATTGAAGTGACTACAGACGATATGGTTAAAAAAATTGAAAATATCGTTCTAGCCAACCGCCGAATTAAACTTCGAGAAATCGTTGATGCTGCCCAATTGAAGTGACTACAGACGATATGGTTAAAAAAATTGAAAATATCGTTCTAGCCTAAACTTCGAGAAATCGTTGATGCTGTAAACGTTTCAATTGAGTGAGTACAAAACATATTAGAAGAAAAATTGGGTATGAAGAAAGTATCGGCGAGGTGGGTGCCGCGTTTATTCACGGAGGAGCAAAAACGGAACCGACTGACTACTTCGGAGCAGTGTTTAGCAGTGTTCAAACGTAACCCGAAGGAGTTTCTGCGTCGTTTTGTGACCGTAGACGAAACGTGGGTTCACCACTATACCCCGGAAATGAGAGAGCAGTCAAAGCAGTGGATTTTACCGGGTGAACCTGCTCCAAAGAAAGCAAAAACCGTCCCATCGGCTGGAAAGGTCATGGCCACCGTTTTCTGGGATTCGCAGGGTATTATACATATTGACTACTTAGAAAAGGGAAGAACGATACTCGTTCTACCCTTTTCTAAGTAGTCAATATGTATAATACCCTGTACTGCCCTGTGGCAGTACTATGCCAATTTATTGGATGAATTTGAAGCTGTGTTGAAGGGAAAACGACCCCATTTAAAGAAGAAAAAAGTACTGTTTCATCACGATAACGCCCCAGCTCATTCGTCCAGAGTCGTGATGGCCAAAATTAAACAATTACGATACGAACTATTGCCTCACCCCCGTATTTTCCAGATTTGGCCCCATGCGATTTCTTTTTGTTTCCCAACCTGAAAAAATGGCTCGGTGGTAAGCGATTTGGATCAAATGACGAAGTCATTGCCGCCACAGAGGCTTATTTTAATGACTTTCCGAAATCATACTTTTTAGATGGTTTATTGAAGCTTGAGTATAGATGGAATAAATGTAAAGAGTTAAAAGGAGACTACGTAGAAAAATAAATGCATATTTACAAAAACGACTGATTGTTTTTTTTCATAAACGGGTAGTTATCAAACAACCCTCGTACATATGTAGTTAGCCAATTCCATTGATTTAGATCTTAGGTATATTATTATTCTACAATAAAACATATCAGTTTTTGCAAGGAAGCTTATTGTTTGTTCGCTCGATGTGCTAATTAATTGAATACTAAACTCGCCCGCCATAAGATAGATCTTTGCATTTTTTACTAAACTGAATTTTGAACCCGTTAACCTTAACCGATTGAGCTGTTGAATTTTGGGTATAAGTACAGTTTTGATGACAATGATGGTACGTCGAGCTGATCTGATGATGGTGACCATGGGAATTCAGTATTTTAACAGACGTCATCCCGTTGAGTTTGGGCTCGCTAGAATCGTCTCAATTAGAACTTGATGACGTTACGCAGAAAAGTACAGAAGGCAAAAAAAGCTCGTACCAAAAATGTCTTTATTAACAGTAACATACTTAATGTACACAAACATTTCATAGTACTATTTTAAAGTCTGCTGAATTGAACTTAAATACGTAATATCTTTCTCCAACGACAATTATCTGTCTTTCATGACATATATCAATACCGTTATCCCAGTTAAGTCTTTACGACCAACAAGCCATTAACCATTAAACGGAGGGATTCATGCTCTAACAAATAAAACCGAATCTACTTTCTCAACCTTTAAATCAGTACTGATAAAAATATAATTGATACCTCCGGCACTCAAATTCCATCCTTAATCTTAATTACATGTGGTTCAAAACAGATCTCATTCGGAATAACCCTTTAAACATTCCTATGACAAACGACCTTCCCTAGCCATGCGGAAATGAATTCTATTGTAAACGAGATAAGGTCTTTGAAATGGTGGTAACTCTACGGGAGTACTTTTATGAGCCGTATAAACTAGTACGGCATACGTCGCTAATTAATTGATGTTCTTAGTAATTAAAACTGATTTTAGTGAGCTAATGATTGGAGTTCATCATTGGTTTATGATGAAGGAAGCTAGAGTGGTGTCGAAACATGTATAGGCCGCGTTTATATCTCCATGGAATTTCAAGTTACGTAACAGGATGGAAACCGGGTGCAGTCTTTTAGAAGTATTAGGTAGCAGAAGCTAATTTAAGACATCTTTACGACACTTATTCTTAACCCTTCTACCGCTTTATCACATGATATACCGACATAATGGCAGCGTAAACAGCATCTCCTAGATTTATAATGATAGAGTTGAACATTACTAGAATATTTTACTACTGCTATTGGTCGCCACTGCAGGCCAGTGTGAATCAGGCTTTATACTGTTATTTTTATAATTTAACAATCCTCTGTATTGCGTCCCTTTCATACAAACATAAATGCCAAAATTACATGTTTTTAACAGCATTTTTGAACTAAAATAGGTTTCATAAAGCTTACATTAAAATCTTATGGCACTTCAGGTAAGTTATCCGCATATTCCCTAATATTTCACCCAAAATCGCAACTATTAGCGGACTAAAAATATCTTTCAAACACAGTCAATAAATCATGAGAACGCTAAGCTATCGATGCAATATCGCAGCGTGTCGAACAAGGAACAACGGGCGCCACGTGCCGACGACGCGGGGTAAGACCGGGAGACGGGGATTAACCGGCCAGCGATCCTTGTAGCTAGTACTTACAACAGTAACATCCAGTTACAATACCGGGGCTGTTTCACTACCGCAAAAAATCAATGTAAATTATATTGGTGATGTGCTTGAATCTTTCACTGTCAGGAACTCACCTAGCGGATGCTAACATGCGGGGAAACCACGGGATCGAATACATGCGTAGCGCGTAGTGATTCTTGGCAGTGAATGTGTTAAGTTTTACCAAAGTGGTTGAAACTGAATAACGTTTTAAACCATGCCTAACCACAAAATTAAGACACATACATACACACTACATACATTCACGCCTTTATTCCCAAAAGGGGTAGCAGAGCACATGAAACGTATGTTCCAGCGCCACTTTTAGCATAAATGTGGGTATAAAAGATCGACTAAATGTGACATTGCAGTGATAGGTTGCTAGCCCATCGCCCACAACACACTTCAACCCTGGTCCCTTAGTCGACTTTTACGACACCCACGGGAAGAAAGGGGGTGGTGAAATTCTAACCCGACACCACACAGGTAAAAATAAGACAATAGAGTCTATTGTCTTTTTAGACGGGCAAAATGAAGACTTAGTTTCAAAATTTTGATTACAACAATTAGACAGCAAGGGCACTTTGACACAAGATCACTATATCGAGTGAAATGCCGAAAACCCTCAGCGACTTAACTAAGCTACATTCTGTGAAATAACTAAAATGAGGAAGTTAATCATGTACCTGTTTTTCAATCGAAAAACACTCAACATGTTCATAACCCAACCTACGTTCATTGCCTTAATCCTATTACCCTCAACACCGAACATTTTAGACAAAACAAATCCCCACCCAGACGGTCAGCTAACACACTAGATTCCTTCCAACATTTGTCTCAACGAAACACCACAACTTCAACACACTCTTCCGTCACTTCCACTTACACATCAAACTTGAACCTTAGTTACCAGCTACAACGATCAGATTTAAACTGAGACGGTGAATTAGATACGAGCATGCAACAGTCTCATATAGAAATGCAACTATTTGAGCAACAATTTTCCTCACTATTGTTTCGGGACAAATCGAAGCGGGCAAGTGCGGACGACAGCAGTTGAAAAACTCGTGTAAACTGCGACTGTGAAGTGATATTGCATTTTGTACAAAGCTGTAACATTGCAGTATATTTTGATACACAACCACTGTATGTATTTTAAATTTGTACAGATTATGGCACACTATAATTGCTTTGGTTTCATTCAAACGTAATTTCATTATGCCTTATATTCTAATACTTCTAGATTTCAACATAACTTGTGTACACGGGTTTTTTTAATTATGTACCCAATTAGTGGGAGTTTTTAAATAAAAATTAACTCAGTGTCGGTTTTGTGACGACATTTAAGTATGCGCCTTGTGTAATTTTTTTTAATATAAATCAATGTGGCAGCGGTCTAATGATCCCACTTCATGACAACTTTATGAAGAAAATCCAATAAAGATATCTATCCCAAAGCTACAACTGTTTTAATGTTACTAGTTATACAGAGAGAAAGCAGGGTTTTTTTTATCCCCTTTTCTAGTACTTGAATAATCACATAGTTTTAATTAGTGTTCAAATCTTTTTTTTCGTCATGTGCAGTTCTTGAAGAGTTTTTACAAAGTTAGCATGACAAATGAAGACTGACTTTTACTTTCCTTCTTTGTTATAAATATGATTAACGATAATTTATGTACGGAATATATTACTATTTTTAAAACTTAAGGTTCTGTTATATTCTTTTAGTGTCTTAATGCCAAAGAATCTCCTAACATTATATTACAAATTGGTACTTGAAAATTGGTAATAAAACAGGAAAATTAAAAATTGAGTATTTTAGCCGTGCTAACTCTGTACATTTCTAGAATTGCTTATTGAACCTATACAACTTTATCACCCGCGAACTATGTTGAATAAACGGATGAATATCGAAATGTAAAGAAAGTTGCTAGCATTTCAATTTCCATTTACCAGTTCAGACGAAAACTACGTGAAAAACTAATATAAATTCTAAACCCTGGGCTCGTGTAGCCGTTAGAGCGACATTATCGTAAATTTGCATCTCCAACCCTTATAGATTGCGTCGCTGGCGTCACAGTATACACGCAGTCGGAACATCTACTTGTATATACTGACATAGTTAAACATTTTACATTCGCCACTAGCTTTATCTTTCGGCTTCTTTTGAGTTTAGAGTACACGTTTAGTATTATATGAATTACTATTACATACGGTGGTAAAACAAAGTTTGTCTCATCATCATCATCATCATATCAGCCGAAAGACGTCCACTGCTGGACATAGGCCTCCCCCAAAGAGTGCCAAAGTGACCGATCCCGCGCCACCCGCATCCAGCGGACTCCCGCAACCTTTACCAGGTCATCAGTCCACCTTGTCGGGGGCCTACCCACGCTGCGCCTTCCGGTACGTGGTCGCCACTCGAGAACCTTTCCGCCCCAATGGCCATCGGTTCTACGTGCTATGTGCCCCGGCCACTGCCACTTAAGTTTAGCGATCCGGAGGGCTATATCGGTTACCTTGGTTCTGCTGCGGATAGCCTCTCATTTCTGATGCGATCACGCAGAGAAACTCCCAACATGGCCCTCTCCATTGCCCTTTGGGTGACTTTGAGCCTTCTTATGAGGCCCATAGTAAGCGACCACGTTTCAGTGCCATATGTCATCACTGGCAACACACACTGGTCAAAGACTTTCGTCTTGAGACACTGCGGAATATTGGACGAAAAGATTTGCCGTAGCTTCCCGAACGCTGCCCAGCCGAGTCGGATTCGACGATTGACCTCTTTCTCGAAGACATACCTAACTGGATCGTCTGTCCTAGGTATACATAATCGTCTACAACTTCGAGCGTGAAGTGTCCGATTGTAATGGGAGTTGGTACTACATGGGCATTTGAAATGATCTTCGTCTTATCTAAGTTCATTCTTAGACCAACTTGCTCGGATGCTTTACTGAGGTCATCGAGCATCGTACTTAAGTCCTCCATGGTCTCCGCCAAGATAACTATATCGTCAGCAAACCGAAGGTGAGTGATGTACTCGCCGTTGATGCTGATGCCTAGCCTTCTCCAGGCCAGAGTCTTGAAAACAACCTCCAGTGGAGCGGTGAACAGTTTTGGAGAAATAACATCTCCTTGCCTGACTCCCCGCTGCAGCGGAATAGGTTTCGGTAAGTTTGTCTCATATCGCAGGTATTTGACGACCATATTTCAAATTATTTGATATGTACAAATTCAAAAAGCAACTCTAAAGACAGGAGGTAAAAGGTACAAGTTATATATAAAGTCTGCCACATAAAATAATCTCAAACATACACATTTACTGACTTAATGTCCATTATACACCTTGCAATTTGTCACAACTACTAACAGAGATGGAGATATAGTTGGTATGAGATAGCAATACATACTTTCACTCTAACTCGGGTAGTTGTACTTCAGTCAGTTGCAGCGTTTGGAGCACGCATCTATTATACAGCTCGTGACCTACTTGCAGTAAGTTTTCAAATATGTACTAATATATACGCAAAAGTTTGTCTGTCTATCTGCGTGTTACCCTTGTCATTTAGTATAAGTAAAGATAGTTTGAGTCCCGGGGATACATAGGATAGTTTTTATCTCCGAAGTTTAGAGGGGTGAAGTGGGGGTGGAAGTTTGTATGGAGCTACCATATAAAGGAGTTCCACGCGGACAAAGTCACGGGCAGAAACTAGTTCTATCTATTGTTGACACAGACACAGTTCTTTGCTTTCGCAATAGTATCTCAAGAGTGCAGGGCGCCGTTGGGACTGGCGACTGGTATTCCTGTTCAAATGTAAGCTCTTGTGCGATTGGTTACATTTATTCTATTCTGCAATGGTTTGCAGCTTTTGAATATATTCATATATTGACCGAGGTCCCGTCAGGGTAGTAATTTGGTTCTCATTTTCCACAGAATAATATGAAACTTTGTATATACAATGGGACAGTAGATGCGCCACGATAAACTCTAGTTTCTGTTGCCAGATATTAAAATGGTTTCCGACCTAGCTATGGCAGATCCCGTTCTGTGTAAAAAGTTTCAGCTATGTACGATTCCCACCGAACGGGCCGGGCCGAGTCGCCCGGCTCCGCGCCGCAAATGGTGCGCGAGCACCCGGCGGCAGCCGACCGCGTTTTAATAGAGTGCAGTAGGCAAAAGCCGGTCACATGTGACGACACAGCCGTCCACGTCCGCGAGGAGCCGACCGGCCGGAAGTACATTCAAATATGAAATTTAACGTCTATATTTAAAGCTTCAAATTCCTTTGGCAACTTGCAAAAAATGCGCAGGCGCGCTCTGGCCCGGCCCATTCGGTGGGAATCGTACATTATTCGAGTATGCCGTTGTAAAATGACAACCAAACTTCGTGAGTCGTGCGAAACAAATTTAACTTTTCATGATAGTACGGGCTCAATTTTACTAGTCGAGTCAGAACTATCATTGATTTTGTTTAAAAACACGACTACCCGAGCTCTCCAGTGAACATGAGCCCTTGAATAAAAGTAAGAACTATGACAGTCATGGCAAAACCCTCGATATTTAGGATAAAAAGGCCTTTAAAAATAATTTACGTTACATCTGGCCATACAGCAATTTGGCAATTTATCTGCTTTGCCTTAAGTTTGACTGAAGAATGCATTCAATTCGGCTTCTTTAACATGAGTTATTCTTTTGTGCAATAAAGTGCCAAATACCGCCCGCTACGCGTGAGGAAAATCACACTTTCTAGTGGGAAAATAGTAAGGTAGTACTAACCATGGCCGGTAGTAAAAAAATCCTTAAACTGCATGTTTACCGCCCTTGCCTTCGGCCCGACCGTCAATGTCTGCGATGTGAGATATCGTTTGTTCTACCGATTTATATTTCATTCCTACGCTACACTCTTTTTTTTACTTGTGTTTATTCAAAACATTTGCTAGGTACCACATTTATTGTTTTTAACCCCCGACGAAAAAAGAGGGGTGTTATAAGTTTAACGTGTCTATCTGTTTATCTGTGTAATCGTAGCTACCAAACAGATGGACCCGATTTGTATGCGGTTTTTTTGTGTCATAGATAATTTTACCCCGAGTGTTCTTAGCCAATTGAGCTGAAATTTTGGGTATAAGTCTAGTTTGAATGACTATTCAATATTATGGTACCATCGAGCTGATCTGACGATGGAGACAGAAGGTGGCCATGGGAATTCAGTACTTAACCGACGTAACCCCGTTGATTTTGGGTTCGTTAGAAACGTCTATCAGTATTTGATGATGGTATGTACAGAAAATCACAGTCGGCAATAATAATAATAATAATAATAATATATTCTTTATTGCACCACAACATAAGAAAAACGTGTTACAAGAGTACATAAATTTAAATAGAGGTAGCAACAGGCGGTCTTATCGCTTTAAAGCGATCTCTTCCAGACAACCTTTGGGTAGCAGGAAATTTTCAAGAAGAGTTGTAAACCGGTAGTGCAGGAATAAATCAAAAAACTTACTATCGCATACATCTCATTATATGACAATTTCAGAAAACATAAAATCATAAATAAGTGTTGTATAAATACATAGATACATACATACAAACTATAACACAATTATATAAATATATTACAGGACAACAAAGCAACTTAAGGCAGCGTGACAAGTAATATTGTTTCAACAGATTTTTGAAAATTTGAAGAGATTTTGCACATCTTATATGCAACGGCAAAGCATTCCACAGCCGAACAGCCTGGAAGGTGAATGAGTTGTTATAGAACTTGGTGGATGAAGGCGGTGGAGCGAGAAGATGATTATGTGAAGATCTGATGGAAGTGAGGTGGTTAAAACGCTCTTTGAGATACGGAGGAGTTGAGGGAACAAAAAGTATACTGTAAAGCAAAGATAAAATGTGAGAATTCCGACGGAGCAATAAAAGTTTGTACCAAAAATGATTTTTTTGTCAGAAACTTATTTACACTTGAGATCATTAGGTATTGTATTACTTTATCACACTTAACGTAACAATACTGCGACAGTCGTATGCGTCGAAGTAGTGAGAGTGACAAGATACTAAAGTGATCATCTACTCTTGCCGTTGACTATATCGGAACAGTAAAACAATAACTTACATTTCTAGTGCACTAAGCCGATTCTAATGACCCCTATGCGTGTGATAATATTATCAATCGTCACGGTTGATGAGGCAGACCATACAACGGAAACCGCTGATAAATCTAATTCAGTCTGTTACGCGATAATCAACCTAGATCCACGTTATTAAAATACAAAAAATGATTCAACAACTTGGTTTGACCCGCAGCATATGCCTTAGAAGTAACGTAATATTCTGTTAAGTTACATATGTTTTGTACGAGACAGGTATGGATTTGCTGTACATAATTTGCTTCTCTTGGCACCAGTTTTTATTTAGTGATTTAATTTTTATTGCAATATAGAAGAACTTATAGTACAAAAGGCGACCTTAAAGCTGTGAAGTCTCTACCTTGACACCTTCAGGCAAAGCAGATAAATTGTGGGCTATGCACCTTTATACATATTATGTATACGAAATTTATTGAATATCAAATGCTATAAAATACTCTTAAAATTCCCATTGTAACAAATATTTTGGTCACAAAATATATAATTAAATGAAATAAAGGGATTTACATATATTATAGATGAGTGTGTGGACTCTGTCAACTAGTGCGCAAAATATATCTTCGTATTGGTATATTTATTTATATTATAGCTAAGTCTGTGACGGACTTAACTCTTTAGCTGGTAAGAATCATATTTATATGGGAGTAGTGCGTATACTTATTAATTATTTATTTTTATGTGTTATTGATGATGATGTATATATTTTTTTTTGGTTTGCACCGACTTACGTCGATGACTATGTATGTTATTATCTCTGTTACCCAAAGGTGGAAGAGATCGTTTCTTAGCGATAAAACCGCCTGTACTTTTACCTCTACTTTAAGCTTTCTGTTCTGTTCTGTGTTACTTTTTAGGTACCTAGTGAGTTTAGTTTAAGCGCAGGCCTTCTGCCGCGCGTGCATTGGCCGGTTAGGCCTTTGCATTAGTTATTTGGCAATTAATTGAGGGTCTTCGGGGTCCAAATTAGGACTCAAGGTAGAAAAAACAACCCGGCCAAGTGCGATTCGGACTCGCGCACGAAGGGTTCCGTACCATTATCTATAAAAACGACAAAAAAACACGATTGTTGTATGGGAGCCCCCCTACACTTTTTTTCTATTTTTATGTATTTGTGGTTATAGCGGCAACAGAAATACATCATCTGTGAAAATTTCAACTGTCTGACTATCACAGCTTGGTGACAGAAGGACAGACAGACAGACAGACGGACGGACAGCGGAGTCTTAGTAATAGGGTCCCGTTTTACTCTTACTACTTATAAACTGTGTTACTAAATTATTATTTTTTGTTCTTAAGCAGTAACGCTGCTAACGAAAATTATAAATTTTAAATGAAAGGAAAAATTGAAAAATTTATTGCTCCGAGCCGGATTCGAACCGGCGACCACAGGCATTCATGGCCCGTCGCTACAAACCAACTGAGCTATCGGAACAATCTGGTTCGGGCACCAAATCCTTCAATAAGTTCTTTCATACAACGCCTTAAGGAGGCGTGTAGCGGCATCTACCAGAAGACTTAGGCTTCTTAACGGCACCAACGTCTCAAATTATATTGAGAAATCGTCAGTAACGACGCGCTACCCCATACTAATATTTTTTTGTTTTTAAGCAGTAACGCTGCTAACGAAAATTATAAATTTTAAATGGAAGGAAAAATTGAACAATTTAATGCTCCGAGCCGGATTCGAACAGGCGACCACAGGCATTCATGGCCCGTCGCTACTAACCAACTGAGCTATCGGAACAATCTGGTTCGGGCACCAAAATCCTTCATCCTTCAATCCTTTCATTTAAAATTTATAACTGTGTTACTTTTGTATGCACACACAATAAAGTGTATTTACATTGTATTGTTATCCATCAATATAACAAACGAACAGTGCACGTTTAATAAGCTTGTAAAAATACAACTGTACCTTCCGCACTGACTTTACACGAGTCGATTCTAAACGTTCGTCGAAACAATGACTCAATATAAAAGGAGCCACAATAAGTTTCTGCGATGCGGCACATTGTGCGGTGTTGACCCAGGTCAGCGCTGACCCGCGACAATGACCCCACATGCTAACTCGGTGCTGTGTCATCTATGTAAGTAAACCCATATGGCGATGGCGTGCACGTGTAGTGCTCATTTACATATTCATTCAGTTGAGTACAGTGAGTTGAGTATAATTGTAGTCACTGATTTGTTACCTGCTTGGCCGATTGCGTAATAATGTGATTATTATTTTAATGTGTCCGACTTTTCATAAAACTGACATTGGAATTGGAATCTTCGTACCTTGAAGATAGAGTTGCTTTTCGGATGTGTTTTTTGATGCAATTCGGCCAACTCAAATAATAAGGTTAGATTAGATTAGAAGAAGGATTCCAAATCGGAAATCGGTCTCTCCGAGATACAGTTAAACGTATAACACCCCTCTCTTTGCGTCGGGGGTTAAAAAAACATTTTCAATAAATGTTTTTTGAACGAAACCATTACCAAATACTTAAAAATAAAATTTTAAATAATTTGCGCAAAACCCTTTGTTACTGTCGGAAAGTTGTGAACATATTTATGAAAAGAACTCGAGTGAAGCTTCGAGATAAAATAAAGTCTTTGTCCATTCTGGTCCATTATGTACACTGGTAACTATTTATTGTAATCGGATTAGTAGTTTTTCGGGATGTTACCTTTGCGGGAGTAGCCAAGTTTTGATTTCGGAGGGGATTCAAGAACATGCATAAAATGCACATAAAATGATAGTAATATTCAGGTTAATGTAATATTCTGCACATTTGGTAAACACAAAACTCCTGTAAACATGTAAAGTTTACATCTCTCGAAACAAATTATTTTATATGAAATATTTTTGTACCTTCCAAACTTTTGTTTTGTGTTTGTTGTTATTGTAAAGTTAGCTTTCAGTGATGTAAGTTTGTTTGTATGTAGGGAGTAAGAGTAATAGGTATCCTTTATTACAAGCTTTATATTAACTTGACTCATTCGTATGTAAGTATGTAAGTTGTCCGTCAAAATTTGCAACCAATTTTTCAGTCGCTTGCCGTTATCCGATTGAGCTGAAATTTGGAATACTTGTGTAAGTTTGGTGACAATGCAATATTATGATAACTCGAGCTGATCTGATGATGGAGACAGAAGATGGCCATGGGAATTCAGTACTTAACCGACGTAACCCCGTTGAGTTTGGGTTTGTTAGAATCGCCTCAATGAGTAGGTGATGATGGTATACAGAAAAGTACAGTCGGCAATAAAAGCTTGTAACAAAAATGAAATTTTTGACAGAAACTTATAACATAACTGTTAGACATTACTAATATTATATCAGTGTAGATTATCATCGTCTTTGGAACAATCATTTACTTTGTAAAGTGCGTTCGTCGTAGGTAGTAACGTAGGTCGTGAAAATAATTTATTAACAGATAACTATTTCGCTTTTTGAGCTGATGAGATGAGCCACTGTAGCCGAGCGGGAAGACACGCGACTTTCAATCTCGGGGTCGCAGGTTCGAACCCCGGCTCGTACCACTGGGTCTTCAAAAAAACTTATGTACGAAATATCTTTAGGCATTTAACAGTGGCTTTCCGGTGAAGGAAAACATCGTCAGGAAACCAGTCTAATCCCAATAAGGTTATAGTTTTTCCCTCTAGGTTGGAAGGTCAGATGATGGCAGTCGCATTCTTAAACCAGTGCCTATGCCAAGTCTTGGGATTAGGTCAAAGCGGACCCCGGGATCCTTTAGGGCTCAACCGGGAATAATAGTAGGAGGATGATGAACTAACTAACTTAACTTTTTCATTAGAGGCTGAACAAACGGGTGTAATTAAGAGATCGATTGCCATGCACCCAACCAAATTATTTCAGTTATTATGAACAGAAACTTTATCCAGCGGGCAATATTAAAATGTGCGGTCACAACTTGCAACATATTGTTTACATACTCCACCGCAGGCCAACTAATTAGTACTGTAATTACAGTAACTTCATAAATGTTTTCGCCTTTTAAAACTTCTCCAAAGGTCAATTAGTAATAACAGTTAATTAAGAGAACATCACACTTTAGACTTAATGGACAAACATCTATCTAAAGCTAATTTCGGTAGAACTCATCTGTCATATTCGTCCTTCAGAATTTTAGCTACGTACAAATTAACATAATGAATTTTCAGCTTAGAACTACTTTGAGACAGCTGTCAAGGATCGTTGGGAATTATCTCATCAAAATATTCAGAAAGTTTAACTTTATTGTATTCAAATGTACTAATAATATTATACAGATGTTCCTCGGCTAGCCTGGAGAAGATATTATGTGGGGCAAAGATGAGGGCCAGAGGTCCCCATCCAATAGATGGAGTACACAAGCACGCTTGCAACTACATCAGCACGAGGCCATGATACATGAGGCGGGTGATAGAGGCATATGGAGACTTTCGTCAGACATATCTAAACTACTACTACGCGCGCGGGCAGTGCTTCAAGCGACATTGCCGGGAAAACACTAATCCTGAAAAAGAACTCCCGAAGAGTTCGAAACAAGTCGCCTGTTGTGATATTTAATACGTGAGTTTAACCGTGGATTTATTAGTATTATACAGATTGTTCAATCTACAAAGACGTGTCTCTCTCATACTTTTGCCAGGCTTATCCGTTTTTCAGCTTCAGTTAAACTTGACCCTCGCGCTCCTCCAATTAAACCTTGACTTCATACTTTTTACCTCAGAGATCATTACCTAAGGGATGAAAAATTGTATGAAAAAACAAAAGTTTGAGAACTTTCTAGGTAAAAGCGAAGAATGTTTTGGTTTCTTATTTTAAATAAGATACTATTTAATTTAAAGTCAGAAAGCCTAAACTATTTTAATTTAGGAACGGAGAGTTAATTATATTCATAATAATTACAAACTATAAAACTTGTCAGCCGAATAACAAAATGAAAAACGCTTCGTAGCACTTAGGTATTTTCTACTCACCTTGGCAATTTTAAGTAAAATGTTGCTTTTAAATTAATTCAATGAACTACGAACCTTACACCTACACACATAGAACTTAGTAAGCCGAGGTTTTATGTATTCAGGGTGAAATCGTTTGCGTGAATAGACTCTTTACGTAGATATACTTAATGATAAATTCGTTTCTTTATGCAAATAGCCAAGGATAGTGGCTGGCCTTGTTAATGTTCCCCCTGATTTATACCGGCTATCATAGTGCAGAACAGTCTCCATTTTCACTGCAAATATATACAGACGCTTGGTGAGTGGGTTGTTCTGGCGCAGACGTGCGTTTGTTGACTAGATAAATTGCGTTTAAAGCACAGGACTGATATTTTGAAATATAGTCATCATCATATCAGCCGAAAGACGTCCACTGCTGGTCATAGGCCTCCCCCAAAGAGTGCCCGTATGATCAGTCCGGCGCCATGTTGTTGGATGAGTGACGCTCAATGTCGAACGGGCAGCATTAAGCCCCGATATTATTCTCAAGCGCCTTGCTTGACCCTATCAAAGACGAAACAGCATGTGCTACGCGGTAGAGCAGGATGACATCATTTGAGTTTTCCTGCTATCAAACACAGTGTTTGTTTGGTTATCCCTTACGTAAGCACTATTTATTACGCGCCATTACGCATCACTCAGCAGCAATCGCTCTCTCAGAACTTGTGACAAGTCTTTGCGGCCGATCTTACAGAATTTGTCGCAGAGCGTGAGTTACGGGCACAATCAAGGCGCCGCCATCATGATTTGTCTGTGAAGGTCTAGGGTGCCGCACACACGTCATGGCCGCGGGGAGAAACGATTACAACACCGATCTCCGCTGTATCATTTTATCACTAATGAGTAAGGAGCAGTGAAAATGGGTATCAGTAACCTCCTAGGGTAAATTGCTTCATTTTTTGTAATGTCATTCAACTTGGTTTTCACATAAAGAACCGATTTATGTACTTATGACATTAACAAGGTTTTGACTTTAGCGGTACTAGCCAAATTTTATAATGCCCCTTTACAAATTTGGCATGTCAGCTATTTCAAGTCTGCAGAAGACGTTTGAGAGTTTTAATTAAGGTTGTATTTATTTTCTCTTCGTTAATTCCTTTGCAACAATCGATGAAATATTGATAGGTAGACTCGCCAAATACAGGTTTATTTATTTCCTTAAAAATCGTTTATGTTTTCTTTAAAACTAAAACTCTACTCCCTAAAAAGTTTAAAACCTGTGCTGGATAAGCAATATTTATAAGCTGTGCGCCTCCCCCTAAAACATGTTTGTTTTTCATTTATATGTGTTTATATTACAAAAAGTATTTGTTCACCACAAATTGAGAATCCTGGGTTCACGTAACAATAAACAAAACTAGGTACTTTTCCTTGTCGTGCCACTTGGTCAGAAAAATGCAAAAATATTCAGACCGTATGAGCAAACGGTCAGATAAAAATAATTCAATTAGAACCTGTCAACCATTCACCAAAGGAATGAAACCGAGGCTGATTCCTTAAAACTACCTTCCTATACACACCATGTATACAGTTATTCCTACTGCCCGAGAATAAAAGCCACAGTCACAGCAAAATGTAACTTACTACGCGGGCAATAACGGAGGGCTCTCAGCACGCTACATTCAAAGATTTCAAAGCAGTTTGCACTAGTCTTGAGTTTGAACCATTATACTTTGACACCGAGACGTCCCTGCCATGCGTGGTGGGAGGTCAGATAATACTGGTTAGCCAGTTAAGAAGATGCTTGGTCTTGTGTTTAACCTCCTCGGACCCTTGACAGAGCGTCGTGCATGGCTTATCATTCATCTTGCCTTATACGTGACCGCATCGAACCTTCCTTTTTTGTCCCTTCTTCAGGAACCGTACTAATTTCGTTAAAAAAATATCTTGTGACATTCCAAGTTTGAAGAACGTGTGGTATTCATTAATGTAGGATACATTTTACTTGAATACTAGTAAAGTGGGAGTCCGCTGGATGCGGGTGGCGTCGCATGGGGGCACGTTTTGGGGGAGGGGTCGATCAGTGGACGTCTTTCGGTTGACATTCATATTCATTAATTCATTGTTGTCACATATGGCACATATATACATATGATGATGATGATGATGATGACAAGTAAATAACAATGAAATTAGCAGAGCTGTCTAAAACAATTTCCCAGTTTGTGATACATTCAAAGGAATACACGGTAGCCGGTAGCGGTTCAGGCATGCGGCTGTCAAGCGGCGGTCGAGGGTTCGAACCTTGGCTCGTACCAATGGGTTTTTCTAAACTAATGTACGGAATATCATTTGATATTTACCGTTAGCTTTTCGATGAAGGAAAAACATCGTGAGGAAACCTGCAATACATCCACGAAGAAATTCAAAGGTGTATGTGAAGTCCCCAACCCGCACCGGGCAAGCGTTGGGACTACTGCCCGTTCCCTCTCATCCATGAGAGGAGGCCTGTGCCCAGCAGTGGGAAGTATATGGGCTGATTTATTGTTATATTATTATTCTTTCTCGGTAAGTACATCAATGGTGCCAGAGTTTCTTAGAAAAATGTTTATAGTACGGACACCTTACGCTTAGGAGAAGCCCCACCATAAAATGTGGGTTGTTTAAAACCCTCTATCTAAAACCATACCTAATTTAGAAGTCTTTCAGGAGGGGTATTGTAAGTACGTGTAACAAAAATGAGTTAAAATAATAAATGCCTGATTCATTAACGAAACCTGATTCACGAAGGAAACAAAGTGACTGATTATTGTGTATTGCCCCTTTGCGAGACTCCAGGAAAACCACCATTGCTGGCCTAATTATATATACAAGAAGATGAAATTTGTTTTTATTAATAATTAATCTGATTAGTGTACTGTACAGGAAAAATTTAAACAACATTCTATGTTTATGAGAAATTTCCTTGGTAAGATATTTTTCCGTATAACCTCGTAAACACTATTAGTCGGATTTACTCTTTGACTCTCTGAGCCACAAACTACATAATTTGCGCCACAAAGGATTTCACGGGTAATCCACACTCGAATACACAAAATCTACAGGCTACATCACCAGACTAACATCACCGTAAATAGCGCTTCCTAAATTCAACTGCGAAACTTCTTAATTAAATGAATAACTATGTACTTACAAAAGACGGGAACAAACTCGGGACACGACTCGACGAGCATCTTTTGTTTGTGTTTGTAATCGAAATCAAATTAGATCATTAAATGCTCAACGAGATGATTAATTTCTAATCGAGCAGGCTGATGTAATATATAATTGTGCGTACTGATTGATAATTAATTGCTGAATGCGAAGCGATAATCAGTATGCCATGTTTACGGTACAATTTCATGTACATATATTTGGTGATGAGATACTTATGTGCACCAGACGTTGAAAATATATATACAATATTGCATCTCATCCAATTTTAATAAAGTGGGAAAAGTGTACATGTTTTTGGATTCGAGCGCAGATGTGAATTTCATAAATTAACACGGTTTGCCATAGATTTGAGTTTTAAGTGTGCCCTGGGGGAACATCGATATGACGTTTAATGTAAGCTTGGATTTTAGCCGTTTGATCTTAAACTGTTTTCAATAATCCTTTTATACAACACCGAGGTTATAGATGTTTGGGTGTTTGTTATTCAATCACGATTAAACTGCTCAACCGATTTGGATGAAATTTCGAACGAAGATAGTTATAGTATAGCCAAGATTAAAATTTAAAATAGTTTTTATCTCCGGTACACGCGAAAGAAGTAAGCGTAAGCTAGTAATATTACAAATGCGAAAATTTGGATGTTTTTTATGTACTAAATCACACAAAACATAAACGGCGGAACGGATTAAGCTGAATTTTAATATGTAAATAGAGTAAGTATAGCCTGCATCAACATATAGAACACTTATCTCAGTAAATGATTTTTTACAGGATATTATTAAATTAAATCGACACTGCCAAATAGACCAGAAAAGTGGGTGTTGTTCCCGGCCGGGCAATTCAAGCCCCTTAGAATTCAAATTCCTAGTCCTCAAAACAATCTAGAACTATTTTTTTAATTTTATCCGAGAGAGTCTACGGGATACACTAAATCTGGACTTTGAGAAGGCTCTAAAGGAATAGGAAATCCACAGGTATCTCTAGAGCGGTCCTTCAAAAAATCAAAGAAACCCAGCTCCATAAGACTAATACACATGTGTACCAACTAATAGCGGTGTCGATCGCCAAATAGTTTTTTGTTCGAAAGGGTTCCCATTCCCATATTTGCTGACTCAGAGCAATTTGTTACAATATACGACTTTACAGAAGAAATATTGGTCAGCCCTGACTGACCTGGCACGTTAACAATCATGCTGTTCCCTACTTTTGAGTTGGAGAGTGAGCAGGAAAGAGGAGTGGATTTCGATTCATGAGCCGAATAGACTCGACTGGTAGGGATGGCGACAATTGAAACGGGTCAAGGACGACATTACAGGGCTATAACGACTTGGGCATTCTGTAAGTGCCGTGGAAATGTCTATCGTATATCGAAATCCATTTTCTTCAGGCGTCTACGGTGTATCATGGTCGTGATTAATGACTAACCAGACCAGGCTTTAAGTAATAGAATAAATCATATCACTAGGAATCAATTTGATATTATTAACGGAAGAAATGTATAACCAAATTTGAACGTTAATTCCATTAAAAAAAGTCGCAAATCTCTTACGCCATATCCCTGTCGGTCAGTTCAGCTTAAAAAAACGAACGTTATCAAACACAATGTCGAGCAGCAATTTTTAAGCGGATTACCAAAAAAGGTAGAAGAATAGTGCTCTTTCACGCTACATGTACACAATGCTCCCCGTTGCCTCTTTTTGTCGGCGCTCGGTAAACTGATACTTCATGCTGGCAACATTTGGCCACTCCGGATGCGAACCAACAAATTAAAACAACATGCCTTTTACTGGAACCACTCTGCGCTCCGTTGTAAAGTGGGTTTATACGTAACATTCATAAACACTGTCAAAGATACCAAAGACAACATTTAGCAACTGAGAATTTAAATCCAAACCGAAGCACAAACAGAAATGTCAACGCACAAACCAGATTCACATATCATTGACAATGAGTGAATAATACATACTTCAATACCAAATAAGGAATTTCTCTCTACACCGAATTTAATCGGTTTATGTATTCCGGCGCCACGTATCACATGACACTCATGTTCAGTGATACGTACCTATCAGCATATCACGAGAGCTTATTTGTAATAATGTATCTAATTCTCGTTCCCTTTGGAACGGCTCACCGGTTAATGAGTTCTAGGGCGCGTGGCGATAATTCCCTGATACCGACAATAGAGCGGTATTCAGTAGAACCAATTAAACTTTTCAAATGACCCGACGTTGCCAATCGGTATTGTTGAAGTTCGCGTGAGGGATTCGGTTTATCGCCTCATAACGACTTGATAAGGTTTAGCTCAGACCAAGATAATAAGAGGCAGTTACGCTGTAGCGTAGTACTTATTGATTTTTAGGATAAAGTAGTGGTCCAAATTAGAACACACGACTAAGTGCCCAGTTCAACCGTGGTCATATCGAGAGGCATAGCAAGAATGCCCCTACAAAGTGGAATTATTATCAGGCACTTTTAAACAACTTGCGCTGATCATTGCTGATAGATTCCAAACATGAAGGTATCTACGGCAAATTTTCAGCTGTCGTGTTGGCGAAGAACGCCTTTTTAGGAATCAGAATATGATAATGATGATGCATTACTTTACTTACTCTTTGAACATCGTTCGTGTTGATTTCTGCTGCATTGTACTGTACAAATGTTTTGATTCTGGAAATCCAAATAAACTTACCTGTAACAAAAAACATTAAATCAACCATCGTAAGTAGTACACTAACATGAACAATTCACATTTATCATTATTTCAAGATAGTGGACAAGCATCATTGTGTTGCGTATGATTAGTTCTATTTTATTTAAAATCTTAACATTAACAGTCTACGAGATTTGGGATTGGTCTTTTGACAGCTTCAATATGACGTAAAGAGTGATGTGGCTAGAGTAAATCGATTGTCATAATATCCGATTACGATTGATGGTGGCTAATATAAGGAATCGATTGATTACTGTGTAATAATTATTTTTTGGTAATCAACTAGAGAGCCTATACACAGTCGTCTGCTAACAAAAGTGTCCTGTAAAGGCGTTACGAATGCAAAGACCTCGAGATTATTTAGAATATGTGTTTGGATCTACATGTAAAATTAATTTGATATATTCCTAAGTAAATTCATGAATAAGTGAAATCAAGAGAGGCTTTTTAACCCGTCCGAGCAAAAATTGCCATAATAATAATTGTTCAATAAAATCAAGTTGCAAAGTGACATTGACATTTCTTTGGTTTTTTTGTCAATAATGCGTTAAAGAACGTCGAACGAACGTTTAATATCATGAGACGGCCGCGACATACTCTCGATTCACACAATACCACTTGTTCTAAGTGTTCTAATAAGTGAGAGACGGATAGTGCGAGAAAAATCGAGAGAGCTCGCGCGCCGTCTCGTGCTAGACGTGCAGAAATCAAAGCCATATCTTCTAACGGAACATTTTGCACATTCAAATATGTCGGTTTCGATCGATTCGTGGATCGATGTGATTTTATTTCGTAGCATCCGTGACAGTAATTAAATAATACATTGGTATTTTCCTATTCACAATTATTTGATTCATTCCGAGTTATTTCTAAATTGACAGACTCCAATCGATTGAAGCAGTGCAACACTAAATTAAAAAAAAATAAGTCGTATTAGGACGTAATTATTCGCATACCGAGTTTTCAATGCTAATTTCTGCACAAATAAGCAGTAAAAAAATATTCCAATATTTTTATAAGAGCTAAAAAGAGCGTGCATGGAGATTGAACTTTATTTCGTAACTCATAAGCTATTTAAACTTTTTTTAATTATTTCGATGAGCAGTGCCAATTTACGTTATATGGGTGTCGCGAAGTGTCATAAGACCAGTCCCAAATCTCGTAAACTGTAGTGTTTAACTATTACTACTTTACTTTAATAGGTAAGTATAATAATTTATGTAGTTTACAGTTTAGTAATAATCATAAAATACCCTTAATAATAGTTATTGGTCTGGACTCATAATTTACGAAAAAAAATTTGTGACCTGTATTACTTGAAAATGTCTTTGTGACATGTATTACTCAACTGCGACAGGGAATAGGATATCTAGCTGTCAATACACATTAATTTTCAAGAATATCGTCTCTCATTTCACCGACACCGTATATGTAAACGTTTTGAAACAAACAGCGAACATAAACCTTCACCCATGTTCTACTATTTCCCACGGCACCCAACAATGTTTTCATAAACAATACCAGTTTATCATACTCCCATAAACACACCGGCTATAAACTGCAAAACAAAACACACCTGCTAATCTCAAAGGTCAAGAGATCTGCTCTGACCTAAACTGGTCGATATCAGGCTAACGGTAAAACCTTGTCGACCAGCGTAAGAAGACCCCTCACGAAGCTTCGAGGAATAGACCCAGCATGTAAGGAATGTCCGCACCTATTCTGCCCTAGTGTAATGTATATTGTAAAGGGTATGAAGCATTAGGAAAATCTCGTTGGTTATGTCTTTTGGGTGGAGTGCATGTTTTGGCTTATAGGAGTCAGATTAGGGCATTTGATTAGGCACTGCGCTATGCTACGTTATTCTAATAAGCAATAACATTTGAAGATTTGGAATTAATGCACAATGAATAAAGGCCAGTCGTCTCTAGTCTAGCAACAATAATCGTAGTTAACTATGCAGGCATGGAAAAATGGTTTAGGTTTCATTATCCTATCGGAAAAGTATCCTCCTCTTCAAAGTGAACATTGTGACAGACTTATATTGATTTTGTTGCGTTGGATTTCTACAAAAAAACCAACTCTACTCTATTTCCTGTATTAAATGATTCTAATTGATTGTCAATTTTCTTGTATTTGTAGTTTGTACGCGTCTACATTAGTGGTTTGATGGCACAAACCTCTGTCACTAAGGGTGGGTTGCCTCTGTAATCGTAAGCGGTGTTCGTTAAAATATGAATGTATGGAAAGTTTGACAGCTTTCTATGGAATGACAGGTGCCGGCGCCATATTTAACGCTAATCGGTCCGTAATCGTAAGTTGGTGCAACCCGTCCTAAGATTGACCTCAAACTGTTATCCATTGGGTTAAAATCAGCCGAGCAGAGACGCCACTCTTTCGAGCATGAGAAAATAGAATTAATATTTTCGGGAACATAGAAAAATTCCGAATGAAAATAAAAGCAATTTGCCGCTTATTAAAAATTTGAACGCAGATGACTTGATGGAATACATAAATAGGCTAGGTTATTATTATATCCTGAAAAACCTAAATTACTTCAGCGGAACATGGTTTTCGGAATTATGAAATTCGGCAAAAAATATTCCTTCGGAATTATATATTATTATTACTATATAGAGCATGATGTGTCCCACTGCTGGGCAAAGGCCTCCCCCTCTTCTTCCACTGCTCGCGGTTTCGGGCTTGATCTGGTCAGGCCTTTAAAAAGGAGCCCAACTTATCTATTCATCGCCGAGGAAGGAGGAAGTCCGAGCCGAGGAAATATATAGTGAACACAATATTTGTTTATTACTGCTTCAACGTTGTATACGACATGATACGATACGAACGCGTATTCTTACTGCTACGACGTTTATGATTAGCGGTGTCGGTTACTAACGAGTCAGCTTTCTTTCTTAGAACAGTTATTTATTAACACAAAGGATCGTTAGTTGCCATATACTGGTGGTTAGAAGCACGTACGACATCTATTTGAAACAAGTTCTTGCATATTATAAGCATATCATTCCTCTTTTATAACATAGTTCAAACTTGTTCGATTTGTCGTTATAATAATCAAACGACTGCACCTGCCCGCATAATCTTTTGTGTTTAGCCTTGGGATGGACTGGTACAGAATGCCTTAAGCCCTAGCCTCCTAGTGTTATTCCCGGTTGAGCCGTAAAGGAGCCCGAGATCCGCTTTGAGACCTAAACCCAAGTTAGTGCCCTATTGTAGTCGACAAACAACAATTTTACAAGACTAATCTTAAAACAAACTTCAGACCGAGTAAAGTAATTAAGTAGCCTTTCAGTTAATATGATGATCTGTCCGACCGTTTTCGGCCATGGCGACCACTCCGACTCCTATCCTATCCTGCGTTTTGGCGCTCGTGCGCTCGAAGATGGCTTATGTAGCCTATCCTTGCGGCGAAATTATTCCGTGCACATTCCGGGCACATAAGTACGCCGTTCTGATAGTTGTATATAATGGCAGCAGGTGGGAGGGTCTTCAACTGGTCGCGTTTGTTGTCGAGGTCAACTTTGCGCTGATCCTCGAACTCGCGAACTTGGATGTTCACCATCCTGCGCCATTCTGACCGTTGCGCTGCCAAACACTCCCATTGAGAGGGCTCACTGTTCTTCTTCTAATGTCGCTTTTGGACATCCTTGTACCGGAGGAGTTGTCCGCCTTGCTTTCGCTTGCCCTCCTCCATTTCAGAGAGGAAAATGCGTTTTGCCATTCTCTCCTCCGCCATACGAGACACGTAACCGCACCACCGAAGCTGCCGACGCATTAGATAGGCCTCAATGCCACTTTGGTGATTCGCACTCTGTCGGACCATCTGATCTTCATGATGGATCGCAGGTATTTGAGGTGGAAACGATCCAGAGTCCGTATGTGGCGGCGGTACAGAGACCACGTCTCGGAGGAGTATAGGTTTGGCAGCACAATTGCCATGTAAGTACACTGCAATTTTAGTGGCCAACTTAAGGTCATGAACTTTTAAACAAACAACAAATAAAAAACATACTCAGTCTCACCAGAGCTGAGAGACGTATTCCGTTGCAAAAGCTCTCGCACTCCGAATAAAATAAGATGATCGTAATAATCTGCCCAATCAAGCGAACATCAGTTGCGAGATACGTAGTAAATTGTCGATATCTTAGTAAGGAGTTGTTATTAACGCTATTTATATAACGACGCCTTATTTATCCACCCGACCTACGTTGCAGTCTTGAATTCACCAAATTGTTACCTACTTTTATTGAAGTTTTGCGCAAATAAAAGTACTTTCTGTTAATTCTATATGTTAACACAATTTGGATTCGACTACGAAGCTAAAAAGACTACCCATAAATCGTCGGCGTAAGCCAATAAAGCATGTCTACTTATGTCTAATTGTAAGTAAAAATGCAATCGTTTCATTGCACGCCGAAACTATTTATAAAGGACATATATCAGTATCTAAAATTCAATAACCATTTAAATAGGTAATTTGTCAGCGATATAATGGCACCTGCTATAACAGGCACACATGAACAATACGGTCAGTTACAGGAGTCACACTCGTCTCAATAAATCACTCAATAGGTACCTAAAGGCAAAGAAATCCGCTGAGCATAACGGCACAACAATGCAAGCCCCGGTCCCCCGCGGCGTTGCACAATACCATCTTCCTGATAAAAACGCATTATAGGCTATCGAAACCAATATTCACTTACGACCTTTCGAATTAGGCAGAATAATAGTCCGGCGTGGCCGAGCCATCACCCCCAGGGTACGAAACCACGACTCGCATTCGAGATAATAACTTCCCTAGACCAAGCACAACCTTAAGTCTTAAAACGTAAGATTGAGTTTAGGATAGCAACGACATCGACAGTCATCTCTCTCGACTCAACAGCTAACACAAATCCTAAACAGAACCATCGGACGTGCAGTACTATCCATAGTCACGAGCGACATAAATAAAGGTAAAATCTCAAACACAACCGCTTCACTGAAATCCAAACCGTGAAGTATGGCAGTTATGGTTTAATTTTGAATGGCGGCAGTCAAAGATTGTGAGATGCGCGGGAGCGTAGAAAGTTAGTCGATCGAGTTCATCTCGTGTATCAGAGAGGGACAGAGGTATTTCAGAGAAGGGCCGAGCGACCTTTGTTTGGGTTTAAACGGGGAACGCCGGATGAATGGAGTTTACTTGCAGGGCACGACTCCGATCGCATGATACTGGCCGAGACAAATATTCGATAGCGTGTAGATGGTAGATACGGCAGTGGAAGGATGCAATCTTAATCGACGAGCTTGGTTTAGATCAGAAAGGATCTGAAAGCAAAATCTTGAGCACGCGAGGGGATCGTGATAGGCGTACGCCTACAGTTACTATGTTTTACTCTCGTTTTACTGTAGCTGGGGAATAATTAAAGGAAGTAAATGGTTCAATTCAGAGGCCTCGTGCTCGTTCGTCTTGTTCGCCTTGCGGGAGCGTGCTGTTAGTATTTGAATGAAATATTTACACCGTTATTACGATAATAATATTTTGACAAGTTTAAAAAAAACGACTTGACGTGACGGCGACGACAGTGACAGTTTATTTCTTCTTGACGGCTCAATCCGCGCAAGGAGATTAAGTGGCCGAAAGGATTTAAAGCGTAACCAGTAGCTATATGCACAACATTTATACACAGACAAACTATTATAGCTAAACCTCCAGTTAAACCCAGAACAACTGTCAGTAAGTCATGTCAGATATACAGTGATGGACATTGAAACACGTACCATTTTGCTCTTGTCATTGTGACAATGAGGGATATTAACATGATTCAGTTTCTTTAACCATACACGGCTTTATATAAAACTATAATTGGAATTATATTGCATTGACATTATACAGAACAAACCCAAACGACGCAAAGCTCGTGACGACGCGACGAGAGCATTAAGTTTGTTGTATAATTTAATTGCAGCACTAAACCCTAATAAAGCTAACAATGAAGTCTTGCACATCGCCAACGCCTTCTAACCATCCAAAATCGTATAAGTCTCGTCTAACATTAATAACAATGGATTAACTGACATGCCGCGTGCTAGACCCGGCACTCTAGATATTTAGGTGCTAATAAAATTGAGTATCGCATTCAAGAGACGAAAATACAAAACTGACAATGCGCTACCTAAATGTAATAATCCATCAATGAAAATGGCGACTTAAAAATTATGGAAACTATGGCAATCTCTTTAGTTTGATTTAAATATTATAAAAGTGTTGCCACATTTTGTTATGTTTGAAATCAGTTAGTCTTCAATTGAGTAAAGTGATAAGCTAACAAATACGTTGAAAGAAACGGATATGTTATAGAAGAACACCATATTTTCAAGTCAAGCGCCCAATTCAATGTCATAATAATAACTATTATTTGCTCTGTGTTGTAATTCGTGATGCTGAGTAAGGTCGTAATAATGTATCAGCTACGTGCATGTAACTCCTTTGGAGTTGCAAATGTCCGTAAGCTTCGGTGTCAGCTTACCTCTGGTCATATGCTTGTTTTCCACCAAACAGAACAAAAAATAATCGTGTCTAATATCATTGATCCTATTTTACGCTACGACTATCGTCAATGCGGTACTTTCAAGATACTAAGTCTGTGGTACAGTCAACAGCAAAATTAGATGATCATTTTAGTACTTTGTCGCACTAAACGTAACAATACTGTGACACTTGAAACGCGTCTAAGTAGTGAAAGTGACAAGGTACTAAAATGATCATCTACTTTTGCTGTTGACTATACCACTTATTTTATGTAGCCAACTTTTTATAAAATTGTCATTGTAGTTGAAATCTTGTAGGTTGGCGATAGGGTTGCTTTTTAACCGACTTCAAAAAAAGGAGGAGGTTCTCAATTCGGCTGTATTTTTATTTATTTTTTTATTTTCAATGTTTGTTACCTCAGAACTCATTCATTCTCAAACTTCGAACTCAGTGATTGATGAGCCGATTCGATATTTTTTTTATTCGTATGTAGGTATATATACTTCCAGGTGGGTCCCATTTTTTTCAAAATTCAGTTAGATGATGGGATCCATGAGGAATTGAGGGGGCTCCTCAATTTTATTAGGCACGCGTGTAGTGATTTTGGTATTTTCTGTTATAACCCGTGTATTTACATCCGGAATCATAAATTTGGTGGCGAGGAATTGATGATGAAGACCACAGATGACTTATCGAATTCCTCAATTATGTGCTTAAAAGTGCAAAAGTACGTCACAGGTTCTGATAAGATTCCGTTGAAATAGGAACTAATGAAGTGCCATTGGTGATGATCTTGGGGAATCGATGGAAGTCCTCAAATATTATCGGCCCACATACAGCGATTCGGTTTTTTTCTATAGTTATCAACGCATTTGTTATCGGAAATCAGTTCATGTGGTAAATTGTAAAAAAGAATAGGAAATGTTCTCGTGGCTTGGCGCAGTACTAAATTGAAGTCAGTTAAAACTTTGTTTTTAAAGTAAATTATCTAATGGCCTACTCTGATGCGATTCGGTTAACTCGAATAATCACAAGTATGCAGAGGCACTTCACCGCATCTGCGCTTTATTGCATCTGCCCGAACCAGCATTTCGAGCAATTTACCGTTAATGGAGATAAAAAATGTAACAGCGTAGCATACAACGTCCACGGATAAAAGATGGATCGTGTTACAGAATGGCTGTGATGATAATTGTTACATGGTTACATTACTTAGATTAAATGATGATACTCTAATACTGAGAATAAAGCGGTAATGTGCTTCAAGCTTGGTTTTGTATGTAGGGAATCTCCGAAACTATTTATCCGATTGCCAAATTTCTTTCACCTTTATACCTTACCTATAACTTTTATGGGAAACCATCATTTTACCGAAAATAGTTTCATCGATTATCGTTTCCCATAACACTATTCGCAGAATTTCATCATCACACAGGAATCATTCATCGAACTTCGTTAGATCGCTCATACATTTGCTCGAAATACCATTTACACAAAAATGAACTCATCGAATTTCACTTCAATATTTTATTTGTTCATCGACACAGTCGTTCATCGAAATACCGTTACTATAATTTTGTTTTAACATAAGTTTCAGTTCCCAAAATTCTTATTACATAGAAAATCGTTTCATCTGTGTTTGTCACTTGATAATATTTACCTTTCAACGAACTGAGTAGGTACATTTCACCGAGACTTTGGACGTACCTATACATAGAGCTCTAAGCCTACCCACCTCTCCCTCTGGATATCGGATTACCTTCCTATTCTACTTTAAGGCAGGCAAGTGTAGGTACGACGACGAGCGAAGCGAGGAGGAGTGTTAGGTGAACTGTGATCCTATAGCGCGCGAGCCGAGCGAGCGTAGCGAGCGTGCCGCGGCAGCGGCCGGCGAAGCGCCAGAACCGTTTTTTTAATATCACTTACTTAGGCTTAATATTACGTCTACATCGTATACGAAGCGTATATGAGTCAATGTGGACCCATTTTATCCACTAGGTATTATATACTTCGACGAAATGACGTATAGGTAAACAGCTTGGTAGAAAAATGAAATATTGATCGTGGCAACAAAAATATATGGAACGTACCATCATTGACCGTGTTTCGATAAATTAATACTATACACAACTGACTATTCTATGAAAAGTAAATTCGATGAATCGTTACGCTACGATTTGAGACACATTCGAAACGATTAACGATGAAAAGTGGTTCGATGAAATAAAAAACTATGAATTGATGATTATGTGAACAAGAAATACAACGAAATGAAATTCGTGGAATAGTTTTCGGCGAAATGTAAATCGACGTAATGCGTTTCGATAAAATGATAGACACCCAACTTTTATCTATATGTTTAGGTAAATAACGTAAGTAAAGTCCCTCGTGCGTGAAGGGGTGACGTGTTCGAATAGGTTTGTTATGTTTGTGTTATATACCTACAATTTAAATATGTAATCTATTCAAATACGTGAAGGGCTTTACTTATGTTTTTTTACATATAGAAACTTGTACTTATCCGTGAAGGATATTAAGTCACATGTATTTGATAATAATATATCTTCGTGACTTCCTTTACCTCTATTGCCATATTTTTTTTAAAGCTGTGTTGCAAGTACTGGCAGGTAGAATATTGAAATGTTATTAATAACCACTTCTCTTTTCGACCGTGTTCAATACCTCTTTACCCGTCTTTAAGGTAAACCATAATGACTCGAGCCTCAAAACACTGACACTGATTACGGTACTTAATGACAGTCGCGTGCGCAAGCACACGACGCCACCTATTATCAACACCTGATTACCTATACTTAACATTATTTAAGTTAGCTGAGTTGTATCAAAGTAATCCGCCCTAAAGTCGACTTTACCGTCCAGGCTAGAAGATTTAAAATTTTGTAACAAAATTAAACAAAATCTGTCTTTTTAAACAATCTATACTTTACAAAGACCGCCTGTGTGTGTAATGCTGCCTACTGATTTGAATAATGTTGGGTTACTACGAAAACAGCTGTTGAGTTACTCATGGTAATTAGTTATCTGGTTTTTATTAGAGTAGGTAACTATTGAACGGATTTTATCGAAAACTATTAAGAGTTGCCTCGTTATAAACGGAACGCCGCCTAATAAAGTTATTTTTTGTTAACTTTAACAATTATCATTTTTCCCGTTTTAGGGCTGTTTTAATGTTTGCATTATTTTTAAAGTTGTTATTTTTTGTGTAGCCTTAGGTTTCATATTGTTTTTATCTGAAATTATAACCTAACCCAAGCCAAGTTGAAAAACAGTCGACATTTTCATTTCAAAGTCCAATATCTCAAAAACGGCTGAACAGATGTTCATAAAACATGGATAATTACACTCGGGATAAAATTATCTATGACACGAAAAAAACCGCATTGAAATCGGTCCATCCGTTAGGGAGCAACGCTACCACAGAAAGATACACAGATACACAGACACACAGACACGTTAAACTTATAACACCCCTCTTTTTGCGTCGAGGGTTATAAAACGGGTTGACTTTGGATCGAATTTCCATGCAAATTGACCCGCTTTCATTATCGAGTGTAGTAGCTACATGAGTATAATTTATCTTAATATAAAATAATGTAAGACAACTAACTACGTACATATGATATGATGTTCTGTATAGATTGTAGACTCTTGCATACATTTCATCGAAATCGGTTGACCCGGTAAGCTATGAAAGCGGAACAAACAAACGACGTAGGTACGGTACGCATCCAGATCATAAAGTAGGTATTTAGGCATAAAAATAAATAAGTTGAGTGGTATTTCATTGTGTCAGTAAAACCATGAAATAGTTTATTTTATTTCATCCAAACTTTTAAGAAATGGTGTCCTATATTTTCACTTAAAACATAAAATACACCTTATTATTTGATTAAAAAAATCTGTTTATATACGAATGGATTAATGGATTGGATTATCTTAAGTAAATCTCCTAATAAAAAGGGAGCAACCCTTTACCAATATTGTACAAACATGTCGGTATAATATTTCTCACTGCAAACCACACCGCTATACTAGGGATACTTAAAAAAGGGGTTAAACCTCTTAAAACTATGAAGATGTTAACCCTTTCTACATAACAGCAAGAAAACTTGTTTATTCCAAACAGACGTATGCCCTTTGGAGTTACGCGTGCATAAATATTATTGTAATGTTGAACACAGTGTGAATGCCTCGAAACCGAACTCTTGCGCACAACAATGGGTGACGTTTACTTTCGTTTCCCAACAATGCAAGCGGATACGAGTTGAATTTATGAGTATAATACTTGCATGAGGCAGTGATAAAAAAAACTAAAGCTTGTGCATCATATGTTTTTGTTTTTGCGGAATATGATTCGACTTTGAACTTGCCCCAGCCATCACAATCTTCAGCTTCCACATGGCTCATGTAACGGGGCCTGACGAGTTCACATTTTGTAAGTCTAATGATCTGTGTAGGTATAGAGTTAAAAGATATGTATTATCGCAACAATATAATCACTTCGCAAAAACTCGCACGAGTAATAATAACACACCACAAATCAATCCGCATGTTTCGGTGTTTTTCTGACTTTTTTTAAAACATACGAGATTACATGATGAGTTAAAACCAAGGTGTTTAAAGTTGTTAAGTGACTTCCAGCAATTAACTATTGAGATTTAGGAGAAGAAGACGAAATTCAGAATTATATAGTAAGTACGTATTTGTTTATCGTAAAAGCATCTTACAAATAAGTTGGAACGGCAGGTAACGTACGAACTTGATCGTCAAATGTAATTGTAATAAAATCAATATGACACAGAATACACGAGACCAGAAAACACTACACTACTCGTATGTAATATTACATTAAGAAGAAAATAACAAAAACTACTGTATTCCTACTTCGGTAAATCTAACGCCCTTATAACACATGACTTGCCACTTCGTGACGCCATGTTTTTTCTCATCATCACTGTCTTAAAGTAAAAAAAAACTAAAGCAAAAACACAGCCATGTTGGAAGACATAACTAGAAAAAAATGTTTATTGAGCTCCAACAGATAAGTATCTAACTATGTATATGTACTTTGCTTTTACGATTACAATTTTGTGCGAATCAACAATTCATTATACTTAATGTTTTTTTACTTCGCTGCTGTCCTAACAAACTGGTGGGCAGAGAAGAGAATACTTTTAATATTTAACTTATGTAATATGAAAATATTGTTCTTGTATAATATTTTCACGCATGTAGGTTTTTAAGTAATCCTCTTAAATTACTGGAATATTAAAGTAAAATAACCTCCTGTGGGGTACAATCATAATGTACCATTTAATTACATATTTCATATACCAACATTAATAACATTATACACTTAAAAGGTAACTATGGTTATTTGACATCATTCCAAAGTACGACGGCATTTAAAACGATCTTAACCCCATTCCAAGGCTACCGAACACGTCGATAGGATAGCTGTTGGCCCTCGCCTTGAAGAAAGTGTGGCTATTTTTATAAACGAAAAGTAAGCCCCAAAAACACGTGTAGGCGGTTCAAGAGGGTTAAGGTCTGACCACACAGTCAGCAGGACGAAACTAGAGGAAGAAAATCTTGTCTAGTAACATTTTAAGGCTAATAATGAAATGTCTTTCGAGTTGGTAGTATTAACATCTGACTTTGAAATAAACTAAAATCGATTTAATGCTGATTTTTAAGTAAGTAGGTAGATACTGAAAAATCATTGGCATTTACATAATAATTAAACGTCATATCGTATCTGGTTGGGCTTCTCTACATGGTTGTCGCGATATGTTGATGTCAGCTTGCTGTGTTTAAACATGCGTAAGAAACGATAACGATATCAATCGCCTTATCAATTATACCAAGTATAAAACATTACATCCGTTGATAAAATACACCCAGCTGCACTTACAAACTAGCTAAACTTCGACCAAACAAGTTACAGAATAGGGGGGCAGGACGCGGAGAAGTAGTTCACGTCATGTCCACCAACTATCTCCGTTTTCCATACAAGCAATACTACCTAGTAGATGAGAGCTTACATGGCGAAGGATAGCGAGGATTGACACGTTTTTATGTAAGCAAACGGTGCGCTACCTATTTGTTACAACGATCTTTATTCACAGTCAAAACCGCAACACGTCCCTGCGTCCCTGTGACCGCCGCTTTAGTAAGGTTGGCACACAAACAAGGTGACTCATGCGTTCACAGAACTATAGTTAAGTTCAACACACTACTTTCGCAAGTTCGTATCCAACAGAACAACGTTATTGAAAACTCGACTTTGACTCATTTAATTACAGTTTCAATTCGCGTAGACACGGGGCTAAATATTGGTACTTGAGTTATCCTTAGGGAAATTATGCTCACGTAGGCTGCTCATTCATTATGTTCATGAATGACGTCTGCGTAGTCGTGAGAACTTGCAGAGGAAACACTTTACTTACCTACCTATATATATGTACCATAATAATTCATAGGTAAATAATAAATATTTTTTCGGACAATCTTACACAAATCTACCCAGTCCCAAACTACTATGTACTATGACTAAGACGACTATATACATACTTATATAGATCAATAAATACTTAACATGAATACATAGCGAACATCCATGACTCAGGAACAAATATTCGTGCTCATCACATAAAGAAATGCCCTTACCGGGATTCAAACCCGGGACATCTAGCTTCGTAGGCAAGGTCACTACCAACTAGGCTTCAGACCTCGTCAATTGTCAACCGTCAAAGGTAAATGTAAATCTTCCCATGCGTACACAGTTGAGGAATCTCCAAAATAGTATGCGAGAAAAAAAATTACCAACGCAAGGACATAGAAATAAAACCAAGGTTAGATAACTCTATCAACTTCTCAGGTAGCTTCTTGGCCTTTCAGATTTCGAGTTCAAATTAATTTATTGCATGGCTATGAGTTTACAGAGCTGTTATATAAATGATTTATGTTCTCCACATCCTGCCTCACAGAGGCGTTTGATTATAAACTTACCTAGGTCTATTATGCTAATTTTACGATTGCATTATAATTTGTTAGATGTCAATCATTAACGAATTATTCTACTTAAATTATATGATCTCTTATCTTCTCTCTATCTTCTTCTTACCATACACTATAAACCCATACACCTACCATACACTTTGTAAAAAAATCACTGTTTCACCAGCCAGTCTTTAAAAGGCTTTGGTGGTATTTTGTTTAGATCAACTGGAAGTTTATTAAAAACTGTTCTGGTCATAGGTACTTATAGCACTTTTTGTATGAAGTGCGGTTTTGGAAATTGGACGTACTATATATCATCACCTCATTTTGAACGAGGCCTTTGTATGTATCTTTATACATTTTTAAACATATTAACTTTACCTTCCATTGTAAAATATTGAGACAAAAAAAACTTAACTTTTATTACATTTAGATCCATTACAGAGATGATACATACATAGTATTTTATGCAACTGTTGTATAAGTAGGGTCTTAAAACGCGTGTGTCAATTAAAGACGACACGAGTGTTTTAAGTCCAAGTTATACACCGTTGCATACAATACTTTTTCTACGACTAATTTTAAATAAGTAGCATTTGACTTTTCAGGCAGTAAGTTTTCCGTTCGTTCTATTACTGTACTCACGCAATTTCCTCAGCGGTGCAGTTATTTTCTTCTTCGTCCATTTTAAAAGGAACGTACACGTTTTTTTTCACTTCACAAACACGAATCAAATCTTAAGCAGTAATTAATAACGAATAGTTATCATATTTCGTCTTTTGTTTTTGAACTGGAAATATGACACATTGACACCTCTTGTTTATGGTCTGTTTTGTTTATTAATTTCCTTTCACTTGCCATCCGAACCAAACTGAATCCGGATCCGAACCGAATCGGATCGGTTTATATTTATAAATAATACCAAAAATTGGTAAAATATGTGTTTTAACACACAATACATGATAATTTAATTTTATGTTACAAATATTTGATAGTATTTAAAAATATATATATTTCGAAAAATTTGCTTATGAAGGTGGTACCACTGCAATATAGTGGCTGATTGAAAAACAAGGTAGATGATTTGACATCGTGGTAAACAGTGCTTTTATGGAAAATGTATGAACCATAAAAGTACACTAAAGAGTGCGTTTATGGGCCATAGAGCATAGAGTTTTTCGACGACTTATTATCGGTGTCATTGTATTTCAGCTAAAGCCTATTTATATGACAGATAACCGCATTTTTACAGACATGAGACCTAGCTAGATCGATTTTTCACCCCCGTCAACCCCTTTATTCCAAACCTCATTGAAATCGTTTAAGCTGTTTTCGAGAACGTGCTTTCAAATATTTATATTGAATATGTTTAATAGTATACGATTGAATTTTACAAAAACATTTATAAGGACTGCAATGCAATTCTGCTGATCACAGTTATTTCCTTGTTATAATTAACCTGACTGATTGGCCAACATTTGAAATAGCTTCCAGCATAATTTGTAGTTCCGGCAAAACTCCACATGAAATACAGAACCGAAATTAAACGTCACCAACTACCCGCTCTCAAGTATCACTGTCCAGGGCGCAATCTCTGTTGTTGATACCTCAATTACCGTCGCACTGAGTCTGAAACTCATTACGGGTTCCATACCAAAGGGTTCCGTAACTATGCTATTCACAGATAGACTCACTTCAACTCACTGTTCACCACCCTTAGTATAATATATTTTGACAGTGAGATTTTTTTATAACACGTCTGTGGCAAAGGCACGGCCTCCTGATGGTAAAGCCCGTCACAGACGTAGCTATAATATATATTAACATACCGTGAGATACCGAAATATATATTATAACTAGCTGCGTGTGTGGACTTTGTCAACTAGTAGGTAAAATATATCAAAATATATCGTAAGATGCCTAGATATAATATTATATTTTGGTATATAATATATATATTAGCTCAGTCATAAACCTGGCACCTGGTTCGCAGGTATTGTCCACGACTAGGAAAGGTTAAAATATACTGGCTATGTGTGGTGGAACAGCTTAAGTGAATCGCTCCGTACCAATAACGTGGGAACACGAAATGTTTGAAATGCAAGGGTGTGTATTACATGGTGCAATGTGACAGACAAGTGGTTTTTTATTTGGGAACCCCGGTGGAGCGAAAACAATTGATGATGAGGGTCTGTTAACGTACAAGTTATACGATTACTACAGCTAAGTAGCAATATTAAATACTGATGCATCTATAGAACAATCTCCGAATAAAATTTAACACACGAACCACATGTAAAAACGCGCACACACACACAAACATACACATTTAAACAGACGCACCAGCACACACAAAAACCACACTGTATTTAACACACTAATTATAAAAAATATCAACCTGCATAGTTTACATGGACTCTTAATTTGTACCTATTATTAAAGGCTATAAATGTTATTTGAAATAAGGTAAACGTCGGAGTGCTCGACGCTGTACTATAGTCTGGTTTTTAGGTTTAGAAATACGGTAAACAAAGAAGCAGTCTTCGTCAACCTTTTCTGCATGGGACAAATATTAGATGTTACCCGGAAATTCACCCTTGCTGCAAAGTTGACACACCAACGTGTTCACTTCTGTTCTGTCTCTTCGCTTGTGGTGAAGGCAAAATGTTCAGGGGAGAACAAGTCGGTCTTTTTTGCAAGCCACTTGGACCTGCCTCTGGTTGGTCCATCGCAGTCCGTACACCACACACAAAATAAAAATAAAATAAAATCTTATTATTAATTAACAAATATATACTCATATAGTAATCTCGTAATCTTCAACAATTTGTTGATTACCTACCAAGAAAATAATATGTCCGCATTAAGATACAAAATAAGTGTTATTTTAGACGATGTTTAAAAAGATCATAAAAAATTAAGTATTCATTTGTTTCAAAATCCGGTAGACCAAAATGGAGATAAAAGATTGAAGAACCGATAACCGTTTGATTTATACTTCCATCTGTAGTGCAAAAGTAGGAGATACGATTCAAAACTTGTCAAAAATCGATGGAAACCTCGGGTAGCCCCTTAATCAAAATATTGATACAGCACAGAAGTCAGAACACAGTATATTAAGAGGCCGCAGTAAGCTCGGCCGAATTGCACCTTCCCATACAAACGTAGTTACGCTCTCATTTTTGAATTACGTGTTGGATTGTGACGAAACTTTGCATATACAATGACATGACGTATAGGTATCTACGTCTGTAATTAGTTTATATGGTTCCAGTTTATAAAACAAACGAAATATAGCAAAAACTAGTTAGTTTAACTAGTTTTTGCTGTATTTCGTTTGTTTTATAAACCCCTAAAATGAAATCAATAAAATAATAATCATAAAAGAAAAACCCTAAAATGGGTCCTTAGTTTACGGTACATTCGGCGCTTACACTAAATTCCCTGGTCTTCGGTGGTGCAAGACAGTTGCACATGTCCAGAGCTTACGTGGCATAGATGATTTGAGCTTCTCACCTTGAAGCCCCCAAGGACATCGGCTTCCTTACTGCAGCTGAAGAATCAGTGGTATAGTTCAAAGTTAGTGGTGGTTGCAAAGTTTCGTTACAATCCAACGCGTAGTTTTAAAATAATTTACTTTAAAAACAAAGTTTTAACCGACTTCAATTTAGTACTCCGCCAAGCCACGAGCACTGCATTTCCTATTTTTTACAATTTACCACATGAACTGATTTCCGATAGCAAATGCGTTGATTACTATAGAAAAAAACCGAATCGCTGTATGTGGGCCGATAATATTTGAGGACTTCCATCGATTCCCCAAGATCATCACCAATGGCACTTCATTAGTTCCTATTTCAACGGAATCTTATCAGAACCTGTGACGTACTTTTGCACTTTTAAGTACATAATTGAGGAATTCGATAAGTCATCTGTGGTCTTCATCATCAATTCCTCGCCACCAAATTTATGATTCCGGATGTAAATACACGAGTTATAACAGAAAATACCAAAATCACTACACGCGTGCCTTATAAAATTGAGGAGTCCCCTCAATTCCTCATGGATCCCATCATCTAACTGAATTTTGAAAAAAATGGGACCCACCTGGAAGTATATACATACGCACAAAAAAAAATATTTCCGAATCGGTTCATCAATGACGGAGTTCTGAGGTAACAAACATTGAAAAAAAAAAAAAAAAAAATACAACCGAATTGAGAACCTCCTCCTTTTTTTTGAAGTCGGTTAATGAGAGCGTAACTACGTTTGTATGGGGAATCGAGCTTACTGCGGACTCAAGCAGAGGCAAACAACAGGCGGTCTTACCTCTTCACAATCTACATACAGACGTCAAGAGCATTTTTCTATTGTTTCAGACCTGATTTTAGTGGGACCAGTTATGCACAAGACTCTCTCGTCTCAAGTCTGAGACGGTCTCATACTAGCCGTGCTGCCCCCCTATTCTGTAACTTGTTTTAAGCTCACCTCAACGGTCACCCACAAATATATTATCTTGACACCGCAATGCATAGTACCTAAGCGCAGGTAGAGGTCTAGATGGTGAGCCGCTTTAGCGCGTAGCGAATAACAACCCCGGGAGGTATAAGCTAGCCATACACGCACGGATTTGTCCACCAGATGTGTCCGACAGATCTGTCCGGCGGACACGTCCGTCCATGTGTGGCGAGAATTGAACACGGATTTGTCTGCCAGACGTCCGTCCGCTGTCCGTACACAATACTCCGCCGCCCATCCGCCGCCGTGTGTGGGTGATCGCGGATCAGATCTGAGATGTGTCCGCCGGACAAATCCCTGCGTGTATGGCAAGCTATAGGCCGAGGAAATCCCCAACCGAAAACACCAAAAATCAGGTCAAAACTGCATTCCTTAATGTACAAACACCATCCATCACCTGCCGTCGCGCTTGACGTGCATCCCCTAATGAAGCTATTACGTGCTTTCATAACATCGACTTGGGGAACAAAGCGTTGTGCCCACTTGCAATCAATTACTCAGCTATAGCTGAACACCACTGTGAGGTGTGTGGGACTTTTTTGAAGTTACATAAACTCTTTACATGGATGGTAAAGTCAAATTCTAAAAAAAACTTTAAGATATCATGTCTGAATTCGGTGTTAAGATAATTTGGAGCGCGTCAGACATGAGACAGTCATTATCATTATTTTTATCTACCGAAAATGTCCACTGACTGTTGACCACTCGTGGTCGTTAAGATATACATAGGTTAACATCACAGCAGTGAAAAACTTACGGTTATTATGTGAGACTTTTACGGAGTTATACCTAGTGCCTAGCACTCGCCAACGAATGAATCATTCAAAATTCGACTTTAAAATAGTCCCAAAACAACAAACATTACAGCAAAGAGTTTCGATAAAACACCGAACTCAATCGGATTATCCGTTGGGGAGCTGGGCATTTTCGCGAGAAGAGATGCATAGTTAGTGACGTCACCGAGTATAAGTTAAAAGTGTTCCATTTTGTAACTTTTATTTGTCATACAAATTGTATGGTTAATTTTTTACATTAAATCATTGCGCCAGGGGGGTTAAACATGTCCAACTTTCGTGTATTTGTACTACAAATCATAGTGACCTTAATCATTAAAAAAACCTAGTTGTTATTATAAAACTAAAACTCGCAATGCGGAAAGACCACTGTTTATTAAAAAACATTTCTGAGTAATATTTAGAATCTTTATAAGAATAAATATTTGCTAACCATAACATACTCTTATCACATCATCCTAGATCGCAAACATAAAAGGTAAAAATACATCCGTGTCTGTCAAGGATGAGCCGGTAATAGAAAAACAAAACAACAACTAACTTATACCGTAAATATATATGACATAAGGGTTATATTTCACTGAGTTTACGTGCTATTTAGAAGATCTACCGTTGAATTTCTAAGGAAAATGTTGTGTGCGTGATTTGAAACCGAAACATTCGAAACGAACGGCTGTAATAAAAAGAACAAACGAGGGCTCAAGCTAAAAATACTTGCTGCGTATGTGATCTTGTACTTTGCAATTATTTAATATTTCTCCACGAACAACTCGTAATATGTCTTAACTCAGGAACAACTCTTTCCAACAGATTTACCTGAAACCAACCTCAACAATATCATAATACTAGTTGATGAGTGAAATAAATGACACTACATTTAAAATAACCCATGGTGTTGAAGTAACTACTATCGACCTATTTAAACGTCCTTTAAGTGAAGAAGAAACATACACATACTGCAGTCCACTTACTGCGAGTGTGTTGTTAATGAACAGGTCTAACACATAAGAATGACTTTTTCTATTCTTTAAATAAAAAACAACTAAGTACCTACAACCCAATTAATGAGTAAATTTAAAAAACCTCTTCTCAATCAATGCAATCGATACAATTACGTTTCCCGACAAAGAAAACCAGCGACACTACAATTATTTCTGTAACCCGCCTGTTCCCACTATTTTTTGTAACAGCCATTAAATCACTTGTCTGTCTGTTACAACGCGTGGGGTCCGAATCACACGTGGGACAATAGTGCCCCTACCAACCCTCCACCCAACAAACCAACTAATTCTGACATCCCCTGCCCTTAGAGACTCTTTGTAAATCTACCGCATCGACTTAAATCGAATGAAAGAGATGGCTCAAGATATGCTGGTCCTGTTGAAGTAACAGATGTTGCAGGAAATACGGGTAAGTCTTTTGAAGTAGTTTAGCGCTCCAATAATAGTTTGATACGTGATCTAGACGTCTATAACGTTGTAGAAGAAAAGCGATTGCTTTCAAAATTATTGAAGTCGAGAAGTCGTAGAAATAAAGTATATAAGCTAGGTAACTTAGACCCTTGGGATTACTTAGGTTACACTCATAAGCGCTCGTTTAAAAGTTATAAGTGTAATAACACATTTAGCTCACAATCGTCTTCTCTCGTGGGATATGTACAATAATGGCGAAATACTCCTGGACAAGAAATGAGAGACTTCGAATAAAAAACACACATAAAACCAATAATGTTGTACTTATCTCCTTGCTGCGTTACTTACTTCTTTTCTGCCTGCATGTACTTACAGTCGTTTTTAATGACAGACTCGAATAGATACGTCTCTTGTGAATATATTGGAAAATAATTACAGTGCTTATGGTTTAAATTTTCAATTTACGGTGAACAAACTGAATGTGACTAGAGGAAAACAAAATTTAAATTCCTTCAAAGCCTGGGCAGAGTGGGCAATATCGAAATATTTTCATTCTTATCGCCACGAATATAAGGACGTATATTGACTGATAGTTTTGCCTCGGTAAAATATCAGTCTTGGAGGGAAACATTAGGAACGTAGACTGCAGGTAATGAAATTTTATGAGAGAACCTATTTTGCGTGAAATATCTTCACAAGTTTCTAGCGACACTGCGACGCCCGAGATTACGGTGTTCTTTCTCTTTTTGGGGTAGCTACGATCCTACAAAATTATACTACACCTGCTTGGTTTTAAAGTTCAAATTCCTTTGCAAGGAAGAGACGTCTTATTATTATTCCATTAAAAAATTAGACGTTAATAATCATTTCACTTAGGATCTTACAAAGAAATCGTCATTAGGCCGCGTCCCCATAGGCCGTCCTTCTAAAAGACAATTCATTACAACTTTAATTTAGATGGATCTGCGAAAAAATCCCCATCTTACGGTTGCTCATTCAGAAAACATCCCATTAAGTATTTTTTTCCAGCCAAACCTAATGCTTGGGGTGGCATCCCATATGGTCCTCTGGGATCCGAAGAGATTTGGAAATCACCATCGTAGGAAATTGAACTTTAACTTAGAATCGAAACGGTTCAAATTTCGTCAATGACTTCACCCTATGCTGCTTAGGCAGCTGCCAATGCACTATGCGATTGCAACCCCCGAATGCAATATTGTATAATAATAATAAATTTGGAAAGACAAGGTAATATCGATTCAGATGGGGCTGAGAGGGTTGTTGCAATTATCACAGCCATTGTCACATGTTCATTGCATTCTAAATGCAATTTTGAAATGTTATGAAGATATGTGCAGGTCGTACACCCCTGTCTTACCCCCCTGGTTTTGTTGGTTAGGTATAAAATGCTGTACGAAATAGCAATATTATTTATATTATGTCCACTGCTGCTTTGACTTTTCAGTCGATTAAAACTAAAAGCCAAAAACCACTATGTACTTAAAACAGTTAAAACGTACGTTTCAATAACGCACACAACAACACAGGAACTGTCATGGAACACAAAAATGCAAAAGCAAAGTCTGTCTATAGACAACAAAAGAGCGGGAACCTTTGGATTTTATTAACACAATAATATCGCCGTTTAAATTTAATATTCCACGCATGAAATTCCATTTAGCAGAGAGCTTTGCCTAGAAAGAATCTCACAAGAATCCCAGTCCTCCAGACGACAATGCTTGGCACCATAATCTATTTGCTTGGAGCGGTCCCACTACTTGCACAATACTGTGAGCCACTCACAAAAGAGTGTTTACTTAAAACCCCTTTCACACCTCTATTGTGGCATTCGCAATTCATAAAAGACCTCTGCGGGAGCTCTAGCGCCCTTCGGAATCCTCCAACGCTGATACTGATCAGGATTGCGCAGTAGCTCCCTTGTGACTGGTTCGGTTGTACCTACATTGAATAGCCGTAATGCGAGTCCTTTCATCTTTAAAAATGTTATAAGATTTTTTTCTCGTGTTCGCTGATAGCCGGAGTGACCCAAGGACGCTTTGGGTAAGCCCAAATTGCGAATCGGGGTTTCGGGGCTTATGTGGATTGTCACTTGGTTGGAAAATTATAATTCCCTGAAGGTAAAAATTTTCTGCACGTGGGCGGGAATTATCCGAATCGGATTACGAAACATGCTTAGGGACATGATTCCGCAATATTGTTATGGGTGCTATACCGTATGAAGGACATTTAGGCACTCGTAAAACGCTTTGTTGCCTTTCAAGACAGCATGATGGAACCAGTAAAAGAGTGTAGGATAAGAATTTTTCAAGATCACGTGTCTCATGCCAGTCACGCTCCGTGCCAACGGCAAAGAGTGTGCACTAAAATTTAATAGGGCATAAATGGTATGAGCGTTTCGCTAAGTTTCGTGCACATACAAAACAGGGCAATTGGTCTACCATTGTCATTGGTTCAGTTCAGACACGTCAAAAGTTGTAAATCCCAAGATTTCGTCTTATGAAATGGTACTCGTACGGTGTCGTTATATGACTAAATGATAATATACTTTATTTATAACTAACACTCAAATGGCGCAAGTGTTTTTCTTGTTTTGTATTCTAAGAGACGAAATCGTTATTAGGTAGTTAAAATATCATAAAATAAAACGTATCCTCAAGCTAACTTAATTATCAGAACAAGGCACACCCAACATTTATAGCAATGCTACTTCCACTTCATTTTCAGAAAATGTTCATACATTAGATATTAACATAATTGTCAGAAGTTTTCTTTACATGGTAACGTGCTTGGTGGCTTTAATCGTTTTATCTCTTTAATTACAATAAATACCTGAATATTTCGCTCGATCTGATCTGTTAGATTAGCGTGCGTAGAAGCAAGTTCGCAAAACAGGTTAAAACAAGACTGTAATTGGAAACGACAAATAAAAATAGACCTCCAGGAGTGTTGTCGAAACAGACTTCTGACAATGGCCCCCGCACAATTGTTGCTAATGCCGTGTTCAGGGCGCTTATGTTACTCCGTACGTGAGTAATTTAAAACTTTGAAGGGTGCACGAGGTGCCAAAGGGTGTGGAGGTGCCGAAAGGAGTGGAGGGGCCAAGAAATATGGGATAGGAGGGGTTTGCTGCGATATTAACTTGAGGTATTATACTGCGGATGATGTGTTTGGGAATGAGATTAACTGAAACGAATGGTCTGTGCATCGATTCACTTTTTACAGCATACTTACAAGTTTATAACATTGATAATTTGGTAATGACTACTCATACACTGAAGTGTTAAATTTGATGTACGATTCCCATCGAACGGGCCAGGCCGGGTCGCGTTTAATAGAGAGCAGTAGGAAAAGGACAGAGCCGCTCAGATGCGACGACAGCCGAGCGCAGCCGTCCACGTCGGCGCGGAGCTGGCCGTCCGCAAATTTGCCCCTTCAAATGCGCTCAGGTGCGCTGTGCGCTCCAGCACGGCCCGTTCGGAGAGAATCTTAAAAAAAATACAATATCCATCTCATATCAACACCTACACGGAAGGAGCTCTGGTCACTGACGTTTCACTGTTGACAGTCGTTAACGTAAGCCTTAACGGTAATGTGTGTAAATGATTCTCATTATTTAATAATATTGACAGTACAATACAATGCGCAGTACTAACAAAAAATAATGAATGAAGTAACGAATACAAGCATTTCGTCTGACGTGATCACGAGTAATTAGCAAGAATATAACACGAATCCTACTCTTCAACACCATCATTGTATGCTGCTGGACATAGGCCTCCCCCAAAGAGTGCCAAAGTGACCGGTGACCGAATCGTACTATCCTACTAATATTATAAATGCGAAAGTTTGGATGTTTGTTACTCGATCAAACTCAAGAATTTAGCACGAAGATAGTTTATAGCCTGGATTATAATATAGTTTTATACCGGGTCCACGCAGACGAAGTCACGGGTGGAAGCTAGTGATTAATAATTAATAAAAAAATTAACAGATTACAGAAAAACTTCCATATCGGCCTATAATGCCTATATACGCCCACTCTATATTCCGATATGACATACTGCTTTGGGGCAACAGTACAAATCGAATAGGTAGCCTGTTCATATTACAAAAAAAATGCATCAGAATCCTAGTTAATATAAAAAGGACACAGAGTTGTAGGCCATATTTTAAAAAACTCTGCATTCTAACACTTATTTCTTTATACATAAATAAATAAATAGAAGGGGACAATCTTACACAAATCGACCTAGTCCCATAGTAAGCTCAGTAAGGCTTGTATTATGAGTACTAGACGACGATATATATATATAATAGATATAAATACTTCAATACATAGAAAATAACCATGACTCACTCAGAAACAAATATTCGTGCTCATCACACAAATTTTTGCCCTTACCCGGATTCGAACCCAGGACTTCTTGCTTCGTAGGCAGGGTCACTAACCAACTAGGCTAAAGCGGTCGTCATCCTAGAAGCCTGTACCTTTGTTAAAACACATAATGTTTCTTCTCACAAGCTAAAGACCGTCATGTAAAACCATTAAATCTCCGCCACAATAACAACCTAGCCTTACCTACATCCAGCTTAAAAATATACCACTCCGGGCCACATATAATGTGTATAAAAATATTTAATAAAATACCACAAGCAATCAAATCCATAGAACAAAAAATCATTAAAGAATTTTTTAGTACTAAATAGTTTTAACACACTATAAGATTTTTATTATTCGAATTTCTTTAAACACATATTACAATAGTTTTTGTTTGACTTTAATGTCAATGAGCTTTAAGCGAAGTTCCTAATTATCTACCAAATTAATTAGTAGGTACCTAATAATAAATCTAGTTCAAGGTAGAACTAGTAGTACCTATTCAGCTAGTATCTACAACCTAGATGTAACCTAGTCATAAGCTTCTTTGCTGTGCCCTTACAGGGTCCATTTACTTGTAATATTACGTGTGCAATAAATATTTAGACATTTTGAACGTTTATAAGTAGGAAAACAAATAAAACACGGCAAATACCAGAGCTATTAAGCTTGAGCCAAAACCTAAACCTTAATAAAAAAGATAGAACTAAATAAAAATATGTATATATCTTGCATATTACGCATAAGGTAATGATAGAGTGGCATGATAACGTATTTGCAACAGTGTATAAAAAAACAAAGTTTTTTTTTAATCGTCCGCTTTTACTTTATTGATTACTAGCTCGACTCCGCTTGTGTATAGTATAGGAAACCGTGGTGGATCCTCAGAATAAAATTCCGAACCGTCCGTCCGTCCGTCTGTCCATCTGTTATCAGGCTGTATCTCATGAACCGTGATAGTTAGACAGTTGAAATTTCTACTGATGATTTATTTCTGTTGCCGCTATAACAACAAATACTAAAAAACAGAATAAAATAAACAAACGTGATTTTCTTGCCTTTTTTTATAGAAAACAGTACGGAACCAATCGTGCTTGAGTCCGACTCGCACTTGGCCAGTTTTTTAGTATGTAGCATGGTCAAGGTTGTATAATAGTATCAAGTTGCATTATCCCAGCACCTCCACCATTTTCCCCAGTAAACTGGTATGTAGCGGCGCGAACGCCGGTGCTCCGAGTTACTTTCGTAAATGTACGCAGTTTAATTTACAAGCCGAAGTTGCAGACTCTTTGTTAAGCAACTCGTTATAAATTGCTCCTGTTTCAAACCGGGAATTGATGTTACTTTGATTTTAAATCGATTGCACAATAACGTATGGTTATTTATGGAATTCCTGATTCCTGCGTAGTAATGACACGTATGTTGAGATGAGCCTCTGTCTTATATTGTCTGTCTCTGTCACAACCGATATTTGACAGCTACAAGCTCAACGCTTGCCACCCCGCTCTAACCCATATCACGTGTTCTTTCGTCTAGTTGACTGTGTCGCGTCTTGAGTGACACTGACACTGACAACGTCAGCCGAGCGACTATTCGCGAACGATGTAGCCTGCAACACACTGGCGCGGCCTGCTGCGGCGGTCAATAGTAAAATTGACAACAGATCTAACGAGTAGTAGTAGTAGTTAGTTATATATGTATATATATAAGGCTAATACGTTGACTGTCGTTGTCTGAGAGGCTTAATGTCACTGTCGTTGCGGAAATCATTGCTGCATCATTGCTGGAAATAAAAATCGATCAATGTTATCAACTCGTCAGTTTCTCTGCGTGATCGCATCAGGAATGAGACTATCCGCAGCAGAACCAAGGTAACCGATATAGCCCTGGCAGTGGGCGGGGCACATTGCACGTAGAACCGATAGCCGATGGGGCGGAATGGTTCTCGAGTGGAAACCACGTACCGGAGGGCGCAGCGTGGGTAGCCCCCGCCACAAGGTGACTGATGATCTGGTGAAGGTTGCGGGAGTCAGATGGGTGCGGGTGGCACGGGACCGGTCACTGTAGCACTCTTTGAGGGAGGCCTAGGTCCAGCAGTGGACGTCTTTGGATTAAAACGTAATAATTACCATTTATTTCATCATACTTGACCGTCAACGAAAGCGTCGAGCACTCGGACGTTTACCTTATAATTTTTCCGTTTTTTAATATCCTACATCCTTTTTAGAAGAACTGTTTTATGGAAACGAGAACAGAGTAAATATTTGCAATCCTAATACAATAGGAAGCAAGCCCGTTATCTGCCGGAGGAAATAAACGAGACGTTTTAATTAAAGCAAGTGTAAATGATAGTGGCACGGGAACTTACGGCTCTGACTCGCAAGGGTTTTTACAAACGGGATTTCTGTTTATACCATGCGAAGGTAATAAATTATTACTAATAATTGTATTCTGTATGCATGTAAGAGGCGACTAAGAAAATACTGTTGACATGTATAAATGTGTTCCCTCTCATACATGAGAGGAGGCCTGTGCCCAGCAGTGGGACGTATATAGGCTGATGATGAGGTATAAATGTGTGGCTGTAATATTACATTTTCTCTGTTTAAACATACAAATTACAATTGGTAGAAGTGGCACTTAGAATTTAATTTCGTGTGCTCAGACTCCCCGTTTCATGAATACAGGCGTGAGTTTATCGATGCTTGTTTCACTCGTTTGTATCAAGTTTTGTAATGAGGGTCATTTGTTGAACAGCGATAAATCTAGACAAAAAAAAAGTCGAATAATAACAACTATACTCGTATGCTGAATCGAGGTTAATTCCGCTGTTTCCCTGGCCGCACTTTCTGTTATTTTATGATCCTATTTAAGAGGAGTTCTTTCTCCTACAGACGAGCGATATTTTCCAAAATGCTTCCTTTCTCATTAAAGATTACGACGTAACTAGTTTTTATTCAAAAACTGATCATCATCCTCCTAGCGATATTCCCGGTAATGCCCCTAAAGGAGCCCGGGATCCGCTTTGACACCTAATCCTAGGATTTATTCAAAAACTGATAACGTATTTAAATAATAATTTCTTAAACTCTAATCATTTCTTACTATTTAGTCCTTTTTGGTGCCATTCTTTCCTTAAACAACCTTTTTTTAAAAAAAAAACATAATTTGTAGCCGAGTTGCCAATATCATACTTAGAAATCGGTTTTAAACAGTACGACCTTCCATAAGGACTCCAATAACAAAACCAAACCGACATCTAGTAAGTCCTTTCCACTTTGACCGTCTTTATTTCATTCTATTCATACCTACTTCAATGGACTAATAAACTAAACAGCCAACAAAACAAACGGAACAGTTGCATACTAATCTTTAGCAAGAGTAAAGAAGACAGACATGCCAACAATGAAATATAGCGTTTCTGCTGTAATGTGAACATTGAATGGATACGGGGGCAACGTTGACAATGCTGTTAGTAAACTTTATGTCAATCAAACTTGGACTTAATGGTCTCGTGTTAAGGTTTAAGAGGTTGTCAGCCAAGTGGTAAATGAAGATTGATCATGCATACACGTCGATGTGTCGTTGACTCCGCTATTAGAATGTATAATATCAGCCGTTCTGATTGCAGTGGTAAGAATGATGTAGTTATTGCCACTACTGTTTATTTTTATACAGAGAGTGGGGTCTTGACGTCTCGGTTACTATGAGTTAATGTATAATTGAATGCTTATTAAATACTTATTAGACGTTTTTTCTTCGGAATAGGATAGCGTGTATAGACGACGGTATTGATGGATGTAATCGACTTACATGTACCTGTGTATTAAAAACACTTAAGGAACCTTTAGTTTCTACTTAATATCATAAAGAAAAACAATTTAGACTGCCTGTTTTTAACTCACACGATTTTGTCTAATTTGCTTTAATATTGACTAGTGGAGAAAGCTTTACGGCATTAAATCCACCTTTTGTGTACTAAACGTTCTTGTTTTGTGCAATAACAGCCAAAACCAAACGTCAATAAATTTTCATTAAAATTAATAAGAAAATAATGTAGATTAAGGGCATTTTCAATATTTTGTGTACCCATATTAGAGCGAGTAAAAAAATAACTCTGTGTCAGTTATGTGACGAAAATTAAGCATACTAATTATGAGAAAATTAACTTGTTTCGCATTTAAATAACGTTCAACATTATGCAAAGCATTTATAAATTGAAAAGAAAAAGTTATTTTTTATACATACTGAATAGGTACTTAATTGTCGTCACAAAACCGAAACCGAGTAGATTTTTGTTTAAAAACTCACGCTAATTGAGTACCTACACGATTTTTGTAATGCCTTTAAGTAGGTACCTTTTTGCGACAGTTCCTTTTGGCTTTAAACTGTGACCTTATCGTTAAATTTTCTTCAAATCATCAAATCAATTCCACGAAATGTCTTATGAACTCCGATCTCAACAATAGTTTTTTTTTTAGTTTGGAGCTTGGAAATCCAGGTCTTTTAATTATTTTATTTATAAGTATTACGAAACTGTATGATGAAAATAAACATAAGACAATCAAGAGAGTTCCCAACTCAGATTGCCTTTGCGTTTGATATCGCGAGTTCGCATTGAAAACAAAAACGAATCAGCTTAATATGTCGCTAGTCTAACTTTAGACTCAACCTGATCGTCTTAAGATCTAATTTCAAACTCACTTATTTCCAACTTAATGTATTAACAGTGAAAGGGATTTGTTATTAATAGCTGACAAATATCCACGAATTGCAATCGTTGGATTTATGAACGGCGGAAAGATTTGCGGCGCTCGCCACGCTGTTTATGGCTGGGAAATGTAAATCGACGCGTGAGCATGACGTAGATCTATCTAGCCGAGGAATCCACACAATCTTGGTCAATTTATGTTTGAGGTAGTACCTTGGGGTTACTTTGATTCGGGGGGCGACTTTGATCAAATTGGTTTTTCTCCTAAATCATTGATTTTTACTTGTGGGTGAACTGTGGCAGTGAATATCTCTCTTGCTGTTTACTCGATGCAATGTTCTTAATTTCAAATAGTTTTGCTGTTATACTATATTCTAAATGATCAAAGTAGCCTCATTCCACGGTACACTCTAGATGTTGTTTTGTGACAAATTAATAGTGATGATCAGATATCGTAAATTTTGTGGTATTTTCGGTGCAGCATGGTTGTGTTAACGAAGTTGGTATAGACAATATCAATTAAAATTGTTAATTAAGGTATATTTAATGTTATTTACGCTAATTATAAGCATCACGATTGAAATTGCTTATACCAATTCCCTAAACACCACTACGCTGCACCGAAAATGCTACGAAATGTACGATGTCTGGTGATGATAAAACTTTACCAGTAAAGTTATAATCGTACTCGTTTTTAAGCTGTATTCTTAGTAAAGGTACAAGTTGGAACCCGACCACAGACAGCAGCAGCAAACGACGTGTCGCGGCGACACGTCTGGTTTCTATGTATTCCTATGAAGGCGACGCCCGGCAATGTATCGCTAGCTACGAAAGAAACCAGTCGTGTCGCGGCGACACGTAGCATGCTGCTGCTGTCTGCAGTTGTGTTTCAACTTGTACCTTAAGACGGATTAATCGGTTTCATTTACAACATACTTTTATTACGGTACAAGCTTGTACCACAAGATTGTATTTAGTACATGTATCCAAGCTTTATTCCTAGTAAGGAAGTTATCAATCGCTTTCATATAACTACGGGATATAGCTTAATCAGACAAGGTTATATTAGTGTTCAATCTTGCAGTGTCGCGGACCCTTGACTCATCATAAATTGCGTTGACCGAGCCGGCAACTGCAAGCGATTGTGTCAAACCTTCCAACCGCATCAGTATGCAATAAGCGTCGTTTTGGCATTCGCGTTGCAACATGTCAATCTTTAATAGATTCTGAATGTTCGTCACGACTGTTTGTGAACATTTTCGGAAAAATGTCGGTAGTTGTGTTTGTGATTGAGGAGGGAATTCCAATTGTCTTGCAAAATTCCAGCTTGTAATATAGCCAACTTTCTTCTGCCCGCGACTCCGTCCGCGTGGAAGTCGATTATATCGTAGCACACACAAACTTTCAACCCCCATTTCAGCCCCTTAAGGGATGGTTTCTGGGATAAAAACTGCCACTTGTCCTTTCTCGGGATTCAACCTATCTCGATACCAAATTTCATATCAATTGGTTCAGCGATTAAAGCGGGAAAAAGTAGCAGACAGACGGACACATTTTCGCATTTATAGTATTAAGTAGTAGATGTATGAATTTTGTAACATGGCAACGATCATCTAAATGTGAACAGCTAACTAGTGACGTCTTCGTAGTCATTTGTGCGTCATGTTTGTGAATGAACTATCACGATCTGTGAATGAACTAATCGAACTTGGCTTTTGTTCTACTGTCGGTAAATGTGGTTTTAGGTGGAATTATTGCACATTCTGTTTGATCTGGTTACGTGACATTCGAAAGTAAAAATGGTTACATTTCAAGGCTCGAGTAGACATTCACTTATATGAAAAACCTCACTCGAATAGGCCGTTTTCAAAAAATTATATGATGCGAAAGGCGAAAGTTATGAACCAAATGTATACCGACAAATCGGTGAGTTAACACGGAATGGCCCTTAGAAAACGAGCATAGAAAAAAATAACTGTAACCCAGGGAGGGTTATTAGGTTATTACGGACAGGGTACAACGAAAAAGTAACTGAAAAAGATTTTTTTATTTAATACAATCGAGTGGCGACTACGTACCTAACTGGTGACTGATGGCGCAGGACCGGTCACTTTGGCACTCTTTGGGGGAGGCATATGTCCAGCAGTGGATGTCTTTCGGCTGATATGATGATGATGAGTTAATACAAACGGCACGGCAGTTGAAAATGAAAACTATTTGTTTTTTTTAATATTATAATTTAGTTAAGACTATGTCATATAGGTAGGTACATATATCAAAATCGTTAGATATTATCATTTATCAAAATCGGTTCAGTATCTAAAACGCTGCGATGGAACACACGCAAATAAAAATTAACATATATTCATTTATTTATATAATGCTTCTGGCCATGCCCTTCCTTTTCTGCCTTCTGGCCCGTCTTGTTCCATACAAGACTCACTCAAAGGATTGATAATTTTAGTTGCGATATTAAAATCTCCATCCTAAATTGGCTTCACCGTTAACCACAGACCACATGCAATAGACAAATCCATTAACATTTTACCGACATGAATTATTTGCAAGTTGACAGTTCGGTAGCCACGCCGCGTCGCAGTGGTTTAAATATTCATGTTATCCCACATACATCAGCCGAAATAGGTATATATTTAGCGTACGTACAATGTGCTAGAACGATTTTTATAATATTATACAAGTTGCGAGTCTGTCTGCGGGGCTAGCACAAAGTTCATCGTCATCATCATCATATCAGACACAAGAAGTCCACAGCTGGACATAGGCCTCCCCTAAAAAGTGTCATAATGACCGCTCCGGCGCCACCCGAATCCAGCGGACACCGCGACCTCTACCAGGTCATCAGTCCCCCTTTGTGGGTCTACCCACACTGCGCCTTCCCACCCCGGCCATCGGTTCTACGTGCAATGTGCACCTCCCAACTTAAGTTTAGCGATTCGGAGGGCTGTATCGGTTACCTTGGTTCTACTGCTGATAGCGCAAAGGTGCCGCGGCGTAAACCAAGAACAGTGTCCTTTTTCAATTTACAGCTGGTAGGAGAATAAATAAAGCAGATTCCGAGGTGACGAAATGCTTTTGCATCATACGTGTACATAACTACATCAGACAATGCGAATGCGCGAATGATGACTTCTGGCCGAAGGTTGTCTGTTTCGGCGGTTCCGGGGCAACCTACCGAATTCTTCACAGGACTTGACGAAGAAACGGAGCCACGCTGTTTCGTGGCTTAAATATTCATACTCATTTATTGATAATACTAAAAAATATAACATACATACATACATATAATCACGCCTCTTTCCTAGAGGGGTAGGCAGTGATCACGGATCTCCATTTGCTACGATCCTGGCAAACCACTTTCGCTAAAAAAATATTACATGTCAAAATATTACAATTGTTTCATAATCGTAATTCAATTTATATAATTTCATTAATTAGTGTTCAGTAATTCGTCTAGTTTTTTTTGTTGAATATGATATTTATTTGATGTATGTCAGGGTTTAACGTATTTGTTGCTATGGGCCTTAGGTGCCTGAAATACCTAAATGGTTTTATTATTATTACAATATAACTCATTTCGGTAACGATGTAAGTATACCTATATCACGGACACTGAAAATGTTAGAAATACTTAGTCTGTACCTAATCGTAAGCAGAGCTCGCTAAAATCTGAATGTATGGAAAGTTTGAATCGTGAATGTACAAACCAAAGCCAGTTTAGTCGGTCTTAAAGAGAATCCTTATTCCAAGAAAGTACCTATGTTTATACCTTCACTCGCTATGATACAAAACTATGAGTCAATTTACTAAGAAATATGTCTGGCGCATTTCAGAATTCATATGAAAACAGATATATATTACTAATGCCCGTTAAACGTTGGACTTTTGCGAAGGCAACTTAGCAAACGTACCTTAGCTGTATGCTGTAAATAAATTAGGTAACCAACTTAGCTAAACTTACTCCTACGAAATTCTTAATATTTTAATACGATTATAATACTATGCGTTTAAAGGAATACTGCACTATTTTGAAATCAAATACTTATATTTATATAGCAAAACACAGTCATAAAATTGGTAACTAGGTAAGGACCAAATTCTTGGCCAGCTTAAATCACTCAAGTAAATTTTCTGTGATAGTTTTCCGTTTTGACGAAAATTATAATACGATTCTATGGATTTGTTTTTATGTCACAACGGAACTTTGTTCGATTCATCACTTTGTATTGCTAACAACCGACTAACCAGGCTAACTATTGGCCAAGAATTTAGTCCTCAGCCTCACCCAACTAAACAAGTTGACCTGATGCAGCTTAATTGGCAAAGCTGAGAGTTAATATGCAGATTAAACTAAGCCCCAGACGGACAGACGGATATGCCGAAAATATAAGGGTTCCTTGAAGACTACTTAACCCGAAAAAGGCGTCTTTTTCGTTGTGTTGATCTTTGTCTCAAAAATATGTCTTAAGTTCACCAACCGTTCGTTGTAGGGATAACAATAGGCTTGTAGTGTTAGACTCATGTCAGAATTGATAACGTCAGGTAGTGTTGCTAAATGGATAGCAAACCATCAAATTATAATTAAATTTCAATCATAAAGAGGAGAGATGAACCTTGAAAGTTTAGAAAAATATGCATTTTTCATTTTCCAATAGTAAATTGAAAGCTACCATTTAAATAAGAATCCTTAAGTTTTATTATAGAAACAAAATTGAATGAGGACTGGACCTAAACGCAGTATTTCGGGACCGAAACACTAATTTACTCGATTTTCCATACAGCGATTAGTACAAAGCAGACTGTGACGTTATACTTTTATGTAAATTTGTATGAATCGTTTAGGCTGAGCCAGCGAGGTCCGCCTTTGACTCATTGTTTTGGGTAGGTATTTATGTTATTTAATTGTAGTTGGTTGTATGGGAGCCCATACAAACAACTGGTTTGAATGATATCGTAAAAAATCTCAGGTCACACCCAGATAAAAATAAAATAAGTTAATAACAAACTAGGTCACACCAACGCTTTTCGTATTTCTGAATACCTATTTACGTGAATGTTAGTAAAACAATGGAATTTAAAGTCGAGTTTAAAAGCAGACCTTTGTTTGATACTTGTACCAAGAGACGCAAAATGTAGCACCATACGGAAATAGGTCAACTGCAGTTGCACATAAAACTACGTCATAATACACAGGCAGACAGTAAGCCAACTACATACGATATTGAACTTACTGGCTGGATATAGTAGATTGTATGACAAGGGTCTAGTATAAAGTAGTAGTATAAAGCCATATTACCACGACATGGATATTTTCCCGAACGCAGTGAGGGGGAAATAGTTCGTGGAGTAATATGGCTTTTAGACCAGAGTTATACACTCTACTTTTCACTTCGCCTGCGAGAAAGTAGTAAAAACAAAGATTATCTATCCACAATCAACAATTATAAACAAGGCGAAAAGATTGTTCAATTTGGCGCCATTGTTTTTAATTAACTGCTTTAACACAGATACAAAATATTCACAACACGAATAAACGCCTCTGACCGTCTAATAGCCGCTTCTAAACGGCCGAGCGCGGCGGACAGCATACGCGGGGCATACGACAAGGCTCAATCTTCATAGCTTATGTCATGTATGCAGTCAACCACGCCTGAACGTTTGGACGGAGCTATAGTTGGTCAGAGGCGTTTATTTTTTTAATTAATGTGAATTAGGGAATAAAAAACACCTAATGTTTGAATTGAATTATGTTTCCTGATTGGTCGATTTTAATGTCTAGCTGTATTTTGGTTAGTAGATAGCAAATACCAATGTTTATTTAAAAAGTTGTGATTGGTGGATGTAATATTGAACTGTTGTGATTGGTCAAATTAAAATGTTTTATAAATCATAAATATGTATACACATTTTCCCTAGGGGCTAAATGTACTACTTTAGCCCCGCTTGCTTATCCTAATATGACGCACTTTTTGAGCATGAGAAGTGAAAAATCAATTTCATACTGCAACCAAACAACGTAGGCTAAGCCAGTTACCCCCGAGCACTCAGCAGGCAGCCAACGATAAAACCATAGAATGCGAGTTCCTTACAAATTTCTAGCCAAACACGTGCCCAAACCCGGTTTTTCTTTCGTATATATCCGGCTGTCCTGATGCCGTTTTAGCCGGTAGCTTAGCTTCGGTTAATTCGTCATACCCTTCCTGCCTCCCCCGACAGGACTAGATGCGTAAACGCATTTACCCAAAGTTAAAAAAAGGGCCGTTGCGCTGCTCCGAACTTGTGTGACCTTCACCTGTGCCCTATAACTAGTAAACTGTGTGTGTTTATGTTTTGCCAGTTGAGACAGCCGTTGGTGTCAAGAATCGTGTGTAGCTTGATAAATACATTCATAAGGGTCGGATGATTTATAATGCATGAAATAAACTTTCTAAGGGCACATACCTACTCGTACTTACGAGTACGTAGGGAGACGTGTCTACCGCTTCAAAAAGCAGTCGATCGGTGAACATAGTATTGTCCTATACATAGGAAGGATCCATTGGGATATTAAGGTTCTTTTACCGACTAACGTTTCATCTAATGAAAGTTTTGCCGAATTTTCATTTCATCGAAAACAATTTTTATCTGAAACAAACTTTCCAGGATTGTCTTAAACACAACTAATCTAACCTAATGTGTTCTACACACCTATTTCTAAAAAAATACTTATATGAAATAAAAAATCGATGAAGCAAAGCATTCGGTGATCCCGATTCATTGACACGTAAAGTGAGATTAGTTTAGATTGTGGCGTGTTCATATTTATAACTGCCACAAGGTATTAAAATAGTCAACAACTCCTGTGTTTGATCGAACGATATAGCTATTTTATATTAGTATCGAACCACACAAAAAACGACCAATCAATTAATGACAGAAAAAGTTAAAATATGTTCTTCCACTAGCGGTCTGTGCGCCTACGTACTCGTATTGCATACAACTTAGAGAAACAAGTTAGGTAAATAAAATCCAGAAAATCCATCCTTTAAACGGAAGAAACTTTGTGTAATCGCATAAGTGGTCCCAAAGCTTCCCTCTACGTACCAACTTACAAAGCTATCTCAGTTTGATTTCCCTCTTTAGTGCACATTAGTTTCTGCCCGCGACTTCGTTTGCGTAGACCCGGGATAAAAACTAAAGTATATTTTAATCCAGGTTATCTTCAAGCAAAACTTAATCCAAATCGGTCGAGCCGTTTAAGCGTGATTGAGTAACACATATCCAAACTTTCGCATTTATAATACCTATTAGTAGGATTTTATTTAGGGTTCCGTACCCAGAGGGTAAAATAGGGACCCTATTACTAAGACTTCGCTGTCCGTCTGTCTGTCTGTCACCAGGCTGTAACTGAAGAACTGTGAAAGCTAGATAGTTGAAATTTTCACAGATTATGTATTTCTGTTGCCGCTATAACAACAAATAATAAAAACAAAATAAAATAAATATTTAAGGGGGGAACCCATATAACAAACTTGTACATATTTTTTCGTTGTACGTTATTTTATAGGCTAAATTTTTATAAAATTTCATTTCACATGAGTTGATTCTCATATTATTATTTCATAGAACAGTCATTTCGCTGACTACTTGCTCTGTAGAATTTATAACCATAGATTTTTGTTGCAAAGAAATTTCATTTCTTCGATATTTCTGTTCACAGAATTTCAAATCACATATTTTAATACTTATATTATTCAGTTTCTGCAAAACTTATTGCCAAGAAAAAAATTATTGAATCAGGCGTTACTTTGCGGAAGTCCATGATATATTAGGAGAACAATATTTCTTTGCTATTCCGCTAAAAAACGTGCTGGTCTATTAGTGAAGATAAGATGCAACTATTTGCGTAAAAACATGCAAAAAATTACAGACAAAAACCTCGACACGTGTTTCGCCTCTCTACGAGGCATCATCAGGAGATGCTGGCAGGAGATGTTGCTTGCGCCACGTCCACTGAGCAAATGACCCGCCCGGAGCCAGGCAAGTTTGTAGACTCCCGACTTTTTGGCACTTTCCAATGGCAAGGAGAAAGTGGAAAGTGCCAAAAAGTCGGGAGTCTACAAACTTGCCTGTGATAATTGCAATAAAGTTTATGTGGGACAAACAGGCCGTAGTTTTAGCACAAGGTATAAGGAACATGTTGCGTCGTATCGGCATAATCACCCGGACAAGTCTAATTTCGCAAAACATTTATTGGAGAATAACCATGCGTTATCTGACAATCATTCTTTCAACATCTTGCATGTTTGCGAAAAAGGATTGCGTCTAAGTGTTCTAGAACAATTAGAAATAATTAGGTACAGCAATAGAGGCGTTATTATCAACGAACAATTGAATGTTGCGTCATCACCGTTGTTACGTGTTCTTCCATCTCTTTCACGCATGAACGGTAGTATGGGGGGACAGAATATAAATATGGCGGATGGCTCTGGGCGGGTCATTTGCTCAGTGGACGTGGCGCAAGCAACATCTCCTGCCAGCATCTCCTGATGATGCCTCGTAGAGAGGCGAAACACGTGTCGAGGTTTTTGTCATTATTGGTGGAGGTTTGCTGTAATTTTTTGCATGTTTTTACGCAAATAGTTGCATCTTATCTTCACTAATAGACCAGCACGTTTTTTAGCGGAGAAGCAAAGAAATATTGTTCTCCTAATATGCCAAGAAAAAAGTTTTATAGATTTTTTTTTCGCATCAACTGAGTTCCCAGATTATTGTTTCATCGAATCATCAATTCGAAGAATAGTAACTAAGTAGAAATTTTGATTACAGTTCTTTCTTGTAAAGAAAATTTTATATTGCGATATTCATAATATCATAGAATTTCAAATCATATTACAATATTTATCCGTTTAGTATTCATATTAACGCAATTAATAAGTTTATTGAGTTGTATGTTTTTAAAGCTACCTACTATGATTAGCCACATTTTTTAAGCAACGTTTTGGGTAGAATCATGTTACATTGCGTAAATTGGAGTAAGTAATTAAAGAATTATTGAAAACTGTCGATTCTGGCGCTTCGACGGCCGCTGCCGCGGCACGCTCGCTTCGCTCGCTCGGCTCGCGCACTGTAAGGTCGCGATTTAACCTAACACTCCTCCTCGCTTCGCTCGTCGTCGTACCTACACGGACCTGCCTTAGAGTAGAATAGGTAGAAATCGTTTTCAATGTAATGAAAAAATTAAGGCCTGAACTGATTGAAAACTGGAAATGATTGTATCAATGACAATGTTAATTAGAACATAATTCTATCTACTTCTTAATTGATAAAGTTTATAAATGAACAAGTTAGTTTTAAAAATTAATTGAATCGTATGTCTGAGAAATATGTTTCATTCAAGTAAAGAGGCGGTGAAACAACAATATCCGAAATAAAAATACAAGAACCAAATATTATATCAAAGTACTTTCTGTAAAACGAATTTATATGAAATTTCTGTCTGCGAAACAAAAATGTACCTAAGATAATTCAACTGTTTGATAAGTCTGTTATTCAAAAAAAAAGGAAAAAAATCATTGAATGGTACTTATGAGAAATATGTTTCGTTCAAGTAAATCGAAGTTGAATGAATAATATTCGAACGAAAAATACAAGAACTAAATATTATATGAAACATTTTCTGCGAAACAAAATTCTATGAAATTTCTGTCTGTAAAACAAGGGATCACCATAATTTTTACTGTTTTTATAGATAATGGTACGGAACCCTGCGTGCGGAGTCCGACTCGCACTTGACCGGTTTTTTACTATTTTAGTGTCAATAATGATGACAGTGCAACTATTTTATTCTTATCAGCTGGAGCGCGTTCAGCAGTCATTAAGTAATTATATCGCAAATGCCATTACTGATTTCAGTACCATACTGTGACGCAAGTAAACAGTATTCGTTTCTCAAGGAGCAACATTGTCTTTAGAGCCCGGGAGAGCTGAATCGGTAAATTTAGATGAAATCTTTACACACCTGCATCCTCTAGGGTGCCTTTGTTACAATGACACAATTTTCTACCGACGATACTGCAGTACTCTGCGAAATTACATTTTTCAAGATCGTCTGTGACCCCAAGAGACATTTTTGCAGGAATAACGTGCTTGCAGTTTAGACGAACAGAGACTTGGATAAGTAAAATATTCATTATTACATCGAATAAGAATGGAATTTGTATACGTCGTTTTTACAACTGATTTACTCAAGAGCAATTAAATTGGGTAAGCTTTTTAAAGAGTCAGCAACGCACAAGCTAGTCCTGGAATTGCAGGCGTATATAGGCTACAGTAACCACTTGCCATCAGACGAGCCGTACGCTCGTTTGTCACCGACTCGCACCGAAAGGTTTAATACTGTAGAAAAGGTACCGACAATTATCAAGTCATTCAATGCTTCGAACTCGTTTTTGTACTTCCTTCTACTTTTTATCCAACACTCCCAATGTTCCCGAATAAAAAGTTAATAGGCTCAATTTATCTCAAACCCAGATCGACAAAAGACTTAAAAAAATCACAGATTAATCACATTAATCTCAATGCATTACTTCAAAGACAATTCGTGCTTACACTTAAAGTAATCTTATGAACAAAAAACAAAAAAACCATGCGTCTACGCATAATGGCGCCTAACTTGGTAATTACGTGACACGCACACATTAAACGCTAGGCGCTGATTGGTTGATCAGCTGTCGACACGGTCCAGGGTATAATGGGCCACATAAAAATGTGATATTCACGCCAACGTGTCAATAGGTTGGTGTTCGAAGGGCTAAAAGGTGGCCGATATAAATTGTATTTCAAAACGAAATGATTTATATATAACCTAAAACAATTATTGGTATTGGTTGGTATTGCGAAATAATTATACAGCCTTAGAAGAAATGGGCGACTCATTTAAATTCGGGTTTACAATAAATATAAATAATACCTCTGCCAGGTTACTGACCGAATACAGCCACAGTGAGTATCACAATACTTAAAATACCAACATTATTTTGTTTATCGGGTTTAGTTTATAACTTGGAATGAACATTTCATTAACAATTTTTAAATAAGATTATAGTCTCTACTGTACAGTATGACGATTGTTGACCTCGTCATGTGACGTAATAGGTAACGTGACATTAATATCTCAATAAAAATAGTAAATATACATGTACTTCCCGTAGGTATTTTTTAAATAGACTGCACTGTTTTAGCAAATGAGCTCAACTTAAAAAAATACGGGTGACTGTACGCGGTCTCATTCCAGCGACCTTGGGTGCGTCTGCGCACGGCACACGCACGGAATGGTAACGCGGGTTACGCCAAATATTATGACAACTCGAAAGCTAATAGATTCTAGAACGTGCTACGCACGAGTAGACGGTGTAACGCATTTGCAATATTGGAATTTATGTTTATGGGTAAGGCCGCGAATTTTGACCAATGTGACATAGAACTAACATAAAAAAAATTCGTGACGTTACTATAAAACGTAACATAAGTTGTTGTTAAGCTTAGATCATACTGGTAAATGTTAAAAAAAAAAACACAAAATCTTACAAATAAAGTATTTTCACGACAGCATTTTTTTTAATTAAGTAAATGCTTTAAAAAAAATAACTAAATATTTATCAATAGGTTTTCATTTTCAAAAAAGTTACTCGACAAAAAAATCTATAATGGACGAACCTGCTCACAAAACTTCACGACAATCGATTGGGAAATGCGATAGAGGAAAACAGACGTACAGACGGATGACGGACACGGGACAGATACTGGACATACAGATTTTTGGCCCAACCTGAAGCATAGAACTTCGTTCGCTTCGCTCGCTCGTTCGATTAAATACTTCCACGCGGACGGAGTCCAGGGCAGAAGCCACGCAGAAGCTCTGCCTGCGACTCCCTCCGCGTGGAACTCGTTTATATCGTAGCTCCATACAAATTTTCACCCTATATTTCACCTCCTTAGGGGATGATTTTCGGGATAAGAACTATTTTTATGTGCTTCTATGGGACTTAAACTGTCTCTAGACAAAATTTCATCTAAATCGGTTCACTGGTTTAAGCGTGAAGAGGTAACAGACAGACATACACACTTTCGCATTTATAATAATACTAGCTTCTGCCCACGACTCCGTCCTCGTGGAACTCGTTTATATCGCAGCTCCATACAAATTTTCACCCCCCTCCCCCCCCCCATTTCACTCCCTTAGGGGATGATTTCGTTGATAAAAACTATCCTATGTCCTTCCCCGGGACTCAAACTATCTCTATACCAAATTTCACCTAAATCGGTTCTGCGGTTTGGGCGTGAAGAGGTAACAGACAGACAGACACACTTTCGCATTTATAATATTAGCATGGATATTAGTATGGATTTGTATGGATATGGATAGTAGATGGATTGGTCAATTCTCTCGTGCTAGCTGATCCCTGTACCTACTGTACATACCTACAATTTCAAATTAATACTTACTGTATTTGTCGTTGGAAATAAAATAAAAACTCATTTTAGTTCGTATTTATCTGTGTGCACTTCCCTTTACCACATGTTTTCGTCACGTTACACAAAGAATACGTTGCATTTTGTAAAAATGCAACGTATTCGTAACGAAAGTATAACGTATTTTTGAAAAAATATTGATTATCATGGTGAAATAACGATATTTTGAATATAGTAATACATGTCACCTGCGTGAATAACATTAACCTATCGTATGAAAAATTACCGCTTGAAAATAATCACTACTTACCCTTTAAATCACACAAGCACTATTAGCGGTATTTAAAAAAACTATGTCCTCGTCACTTTCGTCCGCGATTTATGAAATAACTGAGGAGGTTAGGTTTTCTGTCTGGTGTTGCCCTACTAGAATATGAGTTGCCAGTGCACAAAAGCGAATTTCTATCACAATTGGCTATAAATCTAGCTGTATAAAGCGTCACGTAAGTAATCGTAACGAAAACGTGGAATTGTGGTCCCATAAAAGAATGCAAGATAAAACAAGTAAATTATTTAATTAAAAATGTTTAGCAATCGGTAGAACTATCGTCATATCATAAAATTTTGTTTAAACAAAAGCATGATCATGAGAAGTTGAAAATCGTGAAAATAACAGGGCTTTAAGTACACAGGGTCGAAAAAAAATATCAACTTTCGTTACGTTTTGGACGGAAATATATTTTTATTATTTATTTGAAGGGATTTAAATCAATTATGTCACTTGCGTTCTTGACAGTTTTTATCGCTTGATTTAATAAAAAAAATTGAAACCTCTCGGTGTTACCAATTTTTTTTAATGAGCATGTTAAATTTGAAACGTCCAAATTGGTCAAAATTCGCGGCCTTACCCTTATAAATGAAAGTGAGTTATGGGCGTAGTAGTTATAATAATTTATTTTTCATCACACTTGCTCGTCAATGGCGTTATTACTTGCGAGCGTACAGAGCAGTTATAGCCGTTTTAGCTCCCACGGGCTGTTAAGTTTAGTTTTAAAATATAGAACCCACTCATACTTCACTTCGGTCTGAGGTTGTTTCCAATCAGCCAAGGTGTATTTCATATCTTCAAATGTTTGCTACAACCAACTTTTAATACGTATAAAACATATCTTTATACTAAATTTAACTGCAATTTAATGTTTAGTATTTATTACAAATAATTTTAAATGTTTTTAAATGTTTTCAAACTGTGGCTGTATACCGAAGGGTCTTTGCCATACGCGCCTCACGTCAAATTCAACAAAATGGACGACTGACATGTTGCAGTTTTTATTACGATTTGTATTAATTTCATCTAAAATTTATTTGTTTCCTCGCAAATGTGATGAAAAACATTGTGTATAACACGGGCGTAAGAATATTGCAAACTCGAGTCATCAAAAGCCCTCCGCCTTCGGCGTCGGGCTTCTGATAGACTCTTGTTAGCAATATTCCACTTACGCCCCTCGTTAAACAATGTACTATATGTTCACATGATTTAATGCGCTATTTACACCAAGTCAAGTCCGTGTGGTGTCGGGTTAGAATTTCACCACCCCCTTTCTTCCCGTGGGTGTCGTAAAAGTCGACTAAGGGAGCAGGGTTGAAGTGTGTTGGGGCGATGGGCTAGCAACATGTCACTGCAATATCACATATTGACAATCTTTTTTATACCCACATTTATGCTAAAAGTGGCGCTGGAACATAAGTTTCATGTGCTCTGCCTACCCCTTTTAGGGATAAAGGCGTGAGTGTATGTATGTATGTATGTCAAGTCCGTATTTCATAGAAAGTATATGTAACTATCTAATGTTGTCTTCGCGGCTAACTTAGGGACGAAAAAAGTTCCCAATGAGGTGGAAACCGATTTTGATTCCAAGTGATGTCACTGTGTCAAAACCAGACCCCGCATTTCATCTCCTTAGGGTTGATTTCCGGGATAGAAACTATCCTATGTCCTTCCCCGGGACTCAAACTTACTCTATACCTCATCTAAATCTGTTCAGCGCTTTAAGCGTGAAGAGGTAACAGACAGACAGACACACTCTTAGAGAAGTAAAGTATGGATAATACGTAGATCAAGAGAGAAGAAGAGAAATGTATTTTTTGCGCATTTATAAATGAAAACAATTCAGAACAAATCAAATAAAACATGAGCATATTGATACCAGTAGAATAAATTAAAAGGCAAAAAGTATTCCCAAAAGAATTCTGCATAGTTTTGTAATAAAATCTTTGTATCGTTTATAAATGACCCATATATTAATTTACGTACTCCCTTTTATAATCGAAGTAAAATGTTCAGTGAAGTGTATACATGGCTCTAAAAGAGGATATCAATCATAATTTAACTAACTAACTACTGCAGAAATACCTACAAAAATAAAATAAAAAATCAAGAAACGTGATCCTTGTACAAACACGTATATTCATAATTTTCCTAACGATCCCATTGAGATAGTACTGGAATTAGGAATGAGACTATAAATTCATAGGGGCAGTGCCTTGAAAGCTATTGACTATATTTATTACTTCGATAATGAACAGCTAACTTCTCATCACTCGTATATATTGCTAGAAAATCTTGGAAATTATTACATAACCGCATAAAAATAAGGTTGACATTTTATTGTAGTTTTAGTTAAGATACGTGGTTGCGAATTAGAGGCAATAATGTAAGGTAGCGGAATACTTAGTGCCGACAAGCATAAAGCTGGTAGATTAATGTTGAATATCCTTCGCTATCAGATTAAGGATATAGATAGGTACATTTAATGGGGTATGTATATACAATACAGGTGTAAACATACACATTGAATACCTACTGTATTATGAGGAAATCAGGGTTGCATTTATAGGTAGGTATACAATAGTAGTTTATGCGACGGATCCATAATGAGAGGCCTTAAAAGACGATTGTGGTTTTATGAAACGAGCGTCAGCAAGTTTCATAATAGGATCACACGAGAGTTTTAAGGCCTAATTATGTACAGTTGCATACATCTACACACATATCATAAGTAGGTAAGTAACAGCAAAAAACCAACAAAACATGACAACAACAATGGCGCCAATTCATCATGACGAATGGTTATGGAATGGTATTTTTTAAATCATAGACAAACGAATGAAGTCCCTATACTCATATCACTCGAGATCAAATGTCATGCGGTTTGTATTAAAAAAACATACTGAATTGACGTTTCGTATCGATAAATGTTAATATCTATGATTACTAGAATAGAGACCCGCTTGAGTTTTGACAGCTGTTCCAAATTTTAACTCATAACGTTACAAAAATCTGTACTGTAATAACATTACAGTACAGATTTTACCTACTACCACAGACAAGAAAGTTCTCATAGTAAAATCGGTTGTCATAATGCTGGTAATTTCCTACGGTTTCTGAACGCATTGTAGAGCACTAATGATGTGTGTGTGTAGATAAACCAATATTATTTTCATCTCTCCTGTTCTGAAAGTTGAGTTTTCATGGGTATATAGCCGGGTGGAAAATTGCGTGTTCTCCCCTAGGGTGGAAAGTAATTTTTTTTAATTGGTAAGATCAGCCACGGAGTCGAAGATAATACAGTATTAAAATAAAAGCTTTTCACAAATCGACAGTCAGCTATAGGTACCTACATTAAACGACGTGTTTATTACGACCTATAGGTTGATATTAAAATCGTTTTTCAGTTGGTTTATTTTTATTCGCAATTACAGAAAATCAATATTCAAAATCATTCCTCTATTCGACTGCCCGCCATAATGCCATGTAACTTTTTCTTTTTTTACGTTTCGCCATGGCCCTCTAGATTAGTCGCCTCGCGGCCTACTCGATTACAATTTAAGTCGTGTAGTCCAGTGGGCCGTGGCATAATGTAGCCAGTGCGAAGAAGTTGGATATTGGATAGTAAAATTATTTTAATTATTTTCCTCACAGTCGAAATGAAAAGTAGAGTGTTTAACTAGGGTGAAATTACCCATTTGACCCTCGAACTATTGGCGCTCTCACTTCGTTCGAGCGCCAGAAATATCTCGGGTGCATGGGTCACTTTCAACCCTTGGTTAACAATCTACTATTCATTCAGCACGGCTATCACGGTCGTCGGGACGCGTGTTCGAATGCGGAAAGCGATCCCGCGGCGCCCCTCCCTTAAGACGGTGCTGGCACTCGTTGGGTTTTTAAACGGTAGTCCAAGGCTTCCGCTGCGGTTAGTCCGTCATACCCGCCCTGCCCTCCTCCCCGTGGCGGGCGGGATGCGTAAAGGCATTTCCCCAACGTAAAAAAAAGAAAAAGCGCGACCCGGGACATGTGTCGTAGCGAGACAGACCACGACTCTTCACGGTCCCACGTGGTGGACTGCAACTATACTGTACACTTTAGGATAAAACGATATCAATGAATGACTTTACGATTCATATCCCTGCCTCGCTATCTCGTATAGCTCGGAGGACGATTGCAGTTCGCCACTTAAGAAGACCGTCTGGATGCGCTCCACGTGTGTGCCTACTGACGTCGTCAAAAATATGTTTATTCCATTCCCAAAGGGACGGAGAAAGACTAGAAGCGTTTGATATGTGGTGTGGAGACAGGTGGAAGACGTAAGCTGGACTGAGAGAATCCTATTTTATTATTATTATTATTTTTTTTAGGGGACAATCTTACACAAATCGACCTAGTCCCAAACTAAGCAAAGCTTGTACTATGGGTACTAGACGACGATAAACATACTTATATAGATAAATAAATACTTAAATACATAGAAAACATCCATGACTCAGGAACAAATATTCGTGCTCATCACACATATAAATGCCCTTACCGGGATTCGAACCCAGGACCTCTTGCTTCGTAGGCAGGGTCACTACCAACTAGGCTAAAGCGGTCGTCGAAATATTGTGTATAAAAAGTCTCATGTTATTCGAGTATGCCGTTTTAAAAGGAGAACCAAGCTACGTTTGTACGGAGGGTCGATCAACAAATCCTTGCCACGCAGACAAGCCGCCGGGAACGCTAATGGACCCGAAGACAATTGAGTCACACTCATGCTTCAAACACGTCATCTAATCTTTTGGCAAGACAAAGCCAAAATTGGAGTATATTTTCAAAGAACAAATACATAAAGTATCATTACTGCGCCGAACATCGTCGTCAATTGAATTGAGTAAGCTGTTTTGGCGCAGCGCCAAAGGCATGGAGTTGTGCGATGAGATGAAACTATATCGGGGCAACATGTGGAAAGAATATTATTAACTTGATTTTTTTCCGTGCAAAGATGATAGCATAATTGTTGAACATCTAGAAATCCTGTGGCGTGGAGACGAACGGATGGAACTGGGGGCAGTGTAGGTCAGAGTTGAGGGGCGAGGAGGAAGGAAACTGTCCCATGACGTGGATAGATCAAGTGGAAGCTACGGTACAGGTCGACACATGTAAAAAGAACCCTGGCGGCCATACATTTTATATGGCCGCCAGGGCTCTTTTTACGTGTGTCGGCCTGTACCCTAGTGGTTCAGGCACGAAGCTATCAAGCGGCGGTCGTGGGTTCGAATCTCGGCTCGTAATAAAAGTAAGTTTCGGAAATTATCGACGGAATATTTCATCATATCAGCCGAAAGACGTCCACTGCTGGACATAGGCCTCCCCCAAAGAGTGCCAAAGTGACCGATCCCGCGCCACCCGCATCCAGCGGACTCCCGCAACCTTTACCAGGTCATCAGTCCACCTTGTCGGGGGCCTACCCACGCTGCGCCTTCCGGTACGTGGTCGCCATTCGAGAACCTTTCCGCCCCAACGGCGATCGGTTCTACGTGCTATGTGCCCCGCCCACTGCCACTTAAGTTTAGCGATCCGGAGGGCTATATCGGTTACCTTGGTTCTGCTGCGGATAGCCTCATTTCTGATGCGGTCACGCAGAGAAACTCCCAACATGGCCCTCTCCATTGCCCTTTGGGTGACTTTGAGCCTTCTTATGAGGCCCATAGTAAGCGACCACGTTTCAGTGCCATATGTCATCACTGGCAACACACACTGGTCAAAGACTTTCGTCTTGAGACACTGCGGAATATTGGACGAAAAGATTTGCCGTAGCTTCCCGAACGCTGCCCAGCCGAGTCGGATTCGACGATTGACCTCTTTCTCGAAGTTGGACCTACCTAACTGGATCGTCTGTCCTAGGTATACATAATCGTCTACAACTTCGAGCGTAAAGTGTCCGATTGTAATGGGAGTTGGTACTACATGGGCATTTGACATGATCTTCGTCTTATCCATGTTCATTCTTAGACCAACTCGCTCGGATGCTTTACTGAGGTCATCGAGCATCGTACTTAAGTCCTCCATGGTCTCAGCCAAGACTACTATATCGTCAGCAAACCGAAGGTGAGTGATGTACTCGCCGTTGATGCTGATGCCTAGCCTTCTCCAGTCCAGAGTCTTGAAAACGTCCTCCAGTGCAGCGGTGAACAGTTTTGGAGAAATAACATCTCCTTGCCTGACTCCCCGCTGCAGCGGAATAGGTTTCGAGTTCTGGTCCTGGAGTCGGACTGACATAGTGGCGCTCTCGTACAAACACTTCAGCACTTCGATATAGCGATAGTCAACTTGGCACCGCTGGAGAGACTGTAGTACAGCCCAGGTTTCAATCGAATCGAAGGCTTTTTCGTAGTCCACGAACGCTAAGCAGAGAGGCAGGTTATACTCCTCGGTCTTCTGTATAACCTGACGAAGCGTGTGGATGTGGTCTACGGTACTAAAGCCTCTTCGGAAACCGGCTTGTTCGGGAGGCTGGAAGTCATCTAGCCTGCGTACGAGACGGTTTGTAATGACCCTCGAAAACAGCTTATTAACATGTCTCAGAAGTGAGATGGGTCTGTAGTTCTTCAGCAGAGTGTTGTCACCCTTTTTGAAGAACAGCACCACCACACCTCTATTCCATGCCTTTGGAGTTCTCCCTTCCAGTAAGACGGAACCGAACAACTTCTGAAGGGCCGTAAGGACCGGTTTTCCACCCGCCTTCAGAAGTTCGGCTGTTATTCCGTCTTCACCGGGTGCTCTGTTGTTCTTGAGCTGTTTAAGAGCCATTACAATCTCATACAGGCTGATGTCCGGGATGTCTTCGGTATAGTGTCGGGTTAGTCTAGCTCTAGGGTCTTCCGCCTGACTAACTTCGGGTCTGCGCGTTGATGTGTATAGCTGTCCGTAAAAGCGCTCTCTCTCACCCAGAATCTCAGGTTTAGAGGAAACGATTCTACCATCTTCAGTTTTTAACTTAGCGAGCTGGCTCTGCCCTATAGACAGATCTCTCGAGAATACTTTAGAGCCCTTATTACGCTGTATGGCCTCTTCAATACGATTTGTATTGAATTGGCGCAGATCGCGGGTAAGGGACTTGGAGATCTGTTTATTGAGCTGCCGGTATAAGGTCGCGTCGGCTGAAGACTGTAGAATCATTTCACTCCTTTCCTTCATGAGCTTCTTAGTGGAGCTAGATAGCCTTTTAGTACCGTTAGTGCCTTGGGCCTTGAAGAACTTAGACCCAGTGACACGGACAGCTTCCACAAACCCGTCGTTCAATTCGTCCACATCGCCGCCTAGGCAATCAAAACGGTTTTGGAGTTCCAGCTGGAAGCTCTCGGGGTTTTGAATTTGAATTGATGCTGGACGGAGCGTAGACTTCATCAATCGAGAGCGCTCTTGCTTGACGCAGATATTCAATGTGCCTCTTACCAGACGGTGATCGCTCCCGGTTTTGACCGTATTGATCACAGAGACATCGTTGAATATATGCTTCCTCGTCGACATGATGAAGTCAATCTCGTTTTTAGTTGCACCGTCGGGACTCATCCAGGTCCACTTTCTGTGCTCGCGTTTCTTGAAGAAGGAATTCATCATGTAGAGTCTTTCCTTCTCCAAGAAGCCAGCCAGTAGTTGGCCCCGGTGGTTCCGACTTCCAACTCCAAATTGCCCCACTCTCAGCTCTTCACCATCTTTCTTGCCCAGTTTTGCGTTGAAGTCCCCCATAACAACGGTGAAGTAGGTTTTGGAACTATGCATGGCCTTCGATATATCTTCATACATAGCCTCCACCTCTTCGTCGGAGTGTGCCGAGGTCGGTGCGTAAACCTGAATGACCTTCAATGAGTACCGGGTGGATACTCTGAGTATTAGGTACGCCACCCTAGTCGACACACTCTCGATCTTCACCACGTTATTTACGAGGGACTTGTGGACGAGGAACCCGACACCTCCCTGGGACTGTTGGTCGCCCTCCCGGAAATAGAGCAAGTTGACGGAATATTTACCGTTAGCTTTTCGCATAACTCAACTCTGTCCTGCACTGCCAGTAGTTCCATACACTTGTCTCCACGCTGTGAGACATCATTATCATAGGTTTATTGCCGGTTGTGCCCTATAGGAACCCCGGGGTCCGCTTTGACCCCTAATCGCAAGATTTGGCATAGGCACTAGTTTTACGAAAGCGACTGCCATCTGACCGTCCAACCCATAGGGAAAACTAGACCTTATTGGAATTAGACCGGTTTCCTCACGATGTATCCCTTCACCGAAAGCTTAGGCTATCGGTAAATCTTCCATACATAAGTTCCGAAAAACTCATTGGTACGAGCAGGAATTCAAACCCACGACCTACTGTAGCTATGCACAGATAAATATTGTCGTACCATGTATCGATCGTTTATTGAATACGGTTAAAAATAAAGTAAAACTACTAACTCAAAGACTATTAATTAAGTCAACGAGCTAACTTGAGTAAACTATTGAAGAAAAAAATAGTTTACCCATCGAGGAGTAACGAAGTTACGAGCCTTGAAACTAATAAAGACTTAACATCGTAACGGGAGCTATAACAAATTACAAAATTAAAATAGGTAATACTAGCTTCTGCGCGCGACTCCGTCCGCGTGGAACTCGTGTATATATCAGCTCAATTCGCACTTTCTCCCCCTATTTCACCCCCTTAGGGGATAATTTCCGGCATAAAAGCTATCCTACGTCCTTCCCCGGGACTCAAAGTATATCTATACAAAATTTCATTTAAATTTCGGTTCAGTGGTTTTACGCGGGACGAGGTAACAGACAGATAGACACATTCGCATTTATAATATTAGTATGGATTTTCTGTTACGTAGGTAGTTATTTTGTTTGGTGCAATAAAGTGTCGTTACCTACTACTTTGCACTACTACTACTTTTGCACACTACTTTAAGAACGTGAGAACGTGATTGCAAATATATATAAATACAAATATTGCTCGTTAATAGGATAGGATAATAATGATAATAGATAAATGAAAAACCACTTCGACATTAATGAATTACATTTTTTTGTTATTTAATATTTTTTTTCCCATGATGTAACAATAATTATTACTTAACTATGAGTTAATTAATTGCCGTGCCCTTACAGGGTCCATGTTCAACTGTAATCTCTAATTGAAGAACTGTATACTAACATGACTGCAATAAATTATTTGATTTGATTTGAATATGCATCGAGAACTGTGTTGCGCACACTTGACACGTTTTCGTAACTTGTCACCACACCAAACAACACATAAAGGCTTCCTCGTTTGAAAACCATTCACGCGTATCAAACTCAAGGAGTCAAAACAAAACAATTAAACCTAAACCCTTTCAAGTTATATCCTACATTCGAGCACAAAGCGCTCTGACCGGTCATGTTCTTCCGCAAAACACACGATTCACACTCTTGACATAAGCACTGTATTCGAAAGCAATACAGTTTAATGCCCCGGGAAAAACGCTGTTATTGATTTTTAACGGAAAAACTGGTATGTAGTTTTTTTTTCATAACGCCTGCTTTTTTTTAATGTGAAGGTGCTTCATATGTTTCAGGTGTATTCCTTAAAATTCCCTAGTGACTTTTTCGACCAAGCAACTCTTTGTTCTGTTTCAATCTAATCATAAAGTATCAATACAACTGACGTCGCGACGCGACACGAGAAAAGAAAATCTACCCTACTGTTTCCAATTTGCACACTTTGCAGAAGACATAAAGCAGCTTACCTTACAGTAGTCGTGAGAGACGAGACTTCACTGCAAGTCGTGTTAGACCCGTAGTGTTAGGCCAAGTGCGTGTAGGAACACGCACAAGGAATTTATAATGCCTGTATCATATAGAGGGGACAGATTTTTGACTTTCGAGCGCTCGAAAATCAAATAAAAGTAAACACGTTTTTGGGCGGAGGCAGGTCCAGGGACAAGGAAAATTTGCGACCGGTCGCTACTTGCGTTGGGTCTGTCTCTATGGTAGCGGCCTGTCCGGCGGTTAACATGGTAGATGGCCTCGGGGGGAGCTCACAGTTGCTAAGATCCTCGAGGCAAAACTGATTGGGATCCTTCACGAGGTTACCGCCTGTTAACTGCCTGGTTCTACCGCTAGAAACAGGCAGAACGGAAACAATCAGTTGAGCCCATACTTTCATATCCCAACCCATCCTATCCCGTTTATCCCGTCTAATCAGCCGTAAGCGATGACATGGCATGTCGCAGCGGGCTTTCCATCCACAAAGAAGGATGGTTAGCGGTAAAATGCCATCCGCGTGTTTGTGCCGTGCGCGGGGACCCGTACGGGTGGAGAGGGAGGTCCTGGTAGCTGAGTCGACCAGCGATCGGGATAGTTACTGCTGGGAGACAACACTCTTCTTCGGCTCAGGATTCACCTCACACGGGCGGTCATGGTCTAGCCAGCCATGATCAATCGGCTGTCGTGTCCAGTCTGATGGCCACGGGCGAGTGTCCTGGAGTATGGGGTCTGTAGTCGGTGGAGCACGGGTTGCGAGTCGTCTGAGGAGATGACGAGTAACTCGGCACCGTGCGGACTCACAGACAACATACTCTTGGGGCGCTATATCAGATTGGTAGCCCTGATGCGTTAACGCATCCCCAGGGTGTGGGCTCCGTGGTGGGTGGGGAGCCAATCTGATGAAACAAGGAGAAAAAGGTCACATGGATCATAAAAAACCTATGACGAAGGAAGGAGAGAAAGCCGTACCCGCAAGGGATGAGGCCAAGGCGCATAGCGCAAATGCTGCACTGGCGGTACGCACTTCTGTCCCAGACAGAGGAGCGAGAGCGAGTAACAGCCGAGCAAGGGGGTCCGTATGGACGCAGAAGGCGCGTAGCGCATTTACAGGCAGAGGCCGTGGTGGAGCGGTCCAAACCGGAGGCACCGTCCGATCTTTTCCCCACGGGTCGAAAAGCGGACACGTCCAGCAGGCCCCCGCAAGGGGACCTGGTGGCGCAGGCGCCGGAGGGGAGGTCAGCGGAACTATGGCCATCTGCAATCGGTCCTCTTCCGAATCCTGCTGACGAGCCGGGCGCCGTCGATAGCGTGTCCGCACCCCAGGGTGCGGATGCGTGGTCCGGTGGAGGAGTCGTCGGAAGCAGGAGGCAGAAGAGGCGAGATAACGCCAAGGCAAGGGCTCACACACTGAGCGAGGGCACCCCCCAGGATACACCCACTTCGGGGCCAGGGATGGTGCAAAAGAAGAGGCAACTGGGAGCCAGTGGCGACTCTTCCCTGCTTGTCAGCGACTCCAAGCGAACGAAAGTCACAGCCTCGTTCGCTGAAGTGGCTGCAAGCGAGAGGATGGCCATCGTCCCGGAGGCCTTCCCGGCCGAGAAAATCGGGTTGGGGCATCTGGGCACCATCCAGGGGCTCATTCTGGAGCGTCTGGTTGATGCTACGGATCCCCTACCCCGAGTCACTCTCGGCAATGTAGTGGCGGGCGCTCTCCACGTCAATTGCCAAGGGAGAGAGTCCGTCACTCTGAGCCATGGCTCAGGTCGGCAATTGGAGGCGAGGAGATTGCGGGCCTGCGCCTGAAGGTCATGGACGCCAAGGATCTTCCAAAACCAGTCAAAATGGCATGGAAAACGAAGATAGTTGGCGGCCATAACGTAAAGTTGCTTCTCCGTGTGTTGCAAAGGTACAATCCTGCGCTGCACACGGAGGAGTGGAAGGTGGTAGACACCTTGACGTCGGACGTGAACACCAGGCGCATCATACTGATGGACCGGGTGTCGGCCGACGTCATCAAGGGAGCGGGCTACCACCTACACACGTGGATCGATCTGAGCTCCTTCAAGCTCCTAGAGGACGCGGAGGAGAGGGCGCTTGAGGGGGCTGAGGACGGCACTTGTGTGGGGACGGGCGCGGGGGGTCCGACGCCGGGGGAGGGCGCGGGGGGTCCGCCGCCTGGGGAGGCCGAGGAGGGCAAGGTGCCAACTGCCATTGGCAAGGAGGCTGAGGTGGCTGGGGCAGTCAAGGAGGAGGGGCAGTCGGAAGCGGAGGCCGGGGACAGGGCGGGCTCCAGTGACAGACTTGCCGAATCCCGCAGGGCCCGAGAGTCATCACCGCTATCGGGGATCGGCTCAGAGGACCTGCAGGGAATGGCGGAGCTGTACCTGGAGCCCTCCATGTCTCCCATGTCCTGCGACGAGACTGTCCAGGAAATGGCTGCTGATCTCAGCACACCAAAATATTAATAGCGCCAATGGCGGGTTTAAGGTGTGTACAAATTAACTTACAACACAACAAGGCGGCCACTGCCCTTCTGGCAAGGCAGCTAAAATGCGACAAGTTCGATATTGCTCTTATTCAAGAACCATATATATATAAAAGTGAAATAAGAGGCTTAGGTGGAACAGGGGGAACAATCGTTCACCTGTGTCCAGATAACAATAATATGAGGACATGTATATATGTCAAAAATGGCATCAATGCTATGCCTTTACATGCTTTCTGTTGCAGGAATCTCACCACGGTGATGATCCAAAAAAAGAGGGAGGGTAAGGAGCTCATTCTATCATCAGCCTACCTCCCCTACGAGGCGACGGATCCCATCACGCAACAACTGCGGGATCTTGTTGCATACGGCAGCCGGGCGAACACCAACCTGATAATCGGCTGCGACGCGAACGCTCACCATGTCATCTGGGGCAGCTCGGATGTCAATAGGAGGGGAGAGAAGGTACTGGATTTCCTGGTAAGCTCCTCTTTACAAGTACTGAATAAAGGCAATGAACCTAACTTCGTCAATTCTAGACGGGGGGAGGTTATTGATTTAACGTTGGCTACTAATAACTACTAGTAACAAAATCAACTCATGGCATGTATCTGATGACATATCTCTTTCGGACCACCGATATATATGCTTTAGGTACCAAACTAATATAAAAGCAAATACGGTACGTAAACGGAATCCTAGGAACACGGACTGGTCGGCCTTTAGAAGGGATCTAAAAGTGGACCTAGGAGACCCAAAAGGCAAGCTAAACTCTATTATAGACATAGAATTCGAAGCGGACAAAATAGTACAAGCCGTATATACGGCCTTCACTAATAACTGCCCGGAGAAGAAAACCCTGGCTAAAAAGTTACCATGGTGGACCCCAGAGATAGTTAAGCTCAGGAGGGAAACCAGGGCGATATTTAATGACGCAAAGTCATCTAATGACTTTGGGTACTATGCACAAAAACTCACAGAACTCAGCAAGGCTGTGAGGAAAGCCAAAAGGAGAGCGTGGAGGAACCACTGCGATCCGATTGAGTCAATACCAGAAGGAATGAGACTAACAAAGGCACTAGCAACCACAAAGTCGGTCCCGCTCACATCCATCAGGGACAATGACGGTAGAATGACGAAAACGGGGCTGGAGACCCTTAAGATAATGTGTAACACGCACTTCCCAGGCTCAGTAATACACGACAGCATAACAGACGATGGAGCAATTAGTGTGTTGGAACAAACCACAAGTACAACGAGACACAATTGGGACACGTCTAAAAAAGTAGTAGATCATAAAAAGATAAAGTGGGCACTTTCAACATTTCAACCTTACAAAGCCCCGGGGCCAGATGGAATCTACCCCATTCTACTCTTGTAGTAGAATGGGGTAGATTCCATCGGGCGCTAATGTACTAATCCCGCATCTGAGCAGATTGTACAGGGCGTGCTTGGCCTTCGCGCACGTACCGCGTGTGTGGAGGATGGTAAAAGTAACCCATCTACCCAAACCGGGTAAGGCGGATTACAGTGAAGCCAAATCGTATAGGCCGATAAGTTTATCGTCGTTTTTCCTCAAAACACTGGAGAAATTGGTAGATAGACACATAAGGGATGGCCCATTAAGGAGACATCCGCTGCACGAACTACAATGTGCATACCAGCCGGGGAAGTCAACGGAAACCGCACTTCACCTGGTAACAACCAGGGCTGAACAGGCTATAGAGAATAAGGAACTATGTCTGGCAGCTTTCTTGGACGTGGAGGGAGCGTTCGATCGTACCACGTATAAAGTTATCAGCGAAGCAGCTGCAAAACATGGTGTAGAGCCCACCCTATGTAAATGGATAGGCAATATGCTAAATGGCAGACTAATAAAGTCATCTCTCTTAGGGGATGAGATAATGGCCACGGCCACAAAGGGATGTCCACAGGGGGGGGTACTCTCACCAACTCTCTGGAGTCTGGTGGTGAACTCACTCCTGGTAGAACTCAATAAGGGTCCCATCCACACGGTGGGATATGCTGATGATCTAGTGATACTGGTTAATGGGAAGTTCCCAGGCACGGTATCAGAAATCATGAACAAGGCACTGCGGATAGTGGAGAAATGGTGCGACCTGCACCAACTATCCATTAATCCAGGCAAAACTGTGGTAATACCCTTTACTAGGAAAAGGACCCTTCCAGGCGTACAGACAGCAGTTAAAACTGTACGGGAGGGTACTAGAACTGTCCGATGATGTGAAATATCTAGGTGTTACACTGGATAAGGAACTGAATTGGAAGAAGCATACAGATCTTACCATCACAAAGGCACTGAGGGTATTTGGAATGTGTAGATCAGCGTATGGCAAAACATGGGGATTGAACCCAAAGGTACTTAAGTGGATCTACACTATGATGGTGAGGCCCATATTATTGTACGGCAGCCTGGTATGGTGGCCAAGGACTTTAATGAGCACATGCAGAGAGGCTCTGATGAAGGTGCAGAGATCGGCTTGCATGGCTATAACAGGGGCGTTTCGTACCACGCCTACAGCGGCGCTAGAAGTCCTTCTGGACCTACCGCCACTTCACTTGGTGATTAAGTCAGAGGCGCGGAAATCGCTCTACAGATTAAGAACTCTTGGACTGTGGAGCGACAACAAACCAAAGACTAAACACACAAACATGGAGACTGATGGTTTCTTAGACAGAATAACAAGCATGGGAAGTGACAAAATGCTACCCAAGTTTGTATTCCATAGGAACTACACAACAAAAGTTCCATCCAGGGCTGAATGGGCCGAAGGTCTAGAACCACCTAGGTCTGGTATCGAAGACAGTATATGGTACACGGACGGATCAAAAATGGGATCCGGTACGGGAGCAGGCATTTATGCGAATGACTACAGTAGTAGTGTAAGCATGGGTAGTTTGGCAACCGTCTTCCAGGCGGAGACATACGCTATAATTGCCTGTGCACAGGAGAATATAGACAGGCAAACCAGAGGGCAGACCATCTATATACTCAGTGACAGTCAAGCGGCCCTTAAAGCACTTACGGCGCCGAAAGTGGAATCTAGACTAGTCTATAACGGCGTCCAGGCACTGAACAAGCTTGGAAAGCATAATAAGGTGCAACTAGTTTGGATACCAGGGCACGAGGGCTTCATCGGCAACGAAAGAGCGGATGAGCTTGCAAGAGGGGGGTCTACAAATCACTTTGTAGGTCCAGAACCATGTGTGGGACTCTCGCAGGGAACCATAACTTGAGCCTTTAAAGCCCACGCCAAAACCAAACACCAACACGAGTGGAGGAATGAGGCGGGCTTAAGGCACTCTAAGCTCTTCATAGAAGGAGTGGACTCGGGCTGGACTAACAAACTCTGGAAATCCAGTAGGAAGCAGCTCAGAATCATATCTGGGGTGTTCACAGGTCACTTCGGGGTCAAGGATCTCTTGGCCAAGATGGGACTATCGGACAGTTTAGACTGTAGAATGTGTGGCGAGGAGGATGAGACTATGGAACATTTATTGTGTGAATATCATGCCCTTGCCAGACAAAGAATGAATTACTTCGGTAACGGTTATCTGCAACCAAAGGAATTCAAGGTACTTCCGCTGAGCTGCATCATCCGCTATGTGGAAATGATGGAGCGAAGTTGGGAGTAGACATAAGGAGAGGGCAAATGCACAAAAGATCCCACTGGGTCGAAGTGCATCCGAAAGGGCCCTCATCTAGATAAGATAAGATAAGATAAGATAAACACGTTTTTAGTGTCAAAAAGGCCAGCACTTACTTTCTACCAATAGAATTGAATACGAGTGGTCAATACCACTCGTTTTAAATTTTTATACCGCTATTTTAAAATAGCATGTCATAATTTTGTTAGTTTTCGAGTTAGTGTCGAAAGCTCGAAAATCAAAAATCGGTCCTCAGGACGAAACTATGAGGGTTCCGTTTTGGCTTCGGAAATCTAAAAAGTATCCATGTACTGTACAGACTGAACATTAGAGTTTCTTGAGTCTTCCTTTTCCGAGACTTGCTACTACATATCTACAGACGTGACTATATTGTACTTAACAATACGTAATTAAAAATGTAAATCACCCTAGACTCATGGAACATATGAGTGCATGTCGATAACCTAGTGCACATTCTCAAGTACTAATTACAGAAAGTTTGCCATTGGAAAATCAACTTTGTGCACTAAGTCCAAACGTACTTTTTACAACAACGTCACAAGTGTTTTTAGTTATTCTGCTTAATGTTGTACAGTCCGCCGGTCACGTATTGTGTGTCGGAATTTAATCGTGTTATCGAAGCGACTGTACCGTCTGCGGTGGAATTTATGGCCACATGCATAGGAATTCTTTGAAATACGAGTACTTGCCCAGTTCAAAGTTTAATTTCAGGAAAATTGTATTGTTACATTTCTATTAAGATGGAGCATGAGAGTTAAGGGGGTGAATTGGAAATTATCGCGTACTTTGAAAAATCTGACTAGATTAAGAAACAATAAGGTCTGATTTTCAGATATATACTATGATTGACCATATGATTGTTTATCTCATTTAATCGATACATTATTGTCTAAAATTTCTTCGATTGATAAAATATCCAAAGTTGGGTCTTTATTTTCCTTTTTGTACTCAGCCTACTCAAACGATAGTTACATTGTTTTACGACACAATCTCTTCTGAAATGTCACTCATTGTAATATAAATAAAACTTCACTAAGTTAGGTATTTATCGAAAATTGTCCCAAGAAGCCATTCCCGAAGAGTGTTGCATGTCTTTTTCTCGTGCGCGGAAGGCATAAGCGTATCTCTGTCAAAGGGGCGTAGTTAACTAGAACTAAGGCGTCCCCTTAAAAGCCTTTGTGTCTGTCTGGTGTCAGAGCTCGTTGAAGAATGGAGGCAATATCCAAACCGAATTTATGGGTATAGTTTGTTCCAGTTTAGAAACCAAATTAATGAAGGATTTCAAAACCTTTTTGTTTCTGATAGGAAAAGATGACAAAGAGACGTCATAAAACTGACCGAAATGTGGCAAGTGTACTGGAGTTGCTACTGTTTGTTCTGTCGTTGTACACTTTTCGTCATGTAAACCGGAAAAAAACTATAGGTACTTATCTTTCAAAGCAAGATACACCCTTAATTAGCACTAAAATTTCAGTTACGAAAATAGAACAAAAATTATATTTTAACGACGTTCGCCGAAACCATCTGCATATTTTATAGTTCTAGTTCCTTCCCTTTCCTATCCTATCCTTTTCCTATCCTTCCTATCCCTTTCTTCCATGAGAGGATGCCTGCGCCCAGAAGTGGGACGTATATAGGCTAATTTATTATTATAAGTAGTAACTATTAGAAGTGTTATTTTAATATTTTTTATACTCGTCGACCTTAATGTTTGAATTAAGACTTTGTACACCAAACTTAAATCACATACCTACTTTTTACTATGGAGCTCCCAACTCAACATTTCATAACTGTTGAGACAACTAAAATGAAATTGACCAATCACGTGGCGCCTTTACTGAACTATAATGTATTTGACCAATAGGACGCCGTCATGAGAAAGTCAAAAGGTAAATAGACATCAACGCACAAAAATGAAAAAGCGTTGGTTGCACTTCGTTTTCAATAGGTACCAAGTTTGTTTAATTTGTTCAGTTGACTCGTAGAAAAATTATTGTTCACAATCGTGTCATAATCAAGCTTTTTAATCTCTTACCTTACTTAGGCCAATCAGCAAGCTTCGTGGCCTAAACACGGTACTCGACTAAAAAGCTCTCTATTATAACACGATTGTGAAAAATACTAATAATTGTTTTGATGTAACTATTGATCGGATCCAATCATAACTATGAGTCCTAAAAGTGTAGAACCCGCGAGCAGATCGCTTATTAAAAAAAAAACAAGTAATTAAATTGAACCTACTCACAAAATTTCCGGAGAATAGGTTGAGAAAATGCAACCTGTAGAGGAACAGCCGGACATACGAATGATTTTTGGCTCAAGCTGAAACGAAAAACTTCGTTCGAATCGTTTGATCTTTCGATAATCAATACTGGCATGGTAATCAATACTATCGATGTCATGACCGTTCATAAGTAAAAATTAGTGAAATATCCAACAAATTAAATTAAGTATCTAATAGATAGTATTTTCAGCGGTTGTCAAATCTCACAGCCTTGACATGGTTCAAAGAGCTATTGCATAGACATCGGCAAATGTTAACGAAGAACAATTAACAGATTGCTTCGGGTAATTCACCGTCTGCCAACGACATCTGATTTATGAACTATTAAAGCGCTAACTGAAGTTTCCAAAAATGTAAGAGTCTGACTAGCGAGTCGTATCACAAGAAAAAATCGGCTTTGGAACAAGCATGACAAGTTAAAAACTGTAACCCGTCTACGGAACACTATAAAAAAACGGGAATTTTTCATAAAAAAGGTAGCCAATAGTAAAGTCACCATAATAACTAAACCATTGACTCATCATTTATCAAAATCGGTTCAGTTACTTAACACATTCACTGCCAAGAATCGCTACGCTCATAGCCGATCCCGTGGGTTTCTTCGTATCTTGGCGGGTTCCTGACACCGAAAGTGTTAAACGCTGCGGTGGGACACACGTACACACAAACATGAACTACAAAATCATATGCCTTCCTTTCGGCTCTGCTCTGCCATTAGTAAGGCGAAAAAATGCATTTGTCACGACTCGCTGACCGGACTCTACGTACCTTGACATTTGACACATAACCTCAAAAGCGAAAAACTGAAATTGATTTAGTAAAAATTAATGGTACCAATCTATATGATTGCTTACAACTGTTATTGACAGTTACATCTGGGGGCAATTATTTTGACAATGCAATATAGCAATTTCAAACTATTTTTACAGACCTCATAGATTGCATTGATCGTTTGCGCAATAAGAGCCCCACATTGTGCATTTCGATATGATACATTTTCAAGCAAAATCGACCACCCCTTTACCACGAAATTTCATTCACGTTCGAGATGACTGGGCATTGCGATTATTTGCTAATTTAAAAATAAAAGATGTTGTAAAACGGAACTTTGCCACAAAAATCCAATTTGATTGCATACAGTCCTACACTGTCAAATCGCATCTTGGATTTTATAACTTCTATTCTTTGGTTTTATACAAACAGCATTATCAAAAATACCTTAAAGATCTCGACAGCTGCCTAAAGTGAAAAATACAAGTTATAAAAAAGTGGATGTTTACTAGAAAATAAAATGCAGGTGAAGCATTAATTTATCTCACACAAAAGCCTCAAAAACAAAGGTTTTAAAATTGTGTGTCCATATATTTAACTCTATGGTTTACTAGAAAACGCCGACAAAGCGATTACCTTCCAATTCCGTATCGCCATATTGGGACCACCATTAAAAACTCACCAAAACAACAATTCACTTTAAATAAAATACCACGTAAGCTTGGACTTTAACCCTCTATGTTTAGGGTTCTAAATTCCACAGCTTTTAATTTCGAGAGCGTTATCTTTTCAATTGTACGAATACCAATTTGTCATGACATGGCGGAATACTTGCATGAACTCCCAACCCGTTCGTGCAACGTATTTAAATTTGAACTTTTGTGTTAGGGTGTTAAGGTTGATATTAGAATGATAACGTCGATTTAGATATGAAGTTTCGAAAGTAAGAACTCTACAGTCGGTTCAAAAGGTAACCTTTTGATAGAAATAGAATATCGAAGATTCCCAATTAGGAGCTTGTTTACAACGTAAATTAATTGGTGGTCTTCGTAACACGCAACTTCAGTTATGCTGTGCACCTTATATCAATGACATAAGGGTTATATTCCGATGGCAAGTTACCAGCTGTTTTACTTTGCTACTTTGACAATGCGCTATCATTTTCTTTAGAGTAGCAATTAAAGTTTGATGACGTTGTTAGATTGTGCAGTTTGTTTGAAATTGTCTATTGTTTAGCGAAAGTAAGTTGTCCGCTTTATTTTAATGCTCACTTTATTTAAGATTTCTCCAACGAATACTAGCGTAGAACAGAACTAGTTAAACTAAATTTAATATACTCAGGTACTTATTTAAGTGTAGTCAATTTTCATGCAGAACTATAAGGGCCTGTCGCCTATAAATTTTAACGCGTATGTATATCTATATATCTGTCTCTATGTTTCTTTTTCTATATTATAATTTACTAGCGACCCGCCCCGGCTTCGCACGGGTACTATATTATACATATAAGCCTTCCTCTTGAATCACTCTATCTATTCAAAAAACCGCATCAAAATCCGATAATGTTTTAAAGATCTAAGCAAACATATGAACCAGACAGCGGGAAGCGACTTTGTTTTATACTAAGTAGTGATAACTTATAGCCATGAGTGTATTTCTGGAACGTAATTTATTAGTCATAAGTATACTTATAATAAGTGTCTATAGACACTTATTTCCAGCCCAGTCCAGGTTGGCTCAGTTCGGGTTCCACAACCGAAACTACAACTACCAGACATTGCTCTGAATAATATAGGTAAGTATTAATTTTTGTTTTTAAGCAGTACCTAACCGCTCGGCCACGACTTTGGTCTTAAGCGACCTGCGACCAGCATTTTATCTGTTCATTGCGCGGTCGAGATGCGCAACGCACTGTGGTTAGTTGGGATCACGCGCAATGAACAGATAAAACGCTGGTCGCAGGTCGCTTAAGACCAAAGTCGTGGCCGAGCGGTAACGCTACTAACAAACATTATAAATTTTAAATCAAAGGAAAAACTGAAAAATGTAATGCGCATTGCTCAACAAAAAGTAGTAGTTAGTATGATTTGAGACGTTGGTGCCGTTAAGAAGCCTAAGTCTTCTGGTAGATGTCGCTACACGCCTCCCTAAGGCGTTTTATGAAGGATTTGGTGTCTGAACCAGATTGTTCCGATAGCTCAGTTGGTTAGTAGCGACGGGCCATGAATGCCTGTAGTCGCCGGTTCAAATCCGGCTCGGCGCATTACATTTTTAAATTTTTCCTTTGATTTAAAATTTATAGATAAGTATTGTCCTCATCATAATTTTCAGCCCGCGCAATCGCCCACTCATCGCGTACGCCACCCGTTTCGATCCTGAGCTATTTATGTACCATGTAGATATGTAAATTCTACATTGTACAAGACAATAACACTACTACTATCTCTGTAGTAGTGTTGTGTTCCTGGAGGTGAGCAAGGTCGCCAGAGCTCCCGAGGATGCGTTGTGCTGAGAGCGAGGGAACTTGTTCCTTCAGCTGTCAACACGGCGAACCGTCAAACATATCAAGGGTCGGCAACGCCCATGTTACTCCTTTGGAGTTGCATGCGTCTATAGGCTGCGTTGTCCGCTTACCATCAGGCGGGCCGTACGCTTGTTTGCCACCGTCGTTGTGTAAAAGAGAGACAAAAGGTAAAAATACATACAGCATAAGTATATTACGTACAAAGAGAACATAATATTATGAAACAAAATTTCCTTCGATCTTTACTGGAGCATTCAATGGAATGATCGCGAAAATGTTCATAGCGACGTATGGCGCTGTGCTCGTGGTACAGTTCCACAAATTAAAAACGTCCGTCATTTTCATTTCACAGTCCAATATCTCAAAAACCGCTGAACATATTTTCATGAAACATGGCTAGGAACACTCGGTATAAAATTATCTATGACACAAAAAAAAACCGCATTCGAATCGGTCCATCCGTTTGGGAGCTACGATACCACAAATACGCAGAAACAGAGACAGACTCCCTTCCTTTGCAGCGGGGATAAAAATACGGCGATTGCTGGATGTTCTGTTCCATGTGAATAATCAAGTTTATTAGCACCTTACGGATCAGTAACTTATTTAATCGTATGGAATACATTATTTTGGCCTTATAAAGTTTGTCACTCTTTAGTACCACCCAGGGGGCCCGTGCAGGGTTGTGGTAGGTAGCTCCTGCGGAGAGGAGTGACAGTTGTCCCCCCTTTGTCAAATGAGTGGGCAACTCGACTGTTAGAAGTTCTTAAGCCGCCCGGAGGCCTCTAACTCGGCTTGATATACTGGCATAAACAGCAGCCGGGATCAAGTGCTTAGCGTGCCTTCCAAAGCACGGAAGCGCTCATTTATATTAACCAATCAAAAATCAGGCGGTCACCCATCTAAAGACTGACCGCTGACATTTTTGCTTAACCTGAGTCATCGTTTCCGACTCGCAGGCGCCGCTAGGCTATGAGCGCATCATCATTAAAGGTCACAACTAATAAGAGGCACCCGGCACCCGACCCGCACCGCCTCGCCTCGAGCGGTTAGTATTTGTATATGGATTTGTATCAGCATGCGCTCACTACATCAACTCCGTAGTTAGTATAATTCTGAGGCGAGGCGGTGCGGGTCGGGTGCCGGTGGCTGTAATGTGCTTTGACCTTAACTCTGACCTCCTAACGCATAACTAATCCCAATCCGGGATCAAGATACTCAGGCACGGGCTGGCAATAAAAGTTAATCTTAATACTTGACAAGAACCATAATGCAGATACTGTTATGCAAGCACCATTTACGGGAAACCGTTGGCTTTAGCAGGTGCCAAACCAGTCGTGCGGCATTACTGCCCTGGCAGATGAAGGGTTAAAAAAAGAAATCTTTACTTTGTAAGGTGTCTCAGATGTTTTCTGCAAGCTTCACTTGTAACTACATATAAAAACTTGATGAGTTTGCAGATCGAAAGGCATAACTATGAGAAGACATAATAATGATTCTCTAAATATATGTTGTTTAGGTTAGCTTAGTAGGGACATAAATATGTTGCTACACCCTAGTAGGGTCCATGTCTGTACTGATTAGATTTTGTGAACACCTGTGAATACCATGGTTGCGTATCATGGTCGGCCTCATCACGCGATAAGTGACAAGATAGGAGCGTCGTCTCGTTCTATCGAACGATGCCAGCCAGTGACGGACACTCTATCCTGTTGTGATCCTGTCACTTATCGTGTGATAAGGCAGATCATCTGGGTCTGTTGACTATACGACAATCAGATTATAGGGTCCATATTGACTGCCATAAAATTCGTGATCCTAATTTTTTTTGTACTAACGTATTGTAGTCATAATCATCGCTAGTCCCAATTTTTTTCGTCCTAACTTTTTTGTTCCTAAATTTCTGTCACTATCATTGGAAGTCATAAGGATCAATTGTCCTAAAATTTTTCTTCCTAATTTCATTACTAAGAACTTGCTTGAAGTCATAATTTTGTTAATCATAACATTTTTCTTGATAAGTTCATAACGGACATACATCATAATTTTGTTAGTCCTAATGTCATAACTAAGAACATACTTTAACTCCTAATTTTGTTTTTCCTAATGAATAAAAGCTTTCGCTAAGTAAATTGAAAAAAAAAATCGGTTCTGGCGCTTCGCCGGCCGCTGCCGCGGCACGCTCGCTTCGCTCGCTCGGCTCGCGCGCGTAGGGTCGCAGTACAACTAACACTCCTCCTCGCTTCGCTCGTCGATGTACCTACACGGACCTGCCTTAGGCTACGTCCGCACGGACAGGCGGCTAGAGTCTGTAGAGTCGATGTAGAGCGAATATGTAGAATCAATGTAGAGTCTATATGTAGAGTCGATGTAGAGTTAACGTAGAGTCGATGTAGAGTCAATATGTAGAGTCCATGTAGAGTCGAAGTAGTCGATATGTAGAGTCGGTGTAGAGTCTATATGTAGAGTCGATGTAGAGTCAATGTAGAGTCGATATGTAGAGTCGATGTAGAGTCTATATGTAGAGTCGATGTAGAGTCAATGTAGAGTCGATGTGTCAATGTAGAGACGTCTAGCTAGAGTCTTGTGACCTCGTCTTGTACCTAGCGATAAAAAACTACACGTTTATTTACTTCAATAACGCCAAGTAACATTTATGATGAGAAATATTATGAAAAACAAAGTTAGGGGTCCATATTGGCTGCCATAAAATTCGTGATCCTAATTTTTTTTGTACTAACGTATTGTAGTCATAATCATCGCTAGTCCTAATTTCTTTCGTTCTAACTTTTTTGTTCCTAAATTTCTGTCACTATCATTGGAAGTCATAATGATCAGTTGTCCTAAAATTTTATTTCTTAATTTCATTACTAAGAACTTGCTTGAAGTCATAATTTTGTTAAACATAACATTTTTCTTCATAACGGACATACATCATAATTTTGTTAGTCCTAATATCATAACTAAGAACATACTTTAACTCCCAATTTTGTTTTTCCTAATGAATAAAGCTTTCGCTAAGTAAATTGAAAAAAATCGGTTCTGGCGCTTCGCCGGCCGCTGCCGCGGCACGCTCGCTTCGCTCGCTCGGCTCGCTTCGCTCGCTCGGCTCGCGCGCGTAGGGTCGCAGTACAACTAACACTCCTCCTCGCTTCGCTCGTCGTCGTACCTACAAGGACCTGCCTTAGGCTACGTCCGCACAGACAGGCGGCTAGAGTCTGTAGAGTCGATGTAGAGCGAATATGTGGAGTCTATGTAGAGTCTATATGTAGAGTTGATGTAGAGTTAATGTAGAGTTGATGTAGAGTCAATATGTAGAGTCGATGTAGAGTCAATGTAGAGTCGATGTGTGAATGTAGAGACGTCTAGCTAGAGTCTTGTGACCGCGTCTTTTACCTAGCGATAAAAAACCACACGTTTATTTACTTCGATAACGCCAAGTAACATTTATGATGAGAAATATTATGAAAAACAAATTTAGGATTAAAAAATGTATGACTAGTGTCATTATGAATTGAAATAAAACGGACAAGTGAGTGTTATGACGAAAAAAATTAGGAAAATAAAAATTAGGACCTGTGAAACTTATGATTACTGTCATTATGACTTCGAATGGTTATGACTTACGATCGTTAGGATCAAGAACTATTAGGACTAACGATTATTATGGCGTAAAATTTTATGACGAACATTTTCGGACTTCCAATAATAGGACTTAAAAAAATAGGTGAAACAAAGCGTCCCCCAAATTTAGGATTAAAAAATGTATGACTAGTGTCATTATGAATTGAAATAAAACGGGCAAGTGAGTGTTATGACGAAAAAAATTAGGAAAATTAAAATTAGGACCTGTGAAACTTATGATTACTGTCATTATGACTTCGAATGGTTATGACTTACGATCGTTAGGATCAAGAATTATTAGGACTAACGATTATTATGGCGTAAAATTTTAAGACGAACATTTTCGGACCTCCAATAATAGGACTTAAAAAAATAGGTGAAACAAAGCGCCCCCCAGATTAAAATCATGTTGAAACGCTTGCCGTTGAACGCTGACGCAGAACCCATAGCTACTTAATTAAGAGACAACAAGAGTTATATACAAGAAGAAAGAAGAAGACAGATATAGGTATAGGTTATACCTGAAACAATGACACATCGTTCAACTTATCTCCCGAGCCTTGAATACGTGTTCCAAAGATGGTGCTGGCCGCACAAATACCTACCTCACCAAGGTCGCAGTCGCAGCGCGCTTAGCATTCGATACCGTAAATTCGCAATGCGATATTTATCTTTTCTCCTCCTCTAACAACTATGAAGAAAGGGAGGGGGATAGTGGTTTCATACGGAGTCTGAATGACAATGAAGAGAAAAAAGTATTTCGTCTATTTACGAAAGCCTTATTTGATATTGATTGGTTGCTATTCGGAATGTGTCCTTTTGTCAGTCCATATTTTTAAGTGACACAGTAACGACACAGCCAGTAACCTAGTCACAAGGTATTTAGAAGGCTTTATAGTTCTGAGGACTGTAGAGTAGAACTCGCGAGCATTTTTTTTTCCATATTTCGAAAAAGTGAGTAACCAAAAAAAAAGGAATGTTGCGGAGATCCGCATCCGCAACCGCGGAAGCTCCGTATACATTACAACTAGGGATGCAACGATACCGATGCCGATAATCGTAAACCGCAGGTTATCGTTATTTTTCACGATCATCCGTATCGTAAAAAGTATTACGATTTATAACGATTCTTAAAACTAGTTTGATGAAAAAAAAATCGTGCAAAGGAATGCAAGACAGCATCGATGTTTGCGCTGGCAACACTAATGACAGTCATCTTTCACATTTTTGACGTTTGAGACTGACATTGACAATTAATTTGTGCACCCAATGTAGAGATGGATACAAACTATTCCAAGTTATTGGAGAAAAGATACCGTATTTCCTAACTTGAAAAAATTGGCCATAAGCTTTTGTGTTATTGTACAGTCGGCATCAAAAGTAGCTACGCAAAAGAAGACGTCAAGAGTCTTTATTACATCGGAATAAGAGCTTTTGTCGTCTTCGATTGCGTAGTCACTTTTGATGCCGACTATACAGTTAGCAGTACAATAACACAAAAGTTACAATAAAGAATCCTATCGCGACTATCTATTAACCCCATCATTACCAGCTAAGCAAATTACACGAATCTTTACCTTTTCAAAAATCTTTAAACAGTTACGTTGAACCGGTCCGCTTATTGTATTGAGATAACAATGAAACTTAAGCATAGTTATTAAATTGTTTATATATCAGAACATAGAGTACGAGTATATTCTATACAACTTTTTGTATAAGAATCGGTTCGATATTCGTTGCAAGAACGTACTGACTCGTTATGTATGTATGTATGTAAGCACGTTACAGTTTAAAGAATATTCATGTCGCATAATAGACCAAAGTACAAAGGCGAACTTATCCTTATAAGGGATTTCTTCCAGCTAACCTTTGAGCAATTGAGCTTTGAGTTTTGAGCGTTATAGTACTTGCTGTTAAAACTTGTAGTATGGGAACTAGACGACGACATACATACTTCTATAGACAAAATAAATACTTAAGATCAGGTTAACTCGAGGAATAAGTTCACCTTTTTAGTTGCCCTTTCCTTATGTAAATTTTACTTTTACTGTGGACAAGTACGAGTTTTACTACTACTACTTATTTGATCGGGATGGCATTCTCTAGCACCAACTAAGCCAAAAGTGTTTAGTGTTCGTCAAAAGTAAATGTAAATCAAATCCAATTTCATATCGTATTCTGAAGAGCCCCAGAAACGTTTAACGATGATGATTATTCTTAATAATGGGCAATGGTCTCATGACATATATCTTTATGGTTCCCAGTTACATAAATTTGAATACGATTTGGTTGGACATTCCGTCATAAAGCTGAGGTTTTCTGTTACCAGATACGAGTAAATTTATTATTTACTAGGCTCTGCCCACGACGTCGTCCGCGTGGAACTCGTTCATATCATAGCTCCATACAAACTTTCACCCCGCATTTCATCCGCTTAGGGGATGATTTCCGGGATAAAAACCAACCTTTGTCCTTCCCCGGGACTTTGACCGAAAGCATATTCATTCCAAATTCGTAATTCCGAAAATTATGTTTCGTAGAAGGAAGTGTTATTTTTTTAAGATCCTAATACCACGTATTTTGTTAGACATATTGGTAAACCCATTCCTTGCATGATGCCCTATCTCTTTAGCATGAAAGGAGTCCTATTTTTAGTTTTTTTCCGAAGTCTGTCACTGTTGTCTCCTGGCTTACAGGGACAGAGTAACAACAAGAAAAAGTTGATTGACCTATGTCATATTCCCTGAATAAACTGCCTTCATTTATTTTCCTTGACGTCGCCATTTAAACCGGGCGCAAGCATATGAACGCACAGCTAATTGCTATTGACGTATAATACACGAAGGGGCTACCATCTGGGTCAGAAGTAAGGCCGAGGGAATTGGTGCGTGACGTTAGATTTACATCTGAATGCTAGTCGCAACGGACACGCGGCAAGTGCGCGGACGCAGGTGATGGACTGAGTTCGTTATGCCGTGTAATTGGGGAATTCTCTTTTTCTGTTGTGAATATCCGAACGATCATCGTTTTTAACCTAGCAACACCAAATTGTCGTCGCTAATATTTCGTATTTATTTTGAATATACCAAGTTATATGAATTGAGTACTTTTTGTAGAAAGGCGCCCCGGCGGATCCCTTTCCGATTCTCAACAGTTATTCCTTAGAAGGTTTAAAATATTGCAACTTATATGTCCGCTATGTGAGCAGTACTGTCGGTCACCTAAGAAATGAGTAGGTAAATTATAAGTAGGTACTTACACCAATTTGATAGAGAACATGTTGATGTTTTGAATTTTCGGTATACCCCGAATCATTTGGCAATTCTGCGAATGCAAGGATCCATTTGGCTGTTCCAAACTTTTATGAAAACATTTGGGGGTTGAAGTTGCAATTACCCATCGCTACCCTACACGTGACCCCTGGGTGGTGCTAAAAGTGTAAGAACCTGGCAACCATACTGTCTTTTCCAAGATCTCACGGTTCTAAATACTGATTTGCCATACGATAAATGAAAACATTGTTTAGAGCTGTTTGGCCCATACAACATTTTAAGATAAACATATTCAAGTATTGACCAAAAAAACGATATCTTAACAAAATTTTGACTGTATTTTTCATAGACACAGTCTTTTTGTATACCTACGTTACGTACGCAATTGTCAATTCAAACGTATTCACATATTTCTGGATATTGGATATATACAGGAACAATTGATGAATGAAATTGAAGACTCGTTTCACCTACTTGTAAAAGTAGATCACTTACTCAAGCCAAGTCAGCGTAGCATTCTACGCTACGTATGAATCATACATATTTGAATAATAGTTACCCAACTTATCTACTACCTATACAAATAAATTTAAATGGCACAATGAGTGACATCATTTAAAGAACCAACTCGTGCGAAGATAATTTAAATATTTGATATTTATGGAGTACCTAAATGTTTCATCAGAATATTGCTAATTCACAAGACAAAAAATTACAGCAATGCTAAAACTAGTTCCCAATATTTTGCAAATCTGCTAATGCTAATTTCATGTCCTTTTGCATGCAAATCAGTTTTATAATAGATTTATTGCCGATGCCATCTAACGGCCAAACTGGATACATTTTTATGCAAAAATGCCCCAGCAAGGTACTAATGTCTAGAGACCAGCTTTTAAGAAATACTCAACCTGCGGCTAGCTTTCGTGAGTGGCCTGCCATCCACCATGCCATCATAAACCTATTTTATTATTTTATTTAAGTATTTATAATTTAATCATTACTTATTTATAAATATCTGCGAGTAGCTGTCTATCTATATCATGAACATGAACAAAAACAAAACGACGTACGTACGACGACGACGAACGTGGGCGTGGTCGACTCGAATCAAGGCATCCCCTTAAGCTGTCAACAGCAAACTCTCATAAAGACACCTTTAAAGGTATTCCAGGTTGAGAGACTCAGTAACTTGCAAGTAAGCAGCTCGTATGTTTGTTTGCCACTCAAAAATAGCATCCATGATTTGTTAAAAAGTTAGCGAGTGCCATTTTTTGGTACAACATTATGCACTAATCGTCGTGGTCAACGTAAAAATACATTTACACTGTTGCACGTTATCCCGTCCAGGCAAGGTCGAAAATTGCTTACATATATTAGAAGACAGTCGGTTAATAACTCCATCTTAGAATGATGTAACCGCACAATATAAGCGTGGCGAATGACTCACGGTTCATCGGCTATCCTATAAAAACCGTAACATCTCTGCCATCCTTATTTCCATGGCGACAGAGTCGATATTTCTCAGTTACGCGACTGATCTTATTTCGGATTTCATTTTCATAGGCATAATAGAATTTCAAAAAAATGTTGTATGTACGCAGCGAATGAAAAAACCATAGAAGTGTAAGTGTAAGTAGCGCGGCAAAATCTGTATTGCTTAGAATTTTCAGGGCATTCTCTACAATTCTCTTGTTGTTGCCTAAATATGGACACATTTTTTTTATTAAGGCAACAAACAGTCAAATACAAAAAATAAAGTTTACAATTTGTTGAATAAGAGACTTTGAGTGCCATATCATAAAATGACTTAAATATTTTAACTTAATCTAGCTTAGGGGCGGTAAGAAGCGAAAGCCACTCGCAAATCGAGTGCATTTTTGGCTAATTTTTTGTCGCAAAGGGAAAAGTTCAATGTGTTGTGTGTGTGTGTGTGTGTGTTCTTTTAAGTCCGTATTGCGTAACGTTCTCACGGCTGACGCGATGTCATAGGTCCATCTCGTTTGACATCATCCCCGCTATTCTATAACTTCGATACACATTACATCGATACATATAAATATAGAAAAAAAAGCGACAAAAGACGAAAAAAAAAGTTCTCTGCTTTTTTAAATTTTAATTTCTAACATCTAATTTATTACGTTCCGGTCTAGTTATGGCTGATAGCAAGCATTCAAATCTTTAAATTAAGACCCAAGTCCCAAAAGCTTCAAACGTATATGGGTATTTAATATACATATTCAAGGTGTGACACATTTCGTCTGGTGGATATTGATCCACACACTGACACTTCAAACAAAGCATTACAATTTACAAAGTACCTATTTAACTAAAACTGTACCTACAAATTCATATCTGCAACCGCACAGCCCTGTAATAAATACGTACTTTAAAATGAACAATTAATCACTTTACAATTCCACCTAATTAACATGACTAAAAGTCGCATTCAAACCGCAGAGACCTGGGTTCAATAGATACACAGCGAACAAAAGCGAACCGCAAATCTGCATAGTTCAGATAGCCGGGGTCAACGCACTCGCACCGGACGGTCGTATCAGGCGTGATAGCCCACAGGTCAGGGTATCACTATTTCAGAACTACTTTGTGTACTGTTTACTGGGCGAAGAAATAACATGTTTATACAGAACTACAAATCGCGAAAACCACCAGAAAGGGTCTCCTAGTAATTGTTTACCTTTTCCTTCGCGGATTGATCGATCTATGGGTCCTAATGTGACACACACACTGCAATTTTCTGTAAGTACATTCCAGGGCAACAATGGTTCCGGTCTTTGTTTTTCGGTCCAATAATATAATACGTTAGATTGTTAATGTCAAATGAAATTAATGAGATATTTAATCTTCAGTTTTGTGAGTAACACAAACGAATGTTCGTAAAAAGCGAGTGAAACTATAAGATAAACAATTATAATATAAGTGTACCTAAACTAAGATTACTGTGGAACTGTCGGGTGAATCGCTTTCAAGACCTGCATATTAGACCAAGAAATAAAGCGTAACCTAGACATAATTCGATAACTGTAATTTTCTTTTTCTATGTTATAAAGTATGGTTAGTTACAGTTAAAATAAAACGAATTAAACATTTTAAGGCTGCGCGTCATTATAAAAAAAACGAAATACTAGATTTTAAACATATTTTGATTTTATAAGTACATCATAATAAATAACTTTGTAAAGGTACCTGTATTATGATATGACGCTTGCATTCCAGTTAAAGAACACTAAATTAAACTAATTCATCAATTGGGACTATCATTAATAAAGAAGGTTCAGTAAGTGACACATTTTCTGGCAAATCTTACCAGAAATAATAGATAACTGTAATTCAACAACTTATTCTGAATAGAATATAATGTATGTTGATAAATTATCAAAAATTAAACTGATTCTCTTTGCGTTTATGCAAAATCTCAAATATTGGTCATTTTTGGAAAACCAAAATACATAACTACTTCAAAAGTGTTTAGTTTATGCCATTAATATATTATTAGTACTATAAGAAACAACTTAAGCAAAAAAAAACCACGTTAAACTAATAAATTGATTTTTTTTCTTACTTACGTTTCAATATGAACGTTATTTCTTGCACCATAAGGTCGTCATTTCTTTGTGCCTCAACTCCCGACCGTGCTGTCGCGAGTCGTGGCTCGCGAGCGATTCTAGTACCTATTCATCTCGGCAACCTATCAATTTCAAAATAATTTTCCTAGAAAGTTTTTATAAATTTCTACATTAGAGATTTTTTTCATATTTTTAAAACTTATGGTTCAAAAGTTAGAGGGGGGGGGGACACATTTTTTTTAAATTCTGGAGCGATTATATTAGCGTGTATTTTCAATTTGTTAAGCGTGCCATTAACATGTTTAATTTTGATGAAAACATGATAATAGTACACAAAAAGCTATCATTAAACAAAGATTTCACGGTTACGATTTTTAACTACTGAGAAATATAGTATTATTGAAACCGTTAATTTAAATGTTTAGTTTTAGACTTAAATATCTAAAAAGACGCAATATAGCCTAAACAGATACAAAAATCATGGTTATTATTTTGGCTTATCTAGATATTGAGGTCAGATGAAAACTCTGAAAAATAACGTAGATGCAAATGTTGTTTCAGTTTAATTTTGCTATTAAGTTATCGCATTCGAATGCACCACAAAATTATACTAACAAGGTATTTGGTTACCTATTTTCCTTTTAGGACAAAGTTAGGAAGTGTACGATATTCATGTTTTTTTTTTAAATACAGTTACGACCGCGGATTTTTTACATAATATATCTAATTTATATTTGGTACTTAATAATAATATCCAATAAAATAATAAAAACAACGAGTTATCGAATTATGTCTAGGTTACGCTTTATTTCTTGGTCTATATTTTGATAACCACACTAAGTATATTGGAAAAGACATGGCGTACAAGATGTCAGACAAGTCTAACTTTCAACGCTCTTTTCATTTGCGACTGGAGTTTAAAAAATAGCTGTTAAGTACGTTGTAGAAACTATCGTGACCCGTATCTCTTCACAGGTCATTAATTCTTTGGCTTGCTAGCTAAAGTTGGCTGCACGTTGTTACCTAGGTATGTCGTCTCGATAATGCCGTGAACCTAATATGCGGTTCAAACCACTTCTGAGACTCATAATGCAGCAATAATATGTCGCTACGACTTTTTTGAATCGACTCGAATTCCATTTGGTCTGGGGATAGTTGAGGGCGTGGCCAATTTGTTATTCCGAACGAATACTTGTTGTTGAGCGAGACCTAGCCGATAAAAAATTGGCGCCAGTTAGTACTTTGTTTGATCTTGATTTGTCTACGTTATTTACGACTTCGTTATTATCTGTACCGATATTTATAAGTATTTATTTATACACATTAACACTAACAGATAAACCTTACGTGCATAATTTATAATTTGTACATTTCATTTACATTCATTAATAATTACACATTTTATTGAATATAATAATATTGCTAACATTTATTAAATAGGTGAATTACATAAAAAATACACATTATTGGAGATACGTTTATACACATTAATTATTTATTACATTACTATTGGTTATAATTATTTTATAGTTACATTAATATTACAGACCATTGCTCACTTCATTTGAATCTAAAACTATTGTGTTTGTGACGATCGGAGAATACCTAATCAGAGATTTAAAACCGATGCAGTCACCTGTACTTATACTCCGTCATCGTCTGACTCACTATCTCATGTTTATCTTACGGCGTATGCATATGGGAAGCTAAACACACGCATGATCTTATAGAACCACATCAATGATCGCAGCTTGATAACTCAATGACCTAACTGTCAAAAACGTACGTTCAAGAATGGGCTCTCGCTTGTGAGAGCTAAGGTTGCAAAGACATTCTACTAAAAGGAGTAAAGTCGTTATAGGGTTATGCTCGTGATGTGTGCATTGCGCTGCGTCAAAGGGCACGCATGCCTGCGCTTGGGCATGGTCCATATCCGTCAGGAGTGGGGGGAGGGGAGGACTTGTTCCGGCAAGCCGAGACTTGCATTCTTTTGCTCATTTTGTAGTGTCAACGCGTTTATAACGGCTACTGCTTACTTAGTGGATTGTGTTATGAGCGTAACGTGTTGTGACTTGTTTGAGTGTATGATTCATGGCATATTGATAGTGTGCTAGTCATAATCGTTAACTTCTTTTGTTATGTTTTCGAGCGTGTCAATCAGTGAATGATTCAACTTAAATACTAACTTGAGTCATGAAAATTGCCTTCTAAGATGTTCATTTTATACAAATAATTGGGGGTCGAAGTTGCACCACGTCCGTAGGAAATACCCATCGCTACCCTACACGTGACCCCTGGGTGGTGCTAAAAGTGCAACAACCTGGCAACCGTACTGTCTTTTCCAAGATCTCACGGTTCTAAATACTGATTTGCCATACGATAAATAATAAATATACAAATAATATAAAATAACGGGCCTGAATCACAAGGTGCTTGATGTTACTACTGGGAAGTTACTTTGCAGATCAGACGGATGAGATTATGGAACGACTTCGGTAACCTACTGACAATCTGGCCGGACAATACCACCTACTTTACCGGAAATATCGGCGTCTTGCTTTTACTTCCATGCTAGAACAAGACGCCCAAAGTTGCAGGCCACTCATTCCCAAAAAAGTATAGGTCCTCGAGGAGCCCCATCAGATCAGCCGAAAGACGTACACTGCTGGACATAGGCCTCCCCCAAAGAGTATCAAAGTGACCGATCCCTCGCCACCCGCATACAGCGGACTCCCGCAACCTTTACCAGGTCATCAGTCCACCTTGTCGGAGGCCTACCCACGCTGCGCCTTCCGGTGCGTGGTCGCTACTCGAGAACCTTTCCGCCCCAACGGCCATCGGTTCCACGTGCTATGTGCCCCGCCCACTGTCACTTAAATTTAGCGATCCGGAGGGCTATATCGGTTACCTTGGTTCTGCTGCGGATAGCCTCATTTCTGATGCGATCACGCAGAGAAACTCCCAACATGGCCCTGTCCATTGCCCTTTGGGTGAATTTAAGCCTTCTTCTGAGGCCCATAGTAAGCGACCACGTGTCAGTGCCATATGTCATCACTGGCAACACACACTGGTCAAAGACTCCCCCCACTGGTCAAAGAGCCCCATGAGTAGGTAATGACAGATAATCTGACAGACAACAGCTGAGTGCAGAAATAAAATCATTCATTCAAATTAATCAAAGGTTTCCCTTCAGTGGAAAACTTAAAGGTTTTGTACTGTCCATTCGGCATTCCCATGCTATACAGTTAGCAAATTCTGATATCAAGAAATTATAAAAAACACAAGCTAATGCAAGAATACAATTTCAGACGTAATTTTGTAAGCAGGCCACTTCACCAATGGCCGCCATGCTAATATGTGCTTACACAAAACTGGTTCCAACTGCTCGAGTTCCTTCAGAGTTGAAAGCCTTTCTCCAGTGATCTACTCACTTAGGAAACAGCATTTACTCTCGAAACCTCACATGTCCGTTAAGTTCCAATTGCAAAATGAACCTATTGCCGATCTAGATAAAGTTCACATTGAAATTAATGAAATAAGCAGAAATGATGTAAATAAAGCAAGAGCTCGACCTACCAACGCGCAAAAAAACAGGTCGTACTTGCATTCAATTGGTTCGTTAAATGAACGTGGCGAATTCGTTCAGTTTTTAACAGCCGTTTGGTTTCACTTAGAAATGGTTTGTTTGCAAAAACTTTGAGAAATAATTATCGTGTACTGCAACATATATCCCACTAGTATTTGCCCGCGTCTTCGTCCGCGTGAACTCACGTATCAACTGCCATCCCCAATTCTATCCCTTTAGAGGATGATTGTGGGAATAAGAAGTAGCCTATGTTTTAATCTAGGTTATAACGTATCTCCTTGCCAAAGTTCATCTCAATCCGATCAGCCGTTTTAGCGTGATCGAGTAGCACACATCCCATCAAAAACATTCTGTAAAAAACTAGCCAAGTCTCGATGGAGATGCTTGTTTATCTCTAAAAAGTAATGAAATCTAGACAAAGTCGTACCAAGTCTCAGGCATTCTTATTATTCTTTATTTGCAAGCATCTCCATCGAGACTTGGCTAGTTTTTTGCAGAATGTTTTTGATGGGATTTCACTTCTTTTTGTAGAAACGTGGGCTTTTTAAAGAATAATAAGAAAGCCTGAGACTTGGCACGACTTTGTCTCATAGTTTGGTTGGGCTCTTGTGTTTTCTAATCAGGGTCCACAGGTACTCCAGATCTTCGATTATCCTAGTTTTTATAGTTCTCCCTTTATGTGGCCATTAAACCCTAACTCTGTACCAAATTTCAGCTCTCTGAGTTTATGAGAAATACTAGTTCTATTTTTATGATCATGAGTGAGTGTCATAAATGCGACACTTTGCTTTCGCTTAACTTCGGAACTAAATGACCTACAGACTTGAAATTTTGGATTTTAAGTATATGATTATAGCTTGCTGGGTGATGAAAAATTCTGCGTTCTGGTCTTATCCAGAGGTTCTCAAATAGGGGCCTAGCTGAAAATGCGGCGAAATGGTTTCAGTAAAGGATGGTACGGCAGTGTTTGCTTCGCGCTCGACTTGGCGGGGGCACTGCCGTGCCCCCAGATCTAAACTTTTGCATAAGTAGTAGGATGTTGCTACGAAACTATTTTTGGTCTCCCGTATACCCTTCGTTAATATGAATATAGCATGAATTGGAAAGCAGGAAGGATATTTTTGAGTATAACTATGGGGAAAATGGAAAATTGTGAGAGGTGTTCCCTGAATTTTCTTCTAAAATCTACAGAATAAGGAAAATTCTGTCTGTAGAATGGACTTTCTGGATAGACAATAGCCACATGTTATAATTTAACTCGCGGTTTCGCTTGCGTTTTTCTAATACCCGGGCGGAGCCACGGGGAACTAGTAAAAATGAAATAAATAATGTACATATCATGAAACGGAGTGACTCGCTCACTTCCCTAAGTCGAATATCGCAGTGACAGAGGGGCTACCGCGAAACGAAAACGAACTTCGTTCGTGTATCTCCCTCTCTATCGCTCGAACTTGCAAGTGTGACAGAAACGGAGATACACAAACGAATTTCGTTTACATTTCGCGGTAGCCCCTCAGGTTTCGAAACAATACGTGGTCTTTATTCGTGAGCACTCGCGATTATTAGGGTTGCCAACCGTACTATATTATATAGTATTGTTCTATATTTTGACTCTTTGTATTTGATACATACTGTTGAAGAAATATATAGTACGCGAAAATACTATATTTAGGGGGACCTAGGAAGTGCTTCAAACTGCCAAGTTTTTTACTAAATAGCAACATGGCCCAGCCAAGTACTATATTTTTTACAGTACTATATTTTTGTCGTTTTTTTCTGGAAAATACTATATCTCACCCAAAAATAGTTGGCAATCCTACTCGCGATGCCGGCGCTGTGAGTGACCTGTTTCATTGTACTTATTTTAAATTGTCTGAGATTCAGTTTTCTATATAAAATAAATAATGAATGAGAAACCAAATACACATTTATAATCGCTGTCGTCAAAATCACGTGTCAGACAACAGACACCAACTGACCCAAAACTGTCACTGACTTTACTATCTTATCATAATAAAGCATTATTTGTACTGAACCGTATTTTACACTGTTAAGGGTTATTTTGCTATGTTTTATAAAAAATCGGACGGAAATAGTTCTGATAAGATACTCACAAATCGTCACTACAAGCAATACGCTACATTAACCATTGTAGATCTTAGTTCAATGGAATAAAGTTCACAAATTGTCAATTGACTTGTGGATTCATTAGCCAACCAATAAGAGTGGTCTACCAATTTCAACCTTAACTTACTATCAGTAGAGTCGAAAAGAGGTAGTTATCTTTCTGGGCTTACTATTAACAAAAAAGTTTGTTTCAAGTACTTTTCCGTTTGTATTTATTTAGCGAAATACTATCGGTGCGGGGAAAATTTTATCTGGCGATATGATTATAAGATTATGTTGGTATGCGAGTTCACTATTAGACGAGTTAGGCCTTAAAACAATCGTCCGCCCGGCTATATACGTTCATTATGTTAATAACTACGCATATTAAATGAGATAGTCTCTATTATGAATGCCCGTCTGCGTGATGTCTGTCATATTTTCATGATTAAACCGCTGAACCGATTTGTACCTACATAAAAGTTGTGATACTTAGAAGTGGTTTTAATTTAACGTCGAACAAAATAGTTGTTTTCCCACAGAACATCACTGCGGGGAAGATTGCATTCGCATTGTAATAACAAATTTTATGCGAACGAATTAAGTCTCGGGCCAAAACATTTTGTTAACAATTAGTGGTGATTATAATTACGTGCAATTATTCCGGTAATTCGCCTTCGAGCGACATTATTAATTTGATATCTTATACTATAACACCAAAACCACATAAATCAATAACAAATTAATGTTACAAAACAGTGTAATCATAGTCAAACAAGATGTATTAATTTCACGTGTGTTTAATATTAACTTTGTAATTAAATTAATTATTGGTAAATTACTTGACTTGATTCAAAGTGATTAAGAAAGGTTATTGACGGTGAAATGGCGTCGGGTAACATTGAAATGGCGGGTAGCGCAGGACCGGTCAACTGTGGCACTCTTTGGGGGATGCCTATGTCGTATGATGATGATGATGAACTTTGAAATGGCAAGACCGCAGGATAATCAGGTAAGTTTTTGAACACAAGGACATATTTAGATCTGAGATACCTACTCGAACGAAGTTCGTTTTCACTTCGCGGTAGCCCCTCAGATATGTAGTGCGATTGGCAATGAAATATCAATGGTCAACACAGATAACATCACACATAACGGGGTCCTAATGTAAAAGTTAAAACCAGCAGCAGACGACGTGCTGTCGCGGCGAAACTATCTACTGCACGTCTATCATGACGGCCGCGACATACTCTCGATTTTTCTCGCTCTATCCTTCTCTCTTTTATTAGAACACTTAGAACAAGAGGTATATAGTGCGAGAAAAATAGAGAGTATGCCGCGGCCGTCATGATAGACGTGCTGGTTTCTATGTATTCTATGAAATATCTTTCGTAGACACGTAGCTGAGCGTCACCGTGATTGAAATAAATGGAAACCAGCCGTGTCGCCGCGACACGTTACGTCGTCTGCTGCAGCCCCCCCTATTCTGTAACTTGTTTAAAACTCACCTCAACCTCAAATGTATCGTGACACGCAATGCGTAGTAGGGTAGACTGGGTACGGTTGTGCCAGGTTACGGTAGTGACAGTCTTCGTACTAGCGAAACTATACGTAATGCGGGCAAGGGTTCTAAGGGAGAGAGAACCGGCATGCAAGTCTGAACGCGTTCCCCGGTATTGTGTCACCCAGCGCGCGGTGTTAACGTAAGCAGGGGCCCACATTGCTTTTCAACAGTCAAAAGTACGTTGTTTTGTTCGTTTAATTTTAATAATCACTGTTATTTGTATACAGATAGATTACCTCGGATTTTTTTTTGTTATAAGTTGAACATTAGTAGTTAATTACGGGTGGTTACTTTTTACGTAGATTATTTGGCAAAGTCATGGCGAATTTTTGTTTTCGAAAGTATGCGTCGGGTACGGTTGTGACAAATTTTGTGGGTACGGTTGTGACATATATTTTCTTGTTGTTTTGCTTTTAGATACCCAGAAAACGCCTGCGGAATACCGAAAGAGCGCGGTGTAATAAATGTCTGATCTGGTAAATGTGAAGATGCTTATGAAGACGTGAAAGCGAGACTTCTTTAAATTTTTGTAATTTATTGTTTTATTAATTATTAATTAAATAATAAATAATTTAATGAACTTTCTATACGAAATATTATGAAGATTATGTTGTGTTATGGTCATATTTCTAACAGTAAAAGTCATTTTAAACATTTTGTTGTATTTTTGTTCCTGTCACTACCGACCTCAACCACTGTCACAACCGTCCTTGGGGTGTGGCCGGTTGTGACACTTTCCTTTTTTTTTTCATTTGATCGCTATGACTAATACAGCGTATTTAGAGAAACTATTTAAGTATATTTACGTAGAAAAATGTACAAATTAAGAGTCAAGTTACTTTTCTCCCGGCTAACGAGTAAATTAACAAAATTAGTGGCGATCAAACCAAAATTGTCACAACTGTACCCAGTCTACCCTAACTAACTAAGCGTAGGTAGAGGTCTAGCTTCGTGAGGGATGACCGGCGGGGTGAGCCGCATTAGCGCGTAGCGAATAACAGCCGTGGTGTCTGATGCAGTCGGGTTCCAACTTGTACCTTTAAGCCCTAAAAAGTTTCGAATCAAACGATATACCTCATTTACTCGTACATACCATACTCGAGCTCGCGCTGCCCGTCCTTTGACTTCCGCACGAAAAACCGACAATCGAGGAAGCGTTGGGCAGCGGCAGCGGCATGACGAGATTGACAAGTGGCAGCGCGAGTGACCCATTTAAGGCCTCCACCCACCGGACGCGTGTGCTGCGCGGCGCGTGTGCTGCGCGGCACACGCGCAGCTGCAGCGCAGCACACGCGCAAGTTGTAAAGCATTGAAACTACACTTCAAACACACATCGAACGCGGCACACGCGCAGCACCCGCGCAGCTGCAGCGCAGCACACGCGTCCGGTGGGTGGAGGCCTTTACATTCTCGCGTTGCCCACTTCCCTGCTCACTTCGGCTGAGTGTAAATGAGGTAAAACATACGCCTCAACTAGATCAGAGATGGGCAAAATTTATTCGAATGACGAATAACGATTGAGAATAACAGAATTATTCGCGAATGACGAATACATTTATCGAATGATTATTCTTATTCGAAATTAGGCAAATAAATTATTCGCGAATTAATTATTCCACGAATGATTTATTCGCGAATAAAATACTCCACGAATAATTTATTCGTGAATAATATTGTCGAATAATTAGCTAATAAAATAACTACCTTCGTGCCTCGTTACATGTATTTACAAAAAAAGATATATCTCAATCATTTCAAATCTGTCTTTATAGATACATATATTTGGTATCTCAGAAAAGTTCGAAAAACTTAACTGACGTGTCGGCGGTGTGTGTTACCACACACACATTCAACAAAACATATTTATTTATTTATTTATTTATTTATTGATACATTGAAAACCAACAGCGCAACATATTTCTAGATACCATAATAAAACCATATAGCCAATTACAGGGTTTCACTTATAGAAATAAACTAACAAAGAAATCTGAAGCCAAACTTAAACTTAGCATACATTACGCACAGTAACCAATCGCGCACTACCTAATACGCGGAATATACAAGAATAAGGTAGTTAATGAATTAGGCTACTATAAACTCTAATAACCCGAGCCTACACCTGAGTATCACACATGAAGAAACTTATCAGTTTAGATTTTATTGCCTGTATGCTATCACAGAATATGTCTATATCTAATTGATCTACAACTTTGTTTAAACTCCTGCCTGCTCTGCACAAGAAACTATTCATTCTATATTTAGTGGAAACATGGAATATGCTAATAGGACGAAAACGGCGGAAACTTCTTATGGGAGTATTAAAAGTATAGTTAGTAAGTATATTCAGCTTAAACAAATTGATGAAATAATTTTAAAAATTATGGAAACGATGAACTGAACATTTGTGTAATGGATCATTCGTGGTATTTATTCGAATAAAGTAACGAATGAATCATTTATTATTTGAAAATGCTACCAAATTATTTATTCGCGAATAAATCATTCGCGAATATTTTTTTAACGAATGATTGTTTATTCGAATAATTATTTAAATAAAATATTATTCGAATAATGCCCAACTCTGAACTAGATGCATTATAAAATGTATAAACCAAGTAGCAGTTGTCAGCTTGTTGTAACAATAACTAAATAGTCAATAGTTAAATATGCACAGACAACCGGATAGACGTCCTGTCACCGAGGTAACTGTGCAACCGCAGCGGAGGACGTATCCTGTGATTTATGTTATTTTGAATAAATTATTTTAAGGTAAAAAAAAGTTCAGACATTTCGATAAACTTACATTACTACAGTGAACAGTGAAATAGAGATCATCATCCTCCTAGCATTTTTCTCGAGAGGCACCCAGTCCCAAGATTTGGCGTAGACTCGTTTTACGAAAACGACTGCCATCTGACCTTCTAGCCCAGAGGGAAAACTAGACCTTATTATTGATTAGTGAACGAATAAAAACATCAAAAGTAATCTGTGAAGATGATAAGATGGCAAGTGACCAGTCGCCACCGTAGCCTGAACCTAGCATCTGGAAACGTCGAGCATTAGTGGATTGGAAGGCAAAAATCGTTGGCATCGCAAGAACATGTACCTAAATTATTTTAAGGCTCGGTCAAACACAGGGCGCGACGCAGCGCCGCGGTCGCGCGGCGCGACCGCGGCGGCATTAATTATAACTAACAGGTTAGGAATTACATGCTAACAGGTTAGCGACGTCAAACAGACTGCGTCCCGCCGGCATCGCGCCCCGCGCCGCTCTGCCCCTTGCGTCCACTCGGCGCGAGCGCAGCGCAGCGCGGCGCGGACGCGCGGGCACGCTGCGCCGCGCTGGGTCACATCAAGGAATGAGCGACCCTCCGCACGCGCATGCTATATCCGGGCGCGAGTCACGCCCGCATCGCGCCGCATTCGCGCGCGCGATGAGGGCGTGTTGAGAGCGCGAGGCCGGCGCGATCCACGCGCGCCCTGTTTGACCAGTCATCGCGCCGGCGCGGCATCACGCGGCGCGGACGTCGCGCTGCGTCGCGCCCTGTGTTTGACCGAGCCTTAAAAGGACTTACCTAAGGCCGAAACGCACTGACAGCGGTGGCGGAGCGGCGCGGAGGCGGTACAGGTTGTAATGTTCGAGCTATACGAATACTGAATTGTCGGTTGAAACTTTGTTTTTAAAGTACATTATAACTATACCGTTAAACCCATCATATAAAAACAAGAAGTCTATTTCCCTAAGTTACTTATTACTAATATTGCATGGCAAGGCTAGACTTCAAGCAGCCGACATTTCTGACCGTGTTTGATTTCCTCTTCCGTTACATTAAACTTCGCATAAAAATGACGCAAGAATTTCTCTCAATCATTGAATTCCGACAAATATTTACTTTTTAAATGTTGAGGTCAGAAGAGTTCAAAGTCGATTACAAGTCAAACACGTTACTGTGACTGCTTGTCGTTAAGATAATTTGAAAGATAGTGAAATTTAATTTTTAAGTATGTGATAAATTGAGACATTACTAATTATAGTTCTTGTGAATCTTAAATAGATTCCTACAATCATTATGATAGATCAAAATATGGATACATTAGGTAAAGACTGTAATAAGTTTGCTTCTTATTGGAGGATCGTGGAAAAGTAATGCGTCGCCATAAAAAAAAACCTAATCGAAACGGTGGTCAAAAATACCTGACTACATTCTTCTGTGGCCGAACACGACAGAAAATTAGTGTTGACCTTTTGTTTTTGGACGGTACGGTAATGTTAACAAAACGAGGTAAGTAAGTGATAAAATGGCATCTGTCTTAGCCCCGCTGGGTGCTGCTTACCATTACACATCAATGACATCAACATCACTATGTAGGAAAACAGTAGGAGTATGTTTTAGCAAGGCGTTTTCACTCATATGTGCAACTTCAATTTTTATTATTATTTCATTTTTTTTTTTGTTTTTCCTGTTCAGAATCGCGTACACTATTGCAGGGCTTGTTAACGATACCAAATTCCCATTATAAGTAACGTTAGTTAACGGTAATATCATAAAAATACCTTACTACCGGTAGTAAAAACTAACGTTACTTGCTAACATATCATTATTATAACGGTAACCAGTTAACGTTACTTTTATCGGTATTTTACTTTTCATTGAAGAACTTGTTAACGCTACCCAATTCACATTATAAGTATCGTTACCTAAGTAACAATTTTAATCGGTAATGCTACGTTGCCACACCGCGCTACCGATAGACGCGCGCGCGCGCACTACGCGCCACGCGGCGTTGGTTGATTAGCGTTGTTGCCACTCCGTACACTGGCTATCGTGCGTGAGCTTGAAGAGCCTTCGCCTTGTTGTATATCGTATCTATCGTAAAGGTATACCCTACAGTACATTTTGTTTGCTATTTAGTTGAATGCGGGTGGGCGTTGTGCGATGTAAGTTTGTGTCTTGTGATTTAACGTGTGCTGTTAAAAAGTTAGGTAGCTACGACGGTTTAACATGGGCCGTAAAAAGAATGCCGTTTACAGGCATTACGAACTACATGAAGACCGTACTGCAACCTGCTTAGTGGGCGAATGTAAGAAACTTTTGAAGGTTAGTAATCATAGTTTATTTTGTCCAAAATAGGGACCTTATTCTAAGTAGTGCTGGTGGTTGCATTTTATTATTGTAACTTTTTAACTAGGGCTAAAAGGTATCTATAATTCATACTGTTTCGATATTATAAGAAAACGGCCAAGTGTTTCTCGGAACAAGCACAAATGTAGGGTTCCGTACTCTTAATGGATTTTTCCACATGGTTTATCCATGTTGCGATTTTTGACTCGTGTATAGGTTTTTTAAGAACAGTAGGTAGGGACACCTATATCAAGTTACATGGCTATAACTTGTGACTTGTGAACCAATGAAGCCTATTACTTAGTCTTGATAGTTTTCTTTTCATTTCGTTATACATATGTGCTTTCATTTACAGATTTTTAGCATTCATAGCTTAGGCTGTAGCGGGTTGGGACACTTAGGTATCTCCAACAGAAATGACAACTTTGGTACAGTCGGCCTCATAAGTTGCTGAACACTTGAGTACCTTGTCGTTTTCACTCGTTTGACAACTTCATATGGCAGTTTACTATGACATTTAATGCGACACGGTGCAAAGGTGTTAAGCCCCTTGTGATGCTGACACAAGCTGATGCTGCTTGTATTTACATACATACAATGATGTAATATAAAAAAGAGGTAGATAGGTTATAAGCACTCTAAAAGTGGCACACTAAAACTCAGCCAGTTGTATGACCTTGCCTCAGTGTCGCGTCATCAATTGACACGTATAAACGTGTCTCAGCTATCAGATTTGGTGAACATTTTGGACAGACAACGTATCTACCTCTTTTTTATATTACATCATTGCATATATACATAACTAACCATAAAAACCGGCTACGTCCTTACTAATACATGAATCTAGGGGTATTCCTCTGGTTGATATTTATAATGTTTTGCCTAATTTCGCTTTGCCTAACACCGTTACGTATAGTTACGAGACAACCGCTTTGGTCTAGTTAGAAGTGACCCTGCCTACGAAGATCCTGGGTTCGAATCCCGGTAAAGGGGCCCGCCCAGTATCCCCTTCGAGGGTTTTTCGTAAGGTTTTGCTTACCAAAGCAGTTTTCTTCAAATTTGGCTTTTAAAGCACTAAATACGGGTAAGCGGTTCTCATCGCTTACTCGCCGGCGGTGGGACCAGTGCCATAGTGGGGACAGCTGGACATACGAAAGCATTTTTGCCCTATAGTTAAATATCGAACTCGCTGACTAAATTTCACTACAATCTGTCGAGATGCGACCTATAGAGGCGACAGCCGGACAGCCGGCCATACATACGAAAGCATTTTGCCCTATAGTTAAATATCGAACTCGCTCACAAAATTTCATGAAAATCTGTTAAGACTTGAGAGATGCGACCTATGGTGGGGACAGCCGGACAGCCGGACATACGAAAGCATTTTTGCCCTTTAGTTGAATATCGAACTAGCTCACAAAATTTCACTACAATCTGTTGTAATGCGACCTATAGAGGTGACAGCCGGACAGCCGGACATACATACGATAGCATTTTTTCCCTATAGATAAATATCGAACTCGCTCACAAAATTTCATGAGAATCTGTTAAGACTTGAGAGATGCGACCTATAGTGGGGACAGCCGGACAGCCGGACATACGAAAGCATTTTTGCCCTATAGTTGAATATCGAAACAGATTACTAAATTTCACTACAATCTGTTGAGATGCGACCTATAGAGGCGACAGCCGGACAGCCGGACATACATACGAAAGCATTTTTGCCCTATAGATAAATATCGAACTCGCTCACAAAATTTTATGAGAATCTGTTAAGACTTGAGAGATGCGACCTATAGTGGGGACAGCCGGACAGCCGGACATACGAAAGCATTTTTGCACTATAGTTGAATATCGAAACAGATTACTAAATTTCACTGCAATCTGTTGAGATGCGACCTATAGAGGCGACAGCCGGACAGCCGGACATACAGTCATACGAAAGCATTTTTGCCCTTTAGATAAATATCGAACTCGCTCACAAAATTTCATGAGAATCTGTTAAGACTTGAGAGATGTTACCTATAGTGGGGACAGCCGGACATACGAAAGCATTTTTGCCCTATAGTTGAATATTGAACTCGCACACTAAATTTCACTACAATCTGTTAAGATGCGACCTATACAATGTGTATTGCTTATACTTGATCAAACGAAATGTGCGGATACTAGACAAAAAAATATCGACAAAAAAAAATATATAGGCTAACTATTTAAAAAATTAAGGCGTTTTATTTTTTTTTCTGATGAAAATTTCAGAGTTTGGTTTTTAATTCGTATCTTTGCGTCTAAACGGTTTAGTTTCTCAAAAGTAGTCTTGTTTTAAAGCTAGAAAATGCAGCTAATCGACCAACCAAAGAATAATACTTAATTTGTTATTTTAATTCATATTTTTTTACTAAAAAGAAACAGTTTAGATTCTTGTTGATTTTTGCTCATAATTTGAATATCATAACAACGAAAAGCGATAGCCCCATTGTTGCTTCGGAGAATTTGTAGACTGAACTGTAAAATTTAATAAAACGTGCAAAAAAGTCTACCTCAAACTGCCAGTTTTAAAGTTACAGACACTTATTTAAAAAAAAAGACTTCTTTTTCACAAATTTCTACTAAATTCTTTTTTTTGTAGGTTTATGTTTGATATTATTATTATCTTATGGTTGGTCGATTAGCTGCATTTTCTAGCTTTAAAACAAGAAGAAAAAAATTAAAACGCATAATTTTTTTAATAGTTAGCCTATAATTTTTATTTTTATTTTTTTTATTGATATTTTTTTGTCTAGTATCCGCACATTTCGTTTCATCAAGTATAAGCAATACACATTGTAGAGGCGACAGTCCGACAGCCAGACATATATATTCGAAAGCATTTTTGCCCTATACTCGAACTCGCTCACAAAAAAACTTTCACGAGAATCTGTTGAGAGATGGGACCTATAGAGGAGACAGCCTGACATACGAAAACATACATTAGAAAGCATTTTTGCCCTATTGATAAACGCGGTGTGGACACGCCTATTTACCTACTGAATTCCCAACGAAAAATATTCAACAAGTAATCCAAATAAATAAGCTATTATGGTGTAGTCCACTTACCCGTTTTAAATAACTCGATTTAATTCCTCACTCGCCGACGACCGACGACGCATGCATGTGAATGGACACTCGCTCTATTACTGACGATGGCACCTATCAGTGTCCAAAATATAAATAGGCTGCTATTAACGTTACCTACTAACGTTAAAAACATTTAACGATACCTTTGACTTAACGTTAGTTCAATGCACAGCAGGTAACGTTACCATTTTATTACCGGTAAAAAGTAGTATAGGTAAAGGTAGATAGTTTAACGTTAATTACAACTTAACGTTAGTTCTGTCTCAGAGTGGTAACGATACCAACTTTTTAACGTTATTTGAAGCCCTGCTATTGATCCCGATCCCGATACAGAAACAAAATACCCAATTGTCCATAACTTTTTTAGGATTCCACTACTTATGTATGAAAAAACAGAATGTAGGTATGCAAAAAACGTCACGTTGTGACGTGCACGGGATATTTTTTTCTTTATCGGGATTAAGTGCACATGATTCTGAACAGGAAAATCCAAAAAAATCTAAATACCTAGTGAGAAAAAGAGTTAAAGTCGCACATTTGAGTGAAAACGCACATTATAACATCGATATACTGTATGACATAAATGCGATCATGTTAGTAAGCATGATATATATCACATATAGATAGGTCCGACTCCGACACAAAGCATTGTACTCTTCAAGCTATCGTACTCGCTTTTTCATAATAATTTGGTGCGATGTTCAATAAAAATTTGCAAATGTTTACATACGAGTTTACAACTCACGAGGCGTCTTTCTATAGCCTGTTTGATGGAAATGCGGAAACAATGCATTCGTCGCAGTTTTTGCGCTTAAAAGGGGAAGTTACGCGATACCATTACGTGTCTAGACATAAAAAAGTTACGTTCGGTTTCAGCGGTCGCTTTTAAAGAGGAAGTCTCTCACTGGTCGTTCCATCGCCATGGCTGAAGATCGGTGTCACCATTCACCAAGCCCTGCCCGTTACTGAATGAATGAATGAATGAAAACGTTTAATTCGAGTAACACAAGACTCATACATGATATAGTTAGTACAATTACTTATTTCTAATGTTAGTATATACTACATACTTACTGCTAAATGTTATATTAAAAACTGACTGTGCGAGATATGCATCTCGCAACAATGTCTTATAAACTGACAGTCAATCCTGTCCGCTATAGAACGCAGGATGGGGTTGGGGCTGGCACGCACCCGGCGCACCAGGGATGTGCATCGCTTATGCATGCTCGCGTAAAAGCAGTCTACTCGCGCTTCCGCGAACATCCCTGATGCGCCACAGAAGCGGGGCAGCCCCACCAGCACCCGGAACGCCTTATTGAACTGGACACGGAGGGCTCCGTATGCCCGCTGCGTATAGAACCGCCATAAGCTGGCTGACACCGTTCTATGGATCGAGACTGAGGCTCTATCTTGTCACTTATCGCGTGATAAGGCCGGCCATGATCCGGGGTCATTTGCAATTTCCATCGACTTCTGTTCATTGGTATTTAACTACAAATTTCATACTCGTATCGTATATTTAATTTTCATCACACTTTAATATGATTCTATTTTTGTTAAATGTTATAATTTAAACTTTTTTGAAAAAATATACCTCGCCCAGTTTTTAACACCGGTTCTTTCCACGGCAGAGGTTTTTTCCGAATGAACCGGTATGTCCAAAGGAGGATGCAATATATATACAGACTCCTAAGTGGTGAATAGAAATATTTTTTTCTTATTCTGTAGCTTTCATTTAAACACTTTTACTTAACAATATGTGAATATCTATTACTTTTTTTTCATAATAAAAACAATAATTCGTTTACAACTTACCAGATCTTGTGGTCACCCTACTACAGTACACCCTAAGTACACTTAGCTGCAGAGGAATGTGACACATCTGCATACTAAGTTTCTACGTTCACGTTTGTCTGCGGCTGACTGTACTTTTAGTACTTGTCATGTAGAATAGGGTGACCACACGGTTGGATATTTTTAGAAAATGAAATTAATTAACATTTATGTATTACAGTTCAATTGTTTGCTTTCAGACCTAATGCACTGAACTTGCCTTGGAACGCTGCGTTAGAAACTATGGTTTTTGTTCACCACTTAGGAGTCACCCTGTATAGTTTCAGGTCCGAAGGGATTTATCAAAATATCACGTCTTAAGAGGGGTTAGAGAAACTATATAGAAAGTAGAAACTCTAGAAACATGATTAAACTAGTCCTAGGTACGCAGGCGAAGTCGCAGGAATATTGTGTATATATATTATTGTTAGACTGTAATTAAGAACTTATTGTTTCATACGCCAGAAGGCACGTCTAGCTGTTCCTTAAAATATTATATTACCACCTTACGTACCCGTGATGAACGAATAAAATATTGCTTGATTGATTTGATAAAATGAAAGGATGTCTTGTCAGGTAGGCAGAGCTACACACAGCTAATTGTTATGTAAAATGTGATATCCCCACGAAATGCCAGCGTCCAAGATTTGCAAGTTTCCACTTACGACGAGGGTCCTCGTCACCGACAAGTACCCTTGGGCCGGATCGAGATGACGGATAAGGACGCACTCAAATTAACTCGGTGCACACCTTGATTAGGCCGATTTTTGTTAATTAGACTTGTAATTATAATGTATAATCTTCTTAAAATATATCTCAGAATTAATAAAGAATCATCCAGTATCATTTCAAACACAGTTTTGGCACGAAGGATCTCAGTTTCCCATGGACGGAAGAACATCAAAAAAAAATTATAGGTAGATAATTATTCTGGCTTCCGTTTAGGATAGTTTTTATGCGACTGCTACATTTTTCGATACATTTGACCTCATGGAATTTTCAATTTCTTTTTCTTCAGGGAAATCGCCGTCATAGCTGTTAGCTGTCAATGACGTCATCAAGATGGCGCAATTGCTTTGTCTTTTACCTATTATTAAAGTCGATCCAGTCTACACAGAAAATCACAAAACGCACACCAAACAATAAGGCATCAAAAAATATGCTGTAACATCTGATATGCTTAGAACTTATATATGCGCAAATTTCGTACTAGGCGTAATTTCAATTTTCAAAACATGTATCAACAAATTCGAACAATGATGAGTTTTAAGCCAAAGTACGAGATTGAAAGAAAGTACGTATGAATCGAACATTTTGGAAAGACCAGCACAGCTATCTCGGAACGGCCCGCGTGCTGTGTCGCGGAGAGAGACTACCCGTCTCTTTCATTAGAACACTTCGAAAGAGATGGATAGTCTATGTCACCGCGAAACAGCTCGCGGGCCGTCCTACGATAACGGTGCATGGTCGCTACTCGAGAACCTTTCCGCCCCAACGGCCATCGGTTCTACGTGCTATGTGCCCGCCCACTGCCACTTAAGGCGCCGTAGGTTCATGGTCTTCTCTCCCTCTCACTGAGCATAAGCGTGAGCGAGATGGAAGTGCGTGCTCGGAAGCGCGGAAATCATGTTTTTTAATTTTATTTTTTTTGCCGTTTAAATAAATAAAAAAGTAAAGACTGATTTCTCTCAAACATGATATTGCCGATTTTTAGAAGCCATATTAATGTTTTTAGCTTTTGTGCATAATTTGTAAGGAATATTTTAAGTGTATTTTAGACCCTTTTAGACCTATGTTCGTGATTTTTTTCTATCGAGCGAAAATTGCTTAATCATGTTTCTAAACACTGATCTCCCTGCAGAAAAGCCTCAAGATTACTATTCGTATTTTTTTTAAACCATATTATTATAAACAGACGCATTATATTGTTTCAAAAACTCTGTTCGCTTAACTTCGCTGAACCTACGGCGCCTTAAGTTTAGCGATTAGGAGGGCTATATCGGTTACACGGGTAAAGGCGCCTTATGGTGTAGTTTCATAGATATTGAATGGTTTGTAAAAGTGGCAAAAAAACCATTTTTTGAATCTCTTTTTGGAAATTATAAGATGTAACATTTGTTGACGTGGTTTTGTTTTTAGTATAATGTAAATTACAAGTCCGTAATTTGGTAATACAGTTTAGCAGATAAGGTAGTACCTTACGGCCATGTGATAAGAGAATATACAAAGTAATACTGAAAAAGGCAAAGTAGGTACCTCTATTTTGCAGAACAGTTTAATATTTACGGAGGAAAAACACATCATTTTGTAAACGTTGCGCCTTTGATTACCTACTGATATATAAACCAGTACTCAGACATACCCGTGTTCCTAAAGCGTCAAACCGTTATCAATTATTGATAATGACGAAGGCAACTCAAATATTATTGGATATTTATCACGATAATGAGAACCACCAACATAAAGTTAACGGTCCTACTAGTTCTGTAAACTAAACATTAGCGTAATTAAACTTATTTAATTATGAACAAGCAATCTACAACTATATACTTCTGATAATTTGTGTTGGCCGAATTGCATCAAAGTATTTCATTCAAAAAGCAACTCTACCCTACTAGATACAGGGTTCCAATTCCAATGACATGTTTATGAGAAGTCGGCCTCAATAAATAATCGAACCTCATAATCGTGTTCTGTTAGATTTGCAGACAGGAAGGAAACTAACGTCCGCACGGATAGAATTAGATTAAGTTATTTGAATACGAAATAATCTAGGCGTAAAAAACCAGTTATCATTTATAACACTGTAAACATCTAGGATTGTGTACGTGTTTAAATGATTGTACTTAATGCGTTTTTTTTTGCCCAAAATCTGACGTGATCAACATGGTTCTTAGCTACGTTTCAATTTTGGGTGTTTCAATATTAAACGTTAAAATGAAAATGTCGGGTATTTTTTAACTTTCCCAAGTTGTTATTAACGTATTAAAATTCTGGGTCATTTGGTTTGATTCATTCCCTATGTATTTGTATAATTACCTGCGTCCACTATATCAGCTAAGTGTGTCTGAGCGCGACACACTGACAATACACTGGAATTCGAATGAAATTGTTAATTGCAAAATGAGGTATAATATGGGGTGGAAAATGCTGCCTGTAGCGATCAGTGTACTTACAACATCGTTTGATAGAATGCCTTCACGGGTTGAAGTGTACGTATATAATAAAGCCAAACCCCGTGTCTATACCACGAGTATGTACCTATACCTACCTCAAATTACCTCCATTAAAATACCAGTAAAGGCCGAAAAACACTAACAAAACGCTATAGAAACGCATTTGTTAGCGTAATTGGTCAATTACCAAAAACCGGTCATGTTGCGCGCATAAAGTGCATCAATTGAGTAATTTGACACACGCAACAATTAGAAACAAGGGCTGTCAAAAGCCGGTAATAGCGGGAACGAATCGAATAGAGATGGGGCCGTTAACCTGTGGGATTCTTGAGGCGTTTGACATTCTTATTCGAACAGTGAACGAAAAGACCATAGAAGTTTAAGCAGCGCCGCAAGCCCCACAAAATGCGGGGTTGGGGCGGGCCGCGGGGTGATAAAACGATGCCAGGCAGCCGTTTAGTTCGAACATGCGTACTGGGGTCATTACCCCTACAAAAAAAGACATTTTCACATCAGCTATTCGGATAAGGGCTTTTCTTCCCTGCTAGGAGGGATCAAAGTGGCACTTTTCTGTTCCAGGACATATTGTTGCCAAAATAAAAAAAAATATGCCAATGAATACATGAAAATAGTATACGTACACATAATCCATTACTTATTTTTTTAAATCGTTTACTTGCATATTTTTTTATCTTGACTACTATCGTTACTACTTAACTACTACTAACGTAATAATAAAATACAAGTAATTATATGCTATTCAAAGTAACACTATAACAGTAGGTTTATTATAATTAATTTAATACAGCTACTCACCTAATACATATTTCATTATCCTCATAGGTGATGTGAAAAGCAGTAGGTATGAGTCACACGGAAGCAAAATTATTTCCATCACTGCGCTCAGGATTCCACGTTAGAACCTTTCTATTCTATTCTGGAATCCTTCGCTTCATTCGGGATTCAATCTACGCCCTAGCCGTAAATATGCCATTTTGCTCCCTTGTGACACAATCTACTATTAGATCTACTTGACGCGCGTACAATGCCTTACGTATTCGAACAGCTTCATAGGGAGGTTACCTAATGTGTGATTCCCACCGAACGGACCGGGCCGGGTCGCCTGGCGCCGCGTCGCAACGGAAGCGCGAGCACCCGGCGAAACCGACCGCGTTTTAATAGAGTGCAGCAGGCAAAAGCCGGACGGGGCCGGTCACATGCGACGACAGCCGACCGCAGCCGTCCACGTCCGCGAGGAGCCGACCGCCAGCGAGTACATTCAAATATAAAATTTAACGTCTATATTAAAGCTTCGAATTCCTTTGGCAATTTGTAAAAAGCGCTCAGGCGCGCTCCGGCCCGGCCCGGTCGGTGAGAATCGTACATAAGATAAAGGTCATTTCGCGCCAAAATGGAATAAGCCTGGGGCCTTCTCAAAAGCTTGTAACTTGAAAAGCATGCGGAATAAGCCTCTTCAACGTCTCTTATTTGGAAGTGAGTTCCGCTTGTTTTAGTAGTCACAAGCTTTTGAGAAATGGGCCCCTGATCTAACACTAAATTAAAAGTACCAAAGAAACCATATACTTTAATGACTCTTTACTATACTTGTTTCAACGCTCTTTGAAAGCCAGGCTCAAATTCACCTTGGAATGCATTCAATCACACATAAGTATTGAACATGACACCCTCAAGCGGTACTTAAAAGGGAACACACCTATGTTCTAACGAAAGCCTTTTAGTGCATCAGAGACTGCGCCGACCGACACCCACTCGATACGGCTGTAGGGATTACGGATTAAGGTGGTTCCCACGGCTCGGCTTTAACTTGGAAATGCAAATAATGCATTAACGTGGAAATAAAAAAGGTATGTTTTAACACCAACGTTATGGTATTGAATTGATTTCAGTTTAATTACTCGAAGACGAAGAAACATAAATTGTCGAAGGAGGGACGCTCGTATTTTATTTTGGGACTTACCTTACCAGTGGCTGCGCATTGGGCAACCCGGAGTAAAAAAAGTTATGAATGGATTTAGAGTATATAACTAAGTATATTATAGGCTAGTCTAAAAATACAATTTAGACAAGACGGTGGGAATCGGCTTCGGCCACTACCTACCATTCACCCGAATCTAATAATCGTTTACGTATTTCATGAGGAAGCAAATTCCTTCTCATTGCGTTTTAGGGTCGGCAACGCGTATGTGGCACCCCACTCAAGTTGCAAGCGTCTATCAACTACGGCATCACGCGGGTCGTACGATTGAAACAAAAACATTTTCTGATGTATCCATAGCGTAGATGGAGTGGATCGCTTCGACCTAAACTTGAAATTATTTGTTGACCGAATTTGTTTAGAGTAGTTCATTCAGAAAGCAACTGTACCGTTCTTCGCAGAAGGTTCCAATTCGAATGGCAGTTTTATGAACAGCCGACCACATTAAAATGAAGGGTCCACGGAAAGAAGATGTCTAGTCACTTTGACAACATTTCGAGATATTGCGGTTTTTAAGTTTATAATGATTCAATTAACCATACCATCTTCGCGATTAGATGCTTTTAAAGTGCATACGAGTGGATTTATATTAATGTTTACAATTATAGCAGAAGGTGTAGGTAATAGTTCGTTGAGAGTACATTTTGAGATTAAAATCTCATCTTTCGGAAAAAGTGACTAGATATGTTTTATCCGTGGACCCTTCAAATAATCTCAACCATAGATTGAACGATCCACAGTAGGTATTACTAGGTATGTAAACATACATTGTGGGCATTCTCGTTGGTCAAATGATGTTACAAAAGTTAACAAAACATCTGAAGTACACAATACTAGACGCAATAAAAACGGAATGTCCATCCACACTCAACGCGGTATGTCAATAACAACTGTTTTCAACTAAATGCCCAGTCAAATCGACAAGTTCCACATTCAAACTCCAGTAAATCCAGTTGTTCATCAATCACCAACGTCTGGTCTAACTTGTTTTAAGTTCACCCACAAATATATGTTGACGCTGCGATTCGTAGGAACTAAGCGTAAAAAGAGGTCTAGTTTCGTTAAAGGCGTGAAGGGTGAGGTGTGAAAAGGAGCGTTTCAAGAATAACAGTCGAGTACATAAACACTCCGAGAATGTGGGGACATTTCGAGAGTTCGATAAATACGGGCAGTTCCACGTAAAGCTTGTTATTGATTTATTTAGGTTAAGGTCTCCACCCACCGGACGCGCGTGCTGCGCGGCGCGTGTGCTGCGCGGCACACGCGCAAGTTGTAAAGCATTGAAACTACACTTCAAACACACATCGAACGCGGCACACGCGCAGCACCCGCGCAGCTGCAGCGCAGCACACGCGTCCGGTGGGTGGAGGCCTTAAGTTGGCTCAGTTCGGGTTGCACGGGGCGGTTCCACGACACTGCGGGAGATCAAATACCGCGAGCAATCCGGTGGCCTCTTGGACACTCATTGCTCTGAATAATATTATTATCACGGTGTCAAGTAAGGACGACCTCGTTGCATCGCATTTCAATATTCAAGAATGGCATCAAATATAATGACCACCAAAAAATGCTTTGATACCCTAAGATCTTATACCAAAAAAATATACTGAACACCAAAAATAATAATTCTACCATTACAATAGTACTACCTGTTTTAATAAAAAGTGCACATTAAAATTTATTCGAACACCAAATTGACTAAATGATCACCAAATCTTTGCGACCAAATTAATACAATACTTCTACCTAAATAACCCACTATGATTGCCATAAAATATATGAGTATTACCAAATAAAGTATAATGATGCCAAAAAAAGTGATACCAAAACCCGAATCAGCACACGCTACTTCCACGTGGACTTGTCTGTCCTACCCCTGGAGTGTATATGTCGTCGGCCGATCGTAAAATCCGCCAGATCACGAAATTCCTAGGCATATCGTAAAACACTGCCATTTCATGATATGCCTAAAAGTTGGCCAGGCTTATCACGATGTGCCTGATAAACAATACGGCAGATCGATTAGAGCAACGCATTTGTCGATATTCCTAGCTCTATACCGGGCACATTGTAGAATAGTTTCTTTCCTGGCCACTGGTGGCGCTGCGTATGCGATGGCGGCCGTGTTTATTGGGAGCCAATAATCAGGGCGGACAAAAATGGCTTGTCATAAGCGAACTTTGTCTTAGGTCGGTTAGGTTAGGGTTCACTTGTGCCCCTCGAACCAGAAATAGACACCCCGCGCAGCGGGGTGGCGTCTACTCGCTGGAGATTATCAGTCCGCACTCCTTATTTTTTCATTATCTACTTCAATTTTTGACACCCTACTTACGTATAACGGTGAGTATTGAACGATATGGCGGCGTTTCATGATATGCCTAGGAATTTCATGATCAGCCTAAACGTCTATAGGCAAATCGTTAAATGGTGAATTTTGAACGATATGGCGTATGTCACTCAGCCAAATCATGAAAGGGCGGCGTTTCACGATATGCCTAGGAATTTCATGATCTGGCGGATTTTACGATCGGCCGCCGACATATATAAAAGTTCGCGGAGCCAGAAGCTGGAGTTTCTGGCGGGAGCCCGGGCGGACGGCGGGAGAAAACTACTAGAAACGAAAGCGGGGATGCGTCGAATTTAGGAAATTATTTTACTATTTCTAATTTAGCAACGATTTATTACGATATCATTTTCTTTAATAGGATAGTATGATGTTACAATTTGGGTTATGTTTTCATATTAATAGGAGATACAATTTTGGTGATCACTTACTATTTTTGGGTTAGCAATGATTTTTTAGGATATCGTTTTTTTAAATAGGATAGTAAGATGTTATTATTTGGGTTATTATTTCACATTAATAGGAGATAAAAATTTGGTGATCACTTAACTATTCTTGGATTAGCAATGATTTAATTGGATAGCATTTTCTTTAATAGGGTAGTAAGACGTTATAATTTGGGTTACATTTCACATTAAAATGGAGATAAAATTTTGGTGATCATTTAGTCTTTTTGGCAGTAAAAAGTATTTTTTTGGCGTTATATTTTACTATATCTGGTGGTCCGTTAAACATATGCCTTCAAGAATGTGGAATCATTGACATTATTATTGTGTCACCTCATTACGATTCCGTATTGTGTGTGATTAGTTTCATTACTAATAGTGTCACTAAATTAGTTCATAGGAAGAGTTGAACGGACCGAAGACAACGACATTCGACGTTTCGGCTTGGGAAAAAAATATTTCGTAAGTATATAAAAAGAGATGCAACCTCTCAACCGATTCTCTTGTGAGCAGATTCGATAAATAAATGAATCAATGTTTTTTTTCATATATTCGTCATCATCACATAACCCCAAATCATTAAAACATGGGAAGAATCGAATTCCCACACAATAAACCAGTTTCGTCTCCATATCGATGAAGCTCTTTCACCGTCAGGGACTTACTTAATCGCTTTTTGTTAACCGCTGGGATTTGGAATAAAAAATGTTAACCCGGGACGCGTCCCACACAAACAACACAAACAAATGTTTTCCTATGGATGTAGCTAATGGAAGAATTTTAGTCAAGATACTTAATTATCAGAGCCCGAATTTTTCACGGTAAAACAAAACACTATCGTAATCTATAGCCAGTGGTAGAAACATTATTTTATCGATATCGATAATTGTGTAGTAAAAGAAACAACGTCACTATTTTTATTTTTATTAATAACTGTAATATTAAGGTACTTATTATACGTATATCAAACACGTCGGATTCAAAGCGTTTTAAGAAATAAATAATATATCTAGACGCAATTTATGTTCTATACCTAATGAAATTACATTTAAAGTCTTATAGAGTAATGTGTCTATTATTGACTGTATTGTCTATTATTATCAATGAGTAGGTAAAGTGGCCGTCAATAGAATTTGTTAACTATCTAAACAAACCGCCATATTGAAATTGTTTTTCACTATGGCGGTTTGTTTACATACTATCTAGCTGACTCAAATACCTTATTATGGCGTTTTCGGAAGAAAAATACACTTCCATTTCTGTATAAAAAAATATGAAAAAGGTTGCTTTGCACACTGTAAATTGTCAATAATGTATAAATGTATAGGCATGTTATTTTTATACCTATGTATATACCTAATAATACTCGATATCGATAACATGTTTCTATCACTGGGTAGATTACGATAGTGTTTTGTTTTGCCGTGAAAAATCCGGGCTCTGTTAATTATAGTGCACACTGGTTATACAATTGATAGGTCGTACGACGACCATGGTCGGTTAGTTAAACATTTATTTCATGTCTGAATGCAGCTGATTCCGAAATAATAATGAGTTCTCATAGGTATATTTTGTAGGTACTTCGTAACTTTAGTAGCATTTTGTTGGAGCGTAGTTTTGTTAACGGAAAATGTTGGCATAAATAATTTCAATCCTACCTAATGCGTAATTACCATTAACAACGTTAATATTAAGCGTAATTAACAATATTGATTGATATTGTCTATACCAATTCCGTTAACAACACTACGCTGCACCTCAGAATAGATTAGTTAATAGTACAAAAATGCTACAAAAGTTACGATCACTGTACATGACTCAAGTTGCTGCTTCAGCGGACGACATAATTAGTGTTTAAAGGGTCGTTCAATGCTGTTTCCATACTGAGTATTGCTGCAATACTGATAAACCAGGATCACGAGTATTCACATTCTTATATCACGTATTTTACTGTTTCTCTTAACACCGGCTGCCCCACACACACGCACGCGTCTTACTGTCCGGAGGTTTTGACAGTAAGACGCGTGCGTGTGTGGGCCGCGACGGAGGTCGGGGAAGCGAGTCTATAGTCTATGCTAAGCCCGGGCATCGAATAGACTATAGATTCGCTGCCCCGATTTGCCCGCGAGGGTAGTGTGTATATTAGGTCTTATTTACCTACTTATACGAAAGCCGCCATTCAGCTGAAATTATCCAACAAAATTAAAAAGCCTACATTCCTCTTAAACCATTTTCCATTCCCCGAAACTGTATATTCCTGGCCGTAATAAAACATAAAGTACAGTATAAATTGGGATTAAACATGGTTGCTCCCGCAAAATATACACTTAAAATTAAGCTCTTTTAACGTACCACAAAACGCGGTTGGACTCATTTATTTCGCCTGATAAGCCAGGAACATTAATTACTGGGCTGTATAAAAGTTAGACTAAGGTTGGCTACATGTCGACGGTAATTAAGTTAGTCACTTTCTTTTCAAATGTACTGGGTCGGCAAAATTTTATCGTTTGATGGTGGTGCACAAATTACCACAAAATTCTACCTAAAGGGGCTTCTACACGGGCTTTGCATTTCAGGAAATCCGGGCCGGCGACTATGGGCGTTGTGTTCTAGCATGGAAAAAGTATCAGAGAAAGACTCCCAGTGTTGCCCATAAGCAATTTCTTTTTCTGAGCCAATGAATGAAGTGTCCCACTGCTGGTCAAAGGCCTCCCCCCTAGATTTCCAACTTTTCGCCTCTATTGTCAATTCTGGCCAGTCGCTTTGAAAGACGTCGGGGTGCTAACTACTACTAATGGTCGCAACGGAAGATCAGCGCTGGTTCCGCCAGCATGACGCTGAGTTGCGACCATTTCGTGGCAAATTACGCAATTGTATGTTATTGTTTGTAAATTGCTTTGTGTCTGTCACGAATAAATGTATCTTTCTTTCTTTCTTTCTTTCTTTCTAACACAACTGACGCCGCGCCGCGAGTCAAGAAAGATCGACCCTCCTCTTTCTAATTTGCACGGTGCGGGTATGACAGGAGACGCTCAGTCGCGCGCGAGATACAATTTTGGTGATCACTTACTATTTTTGGGTTAGCAATGATTTTTTAGGATATCGTTTTTTTAAATAGGATAGTAAGATGTTATTATTTGGGTTATTATTTCACATTAATAGGAGATAAAAATTTGGTGATCACTTAACTATTCTTGGATTAGCAATGATTTAATTGGATAGCATTTTCTTTAATAGGGTAGTAAGACGTTATAATTTGGGTTACATTTCACATTAAAATGGAGATAAAATTTTGGTGATCATTTAGTCTTTTTGGCAGTAAAAAGTATTTTTTTGGCGTTATATTTTACTATATCTGGTGGTCCGTTAAACATATGCCTTCAAGAATGTGGAATCATTGACATTATTATTGTGTCACCTCATTACGATTCCGTATTGTGTGTGATTAGTTTCATTACTAATAGTGTCACTAAATTAGTTCATAGGAAGAGTTGAACGGACCGAAGACAACGACATTCGACGTTTCGGCTTGGGAAAAAAATATTTCGTAAGTATATAAAAAGAGATGCAACCTCTCAACCGATTCTCTTGTGAGCAGATTCGATAAATAAATGAATCAATGTTTTTTTTCATATATTCGTCATCATCACATAACCCCAAATCATTAAAACATGGGAAGAATCGAATTCCCACACAATAAACCAGTTTCGTCTCCATATCGATGAAGCTCTTTCACCGTCAGGGACTTACTTAATCGCTTTTTGTTAACCGCTGGGATTTGGAATAAAAAATGTTAACCCGGGACGCGTCCCACACAAACAACACAAACAAATGTTTTCCTATGGATGTAGCTAATGGAAGAATTTTAGTCAAGATACTTAATTATCAGAGCCCGAATTTTTCACGGTAAAACAAAACACTATCGTAATCTATAGCCAGTGGTAGAAACATTATTTTATCGATATCGATAATTGTGTAGTAAAAGAAACAACGTCACTATTTTTATTTTTATTAATAACTGTAATATTAAGGTACTTATTATACGTATATCAAACACGTCGGATTCAAAGCGTTTTAAGAAATAAATAATATATCTAGACGCAATTTATGTTCTATACCTAATGAAATTACATTTAAAGTCTTATAGAGTAATGTGTCTATTATTGACTGTATTGTCTATTATTATCAATGAGTAGGTAAAGTGGCCGTCAATAGAATTTGTTAACTATCTAAACAAACCGCCATATTGAAATTGTTTTTCACTATGGCGGTTTGTTTACATACTATCTAGCTGACTCAAATACCTTATTATGGCGTTTTCGGAAGAAAAATACACTTCCATTTCTGTATAAAAAAATATGAAAAAGGTTGCTTTGCACACTGTAAATTGTCAATAATGTATAAATGTATAGGCATGTTATTTTTATACCTATGTATATACCTAATAATACTCGATATCGATAACATGTTTCTATCACTGGGTAGATTACGATAGTGTTTTGTTTTGCCGTGAAAAATCCGGGCTCTGTTAATTATAGTGCACACTGGTTATACAATTGATAGGTCGTACGACGACCATGGTCGGTTAGTTAAACATTTATTTCATGTCTGAATGCAGCTGATTCCGAAATAATAATGAGTTCTCATAGGTATATTTTGTAGGTACTTCGTAACTTTAGTAGCATTTTGTTGGAGCGTAGTTTTGTTAACGGAAAATGTTGGCATAAATAATTTCAATCCTACCTAATGCGTAATTACCATTAACAACGTTAATATTAAGCGTAATTAACAATATTGATTGATATTGTCTATACCAATTCCGTTAACAACACTACGCTGCACCTCAGAATAGATTAGTTAATAGTACAAAAATGCTACAAAAGTTACGATCACTGTACATGACTCAAGTTGCTGCTTCAGCGGACGACATAATTAGTGTTTAAAGGGTCGTTCAATGCTGTTTCCATACTGAGTATTGCTGCAATACTGATAAACCAGGATCACGAGTATTCACATTCTTATATCACGTATTTTACTGTTTCTCTTAACACCGGCTGCCCCACACACACGCACGCGTCTTACTGTCCGGAGGTTTTGACAGTAAGACGCGTGCGTGTGTGGGCCGCGACGGAGGTCGGGGAAGCGAGTCTATAGTCTATGCTAAGCCCGGGCATCGAATAGACTATAGATTCGCTGCCCCGATTTGCCCGCGAGGGTAGTGTGTATATTAGGTCTTATTTACCTACTTATACGAAAGCCGCCATTCAGCTGAAATTATCCAACAAAATTAAAAAGCCTACATTCCTCTTAAACCATTTTCCATTCCCCGAAACTGTATATTCCTGGCCGTAATAAAACATAAAGTACAGTATAAATTGGGATTAAACATGGTTGCTCCCGCAAAATATACACTTAAAATTAAGCTCTTTTAACGTACCACAAAACGCGGTTGGACTCATTTATTTCGCCTGATAAGCCAGGAACATTAATTACTGGGCTGTATAAAAGTTAGACTAAGGTTGGCTACATGTCGACGGTAATTAAGTTAGTCACTTTCTTTTCAAATGTACTGGGTCGGCAAAATTTTATCGTTTGATGGTGGTGCACAAATTACCACAAAATTCTACCTAAAGGGGCTTCTACACGGGCTTTGCATTTCAGGAAATCCGGGCCGGCGACTATGGGCGTTGTGTTCTAGCATGGAAAAAGTATCAGAGAAAGACTCCCAGTGTTGCCCATAAGCAATTTCTTTTTCTGAGCCAATGAATGAAGTGTCCCACTGCTGGTCAAAGGCCTCCCCCCTAGATTTCCAACTTTTCGCCTCTATTGTCAATTCTGGCCAGTCGCTTTGAAAGACGTCGGGGTGCTAACTACTACTAATGGTCGCAACGGAAGATCAGCGCTGGTTCCGCCAGCATGACGCTGAGTTGCGACCATTTCGTGGCAAATTACGCAATTGTATGTTATTGTTTGTAAATTGCTTTGTGTCTGTCACGAATAAATGTATCTTTCTTTCTTTCTTTCTTTCTTTCTAACACAACTGACGCCGCGCCGCGAGTCAAGAAAGATCGACCCTCCTCTTTCTAATTTGCACGGTGCGGGTATGACAGGAGACGCTCAGTCGCGCGCGAAGCGACTGAACAGCAAGTTGTGCTTGATGTACAGTTCATCCCGCCATCTCCTACTCTTCGGCCGACCACGGCTCCATTGCCCATCGTGTGGCACCCACATTTTTGCTATAGGTAAGCAATATCAATGTTAAATGTGTTATGACGTAATGAGTAGGTAACACGTTGAGATCAAGCAATTAATGAACAAAATATGTTTCGCACATAAGTATCTAGTTCATGAATAACTTAGTTTGTTTCACTTTTTATCGTGAAATTTTCCTAATGGGGCGAAATCGGAAGTTAAGGAACGCGGACGAAGACACGGGTAAAAGCTAGTATATATGTATGTATCTTAAAGCACAAAAGGTATTGCGATTAAGCAAATGAACAAACATTTGTATAGAAGAAATAAGTTTGATTAAAATGACTTCAACGACCGGTTTGCCTGGTGGGAAGTGACGCTGGATGAAGCTAAGGGAAAATAATTGTGTGATGAGATGAGTAATTTGATTCGGAGTCTTTCATGTTTTAATAACACAAGCCTTATTGCGCGAACTAAGGGGCTAGTTCGATTTGTGTAAGATTGTTCCTAAAATTACCTATTTTATTTATAACTCACTAAATAAGATCAAACAAATAAGAACGCCATTTAAGTAACATCGGCTTTCCCTTACTTATTTAAATTTATCATCAGAGATACACTACCCAGCATTCGACGGTTTCTTAAACACTCAACCTAAACAAAGGCAATTCATAAACATTCCAAGGACACAGTGAAAGTATAGAACAGTAAATAAACTTCTTTCTGGTGAGCGTCCAAAGGGGCGGGAAGGGGGGGTCCTAATTAGATACTTTTTGAACGAGCATAAGGACAACTCAACGGGCTTTTATCGTGCAAAAAACTACATTTAGTTCTACTTGCCCAGCTAGCAGCTAGGCTTTATGGTCACGTTTTACGGTCCAAATGTACCAAGACGTCACGTAAAATTAGTCCTACGGGGGTGTAAGTTTAGCGATTCGGAGTTAGACATCTAAAGCCTAGGCCCTTAATAATGTGGAGCTATGCTAATGTGGTAAAGAGTACACTCGCGAGCAAAAAAATCGACTCACGCCATATTTTTTGGTTTAGGGCAAATTTTTCGCAACTGAGAAATGTTACAGGAAAAATGAGTATACCACGTTGTTATACATTTATTCAGCTTTAAAAAAACGCAACAATCATGAAAACCAGACGCATAACTTTCAGGATATGCTCGTTTGAACGGGAATTGAAATTTAACCGCCTTGAACTGCCCACGAGTTGAGCGCCTTCAGGATGCATAAAAACAGGTGTAAACCTGTTTTTCTTATCCGTCGCTTATCACAAGTTGACCTGTGCACATCTCTCGCAATTGGACCACTGAAACCACCTGGAAAAAATGGACACCACCATGGAATCAAGGACTTTCTCAGCGTTCAGTTGCCGAACAGCTGAATTTAAGTCAGTCTGCTGTCTCCAGGGTTTATCGTCGATTTGCTGAGACCGGAACCCTTACTCGGAGACCGGGATCCGGCCGTCGAAGATGCACATCCGAGAGAGAGGACCATTTCATCGTGACGACCAGTCTTCGGAATCGCCACCTAACCGGCGTTGACGTCCAGCAGCAGCTGATGCGGAGCCGTGAGGAACCCGTGAGCTCTTGGACAGTTTGCCGAAGACTTAAGCAAGCAAACCTCACCCTAAGAAGGCCAGCTACGGGGCCCAAATTGACGCAGAGACATCGGGACCTACGCAAGGATTTCGTAGCACGCTACGAAAGTTGGAACTACGAGCAATGGAGCCGGGTACTCTTCACTGATGAGTGCAGAGTTTGTCTCCATGGCAGCGACAGAAGAGGACGGGTGTACGAAGACCTGAAGAGCGGTTTGCACAATGCTGCTTCTCAGAAACAGTCGCCTACGGCGGCGGCTCCGTCATGATGTGGGCGGGCATTTCAATGGAGGAGAGGACTCAGCTGGTTTTCATACCTGGTGGCGGCCGAGGAGGTGGATTGACCGCGGATAGGTACATCACTGACATCCTGCAGGACCATGTTGTCCCATACGCAGGTTTTTTTGACGAGGGGTTTCATTTGATGCAAGATAACGCCCCTTGTCACACCGCTGGAGTGACCATAGCGTACCTGGCGGCGGTCGGCATCTCCACCCTTACCTGGCCACCGCTGAGTCCGGACTTGAATCCCATCGAGCACATGTGGGATTACCTGAAGAGGAAGGTTCGAGCGCGGGATCCAGCCCCGGAGACGATTTTGGCCCTTCAAGCTGCTTTGGTAGAGGAATGGGACGTTTGCCCGCAGGACACCATCAGAAAGCTGATAAGGTCCATGAGGAACCGCATCGAGTGTGTAAGAAACGCCTATGGTGGCAATACGCGGTATTAAAATGAAAAATAAATGGTTTTTTCTTCTTTCAGAAAATGCTACTATGCTACGAATAGTTTTAGAGATATTGCACATTGCAATCCAAAAAAATGTTGAGTCGATTTTTTTGCTCGCGAGTGTAAGTAGTCGTAAAATCTAAGCACCCGCCGGAACTGTCTCTGCCCTGTCTCCTTGGACTTGTCTCATGTAATCAAGTTATGAGCAATATAAAATTGAAAGTCATTATTTTTGCTACGATATAAAAGCCTCTTACGAAGTATTTTCTCATGCTAGGGTAGAATATAAACGGGACGACGTAGTCGAACATTTCCGACCGAATCGGAGACATCGTGTAAAATAGGTCAGATGTAAAGAATATCATGAAAGTGAATGAAGCAAGTGGAAATCCGTGATATCTGCCTACCCCTCCGGAGAATAGGCGTGATTATATGTATGTATATGTAAGGGTGAATATTGAATATCTACCAGATATATGCAAATTTATACTATTTGACACCTCATATGCCAGCTTCTCGTAGTTAAACATAGGTAAACACAGCGACGCACATCTCTAAAGGCCGAGCCACACCGACTGCGTGTGCAGCACGTCTGCGTGTGCAGCGCGTAGGTACACCGCTGCGTTGTAATAGCTACAAGCTGCACACGCAGACGTGCTGCACACGCAGTCGGTGTGGCTCGGCCTTAACTCATTCGTATATACAGCACGTTTGCGCCGAGTCAAAATACTGCTCGTAGCACAACTGTGTGGGGCTAAGTTATTTATACAACATTTATCATCAGTCGCAGTGCACTGGTGTTCACAATGCAACGCCATGCCCAACAAAACCAGTGTAACTCCGAACTCCGATTACACCCAGTTGTTACGAACTTGGGTTTCAAGATAGACTAAGAAGATGGTGAGGTAGGTGAGCAGGTTGTGACTTATACGTAACAGAGACACGCAGCAGATCAGGCCATTTCTGGCGGACTAATAAACACGCTGACACTAATTATGGGAGGACGGACGGACGGCAGACGCGTTAGACAGGTTAGAATGGGAGTTTTACCAACTTTTACCCATATATAGCCTTTACTAGGATGCTGTAGCTGACACGAGTTTCGTTCAGAGGCGAAATTTCGGAACAAATGGAATTTAGATTAGATCGATGGTTGATGCGTTTTCAAGTGCGCCAAATGCGTGTTTAGCGAGAACCTGGTTAAAATAAAAAAACGCAGCAGTCAGGCATAAAAAAAAGTATTTAAACTGTACATGTTGAGTTTTGTTGGAGCCAAGTCGAGAAGCAGAACTGGAATTTACCCTTTTTTTGACCTGTTTTCTATCATTTCCGAACGAGAGAGCGGAGCGAACGAATTTCTATGCTTCAGCTTGGGCCGAAAATCGTTCGTATGTCCGCTGTCCGTCTGTTCTCCTCTACAGGTCGCATTACTTAACCGATTCGCGTGAAATTATGCGAGCAGGTTCTTTAATTATTTTTTTTGTCGTACGAGTTTCGTTTTTTCTGAAGTGAAAACTTCTTTAGCGGCGCTGTGCACTTTGTGGGATCCATATGGGGAAAAATATTAAACTCGCGACAGGTGTCACGTGACTGTAGGATTTAGTGTTGCCAATTGCCGGAATACAAAAGGCGAGAGTTGCGCTTCAAAACGCTGATTTTTACGATTTGATTTTTGTTACTGATTAATACCTAAGGAAGGCGGGGGGGGTTGCGAAATTAAATTAAAGTTTTCGCTTCTGCCGGCACTCCCGGAGTGCAACCCGGTCTTTTTTTAAGACATGCACCCGTGTACTACAGCTCACAGATCCACTAGTACTCGTTGTTAATGATAGGCTACCATTGCCTTTACACGGCATGCCTCGTACTCGTTATTTCGAATTCCGATACGCGCTCCCAATATCATAACTAAGGCATAGGCACGGGACGACAAGATGTAGAAGTGAACCACGGACAGAATTGACAACATTTCAAAATATGTAATGATGCCTAAATCGAAAACCATTTCGGTAATTATATTATTCGAACGTAAAAAAGTGGTTTTCCCAATTTTGTTCTTACTCGTTTCCGAGAAAATCACTAAAATCTGTAAAACGCGGTATACCCCGTGCGTGACGTCATTCCTACGTCGTCTGTTGAGTGAAAGATGTGGACAGGTGCCATAGAGAGTGATAATAATGACGTCATATTTTACTTACGACCTATTAGAATTCACTACTTTTAATTTTGATATTTTTGGATGAAAATAAACATTTAGGGAGAAATAAAAAAACACGTAGGTATACCTTAAAATTTCATTATCTATCGAACTCAATCATAAAATGGCCCACTTGAAAAAATGAAATGTTGTCAATTGCAAAATAACATTGTATTTTATCATCATCATCATCATTTTCATCATATCCCGCTGATGGTTCAGCGTCACCCGTATCGCACGGACTCCCGCGACCTTTACCAGGTCATCAGTATCGGTAGGTATTTTTATTTGCAGGATAATATTATTTACTACAATATTAAGAAATGCTTCAAATCACCACCAGTAAAGGTCAGGCAAGCTGTCAACCACTTCAACCAGTTTAGAAACTAGATAACTACAAAGCAATAGGCAGACATCGGCGGACGGTCTTGCGTGGGGCTTGATGCGACTTTAGGCCTCATAATCTCATGACCCCATCTTTTCGAGGCTGGATGAAACTTGCTTCTGGAATTTAGAGCTAAATTATGAAACACTATAATAAACCCTGGCCAATTTTATATTAGCCCTGCGTAGAACCTTGTCATAATGACATATGAATTCGATCATATAGTGACGTAAATACGTCGGCTTGTTACGGCAAGGTTCAGCAAACAAAAACTTCAAAGCGTTGCCTTTCTTAACCCCCGACGAAGAGAGGGGTGTTATAAGTTTGACGTGTCTGTGTGTGGTATCGTAGCTCCAAAACGAATGGACCGATTTTAATACGGTTATATGTCCGAAAGCTGACGTAATCGAGATGGCTCATAGCTGCTTTAAAATAAAATCGGTTCAGTCGGTTTTAAGTAATATGTCGGCGGCTTTTCATCTGATGCTTTAAATAGGTTCACTTCTGAATCAAACCGTCCATGTCCCTAAGATCATTATGAGTATGAGGAAGCTCATTAGGTATAGATTTCTTAGAGGTCTATTACTTTCATACTTGCAGCTGTATCATACCTTGAAAGGTAAAGGGGACTGGGCTTCCGATAGTATTGGAAAAACCACATATTCCTGTTTGCGAAAGGACACATAGGTACCAGTTTAAGTATGAACTTCCTAATGAAGTGATTAAAAAATGCGATAGTGTAGCTTCGTATGTTGTAGCCACACGTTGCGCGACTTCAACCCCCCTAAGTAACCAGTAACTTGTTTTAAGCTCACCTAAACCACCTCAACGCCACAAATATATCTTGACACGACGATGCGTAGTAAACAAGCGAAGGTAGAAATCTAGTTTCGTGACGGGTGACCGGCAGGATGAGCCGCATTAGCGCGTAGCAAATAAATCCCAGCGCAGCACGTCAGTGTCAAGATTTTCATGCAAAGGGCGCGCTGCGCAGCGAAATTTGAGGCATGTGGACGACGCAACCCAACTAGCAACTAGCGTTAAAATAACCCTTATATCATTCTTATATCGGTTCCAGCCAAGTGTTAAGGTGTTAAAATGCCTGTAAGAAAGGTGTTAGAGCATGGTCTAACACCTATATATAAACACGAAAGAGGCCCACGTCTTACAGGTTAAGGTATTAAAAAGCTTTTAGAGCAGTGTTATCTGACATCCATAGTGTTAACGAACGCTCTACAAACACCGTAGTAACGCTTAAGGTGTTAGCTGAGAGTGTTGTAACACTCTTGCGCTTACCCAGTTTCAAGTGAGCATTATATCTTACTCTTTTCTTTACTATAAAATTATGAGACAAATATAGTCTACCGACAAAATGGAGAAGATTATTAATATATGTGACAGGAGTCGTACTAATTGAAAGTGTTAATACCTACACTTTCAATTAGTACGATGGATATTGGATGTGTATGTGAAATTAAGTGAAAACAATCTGCCCTTGTGATTTTACGGTAAGTTTATACCACGTTTCCCATCTCAATGTTAACGCGCCCAGGATTTATTAAAAATTTCTAATAAAACTTATGAAGAATAAAATAGACACCTAAAGTTTGTATCATTTTCTATTCTTGTTTCTTGGCCAGTGGCATGTTAAATTAAGTGGCATCCATAGAATGGCAAGAGTAACATAAATAGTGAAGTATTTTGATGTACAATATTGAATAACCTAATCAATTTGTAGGTTAGAGTTCACCAATACAATGGCGAACTTACATTAAAGCTTTAGGCGTCAGTTAACTCATCTATAACGCTTATTGAGTTACAACACCTGTAGCCAAGAATATTGTGCAGGCTTTGCTATTATAACGGTGTTGTTCAACACATCTAGTATATTGTGTTACAACACTCTTGACCAACTCTGTTATAAAGTCTCTGCCTGCACTTTATAGCAGAAAGAACCCCTTAAGCTTTATAAGACACTCCACTGCAACAACTAAAAAGCAATAAGAGTTAATGAGCGTCAGCGAGCACTCTTGTAAAGGTTTAAGCGTTACAAACAGGTTAAAGCTTTAACATCTTAAGTATAATTGCTTTGAGTAACACTCTTATAACTCTAAAACCTTTTTAGCAGCGTTCAATAAAGCTCTAGTAACACTTTAGGAGTTAATTTTTCTTAACTCCTCTATAACACTATTAGTTCCAACTAAGATAAATATAACTCACTTATAAAGGTAAAGTTTATAATAAAACCCTTAGATGACCTGAAACCAAAATGCTAGTTAGGAAGTTACGTTGCGCAGCGCGCTGCAACGACTTTTGCCGTTGCATTGCATCTGAAGCGAGTTTGGCAAGTTTACCAGACATGTACATTTTAAATTATAATACCTCTCACAGAGTCATTTATTATTCAAAAACAAACGATATGGCCCAAGGCTCATAGTATACGTGAGATTCGCGAATCAGATTCTATGACACGATTTTGTGATTATGGCCACAAGTTACGTATACATATATTATTATATATGGTGCGAATCATTTTGGAAGAACAAATTCAGACCCCGTATCATGGTCGGCCTTATCACGCGATAAGTGACAAGATAGGAGCGTCGTCTCGTTCTATCGAACGGTGTCAACCAGTGACGGACGCTCTGTCTTGTCACTTACATACATACATTCACGCCTTTATTCCCAAAAGGGGTAGGCAGAGCACATGAAACGTATGTTCCAGCGCCACTTTTAGCATATAAATGTGGGTATAAAATATCGACAAAATGTGATATTGCAGTGATAGGTCGCTAGCCCATCGCCCACAACACACTTCAACCGTGGTCCCTTAGTCGACTTCTAAGACACCCACGGGAAGAAAGGGGGTGGTGAAATTCTAACCCGACACCACACGGGCCACTTATCGTGTGATAAGGCCGACCATACGGGGTCAGTTCTCTTTGTACTAGATACAATGTCCTAGATACAAAAAGAGGCCAAAGCCTAAATCTAACTAACCCTACCCCCTACCCCTAACCTAACCTAACCTAGGGAAAACTAGACCTTATTGGCATTAGGCCAAAGCCAATTGCATTCCATTATTAATTATAACCGCTAATTGTTTACATTGTACTAAGTATGCTTTAACTAAGTACTAATAAAAAATACCGATATACCTACGCTCTATAAACGATGAGCATTTACTCAGTACCAATTTTAGTCGAATCGCGTGCAGAAAGCTAGTACCCTAATAAAATCAAGCTAATCAGTAGCAGTAGCTTTGCTACAAAGCAGCTAATTAATTCAACTGACAGTATAAAAGCTGCAGCACGAGTCACCAATTCGCGTGCAAACTGCACAATATGATTCACACATACTCTCTTATTTTCAGTGCAGAGAACAAAGTGAATGATTTACTGTTGCGGCTTACACGAGGTCCGCAGAATCCAAAACATGTGTTAAGTGTGCTGTATTTTTAGCTCAAGTGGAGGCACAAAATGATAAGTTGAGCGCATTTGAGTTGAGACAAGATCTGTGATGGTTTGGGGAATCTGTAGTTTAAAAAGCAGAATTAGTCGGATGCAGATAAATGGAAGAAAAAGCGTATTATGGTATAATTTATCACATGCATTGTAACTTTCTATAAAGAGGTGTCTGAGAGACCAATGCTTTAGCTCGTATTTGTAAAAAAGCCTCTATTTTTTAAAGGTAGGGTACCTATAGCGGAAAGTCGTCGTTGCTCATACTTGAAGCAGCCCAACTGGGGAGGTGCCTCCATCTTAGCAATTTCAATATTCCCGTATCGTATGTTCCACATCGCTAGTTAGGTTAGTAGCATGATGAATTTAATGATGATGGGGATGATGATGTAATCATGAATATAATGTAATTTAAGACCTTTGTAACCATATTACAGCGGATAAACGATAAATTGTATTTGAATAACTTTTTCCTGGCGAACGCGTGGGGGGGGGGAGGTTTCGAGTTGAAATGTATATTAATTCAATATTCGGATATTTAAGTTTTTGTTAAAATAAACTTGTATAAACCAGAATAATTTGAGAATAATCGTTTTCGCAAAGTATCGCGTGGCAAACTAATTTCTCAAATTATTCTAGTTTATACAAGTTTATTCTAGAAAAGGGGGAATTTCGCGCAAATGGGAAGCCAATTTATGAAAGATTGTTACATAAGTTTCTTAAAATATCACGCCCTTAGCCTGCGAATGTCAAAAAACGTTTTGTATGGCGATCGAACCACCTGAAGTTCCAGTGGTGGTCATAAAATTCATCATAAAATTTGGCAAGAAGTAAGGTCTTTTTTACAAGTAAAGAATTCTAACTATAACGCATAAAAATACTGTTTGAATGTAACCAGCATAAAGGGACACCAAGACCACCAACCACCGGTAAACACTTGGTGACAGAAGCTCACGTTACGCTAGACCAGGGGTCGGCAACCTTTTGGCAACCAAGGGCCATACTTAATGCATAAAAATACTGTTTGAATGTAACCAGCATAAAGGGACACCCAGACCACCAACCACCGGTAAACACTTGGTGACAGAAGCTCAAGTTAGGTACGCTAAAGACCAGGGGTCGGCAACCTTTTAGCAACCAAGGGCCATATATCGAATATATAGTCTACCTATATAGTATATATACACTTCTTCATATTTTGTGACTGTAACAGGCAATTTCAGAATTCTGAATATAAAGACCTTTACATACAAAACAGATAAAGAGGCTCGCGGGCCGCAAGTAAAGGGATGGACGACGAGTTTTGTACGGAACACTCGTGCGCTAGTCCCACTCGCACTTGGCTGGTTATTGTAACGCATCGGCTATTATGTTACCTATGTGATCCATGGTATAGATTAGAAAAAATGAAAGTTTACATGTACAATTATAATAGGTATTGCCTATCTTGTTCAGCCTTGTGTTTACAAATGTAGGTACCTACCTAATGGCATTGTTTTGATGGTTTTGCATTTTCTACACACTCGGCGCATATCACGCAAGCACATACCGTGAACGCGGCTTACTTTGGCTTTCGCGAATTACTCTGTCCACCCCTTTTTTAAGGTTTCCACCCAAAGGGTAAAAACGGGGCCATATTACTAAGGCTCCGCTGTCCGTCCGTCTGGCCGTCACCAGGCTGTATCTCATGAACCGTGATAGATACAGTTGATATTTTCACAGATGATGTATTTCTGTTGCCGCTATAACAACGAATACTTACTAAAAAACAGAATAAAATAAACATTTACGGGGGCTCCCATACAACGAACGTAATTATTTTTCCGTTTTTATAGATAACGGTACGGAACCCTTTGTGCGCGAGTCCGACTCGCACTTGGCCGGTTATTTTATGCCTTGAAATCACGTAAAATCACCATCTTGTTTTTCGTTAGCCCGAAGAAATCTCCATAGGGTCAAAGTATCCCGAGTTTACGATATTGTCGATAGGACACGTTGATTATGGTTCAAATTATTTATGAATCTGTCATTGGAATCGGAGGCTTCTACCTAGGACGGTAGAGTTGCTTTTAGAATGGAATAGGTACTTTGATGCCATTCGGCATACACAAATAATATCAAGTACCTATGCAGGTCTACTGACTTAAGACAGAAGTGAATCAGCCATTGAGTAACTATAGTTCTGCAGAAAGCAACTAAGGGTTATTTCAAAAATCAAACGATACGCACTCAACTCACTTCCTGTCTTCTTCCAGTACCTATACCTACTAAAAAATACTTCGCAAATCTATGGGCGATTTAATTGCTACTCTTTTTCCTGACAATCTTTTTCATGTCTAGAATGAATACCTATTAGGTATAGTTTTTTTTTGTGTTTTTGTACACGGTATAAGTTTGCCTATCTCGTTCTACCTACCTCTCTTTCAATTGCTGGAGGGGATCTCTTATAGTGATAAGTTAGCTTTTGTACATTGATCTATTGTGCTGCAAGTATATATTGTACAATAAAATGCTTACATACATACATCATTATAATACACTAAAGCAGTGGTCGGGAACCGGCGGCCCGCGACCCGCGAGCCTCCCTAGCTGTTCTGTATGTAAAGTATTCAGAATTTTGAAATTGTCTGTTAAAGTCACGAAATATGAAGAAGTGTATATAAACTATATTCCATATGGCCCTTGGTTGGTAAAAGGTTGCCGACCCCTGAACCAAAGAACGTAATCATTTTAATTACCTGCTCTAAACGGTCATTGTTTCGTAAAAAAAAAACGTCCTCTGTACACACATCTACTCGTACATCCCTTTAATCACAGTAACATTTGACTAATTGACACATACCATTTCATACAACCTCTGTTTACAACTAATTTCAATTGAGTGACGAAAAGCGCAGCGGATTTGGAACTTACTGGTACGGCCATACGGTCGAAATTATTCTGTGGATGAACCAACCGGATTTCGTGAAAAAAAATTAAGACCAGAATTTTTATGTCAATTTAATTTCACAAGAGGTTTCTCTCAATAGGATTAGGGTGACGCTCCTACTTAGCGGGTACTCAAAATTTTGGAATTACAAAAGTTTAATCCGAATTAATTGAATTTGTATTCTGCTCCATTCTGATAAAGCTCAAATTGGATGATCAGCGGACAGAAAACTACTTGAACCGACCAAAACGCTGTGACAGAGCGATGGTCACAAACAATGACACCCACACAGGCGCGAAAGCGCTTCTATTGGTTCAAAACTCGAGCAGAATACAGTGCAACCTTACTCACACCACTAAGAAACGTCGGTTCTTATGTACTTGAACATAGAGTCGATTATTGCTCGGACACTAGTTTGGTACGTGTCCATTACATTGACAATGTGGTCTGGTGGCACGATTTCGCGCTAGGCTCTGGTGATTTTGTGGTGAATTGTAGTCATACGCACATATGTATTTTATTTATCATTGATTATCGTGACGTTAATTTACTGAAGGTCGAATTGGAATAAGGATTTTATCTGATATGAGGTTATACCGTACACTAGCTTATTCCCGCGACTCCGTCCGCGTGGAACGCGTTTATATATATCGTAGCTCCATACAAACTTTCACGCCCCCCCATTTCAAGCTATCCTCTGTCCTTCCCCGGGACTCAAACTATCTATATACTTACCAAATTTCATCTAAATCAGTTTAACGGTTTAAGCGTGAAGTGAAGAGATAACAGACAGACAGGCACACTTTTGTATTTATAATATTAGTATGGATTTATGGACTGAACTCAGAATTATAACTATTCGAATACTTATGTCTTAATTCATCAATTTTTAGATTAAAAACGACTGAAAGCTAATTTTTAAACCTTGAATTAAGTATCAATTATTTACTAAAACGTTATTGTTCAGTCTTGACACGCGAATCAATTTATTTTGATTAAATTTATGATTACAAAAACATTGTCTAAGTTTTCAAGACATGATATAATTGTGAAGGTTTAAAGGATTACCTATTTCATGAAACTATATAATGCTTATCTTCACTAATCTATAACATACCTACTGAATCTACTGATACGAGTATTATACATATAGAGGAACAGTCTGTTACGTAATACTCGTGCATTGTAACTTTGTATATAGGCGATAATGCCGATAATTTTGCTTCGAAATACCATTTAAAAAAATCTTGTATACGTATCAGTCTTAAATTGTATGTAGGTGTAGTTATTTTTGCTTTTATGTACCAAAATCTTTAAGATAATAAATTATCTTCTTTCTTTCTGTGTATCCCTACAGGGTCTCCCAAAAGTCTACGTCAAGCCACAAACGAGTGATAGAACAAAAAAAAATTGGAATGGACATCGCCCGTCTTGGGTTCTCTATAAGTAATACGCAGTCTACGGCGAGATAATATAAACGAATACGCGTACGATGTTTCATCAAGCAATTGCTCATTAAAAACAAATACAAATTGACGCACAAGTGATCTAAAATTAGTCTTTCTTTGACCCGATGAGTCGCCCATAAAGTCTCAGTGTACAACGACAAAACCAGTTCTTTATATGAGTTTGAAATCGTATAGGCCGCCGGGCGCTATACTACTACTCTACGGGACAGTCCGATAAGTTACGATTACGACATTCATTGCTGTTTCTGTTTAAATACAGGACTTTGGCTCTTAAAAGCGCGCCGTAGTCTATAACGAAGATTATATCTATAGATAGAAGATTATATATATAAGTGCCGTGGTAGGGGGTCTAGAGTCGTCCTTGCACAGAAATTGCTGCTTAGGTTAGATACGTTTACAACGCGGCGCGGTAAGTACATAAACTCAGTGTGGCGGAAACGACAAATCCCGATGTTATCTACATTGTATACATTTTTCGCCTTATTACAATGGAATAAGGTGCAAAAGTGTATACATACCTTTGAACTCAATTGTACATGCAATTGCTAGATAGAACGCTAGTCGTAGCGACACCTTTAGAAGCGTATCGACATACGAGTAAATTATTAATATTCATGGGCGCCAATGCACGCGTGTCCTTTACATAATATCTAAATGGGAACTTGCCCCAGATTCATAATGCTGAGCGTTATATTAGTGTCGCAATAAAGCTACGAATGTTTTGCATCATTTCATCGTTTGTGTGGGAATGTATTGTTAACCTTTGTTTCCTTTTCATTTATGCACATTGTTTTGCATTTTCTTTGATACTTGTGCAAAGGTCTTTATGTTTCAACAAGTAATATGAGAGCATATCATAAAAAAACCGGTCAAGTGCGAGTCTGACTCGCGCACCGAGGGTTCCGTGCCAACGAACAATTAACTCAAGGTAAAGTAAAAGTCCCAATATATTTGTTAAATTACTTATTTTAACCCAACACAATAGAATTCAATTTCAAACAACGAGTAATTTTTACACCAAGACAATTGAATCGCGATCTTTTTTTGACCTGCTATTGAAAATAAATATACGGGTCCCAATCCCAACCCCATTAATTCTAGAAAAATCTTAACAGCGCGAATGGGGTCAGCGCCATCTATCGGCCCCATTTGGTACTAACGTGCAAGGGCAATCGGCTTAGTATGTATGTTGGTCTTTTAGCGATTATTGTTTATCACGTGAACTGATCTCGATTATTATTGTTTTATTTGATAGAGAGTATACTTCTATTTATAGTTTTATAGGAATTTCAAAACAAAAAAAAACTTATAAAGTTGATTAAATTGCAAATCTAACTAGGAAATGATTTTTGAAAATAAAACGAAAAATATGCGAGATACAGAAAATAAAAAACTTTTCCCGTAATATATATGTTTATCTTAATCACAAGTAATTATTTCAAATTTGTCGCTTGAATAACTTCGGAGATAAGGGGGGGGAATGGTATTTTTTTTTACATTTTCCTTCATAGATCAAAATTTTCCGATTGTAGAAAAAAAAAGAAAAACTGCTTCAAAAAGTGCAACTCAAGCCCTTTCGAATGATACCCCACTTGACCCTATAGTTGATTTTTTTTTTTGCCCCCTCATATTCGTAAGTTTTTATAGAAAAATTAAATGTATATTAATTTTTCATTTTCCATGCACGCGGATAACTCTCATTTATAACCATTCCAAGTTTCAAGTTGATAGCTTGAGTAGTTCGTGAGATATTTCACTTTGTGACAGACAGACAGACGGACGAAGTCGCACCATAAGGGTTCCTTTGATACCATTCTTGGTACGGAACCCTAAAAACGATAGAAACTTGCCAAAGTTGCCAATAAGAAAAGTATAAGTATATACATTTCTCATTGTTCACGGATGCTTTGACTCCCCATTGCGTAATTTGCACAATGTATGTCGGCTCGTGGGTTTGGAACACTTCTGGGGATTTAACGTGATATACTTAAACCTTGTAATAATGTATTTCGCTAGAAGAAAGTGAAAGTGAAAGAAAGTGTACCGGAGGAGGCCCGTCCAGCAGTGGACTTATACAGGTCAATTATGATGATAATGATGATGAACCTTGTCGTGTCCTAGCTGTCACATCTTCTGGTTAAGGTGTCCAATTGATATGACCAGGCACATGACACGGTTATAATTATAAGTACTGTTGAATTCCGCAAACCACGGCGCATCATACGTTGTACGACTATAGTAGTAGGTAGTAGGTACCTTTGAGTGTATAGACACAAACTACAACTTGTACCACTGGCATCATATATTTTTTATTTGTTATCTTAACAGGAAAATGAGTCACAACAGCAAACCTGCTATGTTGATTATAGATTAATTTCCTAACGGATGTGATTCACAGTAAGTATATACAGATCATGTTGCAATTTTGGCGCAAAACTTTTCCAACAAAACTGCTCCAGAAACGACCAGAACCTGTTGTCACGCGCATATTCTCGTTGTAACACGCGTTCGATACAGCAGTATTAATGTAAATTGCCGGCCGCTGCAAAAAAGCTAGTTCTCGGCAACATCTGGCCCCACGACCTCAATAAACGCGGCTGTATATTTTATTTACAGTGCACAAGTGCGATAAGGGACAGTTTTCCACAGCCGTCACGTTCCGCTTGATTCCAAGCACAGGAAGATCTCAATTTGAAACGACAATCGAAGGATGTGGCCAAAGGAATTTATACTCCTTGAATTATAAGAGCATGCGACAATCAAAGTAATGCCCACATAGGTGGACACCCCTTGAATATACATTTGTTTCACTTTAAACATTTCGTCTTTCAATGTTAATTTCAAACGTGACGACTCTCTTTAATTGTGTGCTCCTAATCAATTACGGCAATCAATACTGAATTTCAAACCGTCCTGAGTTGCTTGCACATTTTTTCACCCATTGTCAGCGGTACTAAGTTCTGATTAATTGGCTCAACGTTAACTTAACAAAAGATTTAAAATAAAGCGATCTATCAATCACTTAAACTAGGTCGAAAACTAACAGAAAACGTGGAACAGCGAAACACGATACAATACTTTCACCGAGTACAGAAAAGCAGAGACCACACGGAGTCGGTGGCATGCAAATTCGCCACTCGAAATGCAACGTGACATGACGGGAGGGGACGGCATTCCTAGCGCGGCTGGGCAGTGGGGGGAGGGGGGTCATCGACCGTCCTCCGCCGGCCCGGCATAAACTACGCAGCCGCATAAGGTCAATACGAAATACTACCGACATCGGTGGCCGAATCGAATCCAATGCGACTTTCGCAACAAGCATTGTTCGTTTCAAACCCGAAAATCAATTACAGGCCACACACGGATCTAATTTGATGGTGGATTGCGCAAGAGGATATTATCTGTAAATCAGATTGTCGGTAATACGTTTTGTCGCTAGACGTGTTCGAAACTGTCGGCGCTAAGTCACTTTTACTGGTTCGCTTGGCGCGGTAATAAATGAGGATTGCGGATGGGGCAATTTTGAAGTATTACATGCGCTTTACTTCTGCGAATGTTCTTCATTCAATTTAATGAGAGAAACCGTTGTAATTTGTGACTTAAACGCCTGGATAAGTAATTGAAATGCCATTTCATGCGTCGCAGAGAAAAATTAAATTTGTTTTAGCATCGAGGGGATAATCTCCTGTGGTGTAGGTACAAATACGATTTTTCGAAACTTGGAATTTTTATACGTAGACATAACATAACTAGTAGATCTACTAGTATGTATACAATTCTATTGTATCTATACAATTTCGCAGCTAGTTGCCATTGACGTACCAAAAGTGAATTAAAAAAACGTGCGTAAAGAATAGATATAAACCTAAAATTGAAGCTAATCGTATTTTAGTGAATAAGTCGATTGCCTAAATAGTTGAATTTGGTTGTTGGTTCACATAACCAACAGCTGGCCAGGGCCATATTTCATCATCTTGACAATTGTCACCTGACAATAACAATTCCACGTACATTGCTGGGTCAATAGGCTGTCCAGCAACCAACTTAACCTGTCGACGACGCCATGTAAGTCGAATTGTCAGTGTCAGGCGACAATTGTCGATGTGGTGAAATACGGGCCAGGTGTATGTCATTGTCACCTGACGTCATGTGGCTCACTTTAACACCGGGTGAATACCATACTGTGGCAAAAGCAATGGATATTACCTACGAAATTATGAATCTATTGAGATAACAGTATGATAACTACGCTGATAAAAAAAATCCTCATGTCAAGTTGTTCCTGCTATAAGTACTTGGTATGATGTCATGTCATCGTGAGTAAGACCTTGAGCGTAGAATAAAATAAAGAAATGGTACTTACCTTGCCGGATAACAGCATTTTCTGTTCTTCTCCACCTAGCTTTAGAAACGACACTAGTACTATCCTACTTTATGCAGAGCATTGAACGTCCACTTTAATATCGATTTGCTATCCAAATGTACTTGTTTTGATTGCTCTTTAGTGTAGATAACTTGATAATAAATTTAACTGCATCTAACTCCCCCACAACCTGCATATTCGTGTAGGAATTTCGTATAGCATTTCTACAATGACATGATGCAATATTAACCACAAGGTCAACGCATTGGCAGCGTCCCAAACTAGCAATACTATTTCATGTGGCATCCTATTCATCAATTGGCCGTAGTCATTCTCAATTTCGATTCATCAGCTACAAACACTAACAAGATATAAAAATATCAGTAATGTTAATTTTAAAACAAAGCCTCCGGGCGCCCATTTATTGTTCTCTTTGTTTGACATCCGTTCGCCTCAGCTTACAGAAATATTTACATTATCGTACTCGGAGCTCATTATGAATTAATTGACTGCGAAAAGCTATGCTCGGCTTACTGTTGAGCCAATTTAAAAAATATGATTTACTGCATTATCTGTTTCAGAATTTCAACGGGATCTCGACAAATGCGAATTGTTTGTACACATAAATTTAAGTTAGGAACGGCACGCCGAGCTGATAACGGACTGTATTAAATTCTTTCGTGCAATGAACAATGCGGTTTGCAAGGAACAATGGGTAAGTTTACATAAAAGTGTAATGCAATGCTGTTTATCTTCGCTCGACTCGAACGCTATTGGAGTACCTAGGTATTAGTGCCCACGGGGCCAGTTACTGCGGACCACTCCAAAAGCGTTTGAGAATGTATATTGCAGTGATCGGTACGGCATGTATCCACGACTGTTACATAAACAATTAAACATGTATACTAAGATCGTGTATACATGTTTATGTAACTTTGGCGGTGTTAATCTTTGCAATCGATTGTACAACTACATAGAAAATCTGAATTCGTATACATACATCCAACGAGATGGAGATATACGAACATCGAGTTTCATGGCAGCGCAGCAGAAACAAGATACGGCGTTTCAAGTTTGGTTGGAGCACATGACATACTATTTTAGGAACATGAAAAATGTATGCCTTAAAACTTAAGGTATGAATCATGTTTAAATTGCTGCTAGATCAAACTGATTTAATTGCTTCGTTTTATGACTATGTAACTAAAGCTTTGCGATTGCATGTGCTAAAATAAGTAACAAGTTAAATATTTCGGCACTGACCACGTTGAGCGGTTTCTAAGAAGTCTGTCAGGAAAATACAAATTAAGAGTAGTGAAACTAAAACAGTAATTCATCACATCTGGAAACATCCTCAGCGTGGAGCTATTATTTTTAGCCGCGGGTTATGGTGACCGATTTCCTGTTGCTCGCTCGGCGTGCCGTCCGTAGACGAAAATGACTTACTTTCATATCCAGCGGTCCAGGACCAGACGGAGACCATCGCCAGCAGCCAGTGGTACATAAGCCCTTCGATCTTCCAATAGAGGGAGGCGCACAGGGGTCTGGCCAGGCGCAGCGCCATCATCCACACCACGTAAGCGGGGACGCAGTATAAGTTGTTCGCGACCGCGAATGCCGTTCGCGCCGCAATCCGCACGTACCGGCTGAAACAGCAGGGCCGCGTCACCGTCGACCGTCTCGCACGCGACACGCGTCACGTCACGCCACGCGCCAGGCCGGGCCCCACGCAACGCAACGACACAAAGCGACGATCATTCGTGAGAGGACAGTGACGTGCGACACACCACAGAGTGAGACCGAGGGTTTGGTTGAGCTTGCGAGAGGCCCGGGCGAGATGGTTCAGTGCGTTCTCCCTGCTGATAGCTGCCGAGGAGCGGGGGCTTTCGTCGGGGCTCGCGGACTGGCGCTGCGCCGTTCACAATCAAACACAACGTACATTCGACGATATTTATTAATGGAATCGTTCACCGGTTCACTGTCGGTTATTTCGTTAAGTAGACTGCAAGTACAAATTTAAAAATCGCCCGCCAGCGAGCGAGCTTTGCACTCGCCGGCGAGCTTACATGCGATTTCGTTTGCGACACACATTTTACACCGATCGACGTAACATTAACTCGTACGACGCGAGCACACATAGACAGACATACACAATTTTATTTTACGATGCATACTGTGGCACGACCGCGGCCGGCCGAGTTCGTCGTGTAAAAACAATACAAAGTTCATTATATAAAATTAAAAAACGACATCGGACCGCTGAAATTATACAAAAATTACAATATTTAAGACTGTACACTATCTAATATATACAAAAGTTGCCAGCATAGATATGTGCGAGGGCGTTATATACATGGCGGTGGGTGGGTGTTTGACAGTGGCGCTCACACGTTGTAGTCGTGCGTCATGAGGCCATGCACCTGCTCTAGGCGGTACGCGAGCCGCTGCTTCTGCGAGAACTCGTCCTCCTCGAGCGTCACCATCAGCTGCTCGTTATACTTCACCGCGTACGCGTAAAGCTCGTTCAGTGCGCAGTTCGTGTTAAACTCCTTGGTGTGGAGGCGCGACTCCTCCGCTAACATAGCGTTCATATCCTGATCCGATATCGCCGGCATCAACTTGATATCCGCGTAATAACGCTCCACCCACTCCTTGTATACCGGAATGTCCTTCGCGTACAAAAGCTTAGAGGACGGCGAGTCCTTGCCGAGGATGTGGTCGGAAGTGGAACACGAGTCCATGAATGTCTGAGCGATCACCGACAAACAGGAGTCGACCGTATTAGACTTGTGCACGTCAAACACGAAATTTGGATTTTTAATAAGATTCACCCAGAAACGTAGCGGAAGGGAATTACTCTTCCAAGTGTGCACTACTTCGGGATCGGAGATTGCGTGCTGCAGGGCCTGGTCGTCGAGGAAATCGAACATGTACTTTATAGCGAGCGGCAGCGCGGAACCGCGGTGCGCGGTACTGAAAATAGTCTCGAATAAATCATCCACAAACTTTTGCAGCGTACCCTTAGTAGCGAGAAGACGCGTGAGATATATTTCTGAGACCATTTTGTTGCCGCGCTCCCCTTCTTTGTGTGCGTCACCGTCGTGGTGCCTAACTAAATGCCAATACTTGAAACCGCCGCCGTGTTCGTACTTGAACGGACTGGCGGGCGGGCTGGCCGAGCCGTATTTACCGCGATTGAGAGTTTCGTAAGTGTGCGACTTATCGTTCTTCTCCATGTTGGATAGATTATAAACGGAACTCTGTTTAGCGACTAGACTGAGACATGCGCCGTCTGGTACGCGGTAGTGATTAAGGGTATTAAGTTTGCGCCATTCGCCCTCGCATTTAGTGGTGCTGTCTTCGTCATACAGAATTAATCGACCGCAGGCGCCCGTGCGCCATTCCAAGTCTAACTCGTCACGACTCGGCCTTTGCGAATATGGAGTAGCGCGGTAAATGGCATCTAAACACTTCTCTTTTACTTGGCTTATCGTATCACAGTCGAGAACTTTTACTTGCACGTTTTCCGTCGTAGCATCTAAGCCGCTCACGAAGATCGTTTGCTGGGATATAGACGCGCTCACCGCTATCGGTTTGAAATCTATCGACTGCCTAATAAGTTTTTCTTCGCTGAGCGAGTATCGCGCCTCAGAGGTTATTGCATCTACGGGGCCTTTGTCTACTTGACCTTTCATTGACCTAAACAAAAGATAGAGCGGTTCGCCAGCGCATTCGCGAAGGAATTTATATAAGAGGAAGGTAAACCAAGCGCTTAACATTTTCTCAGCAACGCTCTCAGTTCGCCGAAGCAGCAGTTTAGGATGGCTCTTACCCTCCATACACTTCTCGATAAGCTCCGCTAGCAGCGTCTTCAGAACGTCGGTGCAATATTCCATCTTACTTTGCAAAGTTACCATAATGAGGGAAGCAACATTGACACGATCGCGCATTGAAAAATATCTATTGCTTTCTAAAGTACGAATAAATAATAAAAGGAATGTTTTGTTCATAATAAGCTGTCCAAACATTCTGAGACCTTTATCTTTCCTAATAAGCTCTGGACGTTCCCACTGGAGGACGGCATGATCGTCAATGTTAGGGAACAGGATCTTCATGGCGTACGTGCGATAGTCGAGGAAGGGAATCCCGCCCGTCACGTCTCCCGTCAAGTCTGTCATCTCAGTCTGCAGCTCCGCAAACGCCTCTTTGCATTCCGCAGCTACCCTTAACTCTAAAATATCCATTTGCTCCTGCATATTCTTCAGTACCCTAATATTTTCAGTTGATTTTCTCCTATACATAACTAAAAACACGACAAATACTAATATGAGTATAACTATACTGGCGATTACGCCGAATAATACTGGCTTTCCGATTGCCGCTTGTATGCCCGCCTGCGAGGAATAGGATAATTTCCCAATCTTGTACATAAGGTGGCGACCGACTTTGACAACCACTTCGGGGGTGTCTACACCGTCAGGCAATTCATCTCGCGACGGAGGCCGACAAGTCAACTGGTGTCTCGCGAGTGACGTCACGTTACACAAGCTCTCGCCTATGTGTACTTCGACGTCGCTCTCGGTACACGCCCTATCTAAATTTTGACCGTTAATTGTCAAATACTCCGACTTATAGTACTTTACGTCCTCATCAAATTTATCATAGTACGGATCTGGATAAAGCAGAAAAGCGTCATGTGTCTTGCTGGTAAGATTTTGCACACTTTGCACGTCATCCATGTAAAAACCATATTCTAATTCCAAAGGCCTATCTGGATCGAGACTGAGCCCAGCGCTTTCTATCCCGGGAGATTCACAAATGAGATGAGTTTGAAAATCGACTCTGTGGCAAGGCGCAATGTAAGGTCGATTGTCGTGATATACGTACATCCGAGGGAACTGAATAGAATGGAAATTACGGCCCATTACTTTAATCTTTATGCCCCCGGATGGAATTCCTTTAGGTTGCTTGCGCTGCGTCGCGAGAGGAGGGCCAGACTCAACAGCGACTACTTCAGGATCTTCTATGTATTCGAATTTTTCGCGTTCTAAAGTCCGCATACCGTTGTCGAAGCGCATACGTAATGTGCCCATTTTAAGTTGATAAGAATGACTCGTCCTACAAACTGCTTCTTCGTGACTCACAGTCAAAATAGCGCAAGGCAAATCGTCGATAAAAGCTTGAATGTTGCTTCCCGCATTTAGATACTCGCCAGTGATACGTAATATAGTTCCGCCAGATTGCGGACCGTATTTCGGTTGAATAGAGTTTATTTTCGGATTGACAAATGCGTAATGATGCTTAGATTCCCCGCGATAATCAGCCACTCTAACGACAACAGGGCCATCCCTAGGTACCTCTTCGCCAGGCCCGTCTACGGTACAAACAATGCGCCTTGTTTTAACGTACAATTCTATAATTGGTTGGCATTTAATACCTGCAATAGTGACGCCGTTATAAATGTCGGATATATTGCGACCTAGATTTATGCCTTCAATAGTAATGTTGGTGCCTCCATCCCACGGTCCTAACTGCGGTCTAAACGAGTGAATTTCTGGGTTGGGACATGTTTGAGTACGGTTCAACCAAACGCTAGGCGCGCCGCATTGTTCCTGGACTTCGCATCTGTCCGAGCCCTGACACCAACCACATCCAAATTTATCGGGAAGCGCAAGACAAATTCCACAATTATCCGCCATATCGTTACAACGGTAAATGAGTATGTGAGTATTATCCGGATTATCCAACGGTTTCGAACCTCCCCATATCACGGCGAACGACGCCGTGATGTTAGGAGCGCGGGACGTGTAAGTAAATTCAACGTGTTCACAATAAATAGTATCGGCAAGAAGTTGAGCATTCACATGGGTTACGCGGCCTTCTATATTAAACTGACAAACGAACCGCGTCTGGACTATAAATTGCCCAATTATGTGTACTTTAACTTTTATTCCTTTTTTGACGCCGGAAGGAACCAAGATTTCGTTAGAGCCGTCGGCAGTGGAGTTTATAGTGGGGCAGAAACCGGGGCCGGAGCGATAACTGGGTCCTATTCTACTGACGCCGGTAACTAATATATCGTTTCTGCAATTCTCGGCAGTGTCGTGCGTGCAACGGTGCCCGTCGACGCACCAGTCGCACGGGAATGAGGAACTAACGCACTGAGTGCACGAGCTGTACGTGTTGCAGTCAAAGAACGTGAAATTAGTTGCCACGAAATCGGGTCCTTGTGTCGTGCGCACCGACAACTTGGCAGTGAAGTGATGTTGGCCCGCGGGTATCGGAGGGAGCGTGTCGGTACGCGGAGTTGTACAATTAACGCCGTAAGGCTTTCTAGTAGCATTGGTTATTAAAGTACGATCTAAAGCTGTAAATGCACACAGAAATTGTCCATTAAGTGTAGGCAAGTTTTCGATAACTAAGTCTAATGTCCTTGCAGTCGTTCGTTGCAATTGATTCGGTGTCACTTGAGTAATAGTAGTGCAACGTCCGCTGCGATACGAGATCCAATATAGGGGATCTTTGGCTGCGTCCTGGCAGTCCGAACGGAGGCTACACTTGTTCTCAAGAGAACACCATCCACAATAAGGGTCTTTGGCTCCGAGACACGTTAAACACGATTTATAGACGCTACACTCTTGAACTTTCACTTTAGACACTTTACGTTCAGTCATTACGTATAAATGCATCAATTGAGTATCAAAGAATAAGTCTTTATTAACTGGTGACTTTTCATCCACAACAATGTCCCCATATTCAAATGCAGAAGTGGCGCTCTCAACGACAATCTTCTTAAGATGTCCCTCAGATGTTCCGGCGAATACCACAGTGTAATCGCCTGTAGACGTTGCTGCCACAGCAGTTAGCCTCTTGTTAAATACAGCCACCGGGACTGCTTCCACTGGCTGTTCTCCTCCTAAAGGAGTATTCACATCTAAGCCACAGAAATCTTCACTGATTGACTGCAACTTCGTCCCAATGCACGGGTGAGATGGCGATATAAAATCCAAGCCTCGGGATCCATTACCGCTAAAACATGTCTTTATGTTTTGCATAAATTTGCGTCGTATTGCTTTTAGGGAATACACACATAAAGCTGACAAGTCTGACGGCGTGTTCATATTTATATCTTCACTTTGGCTAAAGGCGGCAAATAATACATCATCTTGAGCTGTAATGCCGAGCTCTCCCGCTAACACCGAACCCGCTTTTCCAACGAACGCCGCTTGCACGAGATTATATCCGAAATTGCGTCCGCCTTCGCCCGTGCAAGACATCGGAATTTCAGTATACGAGTAGTAATTTTCATCATCATGGCATACTCGCACTAATTTGCTGTAGTAGCTGTCGGATCCCACGCCTCGTAGCTGTGTGGTTAGGAAATAGCTAAATCCCTCTGAACTGAAGCCGTACACGTATTTTATGGGATAGCGTTCGCGGGATAGTGAATTGACGAACATTCTCGTGCCAGTCGTGACCGCCGTCCGGGCTATCATAAATAGACGGTCCTCTTCTAGCGAACGGCTGCTTACAGTAGGAACTTCTGAGCGATAGGGCGAGTTACCCGTGAAAGTGACGCCCACGTACATAACTTGCGTCATCGGCGGGTTCGGTGGGCCCGGCGCGATGAACGCCACCGTCGACGCCGACGCATTGTTCGCGACGACAGGTTCGCGAACCTCGCGCACTTCCTTCGAAATGTTATGCAAATTGCGCACGGAGCACAGCCCCTGCAGCACGGAGCCGCAGGTGATCAGTCGGCTGGTAGCATAGTCAATCACTAGCGCCTTGTTCGCATTGTCCGTGGGCTTCTTGACGAAGTTGGGCGGGCAGTCGAAAGTGCACTGCGCCGAGTCGTTGACCGGCCCCGTGACGATCGACTGCGCGACCTCCAAGTCGGGGGACAGCTGGTATATCTTGTTCACGGCGCCGACGTAGACGCGGCCCGTGTTGCGGTCGACGACGAGGTGGTTGAAGAGGGAGGCCGGGGCCGACGAGTCGGCGAAGCTTTTCACCACGTCCTGCGAGGCGCGCGCGGCGGCGCACGCGGCCGCCAGGGCCAGCAGCACCCGCCACATGCCGCCCGCGCATGTGCCCGGCCTACCGCGGCGCCGTCGCGCCCCCGCCAAGAGCCCCCGCAAGCCTGCAAGCGACACACCGTCTCAGCACGCTGCGTCCGCTCCGCCGCTTCGTTCCCATCGCACCGCACCGCTCCACACCCTGTTTACTCGACTACAGATGCATCTCACGGTTACACCTGACTCCCCGACGCTGGCGCGTCATTAAACGAATTGACTGAAAGGATATCATGAAGTCAGACGCCCTCATGAGATGCAACGGGACTGTACAAATGGTCTCGATACTCCTTATTGTTATTTGCGTCCGGCGAAGCCCTTGACTTGTGTTAGCGAGCCCAGTTTCGAGTGTGTAACGAATGTCCGCACGAGTATACGCTGAGCTCGGAGAGGGTTAGTGCGATTGGAGCGTTCGCGAACTGAAGCGGCAACGCGCAGTGGCCGCTTCCAACGATACGGATAACCAACCTATTCTTTCTAATCTATCTGCATGCATTACTTTGTTGACTTCATGATTAAAAACGAATATCAATTAGTCATAACGTTACGACCGGTCATCTATTAATCATCTCATTGTTTTCGCATCGTTAAAGCCGCCTAGGCAGCTGATAGCGAGCGTTCCGTCGCTTTATCAAGTTCCAAGGAACGAGTTGTAATTAGGTATTATTAGACTTTCAATCAATGAACCGGCCAAAAATAGGTTGGTCGTTGGAATGCTCGGCCACGGTTGCGGTTCCGACGCGGTCAGTGCTTTTATAAGGTCACGCCGACGAAAGCCTCAGCATTATCAGACAGGGGGAAGGAATAAAACAAAAGTGCGATATGGCATGCTCGTAACGGGAGTCAACGTGGCAACGATAAAAACAAACATTGGATCAACTAAATACACCGATAGTACACCGATTACGAATACTCACAGGATCTCCATGACGGAATAATCTGAACTTCGATATGTATGGTCGCTCGCTATAAGTTTGACAGCACTAGCATAGTGCGGGGACGGCAGACGGCGGGCCTTGTGAGACCTGCAAACAAACAGCATGTTAAAGCTGGGCCCGCTTGGACGCCGCTCGATCGATCCGCTGGCGCGCTAGCGGCCGATGCACGCCACGAGCGCAGCGGACCCGCGCCGCCTACTGGTCGCTATATCTACCTAGCGCACTACGACCGACACCAACCGGTCGTAGTTTCGTTTGTTGACTTCGCTGCATTCCCACCACCCACTCGACCTAATCTAACCACCTACGCACGCGGACCGACACAAAAACTACACAATAATCACTAACGTTACGATTGCGAAGTACCTAAACGGCTGCGTTGTAAATACGAATGCATTCGAGACAGAGAACTGGGAAAAGTCAGCCATTATCGCGCACACGAGTCGATATTCGGAAGCCATTCCAATATAAATGCCACGCGTTCCAGTTTTTCACTGCAGTAAAGCAAGGTTAATATTAAAACTCACCTTGTTATTGATAATCTCTGGGTTATAGAAACAATCCTTTGGAATCCACGTTCGGTATTGAACTGCAAACACTAGTGCACCACTGAACACAATTATTTCTGTATTTCACTGTTAATTGTAATGCAAACACTCAACACCACTACTGACGACTTATTTCACAACATTATACATATAAAAAATCCTAGTTCGAGGAGAGGAGCCCGTTTGCACAAAGAGTCCACGACTAGAGCATCAGCCGTCGTACATCGCTCGCCGTGGAATGAATTTGGTTTCCCTTTTCGAACAAGTCTAGGCGTGACTGAGCCGAGAAAAGCCGAACACTGCCGAGGCGAAGCTATAGTCTCTCAAAGCGCCACCAGAGGCAGCACTGTGTTTAAATGCGTTCAAAAATAAAACATTATCTTAGACCAAAAGAATCGCCACACATTTAATATTTTATAATAAACTATATGTAATTCTAATATCACCATTTGATTAATTTGCATAATATTTTCCCTGCTATAAATGAACGAACGAATTGTTTGTCATAGAGATTGTAGACTCAATGAATGAATGAAACAAACAGCAGTTGGCAGCCATAAACATTAAAAAAAAGACGAAGTCGAGTCGAGTTGTCAATGTCAAAATTGTCAAACGAAAATAGAAGAAGAAGACAAAAAAGTTCAAAAACCGAACAGAATTTTGCTAGAATTTTAATATAATACGTAATTGTGGCGATGTCCATGTTCAAAGTAACTTCTGCTTTAGTTAATTCATCAAAGAACTTACGATGCTTCGTCCGAGTCGCAGACCAACGAAACTTCACCACAACAAATGTCGTAGCGGTAAGTTGCATAATCGATGAGCTTATAACGTTAGTACTATAGGCAGTAGTAAATTTAATCCATCGCCGGCATCCTAAAGTCAGCCATAAGGCATACAACAGTAGCACTTGGGTTCATTTGTCGACCTTATTAAGTAGCAGTTTGAGGTTACCCCTGATCCGCACAACTAAATGATATACGTACATAATTTACTGTGTCTGTGTAGAATCTCGGTTGATTTCTGTGACTGTGATCATAGAAAACACCTATTTGATAATGTGACATGCTGCACTTGTTAACTTGGTGCTCCTCTAAATTTTTGATTAATTTCATTGAAATGTTTGGTTCACGCGAACTCCTAAACTTATTTTTAATTTTTTCTCTGGAGTGAACAATTTGTTTTTATGTGCAAAGTGAACTGTAGTATATGTACAGGCTGATCTAGTGGTTTAGCCTATTGGATAGTGACCCAGCCTATGATGCTGACGATCCTGGGTTTGAATCCCGGTAAGAGCAAATATTTGGGTGATGAGTATGAATATTTGTTACTGAGCCATGTATGTTAGTTTTTATACATATCATAATATATTGTTGTGTAGTACCCATAATACAGGCTTTCTTGGGTTTAACGCAGGCCTAGCTTGATTTGTGTAAGATTGACCTCTAATATCTATTTTTTTTCAATTTTCATTGAAACATTCTTATAAAGGCTGATTCTATGAGCTTTTCTTTTCTATGACAATCCGTCAGCAATGCTATGATGTCAACAAATCTCTTGTTGCTGGTCAAACAAATCTTCTTGTTTCAATGTTATAATATCATTTTTGCTGAAATCACTAATAACAACTTTTATCTTGGAGTTAAACTGCGCCCATGACCTGTTCTGATAATTAGACCAGGTGGACTATGGCAGCAACTATCCAAGAAAATAACAATACAATAAAACTAAATACATTATGATTTTGGCCAAACGTTTCTTATAAAAGTATCAACCGGAATGACTTGTCTGACATAACAACTACACACAAAACAAACTATTGCATTAGTCAAATATAGAACCCCACGTACAGCCAGTGTGCTCCGTTCACAATGTGCAAACACCTCATTACAACATTTCCAACTGCCGTCAGTCCCCTGCTCACATTATTGGCAAAGTTCTTGCATCTTTGGATCCTCTTTCCCAGTAATTTTGTCGTAGCCCCTACCTGAACATGCCATGCCAGCAGAGTTGGGCAAATTTTTATTTGAATAAGAATAAGAATAAAAACAGAATTTTTATTCTTATTCAAATCGATTTGAATAAGAATAATTCTTGCGCCCGTTATTTTAAATAACATGACGGTGAATAAATCATGCTACTTTTATTTTAAATAAGGAATAAATAACGGAATAATTATTCAACAAATGGGGTTATACTAACTAACATTTTATTTAAATAAAACGTTATTCAAATAAAGTTAATTGTGTGGTATCGTCGGTAAAATTTTGTAAGTTGATTTTCACACAATGGATTTTATGATAAGTTTGGATTTACTTTGTTTTGTTTTTACGAGTTCTGTACATTATACTTGGTGACGATGGTGTGATGATGGAGTCAGGAGGTGGATAGTGGAACTCCTCAATAACTATTGTATATCCCTCGAGTTTGGGCTCATTTGGTTTGTTTTGACGAGTTCTATACATTATACTTGGTAAAGATGGTCTGATAATGGAATCAGGAGGTGGATAGTGGAACTCCTCAATGGCGACTTGTAAAATACCCTTGAGTTTGGGCTCATTTGGTTTGTATTGACGAGTTCTACCTATACATTACACTTGGTGAGGATCGTCTGATGATGGAGTCAGGAGGTTAAACTCAAACAAGGTTGGGGTCAAAGGAGCCCAAACTCGAGAGTCGAGGGCTATACAAGTAGCCATTGAGGAGTTCCACTATCCACAGACATATGTATAAATTAGGTATAAATTACACAACATTTAAGAGTCTACTTAGTGCCTCTATATACCGATACCAAAATTACCAAATGCGTCGTGTTTAACCCCGAGTGTCCGACCGAACTACATTAATATTCATGGTATATATTAGTTAAAATAAAAAATCATGATTAGATTTATTTGAATAAGAATAAGTTAACTTCATTCAATTTTCTCACATAAGAATTATTCACGGCGAAATTATTTGAATAACTTTGACGTGAATAAAATCAACATGATTTTATTCATGCGTATTCTTATTCAAATAATGATTTTATTCTTGAATGCCCAACTCTGCATGCCAGTATGCCGGAGTATTGTCAATTATATGATCAGTGAACTGACTGCGGTTGGCACACTCATAAGCAGCAGCATATCTTATGCCTTTTATATTCAAGTAAATGAATGGAATGTTTTTTATCATTTTATTATAGTTACTCAAACCAGAAATAAAAGGCTTTTTTTTTATAGTTACTGAATTGGAATATACAAGCTACATTTGTATCCCTTTTATCAAATAAAAATTAGCTTTTGCAAGTCTTGTGATTGATTCATTATGTAAGTGGAGTGGAAATAGGCAAGCTCAGAGCAGGTCCTCCTTCAACTACAAGTTGCGAAGAATCTCTTTTTAACACTTCAATATTGATGAACCTCATGATTAGGGCCCGGAATTTTGCGTGAGGTTTTGGAAAAGTCTAAGGGAGAGAACGCCGTCGTTTATTGATACATCGATAAACCGAATTTATTTATTAGTGTTTTTTTTAAATAATTACTCAAACTTTCTGTTGATACATTCTATGCTATTTTAATGGCGATTTCAGTGACGAAAAATGTACGAAATATAAGAAAGTTTAATCCGTTTGATTGTTTTAAGGATTGAGTGTTCTAAACGGTGTCTGATACTACACATCCGACACTTCACTTTTTATTCACAACAAAGATCACGTGATACTCTCTATTCAAAATGAAGTGTCGTGTCGGAGACTGTCCGAAACACCATGCATCACTCTTTATTATAGTATATTGAACGAAAACCTATAACGAGTAGGTATTTGATTGCAAGAATGCAAGTATTATTTAATTAAATATAAATTAATCTCAATGACTCTTTGAGTACACGGCCGATATGTCGATAAACATTTGTGTTCTCTCCCTTCGAGTGTTTCAAAACCGCACGCAAAATTCCGGGCCCTACTCATGATATTTTAGTATGGGTGGGTACATTTAATTTCATATGTTTATACTGTATAGTATGTACATTATAATTTTATGTATGTTAATGTCATTATTTTGCTTGGTTTACCTTTTGAGTCTCATTGTTTATGATCATCCGTGTGTAAGCATAAAATATGAAATGTCTTCCTCTATTTGGTATTCCAAAATTGTATTTCTATAATGCCGCCAAGTTTTTGTTGAGTCAGTTAGAAAACAAAAATAAAAAATATATAACAGCAATAGGGATGATGACTAAGATTTTTTTATGATGTCATTCGAACCAGTTTTTGGAGAGGAACAAATGTTTGTATGGGAGTAACTACAATTAAAGAACATAATACCCAAAAAAATGAGACAAAGATTGACCTCGCTGGCGGCAGCGCAAAACGCTCCATACTGAAAGACAGTTAATTATGACGTCACAATAATATTTTTTAGTACAAAGTACATGTATCATTGTATGGAAAATCAGGTAAATTGTTGTTTCGGTCGCGAAATACTGTGCTTAAGTACATAGTTGTCATACAATTTTTTGCTATAAAAGCGTAAGGATTCTTTTGGTAAGTTTAAATTTATTCTTGGACAATAAAAATGAAAAGCGGCCAAGTGCGTGTCGGACCACGCACAATAACGGTTCCGTGCCTATTAAAAAGGTAGTATCGTTACTGAAATCTTATGGCACTTACGTCCTTTTCTTTAAGGAGGGCAGTTTTATAGAAATATCTCGAAAACCTTTGAACAGACAGACATGACGAATCTACAAGGGTTCGGTTTTATGCCATTTGGCTCTCTTCTCCTTCAACTTAAGAGCTCTGCTCTTGTCGGTGGAGTAACCGCCATTCAGCTCTACGCTCTGCCACTGCTTTGAGCTCCTGATACGACACTACATTGACCTTCTCCTTGACCTGGTCCATAAAAGCACGTCGCGGCCTTCCTCTGCCTCTTCTTCTCTCTATTTTCCCTTCGATTATAGTTTTTATGAAAATGTCATGTCGTAACAGGTGCCCCAACATATTTGCCATTTGGCTACGGAACCCTAAAAATGCATATTTTTTCTTAACTTTCAAGGTTCATATTTTTTTACGATTTTAAGTATATTTTATAACTTATACTTTATTACTTTGATGGTTTACTATCCATTTAGCATCACTACGTTATCAATTTGAACATGAGTCATCATGCCTATTATAATTATTAGGGGACAATCTCACACAAATCAATCTAGTCCGAAAGTAAGCTCAACAAGGCTTGTGTTGTGCGTACTAGATGATGATATATTTAATTGATATAAATCAGGGACTGCATAACCGAAAAATACCGGTATTATACCGGTATTAACCGAAAAATACCGGTATTAAAAATAGCGGTTTCGGTAGCGGAACCTTTATATTTCGCTATCGAAATATAACGGTAACCTTTATTTTTTTCGGTACCTTAACCGATTTTTAAAGGTTACCGATATTTAGATTTTGGCGTCGTTGCCAAACCGCCGGCGCTGCCGTTTTGTCTTTCTTTTCGCGAAATCGTCGCATCGTCAGTAGGAACATTACATTCAGTACATTGTCACAGCAACATAGCGTGAGGTGCGGATGTGCGGGCGGGGACTCGGAGAGTGCGGAGCTATGATGACAGATGTACAGCCGGATACCAAACAGGATGATGTTTTCGCTTCATTATCAAAAGAAAAGAAGCATCAAAGAAGCGTATGATAAGCCGCTGCCATTTCGCCCGCGCCCGCGTCGACGCCAACCCCCCCCCGCACGCCTCTACTACGCGCTCGCTCCCGTCCCCCGTTCGTCACTGTGCGCCGCAGCCCGCGCCATTCCATTTATCATGCCGTAGACCTCCCCCCCCCCCGCACGCCTCTACTACCGCTCGCTCCCCGTCCCCCGTTCCTCACTGTGTGTGCGCCGCAGCCCGCACCATTCCGTTTATCATGCCAAGGACCCGCGCCCCCTCCCCCCCCCTGCACGCCTCTACTACCGCTCGCTCCCCCCCCGTTCCTCACTGTGTGTGCGCCGCGGCCCGCGCCATTCCATTTATCAGCTCGCTTATTTTTTTCGGTAACCGTTATAATACCGGTTTCAAACCGGTATTATAAAGGTTTCGGTTACCTTTAAATCGAATAGCGGTAACCGATATTTCAAAACGGTTACGGTACCGTTATGTTGGCGCGGCGCGCGTAACCTTTACGCCATTACGGTACCGTAATAGAATACAGGTTTCATACCGGTAAAACCGTAACCGAAATCAGTCCCTGATATAAATACTTAAATTCTTAGAGAACGCCCAAGACTCCAAAACTAATATTCATGCTTTTCACACATATATTTTGGTTAGGCTCATAAAACTCACTTTCCCAAAATGTGCACTTTGTGTCAAGGTACACTTTAGAAGGATCACTTTCTGGGAAGGCGCACTGTCTCAAAGTGAACTTCCACGTTGGTACACTTTCTCAGATAGAGCACATTCTCAGAAGGTGCACTTTCCCAAAAAGTGCACTTCCCGATATGTACACTTTCTCAATAGGTTCACTTTTCCAGAATGTGCACTTTCGCAGAAGGTATATTTTCCCGAATAGTACACTTTAGGGGTAGGAGTGTCCCTGTTTATAGTACTAAGGGTTTCTATGAAATAGTGCAAATGCAAACAGTCTGACTGACCATATACTTTTTTATACTAATATTATAAACATACCTGGGATAACTCGGGGCACTTATACTAAAGTGACGTAGCAAAATTTTGCAGTGCATGTGGTGCTACTTTCCCGCACTAGTGCGGAATGAGCACTTTTCGTGTATATGTCGAAACTTTAATGAGCCATATGTACAGCGTTGTACGATACGATACACGTCTAAATAATAAATGTGTACCTTTTGAGAAAGTGCCCTAAATGGGAAAGTGTACATTTTGGGAAAGCGTGAGTTTTGAAAAAGTGCACTGTTTGAAAAAGTGGACATTTCGGGAAAGTTTCCAAATTGGGAAGTGTACATTTTGGGAAAGCGTGCGTTTTGGAAAAGTAGACTGTTTGAAAAAGTGCACATTTCGGGAAAGTTTCCAAATTGGGAAAGTGTACATATTGGGAGTGTACATTTTGCGGAAAGTGCACCTTTGCAGAAAGTGTACATTTCGGTAAAGTGAGTTTTACGAGCCTAACCCAAATATTTGCCCTTACCAACATAGAAACCCAGGACCTTTAGCTTCTTAGGGAGCTGCACTAGTCTACCAGTCATCGTCCTTGAGCCCTACAGGAGCCCAAGGTCCGCTTTGACACCTACCAGTATATTTATTAAATTAATACTGATTATGATCCCTGCATTAACATCTTTATCAAATGTATTTAACCCTTTTCCAGGATGTTACATCGACCACATACAGACTGTCAAACATGTGTCTTTAATTTCAATAATTAAATTCAGACATCAAATAAATTATAAATCAACTAGCTTCTGAAAAGTTGGAAAAATATTGATCAATATCGAAAAAATATTGTCTTTATTTTGGTTCATTTACATTTGCTCTATAATATTCAAGATAAATTGTACAAAAAAATACAGTGCATGCTTCATTTAAATCTACATAATTACTTCCGTGTGTAATGTTTGTCGGATTCTTGATTAAAGTATCTTGGAATTTTTAAAATGAAACATTAAAAAAACGTTATTATGAATGAATGTTTTCAAAACCGTTTTTTCCTGGAGTAATAATAATGCTGGTGACTGTACATCTAATGAAATGCGTATGTTAATACTATCTTTCCCTTAAGGATTTCCGCTTCATTAAGTTTTGCAAAAATTAAGATTGTACTGCAAAGCACACTTAATTGCAATCCAACTTTTGTCAAAACCACCGCAACCTACTCAAACACAACGAAATAAAGTATGTTTTTGATTGCATAATGTTGTTTAATAATGTTTAACCAATGTAAACAAAACATGCTTGACAACCATTATTTTATCTCACTCCTATAAATAAACATAAGTAGCTACAGTAAATTACGTATGTATATTGCGAGGGGGTCACCATATGTAAATTGATAACACGTTGCTATCGCATTGGACTTAATGTTTGCAAGAACACGCCGGCAGTTACGTTTCGGCACCCAACTGAGGCGTACGTGGTCTGAAGACAGACATAGCGGAGCTCAACCGGTTCTTTGCCTTTCTCTTACGCATTAAAACTCGTTTTGCTCCCATTTGAAGTCGAAAATAAGTTCGCAACTCGAACGTGTCTTTGGCAGTCTGCAACCGGCTTAACAACGCGCGCCGTCGCATTTAGAAAAAAACAAAATTGTCATTGTCAAAATCTAATTAGAAAAAGTTGAGTGTTGATCTATTCCTTTTGGCGCTGTCAGTTGGCGATAGTGGAAAATTTTCGTGTGAACAGTTTAATAATAATGGCGTGCACAAAATGTTTGTATGCAGATGGCAAGCCGGTGAAAATGGTGAGTATTAACACTTTCGCAACAGGACTAAAAATGGAGCAATTCACAAAAACCGACAGAATTCGCTAGGCGTGTAAGATCATACTGCTGCCCACCTAGTGGGCTCAGCCGGCATCTGAGCAAACATTACGAGTGCCCGCTAGGTGGGTTTTTTGTTGCGAACGTGTTAAATAATTACAGTTACACGATTTATTTTAAGCAGTGTGTTTATATTTCTGTTGTCTGCTTAAGATAGGTAGGTATATTAATATTATCAGCAGTTACGCGAAAGAGTAATAAAACTTACATACGTCGTGTAAATTTTAGACAATCTTTCTATGTTAAGATTCATTTACAATGCATGGTCTGTTTCGCGATTGGACAGCGAAGAAAGATATAGGTACTATAGTCTGTCATACGAACAGTCTGATGGTAAGCGGTCACTGTAGCCTATTATATGCTATGCACACTTGCAACTCCAGGGGTGTCCCATGCGCATTACCAAACCCAAAGTAAATTGATCAATTAAAATATTGATGTCTGATCTTCGCCGATAATAGCGTTTTTATCTTATTAGGTTTATCTCTAAGTTAGAGAAAGATTTTTTGGACCCATATTTTTATTTACAGTTGAGACTTATGAGGTACTGTAGTGACAATAATAAACAAAATAATGAAATAAATTGGACACCGATTTATCACTAAAAACTATACACGGTGTTCCCGGGAATTTCCGTTAACTTCGGCATATTGCAGAATACATTCACAGAAACCAATTAGCATAATAATTACGTAAAAAAAAATTTTGCTTTATTTGTAAAAAATAATTTAATGTAGCATTAACAATTATTGTCTTATTGTGCAAGGGTTCAAAACCAGAAGGTCCAAGAAGACAAATTAAGTAAAAAAAATGTACTTCCGACGCAGTTTTTGCCTAATATCGAACGAACTCACTTGGTAAACCTCCTTGTAGTGTATAGGAACCTTACAACATTTTAAAAACTGTGATGACAGTTAAGAGCCTTTACACTGGTTAAATCTGCAAATCTGATTAAATTAAAATATTCAATATCTTGATAACAGTAAGAGTTAAGATACTACGGTCTTGGAGAAATTAACTTTATTTGATCTAACTTATGCCCCCTTTGCAATTAACGGAAATTGCCAAAAACACCTTGTACAAAGTAGTAGTAAAATAAAGGATCTCCCCGCGGCATGGTGCCGAAAATACTGGCGGCATTTCCCCGCTGTACCTATCGCAATATGAATGCCTTGAGCGAGGAAGCCGCCAGCTCTTCGGTCCCCGGTGGTGTCGGCTAATTTTTTTTACAGTTCTAGAGAAAGGTTTCATTGAATACCTACTAATGTAATAACTGCTCAACCTCTGATTCCATAAAGATAAGATCCTAATGAGAAATCTTATTGACGCCAGCATACTTAAGTGATTGTGTGTGCATATTTCCTATTAACAGTATTAACGTCTGTTGAAAAAAACGTTGATTCTACGCGATTGTCATCAGTATAGCAAGACGCAAGTAATAAGGCGCGCGAGTTAAGCAATAATAGCCTCTCGGTCAACAACTTAAGCGTCTTGACGCGCGCCATATAAATTGTGTCGTTCTGTAATATTTAGAACCTGTTCGCGGTAATGATGTCAACTTCAGAAATGTAAAGAGCCTTGAATGATTAGGAAAGCCTTGAAAGAAGGAAAAGTGTAACCTTTTGGACCCCTTATACCGTACCTAGTTTTCTGATATGCTTGCTTGCTTAGTAGATAGTACCTAGGTATACTCGTTTGATTCATGCTCATTCTCTCTTTAGCGGTTTTCTCTCGCCACATTCGAGTTTCTCTTGTCCGTTCTCCGTCCCATTCGCTATTCTTCACTATAATTTTATTTCATTAGGCGTAAACCAAACAGAGACGGCATACGGCGAGGGCGAGGCGCAGGCGCGGTGCAGGCATGATGCCGCTTCAAACCATTGTAGACCTTAATACAATGGAATAAGGTGCTAGTAACTGCTAGCGGCGCGTCGCTAGCGTGCCTCCGCCGCGCCGCTTCAGTATAATTTCAATAAAATACGTCTCCTTGGTACCTTACTAGCACCTTATTCCATTGTATTAAGGTCTACAATGGTTTGACGCGTCATCATGCCTGCACCGCGCCTGCGCCTCGCCCTCGCCGTATGCCGTCTCTGTTTGTTTTACGCCTTAGGTGGCCAGTTTTCTATTCTAATATTATTAGTGAATTAAGACCCTCAAGTGACCCACGTTCTTGGCTGACTGTACCGGTCGGGTCAAAAACCAGGAGGGGCTCAATCACTTACTTTTGGCATTCCACTTTGATACGAATATAATATCGCGAGCTCGGTGCAAGGTGTATTTACGATTTAGCATGAACCCTTGTGGTTTTAGTCTAGTTTGTCCACTGCTGAACGTAAGCCTCCATGTTGCGCCATGATACTCCCCTCTGGGCTTTCCCCTTCCCGCCTCCCTCGTAAGGTCGTCAGTCCAACGAGTTGCAGGACGTCCTACGCTTGACTAAACGCGGTCTCCACTCCAGAAGCCACATACTCATGCCTGTTTAGGTGTCCCACTGCTGGGCAAAGCCCCCCCTTTTCCTCCACAAGGCCCTATTGCTGGCAAGCAAAACGCGTCCAAATCTTCCCCCCGTTTCCTTTGATCTGCTTCTGCTCCGGTGGGTCCTGAGGGTTACATTCTGTACGTATCCGTCCCATAATTCGGGATGCATACGGCGGGCACGTCTACGTTTTGTGTTTTGGAGCGCAGTTTCGTGTTCATGATTGGATCAGTTCTGCGACCCAGTATATCATAAATACTACAATAATGCATACCTTGTCCACAGCGCAAAGAAAAGGACACTATGGGCGAGTTGGATGTCCCTGACGACAAGCTGTATGGAGCCCAAACAGTCCGCTCCGTCATGAACTTCCCCATTGGTGGTATTGAAGAGCGTATGCCGGTGAGTACTTTTTAATTACACTGTATACATTGATACTTTAGCTTGGCCAAGATTTTGAGCGGCGGCAACAGCGGTGGGCCACACCACACGTGTGAGCGAGTCCCAAGTATTACACCGCTGCCGATCCCGCCGCCGGTGTAAGTCGTGGCGTCAGAGCCTGAGTTAGAGTTCTGACTGCCCTAGGCTACCGTGAAATATAAGTAATGTATATGTCGCAGTGAAATGGCCAAAGTAGAGATTTGAACAAAAATCCCTAAGGGATATGATCAAATCACGCAGGATGTTAAAATGGCGAATCCATTTTATCATTTGCTTAATACAAATCAGTCATTTGATCAAATCTTTGAATCTGTATAGTGAAATGACGAAATCGGACAAAAAAGGCAACTCGTTTTTTCATTTCACTAGATTTGTTTAGTGATTTGATAAAATCCCTGAAACGCGTCAGTGAATTGACGAAACTAACTCGCAGAGGGGGCGTGGCGTAGTCTTTAGATCTCGCTCATAAGCGTTAGGCAGCGCTGCTCACTCGGTGCAAGCAAGAGCTAAGAATGAAAAATAAATGATTTGCCGGGTATGTAAACGCCGCGCGTATACATAAATGCCGCCCTAGTGGATTGCCTTTATAATAAAACATCAGTATGCTACATTCGCTTTATTTATACTTAAGTACAGTCAAGTGTAAAAATATGGGTGCATACAACTTACCTACTCATAAAATATGTCCTATAACTCTTATGTCAGCGGATTAAGGTTTTGCTGCTTATTTACGAGAGGATGTTATCGATACATATTTTTGCACTTGACTGTACCCTCTTTTCAACTAGGAATTATGCAATGGGCCCTTAAAGTGTGAGCGGTATTCAACGTATGACCGCTTAATTGTCTGCATTTGGCATAAAATCAGTTATGTTGTGTTGTTTACGATTAACTGTGCTGTCATTACAAATCGGAGACATAAATATGTGCCATCCATTTTGTGTTATTCTACGAACTACAAGTAAAAAATCAGCTACCTATACTCATAAGGCAACACCATAAAAAACCTTTATCTACGCACATATCATTAGTGCTTTAAAATGCGTTCAGAATAGAATCCGTAGGAAATGACCAGCATTATTACAATCGATTTTACTATGAGAACTTTCTTGTCTGTGGTAGTAGGTAAAATCTGTACTGTAATGTCATTACAGTACAGATTTTTGTTAAATTTGTATCGTTATGAGTTTAAATTTGGAACAGCTGTCAAAACTCAAGTGGGTCTCTATTCTAGTATCCATAGATATTAAAACAGTTATCGATACGAAACGTCAATTCAGTACGTTTTTTAATACAAACCGTACGACATTTGATCTCGAGTGATGGACTTCATTCGTTTGTCTATGATTTAAAAAAAAGCCATCCGTCATGACGGATGATCGAATTGACGCCAATGCTGTTGTCATTTTATTGTTGGTTTTTTGCTGTTACTTACTACTGCTTATGATATGTGTGTAGATAAAGTAGTGTATGCAACTGTACATAATTAGGCCTTAAAACACTCGTGTGAAAACCACACTCTTATTTTAAGGCCTCTCATTATGGATCAGTCGCATAAACTACTATCATTCAACCTTTTATTATGTAATGTATATTGTACCTACTAGTCCTAATGCCAGCTTGATTATAATGGTGTGGCTACAGCCCGTGTCCCACTTTCTACCGCATTTATTACTCATTTTGTTATTCAGTACACATGACGAATTGACGGTATACAACATTACAACATTATCTACGTACTTGCTATTGATCATACGACTCGTATTTTACCAACTTCGCAAATTGTCATTTGACAATGCACAATCGCGTTTATATTAGACATAAGTCTCGCTACATACTCTATACTAAAGGATTAATAGCCGACGATAACATATAGCCTTATTAAAATAAGTTTCTGACAAAAAATATTTTTTAGTACAGTCAAGTGCAAAAATATGTATCGAGAAAAAAGTTTCAACAACAAATGTTGAACATCCCTTATTATTTGCATATCCATAAATTGTGTCATTTATGTTTCTCTGGGATGTCTTCAATAATATGCTCGCATAAAAATAATCAGTATAATGGTACCTCCCAACTCTTCATAATCAAGTATCAGTTTATACTTTCAATAACATGGATTGCATCAAATTATTATTATACATATAAACATAAAACATTTCATAAAAATATATGAACAGTCATTTCAAAAATATGGTCATACGAAAGGTTTCAGTATAATTAGTGGGTATGTAGCCTTCTTTTAACTGGATCAAGTATGTAAGTAAAGGTACTGGCTAGAACTCTTTGATTGACGTTGCATGAAAGCAGTACAGACTTGTCATTGTATACATCTGTCTCACGTTTAAGACTTTATCATATGTACCAAGTCATTTTAAACATATATTACGGTTAGAGATTGAAAAAACTGGGCAAGCGTGCAGCGCAAGATCATTGTGGGGTTCCGTATCGACTACAATAAAGTAAATGAACTTCACGATTATGCAAGGATTTAATTTTAGCTGCGGCATTTAAATATTGCTTGCATTATGAAATGTACGCTGTTAGAATATAAAGAATAGGGCGACTGACTATAATACACACTCTGAAACAGTTTTCCTTAAAATGCTTTTTTTTCTACATTGGCAAATTTTAACCCCTTTAACTCTGAAGTTTATGACGCAGTTGCAAGTTGATTTCGCAGCCCTTCATAATTTCACTTAGCTTTCGCATTAAAATGCAAAAATATGATTCGAAAGAATCCTGTCACAAATCAGTTATGAAGTTATTACCTATTTCACTGGAATAAGAGCATTGGACCATATGTGATAGTCCATATTGAAGGACATTAGGGGCGGTAGGGGTTTACGCTTTTTAGGTTTTACATAACTCCAATACATATCAAAAATAAACAATGGTCGTAAGCGCTCGCCGCCCTTATATGCCCCAATATGGACTCTATTATTATTATTTAGTAATTTTTATGTACAGTCAGCGTCATATAGTACGTAGCAGTCTAGATCATAATAATTCATAATTCATTTATTATTAAAAACGTATTTTACGAAATAATGGCTTAATACTAAAATATGGAACACACTTGAAAACTGACCTTTATTTTAAATGATATAAGATTAAATCTCGGTCCTATGATACAATGGATGAGGTGAGAAACTAAATAACATGACGAAACATATTAACACCTCTGTATGTACCTATGTTTTACGAATTAAATGATTTGATTGATTGATTGAAACACGTGTGACATTGACATAAGATTCAATTTAGCTTGAAGACTGATTACAAGTTATGACACTTTTGGATGACGAATTATTTGGATACTGTAAGTAACTACTTTTACTATATGACTGTATAGTTAGCAGCAGTCAAAGTATCCAAATAATTCGTATCGTTTGTATGACGCTGACGGTACAGTCAAGTGTAAATATGGGCGCATACAACTTACTCATAAATATGTCCCATAACAGTACACAAGTGGTTTAAGGAACAACATAAGCGGATTAAGGTTGTGGTACTTATTTATGAGAGTATGTTATCGATACATTTTTTTCACTTGACTGTACCTACCTATATTTTGCACATGACAGTATGCGGGTAAATTACAAAATAAAGGAAATGTTTTTCTTTAAAATATTTATTGCTGCTTAAATTACTTTTTGTTACAATAACAATATACTGTAAGGGTAATGGCAAGTATCTAGTAACGTGTGTAACCACCTTCATTGTCAATCACAGACTGCAAACGGTTTCTCATGGAACGCACCATATTTCCGCAAACATCACTACCAATAAAACTGTCCCAGATGTTTTGAACGTGTGTTTTTAAATTATGTTTGGTTCTAACTTCCGACGGATCCCACGCCTGTACCATCAAACCCCATAGATTCTCTATGGGGTTCAAGTCGGGAGATTTTGGTGGTAATTTTATCAAGTTTAAGCCAGCTTGATCTTCTATCCATGATTGTACCACAATCGAATTGTGGACAGAACTATTGTCTTGGATGAATGTTATTGGGCCACTACCGAATACCACCGCAGCTGTTGGAACAAGCACGTTTTTTAGAATATCTTTATAATCTACACCTTTCATTCTACCAGACACTTCCACCAGTTCCCCAGGTCCGCTAGCTGACATCCAGCCCCAGTACCCAACTGATATTCGTCCACTTCTGCGATTAGGAATAATGTTTCTTTGGTCATACCGTGTACCCTTTTCTCTCCATAAATAGAGGCGGCCATCTTTTGCAGGTAAACACTTTCTCATCCATGAAAATTACGTTTTCAAAATCGTAATTCAAATATTTGTTAGCGAAATTGAAACGCAATCTTTTGTGCCTGTCGGTCAGTATTGGTTTCTTGGCCGGAATGCGACATTTGATGCCAGCGGCATGTAATCGACGGCGGACAGTGTGGGTCGACACACCATAGCGAATGGCATACGTCGAAGTGGCGATATTGGACATCTTCTATTAGGAGATGATCTTGTGCAGTAGTCGTTTTCCTCGGTCTGCCAGTGGAAACATGGTTCACTATTCTTCCTTCCCCTTCCCACCTCTGTACCCACAATTTCGCCGTCTTCCATGAAATACCTAACTCGTCTGATATGTCCAGAATTGAAGCACCTTCTTCTCTCAACGCAATGATACGGTGTTTAGTATGATCGACTATACGTGACATTTTATTATCATAACAGGTTTAATAGACGATTTTAATAAACCCAACATAAAATTAAATTGCAATCAGGAATATGGTTTCCCTATTTTATTTAACAATAAGCAAAACTGTCATGAGGAAACAACGTTTTCCCGTAATTTCTGACTGAAATTATTTTTAGTTGTTGACAGATGCCAAATAAATACTTGTAACTAAATAGTAGTGATTACTTTTCATAGAACACCTTATTGCTGACTTAGTTGTCCATGTCATTTTGCAAAGTTTAGGAAGATATATTAATGATGAGATATATTATAGCCTTTTTATTTATTGTTTTCACTAGTACATATTTTTGATAATGATTTGTAAAAACGTAGCATTGCACCGTTGTGTAAATATCAATAATTGAGTTATTATTTGAATGCATATTTTTAAATCATCAAACTAAGACATAATAATGATGACAAAGTATAACATATATTTCATGATCACTTTACTAAGGTCGTACTTTTGCAGTACTTTTGTATATACTTATTTATTTAATTTTTTGCGAACTGTACCGTTTTGTACCTACACCGTCGCTAGCAAACAAAGAGGGTTTTTTAGAGTCAGCAATTGCACAAAAACATTAATACTATACTACCTACATACACAGTGTATCCCCCAATTGAACCCTTTGGGGGTTTGTTTCCAGGATAAAAACTATCCTATGGCCTTCCCCGGGATTCTACCTAGCTCCATAAAAAAAATCATCTCAATCGGTTCATCGGTTTAAGCGTGAAAGGGTTACAGACGGACTAGAGTTACTCTCGCATTTATAATTAATGGAATCAATTACTCAAAGAGTACATCTGAATGTCTGTCTATTTAGACCAGCTAGACAATACTGGCTTATCATTATTACGAGGCAGCTAGACCCATAATAATATTAAGTATGGGTTGGTAATTTTAGTGTGTTGCTTTTGTAACTTAAGTCACACACATACAGAGGTCATGTCCGATCAGTTATATTCCCACACAAACAAGTGATGTTATAAAAACAAATTGATATTGACCACTCGCTACTATCAATTATGGTTATGGCAAGCCACGTTTAAATATGCAGCGGTTAATAGTAAATAAAAACTGGTACGGTAGGGTTAGAATTTTGTTTGGAAATCATTTTTGTTGTTTGAAAACAATCTGTATGAAATAGTAGTCAGAGCTAAGATCTAACTCAATGGAATTTGCTAACTATGTAAACAAACCGTCATTATTTGTTTACTGAGTTAGCAAATTCCATTGATTTAGATCTTAGGACAAATTATCGTTGAACGGTTTATTCAATTAAATTGTTTTAGTTTTAGTTCCTGGACACATGTCTCTAACGTACGTCTCTTCTAATTAGCACACGTTCAATAATTATAAACAATTAAACTGAAATATCCAATTCGTGTTTATTGAGGACCTCACAGACGCTCGGCTTTCTAAAACATCCTCGCCACTTGATCTGTCATTTCCCGACGTGTACATACCATTTCATCAACACTCTTTTCCTGTGATCGTCTTGACGCACCGTCGTCGCTTAGTTTTTTACCTGGGTAAATAATATCACAGTATAGAACAGTAAATAATCTTCGAACCAAGGTACCTTGTACATCGCACGGCTGCACACATGCGCGCACACATGTTCGGTACGCACACACACATAGCCTTCGGGAATGATGGCCAATGCTTCAATCGGTGCCGCGCCGTTGCCGTGTTCGCTCGCTCTCTCTCTTTTAGGAAATATAGTGACACAGCCCTGCGCATCGAGCGAAAGTAGGTAACGAACGCTCCTCTGATTAACTACTGTATTATTCTTCTATACTGTGGTAATATTGACGTTGTCGCTCTGTTTTCGAAACCATACTCGCCACCCGATATCTCATTTCCTCACTAGTATTTCATCAACACTGTTGCTTGGTTTTTTTAAGCTCCTAAGCAGACCCCTCGGGTGTCCAGTTTAAAATGTTTGCCTGTCTGCGGCATTGTAGCTCACAAACGGATGAACCGATTTCAGTGCGGTTTTTAGAGTTCCGTAGTCAGCAAGGCACCCCTATAATTTTGCCATGTCCGTCCGTCTTCGGTAATTCGCATTGGGTATATAAACCGCCGACAAAACAGTAGAATAAAATCCTAAATTTTTTTTTTGACCCTTAAATGTAATATGGTGATGTAATTTTTTTTTTTCGCTAAACCTATAGTATAGTGTAGGGTATCGTGAACAGCTTGTTCAAAAATATTGTGGGTTTTTTTACCCATTTTTCAACTCGTTTTTTCAGGAGTTCTATGTTATTTCCAAAGAAAAGAAAGAAGCTCTCGAAAGAGCTTGTGATTCTAAATAAATAAATATTTATTTATAATCACAAGCTCTTTCGATCTTAATAGGACAAAAAATGCCCCAAGATTTTTTCCTATTGTGTTACCATTTCTGATATACTTTGTATATTATTTTGTATTTGTATTGACCGTGTATGCAACAAACTTTCGGCAGCCTGCTTCGCAATAAAACGTCTATCTCGAATACTACCCCGTGAAATGTTGAGATCGTGCTATTTTGCGTCGGTGCATTCTCACTTACAGTACGGAACGGAACTTGGGGCCGGTGCCGCGGAATGGGAGCGAGTTTTCAGACTACAAAAACGCGCCGTGCGCGCAATTGTCCGCATCACACAGACTGAGTCAGCAAGACCGCACTTCAGAGCTCTGGGCATATTAACCCTACCATCACTGCTGATTCTCCAGGCAGCAGTATACGCGCATGAGCAGGCAGAAAACAAACCTCTCGACGCGGCCCCCCGCCGGTACGCGATGCGGTCGACCCGTGCCTGTAACAGGCTTCCGACCGTGCGTCACAAGCTGACAAAGTCAAGCAAGCACTTACATATCTTGGGTCCAAAAGTTTACAACCATCTCCCGAGTGCAATTGTTGCAGCCGAAAATAACTCCATATTTAAAAAAAGACTGAAAAGTTGGTTAGTCGAGCAGGCCTTCTATAACCACAAGGACTTCTTTGAGTTAGAAATGTCTAGAGATGTATAATATTAACAACATATAACCATGTTATCTGAATTATTAGTAGGTAAACAATTGAATTAGACGCATTGAATATCTAAGTTAATTACATATACATTACTATTGTAAAACATACCGGTTGACATGCTATTTAAAAATATCCTGATATGGTGTATTAATTTAAGTGAACCTGACTTGTAATTTATATTATCAATAAAATGAATATGAATATGAATATAATATGGCGGCAACACAATCGGAAAGTTCTAAAATGTATGGAAATTTTGGGATGCTTTTTTTCTCAGGGTGGAAAGAGTAGAAAATAACATGAAACTTTCAGAAAATCTCGTAAAAAAATTAGTGCCTATGGTGTAAGAAATGCTCAGTTAGTTCTGCCAAGGGTTCCATTAATTTTTACTTTACGTAGATACTAGCGCGATAGCGTCTGCCCGCGACTCCGTCCGCGTGGAAGTGGAACTCGTTTATAACGTAGCTGTATATACAATTTTTCACATCCCATTTCACTCCCTTTGGGGATGATTTCAGTGCAGAGGTCAATCAGACAGACAGACACACTTTCGCATTTATAATATTAGTATTCGATTAGTATGGATATTCTAGCATTTCTAACAAGATAACCAAAGCTTTATTGGAATCCTGTGACCAGTAACGCTTACCATGAGTTTGACAATGACGGCTTACGCTAACGAGTATCGAGTTTTCTATCTGTGCATCTCTTTTGCACTTTGACACTTTTGACAGTACGAGCGGGATGCACAGATAGTAAACTCGATACTCGTTAGCGTAAGCCGTCATTGTCAAACTCATGGTAAGCGTACAGCACGCTACCGTTCTGGGCGACTTGCTCGCATTACTGTAGCTAGACTCCGCTGACCATATGAATGAGATATACTAACATGATGTATACCTGTCTCGCATGTCTGCGCAGCCTTCGTCAGTGCGCAGAGCCTGTTGATTCATAACATGTGTAGTCTCGTCTCATCTCGTATCGAATATTACCACAGAATACTAAGGACTAAGGACCAGGGCTGTTATTCGCTAAGCCCTAATACGGCTCACCCAGCCGGTCACCCGTCAAGAAACTAGACCTCTACCGACGCTTAGTTACTACGCATCGCGGTGTCAAGATATATTTGCGGGTGAGCGTTGAGGTGAGCTTAAAACAAGTCACAGAATAGGGGGGCTGAGGACCATAGCTTTAGTATTCAGTGTTCATTATTATTAGCTGGCAAATTTTAATCAAACAGTGTACGATGGCGTAATCGTAAAAGACAGATCAAATTAACTATCAACTACTGGTTCTGTGTAAAACTCGCGTGCATGTATTAAATTAATGAACGTTATATTAAATATCATAGAAGTGAATATCTTCAATTATATTACTTTAAGTTTTACCATTTACACTTTCACCATTTTAGTAAAATTTAAATACTTAGTAGGGTAAATCGCCAATAACTGGCCACCTCATACTAAAAATGAACTTTATTCACCTTTAATAGAATATAATTTCATTTATTAAATCAATAACATTCTACATTGCATTTGAATATTTCTTATTTTTAAAATAATAACGCTAGGTAAATACATCACACTAGACGAGAGGTGCAGTAAGTGTTAATTACTGGCCACCCTTCAATAACTGGCCACGTTACAAATAATTGAATTCTGTTTCTAGGCAAACAGAGTTAATTTTTAGTATGAGCGGAGTCATTCATTGGCGATTTACCCTACTTACAGCAACATACTCGGTGTGGCAAAGTTGTCAAGGTCATTGCCTTGACAACTTTGACAGAAACCGGGAGGTTACCAATGAATAGTGTCATTTCACAAGACTTATATTCTCAGAAATCTTCGGTCGAGCTAATTGAAGTATTTTTCATTGCATTTTTTTCCTTATTTTCCAGTACCCAGTAATCGTGGCTTTTGGCATCCTGAAAAAAGCAGCCGCCAAAGTCAACATCGAGTTCGGTCTTGACAAGAAAATCGGTAAGAACTTTTACAGTATAAATGGCAAAGATTCGATCTTATTTTGAAAATAATTTCTACTATACGCACCCTATGAAGGCCGAAACGCACTGACAGCGGTTGCGGGGCGGCGGTGCGGAGGCGGTACCGGTTGTAATGTTCGAACTAATACGAAAGGGTCCGCACAGATTACCGGCCGGGAAAAAGCGTTCTGTGCGGATCCTTTCATACTAGCTCGAACATTACAACCGGCAACCGCGCTATCAGAGCGTTTCTAGCTTAAGGCGGTGCATTGGAAATCATCGCGTTCTTTGAAATGCCGTTCTGACTAGATTAAGAAACAATAAGATCTGATTTTCAGATATATGATTCTTGACTAAAGTGGCCGTCAATAGAACTTGCCAAAAAAACTGAATTGAAATTGTCTTTCACTATGGCGGTTTGTTTACATAGTTAGCAAATTCTATTGGCGGCCACTTTATATGATTGTTTATTTGATCGATACATGATTGCTTAAAATTTCCTCGATAAAAATAAAACGCTATTCTTCTATAATCCGTAAGCCCACTTCCAATACACCTACATCTCATGACAAAGTTCGTAACTTGGACGTGCGTTCTCTGCCAAGTACTTAAGGTTACCTAGAGATCCCTTACAGGGATAAGTTCGCCTTTGCACCGATTTAACCTTTGTCTGTATTTTTACCTGTGTCTTTTGTACAATAAAGTATTTACATACATACAGTTCCGGCCATTTCAGGACTGACAGACTTAGGTTTACTCTCTTAATGATGCCACATGTCTCGTACTGTTGCCACCATGACGTATATAATTATACCTACCCATACTTTTTTTTACCGGAAGTGTAGGACTTTCAAACTTTCGGCAAATTTTAAATGTTTTTTTTTATCGTGGCAGTACTACATATATATATATATATATGTAAATGAACTTTAAATATATCTCTCTCTTTTATTTACACGGGAGCGATTATCTTTTGTTCGTTTCTTGGGCGCGAAAATCGCCGAGAGCTAATCGCTTCCTCGCTCTTGGTGGGACAAGCCTATAGTCCTTATTTTGGTTACGTTATTTAGGGCTGACTTTGGATATGTTTCCTTGATTTTCCCAGCGGAAGCCATAATGCAGGCGTGCGATGACGTCATTTCCGGAAAGCTGTATAAGGAGGGACACTTCCCGTTGGTGATCTGGCAAACTGGCTCCGGCACGCAGTCCAACATGAACACCAATGAGGTACAGGTCGACACATGTAAAAAGAACCCTGGCGGCCATACTTTTTATATGGCCGCCAGGGCTCTTTTTACGTGTGTCGACCTGTATGCATGATGCAAATAGATTTTTTTATATGCCATTTAACTATGTACAGTCAGCGTCATATAGCCTAGTAAGGCCTATCGGCCTAATTTTAGGACAAAATATTTCAGGCTTATCAGCCCCACTCATTAGCTTTTTGTAATCAAAAGGGTCAAAAATTATATAACAAGCTGCCTATAGCCATAAAAACCGAAACGAAGATCATTACTTTCCGTAACAGTGTAAAGAAACTGCTCCTTACGATAACGCTGTACACGGTAAACGAATTCCTACATGCCGAATATCTTTAAATTAATTATGTAATCCCATACCTATTGTACCTTTGACATTCTTAATACTAGTTGTGTAGATAATAATAACATTATATAATTGAGTGAATAATTTATATATTGATTTAGAAATAATAATAGTTAATACATGTAAATATGATAATTCTTATGGTACATTTTTGACGATCTCAGTTTGTGTATGTTCTGTTTTCTGTGAATTGAAACCATTTCATAATGACTATTGAGAAATAAATAATCTGAATCTGAATCTAATCAAAAATGAAGTCTATTTAGGGATTCTAAATTTCAAAATAGTTAGTTTTTATTACCTATTTTCAGGACATTGGGCCGTTATTGCCAGAGCCCGGATTTTTCACGGCAAAAAAAAAACACTATCATAATCTAGCCAGTGATAGAAACATGATTTTATCGATATCGAGTATTATTAGGTATGTGGGTATAAAAATAACATGCTGATATATTTTTACATTATTGACAATTTACAGTGTGCCATTGACCTTTTTATATTTTTTAATAAAAAACTAAAAGTGTATTTTTCTTCCGAAAACGCCATAAGGTATCTGAGCCAACTAAAAAGTCGCGATAATGATCATAATGATGACCACCTCATTGAAAATAATAGACAATACAGTCAATAATAGACACTTATTACCCCATAAGACTTTAAATGTCATTTCATTACGTATAAAACATAAATTGCGTCTAGATATTAATTATTTCTTATAACGCTTTGAAACCGACGTGTTGGATATACGTATAATACCTTTATATTACAATTACTAATAAAAATAAAAATTAGTAATGTGCAAGATCGGATCGAAACGTGGATAGAGAATTTCCCTGAATTAGTCTATAATACAAACTTGACGTAATTTTTTAATTTAATATTTATTTTATTTGGTGACTTTTTTACTTCTACTACACAATTATCGATATCGATAAAACAATGTTTCTACCACTGGCTAGATTACGATAGTGTTTTGTTTTGCCGTGAAAAATCCGGGCTCTGGTTATTACACTAGTCCTAAAAATAGCTTGGGCCTTACGAGGATAGTTAGTAGCAGCCAGAGTAGTAGTATGACGTCACAGTATGCTGTGTCAATTAGTTGGTTCCATATAGACATTAAGTTAAGATACTATAGGAGAGTACCTAACTTATCCCTCGTCTGATCATTTCTAGAAAAGTTGTTCATTTAGTAGGAAGAAAGTTCATGAATATAAACCACTACCAGCCCCGACGACCGCTTTAGCCTAGTTGGTAATAGCGTTGAAAATTTCCGGAAAAAATCCCGTTTCTTTCCAAACGACTCGTTTCTTTCGGATTATTACGGAAATAAAACCATGACACTTTCTGCCTCATTTTTTCCGAAAAAAACGATTTAAACAGGTTTGAATCGGTTATTTTTCTTAATACTGGTGGGTAGGTGCATGATTATAGACTTATTTTACTATTGACATAGGTGTCAGTTCAGTTCAGTGGTCATTACAGATTAATTAATTTCTAATTAAATCCGACAAAACCAAAATTTTATTTTACATAAACATTTGATTTTTTCCGACATTTTCAACGCTAGTAAGACCCTACGACCGTTTCGAATCCCGGTAAGGGCATTTAATTTTGCGTTGAGCACGAATATTTTGTTCCCGAGTCATGGATTTTTTCTATGTATACATATTTATTTATCTATATAAGTAAGTATGTTTATCGTCTCCTAGTACCCATAGCTTTGCTTAGTTTGGGACTAAATCGATTTGTGTAAGAATGTCCCTAAAAAAACAAGAGAAAATTATAAAAAAATAGTAGCAAAAGAGGAAAATTAAAACTGACTTCGACTAACGATTCCCGCAACCTTCACCAGATCTTCAATTTACTTTGTTTGTTACATAATGTACTATTATTTATCACTGAAGCGCTCACATTAAAGTCACCAGTCGATAAGAGAAATATTCCGATGGCGCAAACAATGCTGTAATAAACTATATTGTTTCACGATATGTATTATAAGTTTACGTCGTTGTCAAGTTTTATAACTGAGCGAGGTCAATTATGTTCTAACTTTTAAAAACTTACATTTGCCCTCTGAAGGTGTGTGTTGTCTGTGTAAACACCCCCATCTCATCAAAACATAAATTTGAAAATAAGAGCCAAGTTAAGTATAAAGAAAATGCCTGATTACAAAAATATATAGATGATAACAAAAAAATAGGGTATTTGAGAACAGTGTAAATAATTTGTTTTTTCATTAGCAACAGATAAAAATTACAAAAATACTCGGAAACTATCAATCTTTCATAAGTTTGCTATGTATGACTTTTGTCATATACCGTATCGATGGTTCTAATTTCTCCAGATACTCCTAAAAGTTGACTTATCACAAATCACATTATTTAGCATAAATTGTAGCTCAAGATTATTGTTTATTCAATTTAGGTTGATATGGTTGCTGTGCAAATATTTAATATTGTGTGCATGTTTTTATTCTAATGTATTAGTGTTGGGTAGGACATGAGATTTAAAAAGGGGTTTGTACGAGCACATAATTTCCAAAAATGAGGTGATACAATGTCCTACTTCAAACGAGGAGAACTCCATGTAATAATTAGCATCTATCAGCAGTAAAAACAAGGTTCTTTACAAGTGTAGTGTACAATAGACCACCAATTACTTTCATGTTCAATATTCTTACTTACCTTCCTCCAGAATACAATATTGTATGTAGTGGAAAGTTAGGAGCGAGTGGCGAGTCCCGAGGTCGGGGGCGAGGCTTTGAGGTTTGAGGGATAAATGAAGCGCGAAGCGATGAACGAGCGAATGAGGAGTACCTTTTTCAAGCATGAAGCGACAATTTATTGAAATGAGTATGACATATGAGATGCTTCGCGCACGAGTGAGTAACCCAGCACTATAATGTATGAACATTATGTATCACTATCGCAAAATAAACCATCTGAATCTATGTGTAAAATGTAGTTCTTAATTGTCTCAGGTTATAGCCAACCGCGCCATCCAGCTCCTAGGCGGCAAGCTGGGCTCGAAGGACCCGGTGCACCCGAACGACCACGTGAACAAGTCGCAGTCGTCCAACGACACGTACCCCACCGCCATGCACGTCGCCGTCGCCATGGAGCTGCGCGACCGGCTCATGCCGGGCCTGTGCGCGCTAAGGGACACCATGGCCAGCAAGGCCAAGGAGTTCAGCAAGATCATCAAGATTGGCAGGTGGGTAAAGGCTTTGGTTAGTCCGTCGTGCCCGTCCCCAACGTTAGGGAAAAAAAAGTGTGAAGGCTTTGGAAACTCCAAAAATCACGATTGTTATCGGAATAGCAAAGGATTAATTCTACAGTAACTGACCTACTGCTTACATACTCGTATGGTTCGACTTCTCAGACCATGATTGATATTGTATGCTAATATTAATATGTACCGAAGTGTCGACCGTCTTATTTGCTGCGCCCAATAGGGTACATGATGTGTGTTCAGTGTACAGCCAAACCGATGGACCTCAATGGTTACGAGAGTAGGAACTAACCGGCAACAACCATGGACACAATCCGTCAAGTGTCAGTCTTGAAAGAAAAAATAACACAAACGGCTACTGATAAAAATAAATTAACAAACCAACCGTCTCCAAGTGCAATGGGAGCAGAAGATGGATAACGAACGGCAACATATTTGCCGTCATAGATGAAATTGAAACGATTGTTATTCCGACTGATTTAAGGTATATATTAACAAAGTTGTCAAATAGTTAACGGGTTAATCATTGTGTTGATAGTCTTTCAAGTCTTTACAGTTAGTGGTATTGTAGATTTAGCCAATGTTACCTAAGCAAACTTTATGTTCTGCTATGTTATGTGCTTATGTGTTATGCTATCGAACTCACTAGAGAGCGCTCAAATACAGAGAATAATCAATAACAAGTTCATGGCAAAAGTTAGTCAACTTAGTAACTGGATCTACAGCCATCTGCTTGGGTAAAGGCAATTATATTCTCTATATATAATCCTTCGGTTGTTAGCAGTGTCCAGTGCTTACTGTTTGCTGACGATCTCAAGTTGTTCCACGCTGTTGACTCTGTCTCTGACTGTGATGTTTTGCAGCAGGATATTGCTGCCGTAATGGTATGGAGTCAAGCGAATCGTCTGTTTTTTAATAAGAAAAAGTGCAAGGTAATCTCCCTTAGTCGAAGCAAATGCCCTATAGCCTATTCTTACCTACTTGGTGGTGATCCTATTGACCGCGTCCAAAGTATTCGTGACCTTGGCGTTGAACTAGACACGAGATTGGACTTCCATAGCCACATTAGTTCCATCACTAACAGCGCAAATAAAATGCTGGGATTCGTAATACGCACTGCGCCACAATTTACTAGCACGGCTGTACCTATCGTCTTGTACAATTCATACGTGCGTAGCAAGTTGGAGTACAGCTCTGTGATATGGGATCCGGTCGAAGCGAGTTATACACTTTTACTCGAGCGGGTTCAACGGAAATTTGCACGGCACCTTTACAAAAAGCAGTACGGATATTATCCGTTTTTGTATCCGTCTCTTTTTGTAGCCGGTATGGTCGGGCTGGAGACTCTCCATTTCAGACGTAAACTGCACCTTGCAGTCCACTACTGTCTTTTACTTAGGGGGCAAATTGACAATCCAGTGGCATTGGAAGGTATTAGTCTATTCGTCCTGCGTGCAGTACGGACGCGCGACGCCGCCGCCGCCGGCCGCTGTTGCGCGCGCGCGGGGTGGGCGGCGGCGGCGGCGTCGCGCACGCGTCGCGCGAGTAACGCGCCCGGCGTTCGTGCGCCGGCGCTGCTCAATGAGCTGGTGCTGAGGCAGGATGCCGACGTGTTTGCAGACAATTGGCTGAGCCTGCTAACTAAAATAAATTATATGTGTAATAGATTTAGTTAGTGCTACTTTTTATTTGTTTGTGTAATGTATAGTACAATTGACATATATATATAGATCGTTTTAAGTCCTAACATTGTAGGCGCTTTGGTTCTACTGTAAGCCTATTGTGTAAATTATTAAATAAATAAATAAATAAAGTTAGATATTTTCAGACGTCCAAGAAACTGCAGAACTTAATATTATAAACTAATTTTGTATGTATGTAATGTTAACAACATAAATAAATAAATATAGATGTGGGTTGAATTCCCGCTAGGGTCGCGATTTTTTCACTATATTGAACTTTGTTTCATCATAGACTGCAGACCTTTTCGGTCAAGGTTGCGGATGGCTAACCAGTCATCGTGGGAGGCCTATGTCCAGCGCTGGAGGTCTCGGCCGGTACGATGAAATCTTCGTTGGAATAATAAAACAGGTCCGTGTTGTTGACAGAACCCACCTAATGGACGCCGTGCCCCTGACCCTGGGGCAGGAGTTCAGCGGCTACGAGTGCCAGCTGTCGTTCGGCATCGAGCGCGTGTGCGCCACGCTGCCGCGGCTGCACTACCTGGCGCTGGGCGGCACGGCGGTGGGCACCGGCCTCAACACGCGCATCGGCTTCGCGGAGAAGTGCGCCGCCGAGATCGCCAACCTCACCGGTACGTGCTCAATGCTCATGGTAGCCTGGTACATGTCGAGCGCGGCTGCTGTAAAAGATACGGTACTGATTTGTGTTAGCTCCTTGTAACTCATGGTAGCCTGGTACACGTCGAGGGCGGGTGCTGTAAAAGATACGGGACTGATTTGTGTTAGCTCCTTGTAGCTCATGGTAGCCTGGTACATGTCGAGGGCGGCTGCTGTAAAAGATACGGTACTGATTTGTGTTAGCTCCTTGTAGCTCATGGTAGCCTGGTACATGTCGAGAGCGGCTGCTGTAAAAGATACGGTACTGATTTGTGTTAGCTCCTTGTAGCTCATGGTAGCCTGGTACATGTCGAGGGCGGGTGCTGTAAAAGATAGGGTACTGATTTGTGTTAGCTCCTTGTAGCTCATGGTAGCCTGGTACTTGTCGAGGGCGGGTGCTGTACAAGATGCCTTACTGTTTTGTGTTAGCTCCTAATGATCATGGTGCCCTGGTATATTATAGTACAGCTACCAATTTGTCACACCATTTTATTTTACACCACAAAGTCTCAAAAATGTGTAGGCTGACATTATTTCTGCAAAAATAAGGTTGTAGTATACATATTTATGAAACTTTGTGTGAATACATATTGGTGCCGTTGGCTGTACTTCCGTCTAGGCTGCCCTTGGCGTGTTGTTAAAAACGGACTTAATTTGTGACATATTGGCTATTACTGAGCATTGGCTTACGGATGACAACATGAAGTGTGTTAACTTAGATGATTTTTCTTTAATATCATGTTTTTGTCGGAAACGTTCCAGCCATGGCGGTTCATGTATCTTTGTTAGAAGCAATGTTAAAGCAATCGAATGTAAGGACATACATCAATGGTCAGTTGAACTTTGTTGCGAAGTATCCGCAGTGGAATTAATAGATTTTAATTTAATTGTTGTGTGTGTGTACAGGACTAACATGATAAGCGCAAATGATTTTATGACTCATTTAGAAGGTTTGCTCTATAAGATCGGAGAAAATGACAAAGACTGCATTATTCTTGGTGACATGAATATTGATTATTTAGATGAAAATTGTAGAAACAGTTTGGCCGATATACTGACAGTGTACAATTTCAGATGTGAAGTAGATTTTCCTACTAGGTTAACTGACCACTCGTCCACGTGTTTAGATCACGTATATACTAACTGTCAAGTCGGTATGATACGTACATCACCAGTGACCACGAACATAGGCGACCACCTTGCGGTGCGCTGCGAAGCGCTGTACCCGGCTCGCGCTCGCGCACCCGCTGCGCCGACGCGGCTGGCGCGGACATTTAGTCATGCCAACCGTGCAAGCTTTATCGAAGCCTTGAATAGCATCGACTGGCAGGCGTTGTGGAATCGTCGTGGTCGTTCGGCGACTCAGATGGCGATGTCAATAATTAATATAATTACTAATAAGTTTGACATTTGCTTCCCATTAAAGAATAAAAGTAATCCCAAAAATAATCATTGGCTCTCAGATGACATTATAAATTCGAAATTATTATTATTTGACATTATTAAAATTAGTTATCAATTCCCAAATAATGAACATGTAAAACTTTTGGTCGACATTGCTCACACAAAATATTGCGAATTAATCAGGAAAAGTAAATATGACCACTATGTTAACATTATAGTAAATAGTCAAAATGCTTCCAAATCGATGTGACAAATTGTTAACAGGGAGCGAGGTCAAACGTCAAAGCAACTATTAGACTTTACAGACATAGTCGTCGATGCAACCGAAGCTAAATTCACATCAAAGGAGGATGCAGCGAGCGCCATGAACCATCGTTTCGCGTGCGCGGCGGCGGCGTGCGGTGCGCCTGGCGCTGACCTGCCACAGGTGCGCGCGGCGCTCAGCGCCGCTCGTGAGCCGGCTGATCGTAATTTGCGACTCCGCCCTTTCTCAGCGGCCGAGGTATTTCTAATTATAACAAGAAATATCCCACATAAGCCCACTAAAGACCTGTATGGAGTCTATATGGAACTTCTTTATGTCGCCGCGGCTCCCCTCTCACCTGTGCTGGCGGATCTATACAATCAATGTCTCACTGAAGGAGTGTATCCCTCTGCTTTTAAAGGCAGCAAGATCTCTCCTATCTTTAAGGGCAAGGGAAAAAGAGAAGATATTGATTGTTACAGACCTGTCTCAATTATACCGGCGGTCGCAAAGGTGTTGGAGAATGGTCTTAGTCTCCGTCTCACAGAGTTCCTGAACGAAACCGACGCTCTGTCCCCTCGACAATACGCTTATCGGGCGGGTCGCTCGACGGGTGCCATGGTGCGCGAGCTGGTGCGCCGGGTCATGGACGCTCGCGAACAAAGTCAGCAGGTTGCCATGTTGTGCTGTGACTTGTCGAAGGCATTCGACGTGGCTAACCATGGCGTGCTAGCCGTAAAACTCCGCCACTATGGCATCGATGGAAAGGCGCACGCACTCGTAATGGACATCCTGAACGGCCGATCCCAGGTCGTGGTGAGTGATGGAGGAAAAGTGAGGTCAGCTCCTATGTCTACCACGATTGGCGTTGCACAAGGGTCGTCAGTGTCCAACATTCTGTTTTCGCTGCTTCTCAATGACCTCCCAGAAGCCATCACAGCGGGTGACATATTTATGTATGCCGATGACGTTGCCGCGGTAGTATGCGCACCCAACATTGACGAACTTGAGCGGCGGCTGAACCGTGTCACAAATGAGGTCTCAAAATATTTCCGCTCAAATGGTTTGGTGCTTAACCTAAACAAGACACATTTTCTGCACTTTCACCTGGGCGGACGGGCTCCAAGGGGCCTGAACGTCCTGGTGCAAGGAAAGAAAATAGGGCAGGTGGAGTGCACCACATTTCTGGGCTTCGAACTTGACAGAGGGCTTCAATGGAAAGCACATGCCAACAAAATATGCATCAAGTTAGGAAGCGCCTGCTTCGCCCTACGTCGACTAGCGAGAGTAATGCCCAGAGATGTGGTTCGCTCCTGTTACTTTGCCACAGTACACTCGCTCTTACAATACGGTGCAGAGCTGTGGGGCCGCGCGGCCGAATGGGAGCGGGTCTTCCGCATGCAAAAGAAAGCCATACGAGCGATTGTACAGGTGGACCAGAGAACTTCCGCACGGCCCTACTTTAAGTCCCTTGGGATACTTACCCTGCCGTCCGTAGTTATACTCCAGGTGGCCACTTATGTACGCAGTCACCTGGAAGAATATTCGAGTGGAGCGGAGATCCATGGTCGAAACCTGCGCAACTCGCAAAAGCTAGTCGGCGTCAGGCATCGTCTGGCGAAATCTGCCAAACTTACCCACGTCATGGGGCCAAAGGTGTACAACCGACTGCCGACCAATGTTACAGAAGCACCGTCACTGGTCAGTTTTAAATCGAGATTAAAACGATGGCTTATCGAGCAGACCTTCTACAGTTTTGCCGAATTTGCGGAGTCTAAGTACGACTTAAGTACACTATACTGTTAAGAATTACTTCTTATTTTTATTCTATTGTAATAAAATATGGACTAATTATAACTATTAACAATCTTGACATGTAATACCGAATTATTATGAATAAATATGATTATGATTATTATTATGATTATTATGATTACTCTCGCGCATACGCATCTTACCGTATCAGCTTAGTGTACAGCACGCTTTACTGATTTGAGTCGGCTGCTTGTAGCTCATGGTAGGCCTGGTACTAGAGTGCGTGTGCTGTGGGAGAATAGATGTGTTACTGATTTGTGTCAGCTCCTTGGAACTCATGGTAGCCTGGTACTTCTCGAGTGCGTGCGCGTGCTTTGTTTAAATACTAAAGAAAAACGTTTCAGTAGCTATTATTTTATGTTTTTAAACATTTTAGATGATGCTAGATGAATCATCCCTATCGTATCTTTTCCAGGCATCCCCTTCGAGACGTCCCCCAACAAGTTTGAGGCCCTCGCCAGCCACGACTCAATGGTGGAAGTGCACGGCGCGCTGAACACCGTGGCCTGTTCCCTGATGAAGATCGGGAACGACATCCGCATGCTCGCGTCCGGGCCGCGCTGCGGGCTCGGCGAGCTCATGCTGCCCGAGAACGAGCCCGGCTCCTCCATCATGCCCGGTAACTAGCTGCTCAGTCAGACAACACCGTAGCCTGTTCGCTGATGAAGATCAGAAACGACATCCGCATGCTCACGTCCGGTGGCGTCAAGATGTGAAAGCCGTTTATTCCCAATTCTACAGATTTCCATTACAGATTTCCATTACAGATTCCCAATTCTACAGATTCCCAATTCTACAGATTCCCAATTCTTCAGATTCCCAATTCTTCAGATTCCCAATTCTACAGATTCCCAATTCTTTAGTTCCCAACTCTACACATTCCCAATTGTACAGATTTCCAATTCACAGATTCCCAATTCTTCAGATTCCCAATTCTCCAGATTCCCAATTCTACAGACTCCCAATTATACAGATTCCCAATTCTACAGATTCCCAATTCTACAAATTCCCAATTCTTCACATTCCCAATTCTTCAGATTCCCAATTCTTCAGATTCCCAATTCTGCAGATTCCTAATTCTTTAGATTCCCAACTCTACAGAATCCCAACTCGCGGGCGTAGGGTTGCAGTATAGATACCTGAACACTCCTCCTCGCTTCACTCGTTGTCGAACCTACGCAGACCTGCCTTAGAATTGGGAATCTGTAGAATTGGGAATCTGAGGAATTGGGAATCTGTAGATTTGGGAATCTGTAGAATGGGGAATCTGAAGAATTGGGAATCTGTAGAATTGGAAATCTGAAGAATTGGGAACCTGTAGAATTGCAAATCTGTAGAATTGGGAACAAGCCGTGAAAGCAGAATGCCGCTCGGTAGCAAAATTGTTTATTGGGTGTTAGAAACACTCGCTTTGCTTGGGCTTCTATATTGTATTGTAGGTTCTTTCTGTTTACCCAGGATTCAATATTGTTTATAATTTTTCTACCATGAGACACAATCTTGTACTTTTATCTAGAGTCCGAAGGGCCAAATTTCTGGTATTCGCCCTAACACTGAAAATTTCTCACTTGACTTCGTACCAATGAACGGGATAGCAACAATTAATAAAATAGACTAGTAGCTGTATAGACTAGTACTTTACAAAGTGGTAGTTAATGAATGAATAGCTCACTGAGTGCAAAATATTTATATTACCGTTTTTCAAGTTTATGTTTAACTGTTTAAGTCGTTTCTATTTAGTTCAAAAAGTTTACTTTTCAGTATATCAGGTTTGCAAATGCACACAAAGACTTAGTACGACTTTTGTAGGATTGTCCCTTCAATATTTATTGCAATACAAACTGTATGATACTACGAGTGACCTGGTGCATGCTAATAAGAAAAAATATTTAGAATGTCCTGTTTACAAGAATAACATGTGAGTAATGTATACGCCCTTTTTTTTAAACAGACATTCCACATTAGTTCTCGATTAGTTTGCCACATTGTTAGTTACATTAATTATTTAGATGTTAGTCCCCCGCTGGTTTCGTTGTGTATGGTACTCAGTACTTTAATTGTTGGGCCATTTAGTCAACTAATTTTGGTTTTTAATAGTAGCTTTGAATGTGCAATATAAACTGAGTTCTAAATGGCTCAACAATTAAAATCCTTGACTGTACATGTTATATAGAGGCAACAATTTTCATAGGTACCGGGTGTATTCTCTATACCTCTCCCTGTTAGATATAATAAATTAATCGTAATAAGTTTTCGTTTCACCATAATTGTCACCTGACAATGACCATTCTAGAGTCCGGCCAGGAAACAATGAGCCTTGGAAAGGGCGGCTAAATAAAAAAAACAGCAACACCGTTTATATCGCGATAAAATCATGATACTTGAACAATTATTATTTTCTTCAATTCACTCACACAATGCAACTGATAAAGCAGAAGGCCTTTTATCATGTATTACATAATAAAGACATAGAAGAAGTAGCTAGTCCCAGCTATGTAGAATCCAAGACGTGTCGGAGCTGAATTGACTAGTTAAATAGTCGTATTTTCATTTAATTTTAGTAATTCATGACATGTTTTTAGACCATCGTCTTTAAATATTTCAGACCTTACGTAGTACCTTATTTTGAAATCGATATTGTTATGAGTGTAAATGTTTCAGGCAAAGTGAACCCAACGCAATGTGAAGCGCTGACGATGTTGGCCGCTCAAGTGATGGGCAACAACGTGGCGTGTACCATAGGCGGAGCCACGGGACACTTCGAGCTGAATGTGTTCAAACCAATGATCGTGGCCAATGTGCTTCGGTCCATTAGACTGCTTGGTGAGCGTTTTCTTATCCATGTGACAGAGTCAATAGAATATGTATACACCACAAAGTCTTCAAAATATGTAGGCTCACCAGTAAGGTGAGGTGGCCAACGTGCTTCGCTCCATTAGACTGATTGGTGAGCGTTTTCTTATCCTTGTGATTGTGACACAGTCAATAGAATATGTATACACCACAAAGTATTAAAAATATGTAGGCAGACCTTGCTACAATAAGTTTGTAGTATACATATTTATGAAACTTTGAGTGAATACATATTGGTGCCCTTGACTGTAAAATAACAAATAAATAAATAATAATGAATACCTGCGGACAACTTGCGGCCGTTTTCAAGACTCTTGGCTGGAGAAGGCTAGGCATCAACATCAACGGCGAGTACATCACTCACCTTCGGTTTGCTGACGATATAGTAGTCTTGGCTGAGACCATGGAGAACTTAAGTACGATGGTCGATGACCTCAGTAAAGCTTCCGAGCGAGTTGGTCTAAGAATGAACATGGATAAGACGAAAATCATGTGAAATGCCCATGTAGTACCAACTCCCATTACAATCAAACACTTAACGCTCGAAGTTGTAGACGATTATGTATACCTAGGACAGACGATCCAGTTAGGTAGGTCCCAGGTAACTTCGAGAAAGAGGTCAATCGTCGAATCCGACTCGGCTGGGCAGCGTTCGGGAAGCTACGGCACATCTTTTCGTCCAATATTCCGCAGTGTCTCAAGACGAGAGTCTTTGACCAGTGTGTGTTGCCAGTGATGACATATGACACTGAAACGTGGTCGCTTACTATGGGCCTCATAAGAAGGCTCAAAGTCACCCAAAGGGCAATGGAGAGGGCCATGTTGGGAGTTTCTCTGCGTGATCGCATCAGAAATGAGGCTATCCGCAGCAGAACCAAGGTAACCGATATAGTCCTCCGAATCGCTAAACTTAAGTGGCAGTGGGCAGGGCACATAGCACGTAGAACCGATGGCCGTTGGGGCGGAAAGGTTCTCGAGTGACGACCGCGTACCGGAAGGCGCGGCGTGGGTAGGCCCCCCACAAGGTGGACTGATGACCTGGTAAAGGTCGCGGGAGTCCACTGGATGCGGGTAGCGCATGACCGGTCACTTTGGCACTCTTTGGGGGAGGTCTATGTCCAACAGTGGACGTCTTTCGGCTGATATGATGATGACCTGCGGACAATCTTACACAAACCGATCTAGTCCCAAACAAAGCAAATCTTGTAGTGTCGGTACTAGACGACGAAATAAATAAATACTTAAGTACATGGAATACATCCATGACTCAGGAACTATTCATGCTCACCACACAAATAAATGCCCATACCGGGATTCGAACCCGGGACCTCTGGCTTCGTTGCCAGAGTCACTACCAACTATTGTTGATAATAATTGTGTATTTGCTTGCAGGGGACGGTTGCCTAGCCTTCAACAAGGGCTGCGCGGTTGGCATCAAGGCCAACGAAGCTAACATCAACAGAATCATGCAGGAGTCCCTTATGCTGGTCACCGCGCTCAACCCTCACATTGGATACGACAAGGTATATATTATGGTCTTTCTAAACCATCTTGGAGTAATAAGTGGCGAGTACTCCACTCACAAGAGCCCGGCTCATATATCTTGGTCAAGCTATTGCCGACCGCTGGAACAGACATAAGACAGTTAGGGAACTGTAATTATGGGCTGGTTATGAATGGTCAAAAATTGTTATGTCCATAATCCGAGCCACGAGTATTTGCGTTCGCGGGATTCGGCACTGATTCAGATCTGTAAATCATTTTTACGTCGCTTTGGGGGGTAATTGAGATTTACCGCCCACGGGCGCAGCGGCAAATCTCACTTCACACCCAGGAGAAGACGTAAAATTGTGTACGCACCATTCGCGATAATTCGTAAAGCCCCAGATCGTATATTTATGGCCCTTTACCCTCGGTTAGGGCCACAAACATCCAAACGTGCCAGGTATTATTTTACTGAAACATCTTGCTCAATTAACCAACTTGAGAGTCCGCAGTAAGCTCGATTCTCCATACAAACGTAGTTACGCTCTCATTTGAAAACTACGTGTTGGATTGTAACGAAACTTTGCATATACAATGACATGAGGTATATCTATGTATGTAATTAGTTTATGTAGCTTCAGGTACCATAGTAAAAAATACAGCGAATTTAAGTTTTTCATACAAAACTTGTTTTTGCTATAATTCGTTTGTTTGATAAACTGGACATATATAACTAATTTCAGACATAGATATACCTCGTGTCATTGTATATGCAGAGTTTCATCACAATCCAACACGTAGTTCTCAAATGAGAGCTCAACTACGGAATGTATTTTTAATTTGTATGGGAATGTGAAATTCGGCCGAGCTTACTGGGGACTCTTAACAAAAATAACCGATATGAACTACCTATCGCCGAGAGATTAAGCCCTAAATTAAACCCTATAGCTACTTGTTACAAGACAAAGAATTCTTAAATTACATTTTTGTTCAATTTCAGGCTGCCCTAATCGCAAAGACCGCACACAAGGAAGGCGGCACCCTCAAGGGCACTGCCATCAAGCTGGGCATCCTCACAGCAGAACAGTTCGACCAGTGGGTGAAGCCCGAAGACATGCTAGGACCTAAGTAAACACTGACAACGGACCCAATTTCGTCGGAGCGTGCGGACGTACTGGAAAACGTAGTTGTGAAATCCTGTCAAATGTTAATGATAATTAAACGCACACAACGTGATACATTATCGTGAGTGCCGGGCTAGGTGCAGTCAGCGACATATATGTACAAAAATAAGGACACGCCTTCATGACAGTGACAAAAGTTCTATACAGATATGTTAGACGTTAATTATCATCATATCTGCCGAACGTGTCCACTGCCAGCAGTCTTTGGAGCACTCTTTGCAGGAGGCATAGGCATCCCCCGAAGAGTGCCAAAAGTACCGGCTCTGCGACACCCGCACCCTCCGTTGTTTCGTTAGTTTTGTACAAATATGAATGATGCTGACTGCACCTAATTAAGTGCGTGAGACAAATAAACTCCATCATTATATTAAGAACATTAAAATAATTATTAACATGTAAATAAGGAATACCTAATAATGTTATGAATTATGAAACAATGACTACTGAGTTTGCCATCAATAATACTGTACGTCAAGAAAGTTCGTTTCTCCATATCGATAGCATTTTCACTAAACGCTGTATGACCAAGCAGCCCATGTATTTCGTATGGCGCGTATACAGCCCGAAACAATATAGAATGGGATTCGCATATATATCTCTCTCTCGCTTACTCTTAGAACACGTTCGCAAGCTAAACCAAACGATTACACTTAAACCCGAATATTTTTTTAAAGAGCTCACGGGATGTTCAAAAATGTATAACTTTGGAGGAACGCAGTTTTCTTTGACAGTCTTTATAATTTAGAACTCGCTCTTCACAGCTCCAGTATTTTCTAAAGCATCTTATCAAAAAAAATCATATTTATATTAAGTGAATTATAAAAAATCATGAATTGTATGTTTTGAATAAAGGTTGCTGTTATCAGTATTGTAAAATGACAATCAAGGTGAAATAAATGTCTTCGCATTTATATCTGGGTAAATTCTAGTGTCCTGTGTCTATAGGTTATTTGGTAATTTAACCTTGTAAGGCCCAAGCTATTTTAAGAAATGGAATGAAGGCCCAAGGTCCTGAAAATAGGTCCTGAATTTACTATTTTGGAACTTCTAGTCATTGAAGTTCAAATTCTATTACAAAAAGCTAATGAGTTGGGTAAATTTCTATGTGATCTGATAGGGTTCAATTCTGTGAAAAACCAGATGCCTTTATGCCCGTTAAAAGGTTAAGCCAGAAATCTATTGTCCTAAAATTAGGCCGATGGGCCTGACGAGGTTATTACTCGCAAGTTCACGACAAAGAATATGCGTTTTCGTCTGATGTGTCAACTTTTCTGAGCGAAAAATCATTAGTGAAACCAGATTGCTCGTTTACGCTGATCGCCAATCAATAATAATCAATATCAATGACGGTGCATGTCATAGACCAAACAAAAGCAAAGAAGACTTGAATGCCATGGTATAACGTGTCCTCGAACGTGTTATATTTCATGTGCTATTCATCTGACAGTCTTAAAGTTTTTTTTTTACTGATTAGTTTTTGCGTATGAAAGGTTTTGCAGATATAGGACTCTGGAATTATACCTCAGACAATGTATAAATAAGTGTATCGTATCGTACTTAAATAATTATCTACAATATTCGAATATTTTCAGCTTTTTCTTTCGATTTGTAAATTTTGTTGATCCTCGTTTTGTTTTCTGTTGAGAAGTTTATTTTACTCGTCAATAAAGTTTATATTAATTTGTAAGTAATATACAGTATGTGCGTGTTTAATTTATATACGGAGTGCGACAAGGGCATCATGTGGTAATATTTTACCACCCTGTAAGTAGCACCCTGAGGCCCTACCGCGAAACGAAAACGAACTTCGTTCGTGTGTCTCCCTCTCTGTTGCACTTGCTAGTTCGAGCGACAGAGAGGGAGATATTCGAACAAAGTTCGTTTTCACTTCGCGGTAGCCCCTCTGTATATTCCTTAACTGTATTACAGTCCCGCAGTCCCCTATTGTGTAGGGAACTAGGGACCTTGAGTCAGAACGTGGAACTACATCCACAGAAAAAAACATTATTTTATTCAAATGACTGACGGAAACAAGTATGAATAAAACTCACAATTTTGATATTTGACATTCGTCCAAAAAAGCCTTTCCCGAAGCACAGATTATATAATATTTCTACGAACCCGAACGATGTTGCATCGATTTCGTGTACTTGGAAAACATAAACGTGTCTCCAACACCCGGCATTGGTTACAAAAATAAACTCACTTTTTATACCACCTCGGTGGCAAACTTGTGTACGGCCTGGTAGTAAGCAGTCACCGTAGTCGTCACATGCGCGTTGCCAACCCTCTACAAATATAAGGGAATGCCTCAGGAGCTCTTCCACAACCAGAGCGTTCGAGGGATCCCCTGTTACAATTAAACTATTTGGCTACACAGGCATTTCGAACAGTATAGGTAAAATGTTGACTACTAACATTATTAATTTTCTTCTCACTGTTCCGTCATCCTCTTCAAAATTCTATAATTGCTCGTTTACATTCAAAGCCATTCGACTCTGGAATTCTCTGCCCGTGGATTTGAGGCGAGCTAAATCAGTCGCTTCTTTCAAAGCTCACCTTAAGGAGCACTATCTGTCTCTGCCATGATTCCTCAGATACTATTTTTCTTATTATTATTATTTTTAAATCCGTCTTTATGGTTAACACTGTATGTATTTATGTAGGAATTTATGTATGTTTATTGTATGCTTTATGTGTGTATGTTTATTATTTATGTAATTTTTGTTGCTATTTCTCCGCTACCTTAAGGTTGTCTGGAAGAGATCGCTCTTTAGCGATAAGACCGCCTGTTGTCAACATCTATTTTTTTTAATAAGTTATTATGTTTATTTGATTCATGTTTTGAGGTGTGCAATAAAGAGTATTTGTATTGTATTGTATTATAAAAAAATGTAGCTCTATAGAAAAGAGAGGGGAATCTAGGAAGAGGAAGACCTAGATGGAATAAACGTGAATTACATAGAGCAACTCAAAAAGAGTTAGGTCGTATCGAGATGTCATAGAGGTTGCGTGGGATCGGAGTAGATGGAGGGCCTACTTTGAGCTACACCGACAAGAGCTTAGCTCTTAAATAAAAAGAGAGCATTATACAATTGGCCCCTGGATAATTAATCATTTATCTCAGGCAAGGTGAACCCGACGCAATGCGAGGCGTTAACGATGTTAGCGGCGCAGGTGATGGGCAACGCCGTGGCGTGTTCCATAGGCGGCGCCACGGGACACTTCGAGCTGAATGTGTTCAAGACGATGATGGTGGCTAATGTTCTTCGATCCATAAGGCTTATTGGTTAGTGCAGAAGTAGTGAACAGAGTGCCTACCGCCCGCGGCATTCGAAGTTTTCCCTCTCTGTCGCGCACACACACACGCGCGCACTTACGCACGCACGCACGGTACGATCTTGCAAGTCTGACAGTGAGGGAAGACTTCGAATGTCTTTCGCGGTAGGCAGTAGGTTGTGTAGTACGGTCGCCATCGGATATATCGCAGCGGCGAAAGCATGTACCTATATACTCAGGACGGGCTATACGTGTTGCCACAGTGAGGGACGGAAAGGCTTCTATGCAGCTAAATTATGAACTGCTCTTAAAAATGGCTGATGACTTGCCATGACATAAACAACCTTGGATCGGGTAATGGTTTATGTGCCACAACTTCATACTAAATCAGTTGTGGCAAATAAAAAAGTGGAACTATGACAATGTATATCCCTTTCTGTCACACATATCGAGATATGTATGCTACCAGCTCGCTCGCACGTGGTATAATTATTACCATAGCTTGTCCTGGGGCCGTAGACAAGGTTACAATCGACAAGCGCTAACGCCAATAGAAAAATAAAAAATGTATGGGAATGACAGATGTCAACGAAAAATGTTTCGTCGGCATCTGTCATTCCCATACATTTTATTATTTTCTATTGGCGTTAGCGCTTGTCGATTGTAACCTTGTCTACGGCTCCTCGAGTACAATAGGTTCATGGGCCAAAGTGCTGACAAATAACTGAACACGTCTCTATTGTCGGGGCATTAGAAACGTGTTCAGAGGCCCTACCGCGAAACGAAAACGAATTTCGTTCGTGTATCTCCCTCTCTGTTGCACTTGCTAGTTCGAGCGGCAGAGACGGAGATACTCAAACGAAGTTCGTTTTCACTTCACGGTAGACCCTCAGATATTGGCTGCGAAACCTTCCTCCGACAGTCGTTTCTTCGATGGACTGATCACCGGCAGAACGTTTCGTTTATGGTTTTTTCACCGAAAGAACTTTTCGTCTACGCATGCTTCATACATGAACTATACAACTATGAACGTTTCGCCGACAGATTGAAGAAAGTGTTCGGTTACCTAAATATTCATTTTGAGTGAAGTTCAAAGTAGTTTCAAAGAGACTCTAAGGCAGGTCTGTGGTAGGTACGACGACGAGCGAAGCGAGGAGGAGTGTTAGGTTGAACCGCGAGCCTACAGCGCGCGAGCCGAGCGAGCGAAGCGAGCGTGCCGCGGCAGCGGCCGGCGAAGCGCCAGAACCGAACACTAATCAATCTGTCGGCGAAACGTTCGTAGTTGTACAGTTCATGTATGAAACATGCGTAGACGAAAAGTTCTTTCGGTGAACTAACCATAAGCGAAACGTTCTGCCGGTGATCAGTCCAGCGAAGAAATGACTGTCGAAGGAAGGTATCAGAATCCAGATATTTGCGAGCACCTTGGTCTCTCCGATATATCCGATGTGTATATTTGACTAAAGGGTGGCACTAACTTGCGATTACAAACTGATACACGTTAAATATGACGCCGGCAGCTGTGAATCCATAGGAACTTGTATATTTTTCCATACATTAAGTTTCTAAACGCACACCGTTTAGTGCAACCAATTGAACGGTATATTAGAAAGACTGGTGAGGGTGTTAATGTCACACTGAAGTTGTAGTATAGTATTAATAACTGTAATTTTTTTGGCGGTGTATCGACTTCGCCACGCCACATAAATGCCTTGATACCCTAAGCTCTTTTACCAAAAAAATATACCCGTGATGTAACCGTGTGATTAGAAGTATTAAATTATTTTCACTTTAGGTATGGGTGAGGACCAAATTCTTGGCCAGTAGTTAGCCTATGTTATTTCGGCAAGAATTTGGACCTCATCCTTATCTGGCCATAAAATGAAAATTACCGCACGCTATGCTATGTGCGTGCGTACCCCGAAACGAAAACGAACTTCGCTCTTGTATCTCCCTCTCTGTCGCTCGAACCAGCAAGTGCGCCAGAGAGGGACACGCGAACGAAGTTAGTTTTCGTTTCGCGGTAAGCTCGCTCGTGTATCTCCCTCTCCGTCGCACTTGCTTATTCGAGTGACCGAGAGAGCGCAGGCAAGTTGGCTGATTGAAGTATAATCTTAGGTGACGGCTGCCAAGCCTTCAACAAAAATTGTGCGCTCGGAATCAAGGCAAATGAGGAGAAAATCGGCAAGATCATGCAGGAATCCCTCATGCTGGTCACCGCGCTCAACCCTCACATTGGATACGATAAGGTGCGTTTACATCACTATCGGCTTGACTAGGGGCTGCTCAGGTTCTTCTTCTTAATCTGCCATGCCCTACCGGGCGTGCCCCTATCTTTACAAAGTCTTCTCCATTCTTGGCCAGTCTTGCGAGCGTGGCCGCATCCTTGATATCCGTCCATTTTCTGATGTTATCGAGGCAGTTCATCCTCCTTCCCCTACCCCTCTTCCCTTCTATGTTTTCTTCAATTTTGATTTTCAGTAGGTCATACTTATCATGTCTATGTAGATGACCAAAATAGGCCATCTTTCTCCGCTTATCTGTGGCTAGTAGTTCCTTTTTCTTCTTCATTTTTTTAGGATGTGTGTTTGTTACTTTTGCAGTTCAAGACACTTTCAGCATACGCCTGTAGTCACATTTCGAATGCCTCTATTTTGTTTTCCTGTGATTTATTCAGCGTCCATGTTTCTAAACCATAATTGAGAATAGATCATACATAGCATTTTACCAGTCTCCACCTTAGTTTTATGTTAACGTCTTTATTGCCTGCTGAGGTTAGAAGTCATTATTTTAAGGCGTGAGCCCCTGTGAGCCGCCACATTGAGGCACTTAGTGGCCGACGCAGGCTGCGAAAGAGATCTTTGAGATCATTCATGTATTTTGTACGTCAATTTAGAAGTCCTAGAACCGAAATGAGAACCTTTTTTGAACTCTGTTAAAAAGAACACCCTTCTAAACTGATTACTTTGCAGGCGGCCCTGATCGCGAAGACCGCACATAAGGAAGGAGGGAACCTCAAAGACACTGCCATCAAGCTGGGCATCCTCACAGCAGAGCAGTTCGACCAATGGGTGAAGCCCGAAAACATGCTCGGACCGAAGTAAACAGTGTTTTGTCTAAAAATTTTAAAAGTTGACATGATCAGTTTAAATGAAAGTTTCACTAAACAGCGTAAAGTACGCCATTCACTACACGATCTGCAAGTCTTCGTCGCCCACACACCGCACGAGTGATCACTAGTGGACTTAAGTAGACCTCGTCGACTCCGTAGCCCCATACACGCGTTGATTTGTCCATGACTTGTTGCCAGCGACAAATCTTCCGGATTGGCGTGCGTGTGAATGGCGAAAAAAAGAAGTCTGTAATATTTATCCTACCCGCGAACAATTTTTTTTGGCCGTGGGTAGTGAGTGGGCTTAGTTGTTAATAATGTTGATAGAGTGCGTCCACCCTAAGTTGAAGGTAACAATTAATTTTGAAACACTACGTCGTAAGCTAAAGATCCTGTAACAGAGCGGCAGGTATATTCTCCATGTCTTTCACAGTTGTATTTTCGTGCGATAAAGATAGACAAATGTAACTTTCTTCTCTTGGTTCCATTTCTATATTTAAATACAATTTAGCGTGGACGGACTGTAATTAGTGTAAGTAGTTGTGTCACCAAACATCCATTTATTCTCTTTATATATATGCATTCATATGTATCGGTGTGTTTGAATTGTCTTGCTCTTATTTTTTTAAATGGAAATGTATTGATAAATAGTGATTGTGATAAATATTTTGATAATATTTATATTCTTATTAAATACGAATACATTCTTGGTCGTGAGTTTAATTTAAAACATAATAGCTAAATCAAGCCGGAAGCAGCAATAACATAATAGGTAAGTAATCCATGACGAACAACAATGAAGCCGGTTTTCAACCAAGCCAAAAAGTTTAGCACACACTGGTGCGCACATGAATAAATGAAATTTCATACCTTCAACAAGTTCTTTGGCATGACAAATGACAAGGCAGACAAGGTGGTCTGATACCCTGGAAAAGGTCGCGGGAGTTCGCTGGATGCGGGTCGCGCAGGACCGGTCATTGTGACACTCTTTGGGGGAGGCATATGTCCAGCAGTGGACGTCTTTCGGCTGATATGATGATGATGATGACGAATATCTCATAATTTTTATATGGTTGGATGATTTTTTTCTTTGCTTAACGAATGTTTAGTAGTGTTCATGAGGAGAAATATTTTTTTAATTAACACGTGTTCAAAAATTTTTATCGATTTTGATCGCGGGTAAAGTTCTATGGACTTTTGGCAACATAGACCATGTCGAATTATTGACGCAACTATAGGTCTTACGAGGTTGAGACAAGACTCAGTTCAAATTTTTGGGCAAACATGGCGTTCCATTTTAACATCTCTGTCTTAATATGGAAAAGTTTTACTCAGTACAGATGGGCAATGTTACCTAGGTATTTTCAACTTTGTCAAACAAATCCATACACCTCAAATTCCACAATTTGCTGCAAGCTCCTGGCTGAAGTTACAGACTTGTACGACTCAAAGTAAAGTCATAAATATAATCTAAGTTTTTACTAAAATAGTAAGCTTGCCATAAATATGTTGTGTTTTCGTTCATTGCCAGATTTGTTTAAAAGTAGCTTTTTGGGCAAAGTTTTGCCTGGTGGCAAAGTAGGCATGTTTCATGGTACTTAAGCCGGCTGTCCACATTGGGCCAACGTTGGCGCGTGAGCAGAATGCAGCTATGCATTAGAGGAAGATGGCTTTATTTCGTTCTCATTGGTTAGCATAGCTGCATCCTGCTCACGCGCCAACGTTGGCCCAACGTGTACAGCCGGCATTAAATACTAGTGTTATTATTGTTCAGAAACGATTAAAAACTATTATTTTTTAAGCCTCTTTCTCAAGAACAAAACTATATAAATTTTAATACATGTTTAACTCAATTCTATGTCATAAAAATCACTAATATTAATTCCAATTTAATTGCATGTTTTTTAAATAAAATATTCAATGTATAATATAAAATTCACAAGTAGTCGAATTATGTATAATTTTCATATGGCAATGTTTAGCATTCAAAACGACTGACGTTAAAACTTACCATTATTCAGCAATTCCCAGCGACTGTAACACACTCACTTTTCTGTATTTTGCTATTTTGGATTATACCAGCCCTAATTCAACAGTCCACTATTTTATTTAACACCTACGGACCTGCGAAGATTTTACATGGTCCTTACGAAGCCTCTGAAGTGGGAGAAAACAGGATTGTGAGCAAAGTCGAGCTTCTTCAATTCAACGGAATTTCATCAGCGAAGCCGTGGATCATCCAGGTTGGCGCAGGGCACATCCAGCTACGTGACATTACCGTGCCAACACTCGTCGGGTCCCATCAGTCAGGATATTCAGTGACGGGTGAAACAGCACGACACACGAAGCATCCCATAGCAATGGGATATCCAGCCGTAACCAGCAGCCAGTTACGGTAGCCCATTCAGCACCAATCAGACGAGGAAGCGAGCATCCAACGGGAATCGAGCACTGTATCCAGGCAGTTGAACCATCGAAGCACTCAGCCGTCAAAGAAAGCATCCAGCATATAAGGACAAAATTGTGAGATCGTTCCTATATATCCTTCATTTCACATTATTCACACCATTGTGTAGTTGCTTCACATCCATATCCATTTATTTCATCCATTGGTTCAACACAAATTCATTATTTAGGCACTATATGACAGCCTAAAGTTCTTTATTCACCTAGTGCAGTAAATAGCTTATTTTCATTGCAATCGTCTAATCAGTAGTTAGATATTCATTCGTATTCATTCTAATAATGCATATTTACAAATAAAATACGTTTCATTAGCTATAAATCGCTTTTTTCACGAAGATAATTCATTACATAGCATAGGTTACACTTGCCACTAATTACCTAACAACTATTCATTACAAACAAAAGTTCATATTCAACACTTAAATAGTCAAAAATCAAATTTTTACAACACATTTTCACATGAGCAACAGTTAATAATGACACAGTGTCATGCATTTTGCCGCACCATGGGGTCCTCAGGGATTCCAGCACCACAAAATTAAGAGTAGTATTCAATGGGTCCTCCCCCACAACCTCAGGCAAGTCACTTAACGATATTCAGAGGGCAGGGCCTACAATTCAAGACGACTTACAGTCTATACTTATTAGGTTCCGTCAACACAATTTTGTAGTGACCGCTGACGTGGAGAAGATGTACCGGCAGATACAAATTGAAGAATCTCAGCGGTCTCTACAAAAAATACTGTGGAGGTCGCATCCTTCACAACCGATATCCATATACACATTAAATTCCGTAACTTACGGGACGGCATCTGCACCTTATCTCGCCACTAGATGTCTCACTCAGTTAGGATATGATGCAAACGACGAGAACGTGAAGCATGCAATTTGTCACGATTTTTACGTCGATGATTTTTTGTCAGGCAGGGACACAGTGGAGGACACTATCTCACTGTGTCACAGTGTCACTCGAGAGCTGCACTCAGCCAAGTTTCATCTCAGGAAATGGCATTCCAATAATCAAGAAATATTATTAGCAGTTTGTCAGGACTATAATAGCTCCGAAACTGTAAACCTCAGTATTGAGGATTCATCAAAAACTCTCGGTTTAAATTGGCAATGCTTTCGAGACACATTAACATTTTCAATAAATGTTAATATTAGAGACTAAATTAATAAAAGGTCAATATTTTCTACAATTGCACAAGTGTTCGATCCGCTTGGTCTGGTCTCTCCATGCATAGTTGAGGCAAAGATTATTATGCAGCAGTTGTGGATTAGTAAATGTTCGTGGGATGAAGAAGTCCCTCATTCAATTAAAGATGCATGGCTTCATTTTCCACACACACTGCCGCACTTAAATAGATTATCCATTCCCAGATGCATCAAATTACATTTTTCAATTGAAGTCACTCTCCACATTTTCACAGATGCCAGTGAAAAAGCGTACGGGGCATGTATCTACGTGCGTAGTGTAGATAGGGACGGAACAGTTAGTGTTCGTCTTTTAGCTTCCAAAAGCAAGATTGCTCCTATAAAGCCACAGACTACGATACCGCGTTTGGAACTGAGTGGGGCGTTGCTTGGTGCGAAGTTGTACGCAAAGGTTACTTCATCACTCACTTTGGAGATCAAGGACTGCGTATTCTGGTCTGACTCCACGATTGTTTTGGGTTGGATTGACTCATCACCTCTAAATCTCAAAACTTTCGTGCGTCACAGAGTAAGTGAAATTCAAGAACTTACAACGGCCTGTCAGTGGTTCTATGTACCGTCGAAGGAAAACCCTGCAGATTTAGTTTCCCGTGGTCTTAGTGCTGATCAGCTAGGTCAATCTACTCTGTGGTGGTCAGGTCCGAAATTCATTCTATTAGATAGCACACAATGGCCTAAAAATCCAAACAAGTCATCCACTATTCGTTTGCCAGAAATGGTAGAACAATCACTTTTAATTCAAGAGCAAAATGACAACATGTTTACTAAACTTATTACAAATTCATCAAGCTTCTCAAAACTTACACGTGTCATGGCGCTAGTATTTCGATTCATTAACAATTGCAGAGAAGCAAGAACTAGGCAAACAGGCAATATTTCTCATCAAGAACTTGAACGCTCTAATCATTTTCTTTTACGTAGGGCACAGGAAGATTCTTTTCCCAAGGAAATGGAGCTATTGTCGTCAAATAAATCGTTACCTCGAAAATGCAATCTCCGGTCACTTTCACCATTCCTTGGGGAAGGTAATCTCATTCGTGTGGGGGGAAGACTGAGCAACTCCAGCTACGAATACGATGTCAAACATCCAGTGTTGCTCAGTTCTAGGCATCATTTATGCAAGTTGATATTCAGGCATTATCACGTCAGGTTCATGCATGCAGGTCCCCAACTTTTGCTGGCTACCATCAGGCATAAATATTGGGCTATTCGCGGAAGGGATCTTGCAAAAAGTACAGTGCATAAATGCATCAAATGCTCTCGATTCAGCGGAAAAACAATTCAACCCGTGATGGGTAACCTACCGAGAGAACGTGTTGAACTCGAGTATCCATTTTTTGAGACTGGCGTAGACTATGCTGGGCCAGTAATGATATCCAACCGCAAAGGCAGAGGGAGTGTTTTAATCAAATCATACATTTGTGCATTTGTGTGTCTAGCAACGAAAGCAGTGCACCTTGAACTCGTCACAGACCTAACAAAGGAGGCTTACATTGCAGCGTTAAGCAGATTCATTGCACGTCGGGGTAAGCCTCAGACGATCTTCTCAGATAACGGCACAACATTTCAAGGTACCTGTAACGAGTTTTCTAAAATCCTCCAGGAATCCTTCTCAACAGACGTAACTGAAGGTATCAAGTTTTCATTTATCCCTGCTTACGCTCCACACTTTGGCGGATTATGGGAGTCAGCCATCAAATCAATAAAGCACCATCTCCGCCGAGTGCTGGATCAAACACATTTAACATACGAGGAAATGTCAACACTACTGATTCAGATCGAGGCAATTTTAAATTCAAGGCCTCTGACGCCAATTTCAAACGATCCAAATGATCTTTATCCTCTATCCCCTGCCCACTTCCTTATAAGAATAAGAATAAGAAGAATAGAATAAGAATAATTTATTGAAAAAAACCTTATTGCTAACGTTACATTGTGCTTGCACTGTTACATGTTAGGGGAATTAATTAAATGCGCCTGAACTAGGATTATCCTGTATCTCAGGCAAAGAGATATTATACTAATTTGAAGACAATTTTACAAATTAAAATCATACACATCAAAGACATTAATAACGAATTATCTTACAACATAAATAATGTGTGCATATTAATCTAAGAATAGTTATTTCATCATACCTTTCATTTAAGTACGGAATTGCAGTGTCAGAGTCGACAATAACTGCAGACTAGGTCATCGAGTTTATTTCATTTTTAGTGGACTTTTACCTTGGTGCATAATAATATAATAGCAAACATTGCAGTTTGATAGATTTACGGTCTAACCATAAAGCAAACAAACAGAATAAAAAATGACGAGTTGGTAATACAAGTATTGATGAAAGATCTATATAACATTTTATCAGCTTATTTGGGTAACCTACAAAATAATAACTAAATCATCGTAATTAAAAATCAAAAAGAAAACAAATTGTCTGATATGTACTTAGGCCCCTTCATAATCAATAGAATTTATATATCTTCGTTCGGCCATTTTCCTGGCAGGGCATTCAGTGTCTCCTGTTTTATGATTGTTGGGCTTATTAAACAGTTTGCATGTTGCGCATTTGGGAGCATCTGCCTTGTTTGGGCACTCCTTGTCCGAGTACCCTATGTTGCAACAATGTCCGCAAGTGTGTTCTGGCTGCTTACATGTCTTGGCGGCGTGGCCAAACTGCTGGCATTTGAAACATCTAGTGACAATCGTGAAGTCTCTCACAGGGCATGATGACCAGTTGATGAAAACTCGGTTCTGGGATATGAGCGCTCTGCGTACAAGGGCTGGAACTTCTATGACGTAGTTACACGTCTCGGCATCTTTTCTTCCCGACTTATGGCTTAATTTAATGCTGGCTAAGATTTTGTCCCGTGTTAAGTCCGGAATCTTGTCGGCTAGGTTTTGTTCGTATAAGCAACTATAAACTTCTTGTTCTCGCAGAGCTGACGGCACGCCGACTATTACAATCCTGGGCCTGCGCTTGTAGGGCTCATCGACGGTGATGTTCGCGGAAGTATTTTTAAATGTCTGTTTCAATTTTTCAATGTCGTCCTTAGAATCAGTGCTAATGATGACACCGCCATTTTTAACTTTACGTAGCGCTCTCACGTGCAATTTCATTTGCTCAGGATTAATCATTTTTTGTATGAAGGTTTTCGTATCCTCGCTTGATTTTGATTGATTTTTAGGGTAAATTGCTACTGAGCTCAAGTTGCTAGGGCGGATTTGAGTTTTACTGTTAGTTTTCACCATATCGGCAAAGGAAAGTGTATCTGTCGTAGGCCTGTTAGAGTTATCGATACTATCCTGTAGGGCTCGGAGACGATCTGATAGGTCTTGTTTTTCTTTGAGGTCTACTAGAATGCATTGGTTAACGGTTGCTTTCTGTTTGAGCGATTGGTAATGAACTGCCAAGTTTGCGGTACCGTGAGATACACTACGGCAAAGGTTATGGATCCTTAGTTTTTGTTCCGAGTTCAATTTACCTTCCGTCGAGATGCTGCAAATTTCGTTAAGGCACTGCTCTATGTTGCTCATCCAGTTCTGAATCTCTGGCGTTGATGCCGCGTCTAGGTTTGTCTGGTCTCTCGAACTCGGCGGTTGGGCGTTGTCCTTCGCGTTGGTGGGAGGCACAGGTGTTGATGGAGGGCTACGGTGCATTTTAGAACTTTTAGTAAATGGGCTATTATCACCCATTACTGTATTAGGTTGATATACCACTATAAAGTCATAATCACTCGCACTTGCACACGCAAAACAACGAACGCGTGACACAGATAGTCCAAATCGAGGTCAATACTTATTGCACACGATTTTAATTTGCAAAAATAATTACAGCACGTCTATTCGCATCGACAGTCTGAGACTCTTATAGGACGATCTATTCATTTTGTGCCTCAGCCACAGATCACTGCATCCAACATTTCATCGCTGCAACGTTGGAAACGCATCGAACTGCTGAAACAACAGTTTTGGCACCGGTTTTCTAATGAGTACATTCTCTGGCTCCAACAGAAAACCAAATGGCACAATTCTGCAGGCCAACTCAAGGATGGCGTTATGGTGGTCATCAAAGACAGAACTCTGCCACCTCTCCTTTGGCAGCTCGGCAGAGTCGTCCGCATCATTCCTGGTGCTGACGGTGTGGCGCGGGTCGCCGATATCCGCACCAAGCGAGGTGTCATTCGGCGGGCCTTCAACACCATTTGCCCGCTCCCTGTGGGCAACAATTGAAGATCTTCAAACTTCAGGGCCGGCAGCATGTTCAGAAACGTTTAAAAACTATTATTCTTTAAGCCTCTTTCTCAAGAACAAAACTATATAAATTTTAATACATGTTTAACTCAATTCTATGTCATAAAAATCACTAATATTAATTCCAATTTAATTGCATATTTTTCAAAAAAAAAAAAAACATAATATTAACAAGTAGTCGAATTATGTATAATTTTCATATGGCAATGTTTAGCATTCAAAACGACTGACGTTAAAACTTACCATTATTCAGCAATTCCCAGCGACTGTAACACACTCACTTTTCTGTATTTTGCTATTTTGGATTATACCAGCCCTAATTCAACAGTCCACTATTTTATTTAACACCTACGGACCTGCGAAGATTTTACATTATTATTAGGTACTTATTACGCGCGCAGATGGCGCAGATATAGAATGGATCTGAAAATGGCGTCCCGTTCGCAATCTCATACTCGCAGTTAAAGTGTGTGCCATTTTCAGATCTATTTATCTGCGCGCGTTATACTACCTACTATCGTATTGACGAGACATCATTCTGTTCTTGACAAGTTTTATTGTTATTGACCCTGTACATGTCTGACAATATTGCGACGCTTAGAGATCTTATCCAATGTAGCTAATGGATAATATTTTGTTTTCTTTTCATGTAGTGAAATTAAGTTTATTAACCGTTTAACTTTCCCATTTTTTAAATGATATAACTAAACACTATTTCGAGGTATGGGCGTACCCTGGGTTCTCGGGCATTGATAGAAAACTATGGTCTTATGTTTACAAAATTGATTATGACTTCTCTACAGCATAATCAGAAATTCATGTGAAATACAGTGAACTGGCAGTTTCGGTTCTCGTATTTCATCACACCACCCTCTCTACACGATAAATTCTCCATCCAGAGCGTCCACGTGCTAAAATACAAACAGTCGCAGTTATGATAATGATATTAAAATGATCGTAGATAATATGTGCCTAAGATTATGAATATTTTATTGTAAATTACCGTTTGACATGTAAAATGCCCTTGTGGCCTATTTTCAGAATATTTTTTTATTTAGCATTCCCCGCACTGCATGTAGCAGCAGCGTGTGCGCTTGGGCTACCGCGGAACGAAAAGGAACTTCGTCCAGCTTATAGTATCTCCATCTGTTGGCAAGCGTGACAGAAACGGAGAACTTACACGAACGAAGTTCGTTTCAGTATTGTTACACGGGTGTTACACCCTCCTCCGCGGAGGTGCCACTCACTGTACTTAGATTTAAGTCGTCCATTAAAAAAAAAATACTTTTAGACTACCAATATTAAGCCAGGTTTAGACGAAGGTGCTGGCTTTGTTATTGTATGTAAAGCACTGGCCATGAAGTTATATACATTACGTTCGTGGTGCCGGCCTATTTTTCAAGTCAGTGAGCCAGCACTGGCTTCGTCTAAACCTGGCTTTACACTAAGTAAACGTAAGCACTTCACATAGATTCTGCTTCCGAAGACAATGGGTAAGAGGAAAATTGCAACACCCACGCGCGCCACATATAGAGACTGCGTATTTTTGACCTTTGACATTCACCGCCCACGGAACCGCTCGTTCGTAGCGTCAGTAAGTGTAGCGTGGGCTTAAGTGAGTTACGTTTATACTGAGATGGATTCTTGTTGTAGAGGCATTATCTACTAGTATGTACCTACTTATATTGCAATATGTGCTAACTGCCTCTACGGAAAAATGTCTTGATACGTAGAATTCGATATTGTAGTGAGCTGGAAAACAATTAAAACGGGTACCTACTTACCTAGCACCTATAGCTATAGCAGTAGGTACTATACTTGACGACCGGTTTAGCCAAGAGGGTAGTAACCCTGCTATCATCATCATCATATCAGCTGAAAGACGTCCACTGCTGGCCACAGTCCTCCCCCAAAGAGTGCCAATGTGACCGGTCCTGCGCTACCCGCATCCAGCGGACTCCCCGCGACCTTTCAAACTCAAAATAATCTTTATTCAAGTAGGCCTAGTCACTACTACGTAACAAGCACTTTGAAAGGCTCTTTTACTAGGTCAGCCCCCTATGGCTATGTATATAGGCTATGTACTTATAACTTCAATATTATTTGCCCTGCTTAAGTAAGGAGCAGATGGTCCCCCCCCACGGCAAATTTTCTAGTGATAGCACGTAAATTTAATTGTTTCCGAGTCTTCGATGTTTTGCCGATGGGGTTTTCCCGATAAGCAGCGAAAGCGGGTTCTTAGCAGTGAAAGTGATATAGGGTTACCACTGGTACCAAGATGTCTCGAGATTCGGGACGTCTCGATTTTCAGCGTCAGTAAGTAAGTAGTAATTAACAGTAATTCGGGACAGAACATTTTATAATTTTGAGAAATCAGTAAGTACAACCAATTAATGTGAGTGATGTTGCCTCTTGTAAACCCCGTCAGTATAAAATGCGAAATAATCAACTAAGTATATACAAACGAATAATCTGAATACTCCGACTGCGCCTCCCAAAATTTAATTTTCTCGCTAGCTTTTGTTATTGTTTCGTATTTTATTACATACGAGTTACGTTGATATTACCTAAGAAGAAAAAAATTACGAATTATCCCGAAAATTTTGAATTCGGATATGGTAACCCTACTTGTACAGTTGTACTCATAAATGTGTCCTATCGGGTGTTTCCCGGTCGTCCGGCCCAATGGGATTTCTTTAACACTTTCATTACGCTAGTGTGGCTTCACCCTTATCTTTTTGATATTATTATATGCGTGGCAAATAAAACAGCAGACAGGATACAGATAAAATAAAATAACCATAAATGCTTTAGCTACCATTATATTTAGCGATAATATTGTTTCATTTACACGTTGCGCTTTTAACAATTACTTTGATACGGTTGATAACTTAGTGTACAACACCCTTTATATCACAATACTGGAATGTATTGATTAATTTACAAACTACTATTGAAGAAAAGTCTCCTAATAATTACAATAGAATGTATCAGATCAGTGTTCTAATAAAGACTAGTGACCTATTCTTAAGCTATATACATTTTTATTCCAATAAGAAAAACTATTTGTGGCCAAAATAAATATCTTAATCTACCTAATAACAATTTGCCATATAATTCGGAATACTAAAAGACTAGAAACAATTTTATTAGGCTATTTACACAATAAATGCATTGCAAAGGCCTGATTGATTATGTATAAAATTATACTTACAAGTAAATAAATTACATAAATACATCTTTGATATTTTGGAACTGTTTCACAGCGAGATCAACTGGCAAGTCAAAGTTATGCGGGGTCAACCGATCTAAGCTCTGGAGAGCGTCTTGGAATCCAGTGTTAACGACATAACTAGTAGAGGAATAGTATGCATCAGCTAGAGAGCGGCACTTTAAAATAATATTCAACCAGAGGACTAGTTTGTGGGAATTCAATGCGGCACACACAAATGCTTTGAAATGAGCATCATAACTCCTCTTATAAGGAGTGTGAGACGCTATAATACTACCAATAGCGCTAAGTAAACTCTGCTTATTAGATATAGCATTACCACCCACAATGTCCAAGTTAAAACTTTGACTTAGTTTTCTTGCTGGTGTAGAGTTGAACTGATCGCCATTATTAATTTCATAGTAGCGTAAAATAAGGTCCCATACATGTGTAGCATTGGAAGAAGACCTGCGTACAGGGAAGCACCCTATGATGGGGACTAGAGAATTGGATTCCGGCCCTGTTAAGCCGTGTTGAAGTAAATCACGGATGTTCACAGCCAAGTGTCGCCGAACTGCTGTTGTTAGCGGTATATCATTTATTACGATACCTCCTTCTTCTGACTCACTGTCATATGTGTCCATTATATTACGGTTAGGTCTGTTACGGGAGACTAGATGCAGCACAGCGTCAACTGACATTTCTAGTTTAGCTCTAAGGTTACCCCAGTGCGTAACAATGGTTGACGACTGCTTCTCAGCCCTCCGGCTCGAGTTAGGAGAGCACCCAAACTGTGACACCGTAAAGATTTGTATTAATGTGCTGGCTTTCCTCATTAAATTAATGGTCTCAGTCCTCAGATCGTCACTTCCTTTGTTTTTGTTGAAAGTCTTGTCAAAAGAGTTCGGTAACTTTGTACTTTTGGTATCTGGTGTTTTTGTTTTAGAGTTTCCTTTTAAATCTTCGTTTTTCATTAGTTTTATGAACTTTTGCATGTCTTCAATATGTGCTGTGAGTTTGCAGATGATTTCGTCTTTGGAGAGCTGCTTTTCTGCATATTGCCGGACTGCACAGTTGATTTGGTGGCGTAGTTCATCTGCACTCAGTGGCTGGTGGCAACCCTCTTCCAAACTGCGGTCTATTTCAGATTGTAAATGCTCTATTAGAGTTCTGTGCTGTTTGTCACTGGCTTCTGGGTCCGCAGCAAACCTGTAAACAAGTATAATAATTCCAGATTAAAACATACTTCTCTCCGGGGTAAGAAAGTTTATGTGGGCACTGGGCAGGCCAGATACTTAGAATGCCAAACAATAGATGGACAAGACCAATAAGAAATTGGAAACCAAAGATACCTACTAGAAACAGTAGGCAATGGACAAACATGGTTGAAAATGCGAGACAAATATAAATAACGCGATATGCCGGGCAAGTCAGGCGCGGGGCATACTTGATGAAAGGCCTATGCATAGCGGCAGGTTGATAATTATGATGATGATGAAAACATACTAGTCCACTTTACTACTGGACATATCAAAATAGAGCCACAAGATAGCAGAATATTTAAACAAAATGAATATCATCATCATATCAGCCGAAAGATGTCCACTGCTGAACACAGTGACTGTTATTATTTATTTATGACTATGGAAGCAGCCATACAAGCATTCTAATTACAACACATTACGCAATTCATGTTTAGGACTCTAAATTGGGCAAAACCTTGCTTTTTAGCGATTATTGAACCTTGAATTTTTCCTAAGATCAAAGCATAAAGAAATATCGAGGATTACACCTTTTTGTTTAAAATCTTTATATCAAAGTCTCTTTCAAGATTGAAACTATAGACCACAGAATGTTTCAAAAAGCTTTTCACATAGTACAGGTTTTTTTACCTCTCAAGTTCCTTCAGCTGTGTCTTCAATCTCTCGATGAAATGCGCCTGTCTGGTGCGCTGCCGACGTATCTTTGTCTCCAGCTCCACACATTCCCCGCAGCTCGCCTCCCCCGAGCTGCCCTGCGGCGAGGCCCGCGCTCCGGGCACCCCTCTCGACGTAAACTCCTCCAGCTCCTTCAACATGGCATCCTTCTCTTCAGGCGCAGCTTTCAATATCTGCCGCAAACGGAACTCGACTTGCGCCAGGTGCGAGGTCAGAGAAAATACGGATGATGATAACATCTCCTGTTCCTCCTCCAGTGCGTGCAATCTGTCCCCAGTTCGTTCCGGCTCCTCGCATGTCTCTTTAGGAGCACCCAGGGGCTCCCGTCGAGGCTCCTGCCAGATAGGAATATCACTACCGTCATCGTAATCGCTGGTACTATCACTTGCATCCATCGTTATTTTTGGTGTTTTCGATATAATCATAAAACGGACGTGTTTATGTTTGTAAACATTTTTAGTGGAATGTAAGTACTCGCATTTGTGAGGTAGTAAGCCCAAACTAGACTTTTGAGGTGCTTTATGCTTGCGGAAACCGAAAATACTGAAATTACTGAATCCTGAAAGAAAATGCGATTTACGTCACTGAAAACTACGGACGTCACAAGTTATTGAATGAATGAACGAATGATTAGTAAGGGTGAAGAACGAAAGTTTTTCATGAAATGCTTTTAAGATGCGTTCACTTCTAATAGATAAATATAATTTAAAATATTTTGACTATACTCACTTAAAGTTGTCATAAGTAGAAAAAGTACGCTCAAAAATATAATCATGAAATATTTTGTAGAAATGTAATATTGCCTTATAATAATAATGTTAAAATTATTGAGGGACATGTTACATGGACATCTATCGGCTGGGATGAGAACTTTTGTACTTTTCGTTGACATATGAAGGTGATTGTGAGAGCTTTTACTTTAGCACTGATAGATGTCACCACGAGACTACGACTACGGAAGTACGGCTTGAATGTGCTTCAGCTTGTAATATTCAATAGTCATGGCCACTGCAAAAAATTCGTGTATCTCCATCTCTGTCGCGCTTGCCAGTTCGAGCGACAGAGAGGGAGATACACGAACGAAGTTGGATTTCGTTTCGCGGTAGCCCCTCAGAGCTATTACCACGAAAATCGAATCTCAAAGTTCGTATATCTCCGCCTCTATCACACATATGGTTGAAGGTACTCGAGAGACAGAGATATACGAACTTCGAGATTCGGTTATTCATGGTAGCGCCGCGAGGGCCTACCGCGATACGAAAACGATTAACTTCGTTCGTGTATCTCCATCTTTGTCACTCAGACTAGCAAGTGCAACAGAGAGGGAGATACACGTACGAAGTTCGTTTTCGTTTCGCGGTAGCCTTCTACGTGGCGTGGTGAGGTTAGCGATTCGGAGAGCTTTATCGGTTAAGCGTCATATTTTTTTTTCGCTTTGAGCCAATGTGGTCCATTAGTGAGCGACCACGTTTCACTGCTATTGGCCATCTCTGGCAACGCACACTGGTCAAGGACTCTCGTCTTGAGACACGATAAGGCCATAATTATCCATACTAATTCATACTTTAATCAGTGCATTAAGGTCTTGGTACGTGTTTGTGAGAGGATTGAATCGAATACCTACATATTTTCGCACTTGACTGTACGCCACGTGGTAGCGGCAACAACATTTAGCTGACTATTGGTGGACTTTAAACCGATGTAATAGGGTCCACAAATGAACGGTTGAGTGTGATGTCGATGGTACACTGCGTTCAATGTCAATACTCGTAAAGCTGTTAAAGTAGATTATTTAGTATTTAGTAAATAGGTAGGTATATTTAGCACAACCATGTTTAAAATTAAGAAAAGAGCGCACATTCGCCGACAAACTGTCAGTTTGGCGATGAGAAAATAAATGTATACCTACTGACCGATAAGACATTTTTTTGAAATAAATAAATAAATAAAAATAAAAAACTTAATATTGAAAATGCGAATGTCTGTCTGTCTGTTAACTCTTCACGCTTTAACCGTTGAACCGATTTAGATGAAATTTCGTTTATAAATATTTTGAATTCCGGGGAAGGACATAAGATAGTTTTTATCCCGGCAAAATAAAGGGGGAAATGGGGGTGGAAATTTGTACGGAGCTATACGATTCAAACTATTTTAAACGAGTTCCACAAGGACGGAATCGCGGGCAGAATCTAGTAATATTATAAAGGTGAAAGTTACCCTTGCTTACGTGCTTAGTTTGGACCCAAACTATCACTGTGCACGTAAGCAAGGGTAACTTTCACAAGGGCGGGGAAGGATATAGGATAGTTTTTATACACGAAATAACCGGTTCCCCTCCGTTAGCCCTAATAATTTCATACCTAATTTTACTAACCCTAATTTCATTAACCCTAATATCACAAACCCGAATTTTCATTGTTCCTAATTATTCATTAGCCCTTATTTCAGTATCCCGAATTTTCATAATATCTAATTTCTCATGACCGAATTCTCACTAAGACTAATTTTATTTGACCGATTTCTTCCTAGGCCTAATATAATAAAATATTGCAATGCCTAATAACGACTACACCTTATTATCAATGGCTCTAAAATCACTAACCCGAATCTTCATTTTGCCTAAGTATTTTAGCCCTAATGTCATTATCCCGAATTGTCAGTAGTACTAATTTCATTTCACTGTTTTTTTTCTTATAATGTCGGTTCTGGCGCTTCGCCGGCCGCTGCCGCGGCACGCTCGCTTCGCTCGCTCGCTGTAGGGTCGCAGTTCTACCTAACACTCCTCCTCGCTTCGCTCGTCGTCGTACCTACACTGACCTGCCTTAGGGTAGAATAGGTGGGTAATCCGATGTCTACTACTAGCTCACTCTTATTAGACAGAGAAGTATCATGCGAGAAAAAATGAGAGAGCTCGTGCGCCGTCTTGTGATAGCCGTACAGCAAGTCGACGCCACCCCGCTGCGCGGGGTGTCTATTTCTGGTCTGAGGGACACAAGTGAACCCTAACCTAACCGACCTAAGATAGAGTTCGCTTATGACATGCCATTTTCGTCCGCCCTGATAATGCACGATCCAATAATCCACGTCCACGAAAACTGGACACGGATTATCAGGCCGTACATTATTTGGCCGTACATTATTGGCTCCCATTTTGACGAGATTAGGACGCCTATCATGGGACGGCAGACATACTCCGCGGTAAAAAGTAGCCTGTTCATCAGGGATGCATTAATTAGTACTAGTCAAACATTAGAGCAAAAGTTAATAGGTCAAGTGATAGTTAGGTGTGACGAAATTAGGTTTAGTGAACATTAAACATAGTGATCATTAGGCACATTAATCATTAGGCTTAGTAGTCATTAGGAAAAATGATTATTAGTTTCCAATATATTAGCACACTTGATGTTTAGTATTAGGAATGATTAGGAGGTTTGAAATTAGGCGCAGCAAATAATTATGCCATATAAAATTAGGGGTCCATATTGACTGCCATAAAATTCGTGATCCTATTTTTTTTTGTACTAACGTATTGTAGTCATAGTCATCGCTAGTCCTAATTTTTTTCGTCCTAACTTTTTTGTTCCTAAATTTCTGTCACTATCATTGGAAGTCATAATGATCAGTTGTCCTAAAATTTTTCTTCCTAATTTCATAACAAGAACTTGCTTGAAGTCATAATTTTGTTAATCATAACATTTTTCTTCATAACGGACATACATCCTAATTTTGTTAGTCCTAATATCATAACTAAGAACATACTTTAACTCCTAATTTTGTTTTTCCTAATGAATAAAAACTTTCGCTAAGTAAATTGAAAAAAAAAAACGGTTCCGGCGCTTCGCCGGCCGCTGCCGCGGCACGCTCGCTTCGCTCGCTCGGCTCGCGCGCGTAGGGTGCGGTACAACTAACACTCCTCCTCGCTTCTTTCGTCGTCGTACCTACACCGACCTGCCTTAGGCTACGTCCGCACAGACAGGCGGCTAGAGTCTATAGAGTCGATGTAGAGCGAATATATAGAGTCAATGTAGAGTCTATATGTAGACTCGATGTAGAGTTAATGTAGAGTCGATGTAGAGTCAATATGTAGAGTCAATGTAGAGTCGATGTAGAGTCAATGTAGAGTCAATGTAGAGTCGATATGTAGAGTCGATGTAGAGTCTATATGTAGAGTCTATATGTAGAGTCGATGTGTCAATGTAGAGACGTCTAGCTAGAGTCTTGTGACCTCGTCTTGTACCTTGCGATAAAAAACCACACGTTTATTTACTTCGATAACGCCAAGTAACATTTATGATGACAAATATTATGAAAAACAAATTTAGGATTAAAAAATGTATGACTAGTGTCATTATGAATTGAAATAAAACGGGCAAGTGAGTGTTATGACGAAAAAAATTAGGAAAATAAAAATTAGGACCTGTGAAACTTATGATTACGGTCATTATGACTTCGAATGGTTATGACTTACGATCGTTAGGATCAAGAATTATTAGGACTATCGATTATTATGGCGTAAAATTTTATGACCAACATTTTCGGACTTCCAATAATAGGACTTAAAAAAATAGGTGAAACAAAGCGCCCCCTAAAATTAGTTATCCGAATATTAGGGCTAATGAAAATTATATCGAACGTTGTTACGTGTAATGAAATTAGCACTAACGATATTAGTTTAAGTGGGGGTGACCCGAAATAACCCCTAAGGGACCCTAAGGTGACATGGGGTTGAAACTTTGTATGGAGCTACGATAGGGTTGCCATACGTCCCGGTACGCCGGGATATGTCCCGATTTGAAGCATGGTGCCCTGGCGTCCCGGCTGATAAGCAAATTGTCCCGATTTAAAAATCATAGTTATTTAATAGAGGGCTGGACTTGGTAAACAATAATCTCAGACCAAGAAAATATACAGACGGATCGACCAAGCCCCATAAGTTTAGCACACGCTAAACAAATTAAATCGCACAAAACTAGAAATGAATGATCTAGACAGCATTGCGACACGTGCTGAAGAGTTTTGTGCAATTTTGTTTGTATATGTGTGCGTGAGCGTGTACTAAAATTGAAGTGGCTTGGTTTTGTTGGTATGTGGTTTGGCTTCACTTGACTGTTCGTAACGCTCCGTCTGTCTTTTTTTCTTGGTCTGAGACAGTAATATACCTACAATAAACGCGACTATAATACACGCTGCGCTCGTAGCTGCGAGAACGTGCATTTTCGCCTTTGTAGCGCGAAAAACGCCATCAAACAGAAAACCCGAAGAAAAAAAAACAACTGGCGGGTCGCTGGCTGGCTGTGTTAAAAGTTGTTTTGTGTTTAGGCAAGGACTAAACCTGTAAAGTTACCTATTGTTGTAATAAAGTTGTTTTAATTTTTTTATTCTACTACCTTTACTAGTTTTTCTTTAAATGTCCCGGTATGAGTCCCCACACTTGTGGCAACCCTAAGCTACGATATAAACGAGTTCCAAGCTGACAGAATCGGGGGCGGAAGCAATTAAGCAGAAGAAATTATAGTTATGAAGTAAAGTAGGTAGTTAACGACCTTCTTTTTTCGCCGGGATTATCGGTCGGTTGCCTTATGCATAGCTGCATTCACTTTACTGCAATAGCGATTGCAACTGACAGCGATACTTAAGTTTTATCGATCACAGGATTCATTTTACTACAGCGTTTAACACGGATTTTCTTATCGCGCAAATTATGAAAAGAAACCTTATTACGCGCACGTTACGATTGATTTCAGTATTCAGCCAACGCAGATAGAAATAACATTTGACGTTCGCAATTTAGCCGTCGATATTTAATAGTCATGACATGCGTTTAGGTCAGAAGCTACCTAAAAATCAGTTTATACCTATTTCACATCACATTAGAATTTTAACGGACAAATTTTTTCGTTAATCTCGTCAAAGGGAAATATTTTGATCTATTTCGTCAATCACTGTAAGTAATATAGCTCCGGGCAGACCAATGACGGCTTGAACGATTGGCTTGGCTAAATTAATGGTTGGAACAGTCAACATAACAAAATGGTGGACAGCGTCTTTAGCGATGTCCTAAAACGATGTTCGATGTATTTTCAATAAAATTACAAGCTTGATTTGAAACACAATAATGCTGCTTAGCGAAACCTCCGATGTGAACTGGATTTTTTAAATATCGAAATAACAGAACAGCACTACCGAACCCCTGGCAACATTCGTGTGCAATGAACTGTCAAGTTATGGGGCATATACATTACATGATTTGTCAGCCCCAATTCATCAGAAGCTGACTAATTACTATCGTCTGGATGCATGTTGCAACCGTCAACGAGTTGTCCTGACTTGCATGCTGAAAATCACAATTTGGACCATGGAATTGGCATGATCTGCCAAGTGATTTTTTTCTCACAGATTTCATTTAAATATTTTTTTAATTTTCATTTAAAAAATATATACTACAACATCAAAATATTTTTATTCAATATAGGTTCCTACAGAACACTTTTTGAAGGTCAAAGTTCAGTACATTTAAAAATTAAGCACAATGTTAGCTTACAAACATAAATGCTGTTTTAACAATGTCAAAGAAATATCATTAGGTAGTGAGGAATTATATAAAACAAATTCAAAATTAGAGTATGTCAGTCAGTTCACCTTCACAGAGAGAAATAAATAATATAATAAAAATATTTGAAGTCATTTAAAGGCGAATCGCTCTTTTCTGTAATACAAATATGATCTGGATGTCAGCGGCTTTACCCCAAAGCAAAATACCATAGGTCATTATACTGTGAAAGTAAGAAAAGTAAACAAGCCTAGCTGTCTCAACATCGGTGAGTTGCCTTATTTTTTTGACTGCATACGCTGCCGAACTAAGCCGAACTACAGAATATTGTATTAATATTTTACACTGTAATTTTGTAATTTTTTTAAACCGGTGTTTTGTAACTACACTTTCATTTAGTGTGGCCAGTTAACAGTAATAAAGCAAAAATTGCCGCATTCAAACAGTCCTGCGAAGCGGACTGCAAGATTGTTACTAACCGATGAGATGGGGCGAGACAGCACGTCTATCATGAGACGGCCGTGACATACCTACCCTCGAGTTTTGTGTGCTGCACGGCTATTACGCGACGGCGCGCGGGCTCTCTCGATTTCTCGCACTATCCGTCTCTCTCTTATTAGAACACTTAGAACAAGAGGTATCGTATCGTGAGATGTATGCGATAGTAAGTTTATTTTTTGATGATTTATTCTTGCACTACCGGTTTACAACTCTTCTTGAAAATTTCCTGCTACCCAAAGGTTGTCTGGAAGAGATCGCTCTAAAGCGATAAGACCTCCTGTTATTACCTTTATTTAACCTTTATGTACTCTTGTAACATGTTTTTCTTATGTTGTGGCGCAATAAAGAATATATTATTATTATAAATCGAGAGTATGTCGCGACCGTCCCATGTTAGACGTGCTGTCTCGCCCTATCTCATCAGTTAGTAACAATCTTGCATTCCGCTTCGCAGGGCCGTTTGAATGCGGCAATTTTCGCATTCTTACTGTTAACTGGCCATACGGAATGAAATTGTAGTTGCAGTTGTTACGTCTGTACGCTTCACCCAATTATGACTTCGACATGTTGTACTGACAAATTAGGGTAAAATCACATAATGTGGATTCCCCATTAGTTCGCCTAAGAATCTAACTTTAGGTACATAAAAATACGATTTTTGCATTTATAAATGGTTTTCAAGATATCGGAAACCAATTAAGCTTCGATTTTTCAAATATACTATTATGGCAAGTATTACGGCTTAGTTAGTTAAACTTATATTTTATAAATTTCAAAAGAGTAATAAACTTAGGTACCTCTATTAAGTATATACCTACATTTTCCCAGCGAAATTGCTTCAATAAAGTGCGAGGCGTGAATTTCGAGGTTGAAAGAGTTTAATAACTTGAATCCGAGGCGACTGAAATTTTATATCTACGCTGGCGATACAAACGCCAACACAGTTAACAGACGATCCTGTACCTGTGTGTGTGTGCTGTGTGTGTTATATACTTCGAACCTTTTATTACAATGCGTATAAAGTGCACGGATGGTTAGTTAGCTGTGTTGTCGATAGTACAATTATTAAATGCCCGGCCCGGCTTCGCACGGATTACCCGTTTTCCCGTGGTAAAAATTAGCGTATGTTCATCAGGGATAATGGTAAAATAATTTTTCAAATCGGTCCCGTAGTTTCGGAGCCTATTCAATACAAACACACAAACCATCAAATCTTTCCTTTTATGATATTAGTGTAGATGTGTAGATTTTATGTCAAAATAATAAGAAAAACACAAAAGAGGTAGGTTGTGTGTTGTGTGTGTTAAATGTGTACAGATGCCGTCAAACTTCTTGAACATGCGGGACGAAGTGGGGGGGCAGCTCGCAGGTACTATTCGCCTTTGCGCAGGCAAGGTCAAATGTTCAAGAAGTTTGACGGCATCTGTACCATCAGTACGCTTACCATGAGTTTGACAATGACGGCTTACGCTAACGAGTATCGAGTTTTTTATCTGTGCATCCCGCTCGTACTGTCAAAGTGCAATAGAGATGCACAGATAGAAAACTCGATACTCGTTAGCGTAAGTCGTCATTGTCAAACTCATGGTAAGCGTACTGAAAATCCCCATCAACTTACGTACGCATACGTAGCTTAGTTACTTATCGAGCGAACTTCACGTAATTGTGTATCCATTTATTAGTTTTGCTAGTTAAAGTTCTAGCGTAGTTGGTAAAACTACTAAATTGGGTTGGACTAAACTTCTTGTTCGGGAGGTTCAGTCTAGGAGTTCTAATATTATTAACACGTTCGCCGGCGGTATTCGGGTAATGAAAAGTATCCGAATGTCACTACATTTCTCCATACAAAACGAAACCACGACCATTTGATATAACCTCTACCCAGGGTCAGTAGCGGGTTTCAGATTTTCCCTGAACTTGTAGTATAAAGGCCTCCACCCACCAGACGCGTGTGCTGCGCGTGTGCTGCGCGTGTGCTGCGCGTGTGCTGCGCGTGTGCTGCGCTGCAGCTGCGCGGGTGCTGCGCGTGTGCCGCGTTCGATGTGTGTTTGACGTGTAGTTTCAATGCTTTACAACTTGCGCGTGTGCTGCGCTGCAGCTGCGCGGGTGCTGCGCGTGTGCCGTGCGGATGCTGCGCTGCAGCTGCGCGGGTGCTGCGCGTGTGCCGCGTTCGATGTGTGTTTGAAGTGTAGTTTCAATGCTTTACAACTTGCGCGTGTGCCACGCAGCACACGCGCCGCGCAGCACACGCGTCCGGTGGGTGGAGGCCTTAAAGCCGGTTTTCTACCGGAGGGTCCGAGACGAGGCGAGGCGAGAATTGAAGTCGTATGGGACTACCTACCTATTTCCAGATTTCCACCGCGCGGCGCGTTATGTACACTAGACAGCATAAGTGCATGGTCAACTGACAAACTGTTTCCTTTGACGCGCTCGCTAACGCCCTCTATGTGCACGACGTGTAATATCATTAAAGATGTAAATGTAAACCTCAGAGGATCAGCAAGGTTTCACTAGATGGCGTTGTTAACAAAAATGGAAACAAAAAGTCATTCTTCGTCTTGGATATAATTATAATTATTTTCTTGGGTTATTATTTTTCCTATATTATATTGTCAAGTAATCTTGCCAACGCATTATCGATCGATAATGGCGGTATTATGACGCAATTTGGAATGTGTATTCTATTTATGTGCTACCTTTGTGCATTTATTTTTCTTGCGATGTTTCCGATTCACTACCAGTGAATATCCAAACAATTCCAAAAACACATCTTTCCCAACATATTTTTGGTTGGGTGCGGGATTTGAACCCACGACTCTCAAGCTAGGTGTCGACCTAGTTACTTGCCTTGTTAGCCACTCGACCATCGGTTCAATTGACAAGGCAGTTGAAATTTATCATAAGTTTAATTTGCTGCTCAGATATTAATCCATTACTACTACGATTAATATTATAATCGATGAGGGTAGACGAATGAATCAAAACTACCATACTTATTCGTTTTTATCACAAAGATGTTACGTGTTCGTTTGTAGGGCTACTCAGCTTTGTTATTCATATTTTTTTCTGGATAACATGAATATTAAAACTAGTTTTCGACGTAATATTGATCTAGTTAAAAGGTAGCAAATATTTGCGATATGTAACGAAGCTACAAGCTACAGAAACTGATCTAAACGTAAGTAGTTATTTTACACGTTTGTGATATAATTATTTAGTAATTACTACTGAACTATCATACATTTTTCTGATGATTTATTTTTAAGTAATATCGTTACAGCTAAAAAAAGGTTGAGCAAAAGGAAACGTCTCTGCTACACCGACAAAGAACGGCCACCAGCCATTGACAATGGACTACTTATAAAGAAAATGATTTTGAATCGACAAGTATGTATATTCCTTGACCTGTTATTGTGTACAATAAAGTGCTTACATACATACATACATACATACAAGTGATTACGTCGATTTATTGCACAAGTGTGGAGTTCGTCGTGTCTCCATAACGAGAAGGGTTTATAATTATCATGGGCATGCTGTTAAACCCATACTTACAGAGAAGCACATAAAACAGCAAATTGTCGCAATTTGGACACTGGACAACTGGATTTTTGTCATGTTTAGTGATGAGAAGTGAGAAGTGTTTAAATCTATTCATAAGGACATAAGTTCACGTTCAGTGATCACGTAGTGCCTAACGCGGAATCTGGTGGTATATCTAACTGTGAACATGTAGGGTTTGAAGAAAGACAGACCGGGTTATATATAAACAAATGACAAAAGTAAAATATGAGTAGAATATTGTTTTCATCGTGCTTTTTTATCCCTGTAGACACTATTAGTAATTGATGTGTTACGTTAAGGAAAATTATCACAATAGAATATAATCATTTTGTTAATTAACGAGATCGAGTGAGATAGATAACCGTAGAAGCCCACCATTATAATCTATGAAATACTAGTATCAATAATAAAAGCCTTAGTGAACTGTAAGATTGTTTCGTATTTTTTTATTATTTTAAATGGCGGGTTTAATTACTTATTTCAAATCTCACTTAAATAAAAAATGCCACTAAACACCAGAATGCGTTCGCCTGATATATATGTTATCATAACCCGGTCTGAAATTATTAATAAAATTGACAATAGGTATTATTTTTATTGAGGTAAAGCTTCAATCTTTTTCCGATTTTCGGAAATGAAACTTAAGCTATAACCTCGATAACATGTTAAAAAGTGGCTAATCCACTAATACTACTACTGAATAAATATAATTTTAAAATGAAAAGTTCTTTGAGTTATTTAATTTTATTTAATTACTGTTATTTATATTTAAAAAATCTACTTTTGGCTGTGCAAAATAGTGTAAAAAACAGAAATCATAAAAACACTAAAAAGGCAGTCAGCACCGTGTCATTTGCACTTAATAGGCTAATCCACAAGCCCATCCAATCTTGTTGTTGACACTGGTCAGTGGTTTATCACGGGTATAGGTACATATTTCAACTGTGAAATATATACCTTTGATAAACGAGTAGGTAGGATGACAGATCAGTCACACTCAAATACGGTTACAGTAGATTAAACCTTGCTAAACTTGTCAATAATTGTACTCGCATCCCAAGAATTTTTTTTGGTGATTACAGGAGTTAATTATTATCAGTGAATTAAGTTATATTCGTCTATGTATCAATATTTTTGGCCAGCAGCGCCATCTAGTTTATTTTGTGCGCAACGCATGCAATCATATCAGCTGTAGATGTCAAACGGTGCAAGCGAAACTAGACCGTAAGGTTTCCATGCATTAATGCAGCCGATAGTACGATTCTCACCGACCGGGCAAGGCAGGAGCGCTCCCGCGCGTTTTTTGCAAGTTGCCAAAGGAATTTGTAGCACATTGTAGCTTTAATATAGGCGTTAAATTTCATATTTGAATGTACTTGCGGCCGGTCGGCTCCTCGCGGACGTGGACGGCTGTGGTCGGCTGTCGTCACATGTGATCGGCTCCGTCCGGCTTTTGCCTACTGCACTCTATTGCGTAGCGATGCGGCGCCAGGCGACCCGGCCCGGCCCGTTCGGTGGGAATCGTACATAACATTCCCAATTCTGGCCAGTTGCTTTGAGATACCTACGTTCAGCTCATCCCGCCATCCCCTCCTTGGCCGACCACCTATTAACTACATAGGTATTTTTTAAATCTCATTGTCTAGTACCCATAACAAATATACTTGTTGATTCGACTTCGATTTGACTAATATTGTTCCCTAATACATGTAAAACGAGCGAGCGAAGCGAACGAAGTCTCCGTTTCAGCTGGGTAAAAATGCTTTTGTATGTCTTCCGGCTGTTCTCCTTTACATGTCCCATTTCTCAACAGATTTTCTAGAAATTTTGATTTTTCTTTTTCTTTTTCTTTTTTTATTTGTTGTTATAGCGGTAACAGAAATACATCATCTGTGAAAATTTCAACTGTAGAACGGTTCATATGATACAGCCTGGTGACAGACGGACGGACGGACAGCGGAGCCTTAGTAATAGGGACCCGTTTTTACCCTTTTGGTACGGAACCCTAAAAACCCATATTCGAGAGATCTACAGCTCAGTCACTAGTATTTTAAGATTTTAAGTAACTTTATATAAATAGCAAAAAAAACTTTCGATACGTACGACGGCTGGTACCTTTTCTCAGTAAAATACACTTTTAGGTATCAACTTAACTGTTCTAACCGTGATAAAACAGTTTTATAGGTTCGGGTAAAGTTTAAACGTTAATGGACTTAAGTCAGGTTCAGTTTATTAAATAACCAGAGGTTTCCCATCGCTTTGCGCTTTAAGACTTTATTTTACGACGGACCTTTTCCATAAACCATAGTTAACCCTAGGAATGCCACGCAAGTCAGAAAAGCAATATAAAATATATGTGAACATTGTTTACGGGATACATGAAGTTTCACCTATAATTGTGGGCATTTCTATTAGCTGTTGTTAGTTTTTATGTTCATATCTTGATTTTACTATAAACACATTGCCAGCTATCGTTATTGGCTTAAGTTTCGTTTTATGTACCTGTTAGGTCATCTAGGATAAGGAGGAATGATAGCGGCCGCAAGATGCCGCCTTGCGGCACATTGTATTATATGTGTTTGTAGAACTAGCGTGAAAGTTATCTTTGCTCGTTCGAGCTGTAAACAACCATTGCATGTTTCAAGATACCTCAGAGTGGATTTGATTTAACAAAACCCAAACGTTTGCCCTACTTTCATGCAAGTAGTTACTCTGTGGCGAGCACGCTACTTATACTTCAGATTATTGTAACAATATTTGCCTACTATAAGAGAAAGACTCGAAAAAAATATCCATTCACAAATATCCTTTAAAATAAAAAGAATACATATTTTTCCAAGATTAATTTAATTAACTAGTTTAACCTCAGTAATTCTACAAATAGAAAAGACAAATATTTAAAAGGGCATAAAATATAATGACCACCAAAAAATGCTTTGATATCCTAAGATCTTTTACCAAAAAAATATACTGAACACCAAAAATAATAATTCTACCATTACAATAGTATTAGCTGTTTTAATAAAAAGTGCACATTAAATTTTATTCGAACACCAAATTTACTAAATGATCACCAAATCTTTGCGACCAAATTAATACAATACTTCTACCTAAATAACCCACTATGATTGCCATAAAATAGATGATTACCAAATAAAGTATAATGATGTCAAAACAAGTGATACCAAAACCCGAATCAGCACACCCTACTTCCACGTGGACTTGTCTGTCCTACCCCTAGAGTGTATATGTCGTCGGCCGATCGTAAAATCCGCCAGATCACGAAATTCCTAGGCATATCGTGAAACGCCGCCATTTCATGATATGCCTTAAAGTTGGCCAGGCTTATCACGATGTGCCTGATAAACAATACGGCAGATCGATTAGAGCAACGCATTTGTCGATATTCCTAGCTCTATACCGGGCACATTGTAAAATAGTTTCTTTCTTGGCCACTGGTGGCGCTGCGTATGCGATGCCGGCCGTGTTTATTGGGACCCAATAATCAGGGCGGACAAAAATGGCTTGTCATAAGCGAACTTTGTCTTAGGTCGGTTAGGTTAGGGTTCACTTGTGCCCCTCAGACCAGAAATAGACACCCCGCGCAGCGGGGTGGCGTCTACTCGCTGGAGATTATCAGTAGAGAGCGAAGCGTAGGTTTGAGTCCTAGAAACGAAAGCGGGGATCCGTCGAATTTAGGAAATTATTTTACTATTTTTAATTTAGCAATGATTTATTACGATATCATTTTCTTTAATAGGATAGTAAGATGTTATAATTCGGGTTATGTTTTCATATTAATAGGAGATACAATTTTGGTGATCACTTACTATTTTTGGGTTAGCAATGATTTATTAGGATAACGTTTTTTTAAATAGGATAGTAAGATGTTATAATTTGGGTTATTATTTCACATTAATAGGAGATACAAATTTGGTGATCACTTAACTATTTTTAGATTAGCAATGATTTATTTGGAAAGCATTTTCTTTAATAGGGTAGTAAGATGTTATAATTTGGGTTACTATTTCATATTAAAATGGAGATAAAATTTTGGTGATCATTTAGTATTTTTGGCAGTAAAAAGTATTTTTTGGCGTTATATTTTACTATATCTGGTGGTCCGTTAAACATATGCCATTTAAAAGCACAAAAAAACCTGAATATCTAAAAATACTGATCGTTCATCAAAAATAGGTTTTGATGGGCAATTGATATATTTTGATTATTTTTGCTGCGCAGTCCGTATTATTTTGGTAAGCGATCAAATTTTTTCCCAGTACAAAAGCGCTCTTTGATCGTCGTTGAATAAATATCTCTCAAATCTACTATGCCACTAGCGGCTAGCATATTTTTTTTAAAACTGCGGATTACTTTGAAATCCCGCTGTTATAATCCAACTAGTCGATAACAGAGTTTAGTTTGTACAATCTGGACCATTTCAGCTTCCAATTTGGTTAATTGGGACTACTGTGATTGGTAAATGAATCATTATATTGAATTGAAAGGTGTTAAAAGCTGAGACATAAACTTATTAATTTGCAATGAGACTTAGAGCTTAAGGCAAAAATATTTACAGAAAAAATGTTTAAACGAACCGCGAAAAAAGGTTTCGATACAACTCTCAAATCAATATTCATCCAGTTAATCCTAATTCGATCGATTTAACGGACATCGTGGTGAATAAAGTGTGTCGATTTTGTACATTTTCTTGGGTTATACGCGGATTGCCTAGAACGCAAAATGACTAGTGTGTTGATTTGCCCACATTGCAGTTTGACCACCGAGCATTATGCCTCAAACGCAAATTGCCTACATAATTTTCGTCGTTTTATCTTTACGTTAGTGATGTCGACGGAGCCCCGCGGAGCGGAGCTCCTAATTCTAGTCTGTTTGCCCTTCGGGAATCTGAAGAAACCTAACGAACCTAACCTACCCATGAGTAGTCATTTTGGGTTTTAGGCACAATGCTCGGTGGTCAAACTGCAATGTAGGCAAAACAACACACTAAATAGTCATTTTGCGTTCGAGGCAATCCGCGATGCTACCATTTTCTAAATCGCCCCCGCCTTCTTGCACAAGTACAAGACAGTTCGTTCAACTCAATTTCATTTTATGCAAAAACTTACCGGCATTTCGGGCTTCATATTTACTTTTCTTTATTAGTGTGCTCGCGGTTTTAGCGGAATATCGAATTATCATTTAGCTGAATAGGTATAGTTTAGTGTTAGTATATTTTCCCTCTCATACATGAGAGGAGGCCTGTGCCCAGCAGTGGGACGTATATAGGCTGATGATGATGATATTTTTCAAAACGGTGCTACTACTTAAATTATTACTTTAGCTACCTACCGCGTTAAAGATCTACTAAATAGAAGCATACGTGACAAACAGCAATGAACACAACGCAAGGTGGAACAAACAAAGGTGGAACGGTGGAACTAATTAGGTACTTGACTTAGTTCCACCCCCTTAAAAAACATTTACTTAATTTAGACTAAAATCCATACATGGTTAGTAAACAATGAAATCTTATTACTAGTGTTAGTATGTCATAAAAAGAGACACCAATCTTATTACTAGTGTTAGTATGTCATAAAAAGAGACACCAATAGCCAGCGGGTGGCATGTGGGCGTTTTCGCGCTCCGAAAACACGCTCAGGGGACCGATTTTTGACTTTCGAGCGCTCGAAAATCAAATAAAAGTAGGTAATAGTTATTTGTTATGCAAGGCTGCAAAGTTGTTGTTTGGCGCAAGTGCTTAGTATTGAAAGCCGAGCTAGCGAAGGATTGTAAAATTGAACCATGAGCGAAGCGAATGGTTCAAAGTACAATCCTGAGCATAGCGAGGGTTTCAAGGCACGAGACGCCAAACAATTTTGCTGCCGAGCGAAACACACAATTTTTCACCTCACCACCGCGAGGAAAATTGTAGGTAAGTAAATGTAATGGAAGTAATTTGGACCTTATACTCATTTTCAATAAAGGTTTGTTTACATCTCATCAAGATCTAGCATTTTATTTATCAAATGTAACATAAATATTTTTGCATCTTTAAATAACCTCACGCTTACCTACATTAAAAAAGTCAAAGTATTGTTGGGTACTCACGGTTTAAACTAAGACTCAAATACGCTTATTCCACTTTTTCCGCTAACTTAGCAGGCATCAAAATTCATATATGTATATATTCTGCACTAAAATTTATAAATAACCACCATTATTTTGGTTTTACTGTCTGTGGCTTTAGAACAAAACAAAATTAAATGTATATGAGTTTTTTCTTAAATTAACTTTTCAAACGGTGCGTTCCAAATTTGGAAAAAGCGAATTTTTTAGAAAAATAAAACGACATTTTAAAATGATTTGTCGTATTTTATCCTTATAAGTCAGTCTAAATATTAATATTTCGTATGTACCTACTTAATTAAGAGAGAATAAGTATTATTAATTTTATTTTATCAAAATAATAACAATTTATTATTGGCATAACACCATCAGTTTCTGAACGCACCTCTCATTCTGTATAGAAAAAAGTTGGGTCTCGCGATCGACCGTCACGTTCCAAATTCAAAAACTCTTTCCACGCTAGCGGATAAAATGGACTTTTAGGCGCAGATTTTGAGCGATAAAGCAAGCCTTTTCGAGCCGGTGAGGTGAAAATACGTTTATAGTGTCAAAATGGCCGGCACATACTAACAAAAAAATTAAAAAATTATAATTTAAACTGTTTATTTTCAGGAAAAAAAGTATAATGTTTACACAACTTAGTTAAAGTAATCTTTACATTTTAAGATTTTGCTTAACTAAGGAGTGCGATAATATTAAGTGCTTATCTATGTTATATTAGTCTAGATCTAAACATTTTCAACATTTATATTATATTATTTATTATTATAGTTATATTTAAGCTATATTAATGTGCCATATTAATGAGTGCCTTCTTATAGTGATATTTTTGATACTTTCAGGTTTCTCTTTCATGTCGTCTATGACATGGGGGATTAATCGATGTGGAATTCCGATTGTGCAGAATTGCGAACAGGAAGAATCGCTTATGTGCACAAATAACGACTGTGCACAATGGCGATTGTGGTGAAATGCTAATTGTGTGGAATTCAGATTGTGCAGAATTGCGAACAGGAAGAATCGATATTGGCATGAACATCGATTAATCCGTCTAGGGAAGCCGTTCAGTATATAAGGTAAGTAAGAGGTCCAAACCCGCTTGCCATATTCATTGTTGTTCTTTGGTATTTTAAAATTGGGCTCGTTGGGTAAATTTCTAAGGTTGGACGGTCTGTTATAACTATCTAGTCTCTCTATATTATCTTTGTATTCTAGTATCATAGCCAGTTTTACTTTCTACCAATAGAATTGAATACGAGTGGTCAATACCACTCATTTTTGAATTTTCTATCGCTATTTCAAAATAGCATTTCATAATTTTTGGCAGTTTTCGAGTGAAAGAGTCGAGCGCTCGAAAGTTAAAAATCGGTCCCCATCAGGATGCTGTTGGTTTAAGCAATGCAGGCCTTAATTATGGTAATTATGCGTCAACCAATATAAGTTAAATGTGTTCTTAAAAGGGTTTAACGATTTCCAAAGTGAAATTTACAACGTAGCTAGTGTAGATACCCTTATTATGTAGGTGATAATCGGTTTGGCTAGGCTTCATCCTTGAAAAATCCATTTTCATCGGCCCCGAGTTCTATTCGGTCGCCCAGGAAATTTGAATTGAGGCTAATCAAATAAATGTACACATTAGGCTATAGCCTATATTTATTCTGAATTATATATATATATATATAGTGGTGAAATAATCTTTGAAATTGGTACGCGCGGTAATCTCCGGTATTACAAATTTCAATAATTATTTCATCTTTTTATAATACGACGGTAAGAGGTGTGCTGGTGCATACGGTGTGCCTGATGGTGAGCAGACACCGTAGCCTACAGACGCCATTCCATAAGAGTCACAAGCGCGGTGCCAACCATTTATTAATTTGAAGATTCGTTATTTTGGTACTGTATAGATAGTAGGTACAAATAACTGACTTTGATAAGCGAGACAGACACAGCGCCTCGTACCTTAATTAAAGAGAGGAGGTATTTTTCCAGAATAATCTCCTGAAGGAATCCCATTAGAATAAATTAAATCGGCACAAACAAACAAGTGACGATCAGCAGACATATCTCGCTGCCTTGAGGTATGTACTTTAGGTGTATCGCAGTGAGTATTGAATTGACGGTAAAGCATTATGTTGCGAATAATTCAATAGTTCCGTATCATAACCCGATTTAAACTAAACCAATTATAAGTTTGAAAGCGATTAGGGTCGCGGGATCGGGTTGGTAGATTCATAAAGCTAGACAACCTCGCCTTAGACGAACCAGTAGATTTGAGTAGAAGTTAAAAATTCAGTGCCGGGAGCCTGACCTGACTAGCGGGCGCCTACGCCGTAGTCGCTTTCCGCTACATACGAGGAAAACGACGGGATCGGCTACGAGCGTAGCGCGTAGCGAATCTTGGCAGTGAATGAGAGATGTTTTGATTTTGCCATTCTACAGCTACAGCTGTCAAAGTTAGCCGAGATTTTCACAACTATTGAATAGAATAGAATAGAATAGAATAGAATAGAATTTATTTGCATAGAATAAGTAGGTACATCCGTGTCATTAGGCGGTAGGTGACAAAAAGTAGCTTATTCTGCTATTTGTACTAAATACTAGCATGCAAATATCTTTCGGAATCTTATTGTTCAATCTTTTGAGAGAGGTAATCCTTTATACTATAATAGTTCCTTTCAGTTAGGAGCTTACATAATTTATTTTTAAATGTATTTAGAGGTAGCTCTTGTATACATTTTGGTAACTTGTTGAAAACTTTCATGCACATTAGAAAGCAGTGTTTTGAGTACAATTTTGTCCTTGGAACGTAATTATGAACCAACCGTCCAGGATTACGTTGAATTCTAGTAGAATTGGCTGCAGCTGTTGTAAATAGATACATATGTCTCTTTACAAACATGCAGATTTCTAGAATATATAAGCAAGGTAGAGGTATTATATTAAGTTTTTTGAAAAGTGGTTTACATGATATATAAGGGGCTTTGCCGCAAATAGCACGTATACATTTTTTCTGTGCTATGAATGCAGTGCTAAAATGTGTACAGTTTCCCCATAAAATAAGCCCGTATCTTAAAATTGAGCCTACATATCCATGATATGCAGCTAAAGTGGCTGGCAAACCTGAAGTACGCCTTAGCTTACGTAAAACATATACAAATTTATTGAGTTTACATCGGATCTTTTGTATTTGTGCTTGCCAGTCCAAATGATTATCTAAAGTAAGTCCCAAAAAAAGAACACTTTGCATTTCTTGTATTTTGTTATTCCTATATTGTAAGTTTAGTCTTACATTTTTACCTCTTTTTGTGTTGAACTGTACATAGTTGGTTAGTTATGTCTCTCTAACCATTTAATAACACTGTCAAGTACGTTATTTACTGTACATTCATGTTCCTCGATATTTTTATTCTTATTTGATGATATAATAATAGTACATTGTGATACAAGTGAGGTATGTTGATAATTACATCAGAGGCGAAATTGTTCACGCGAACCGCAGGTGAGCGTGATAAGGAAGTCGAGGATGTAATTATCAAAGCTCACGCGTATCATACGACGTTTTTCAACACATTTTGCGAGGAAAAAATCATTTTCATAAGATGAAAATGTTATAGGCCTGCCAAATTATTTACTTTACATTAAGCAAATCATTAAGATGACAACAGGTTTTTACCTACTCACAATTGCACATCGCCGAGAATTTCCAGTGGCGTCCATTCTATTTATCACTTTTCTAGTCAGCACGAGTAAACATTTTTGATAATAAGTAACCAAACACGCATAAACAAATTTTACAAATATTTGTGAATTTATTTCACAAATATTTGTAACCTATAAAGGCGCCCAACAGTTTTTTTTTCGTGAAGTTTGCGCAGTGTGGGCACAGAAATCTCTAAACAGCCAATACAAAATAAAATTATATTTTCGTTTTAAAATGTTATCTGTATTTAATTCATGTAAAATGTTATGAAAAGTGAATAGTTTTACTAAATTAAACGTTTCAATATCATATACAAAAAGAAATAGTCAATTAAAAAACAAAAAGTATTTAATTTGTTTAGTCGAGTAAGAATCCATTTGCCGAAAATTAAAAAAAAGCTGTACATTCAGTACAACCCTGTTAATTTAAGAATGCACCGTGTTCATGCATATATCTTGCTGCAAGGTGCCAACGTTACTTAATCGGGATATAACCATAACACACAAGTGTTGTAATGTTATAAAACACGCGTTTTTAATATCCAGGATTATGAGCCTAAAAGCGACACAATAAGAGGTACGTTACGAGCAATTGTGTTGAAAAGGATATATCATCTGCAAACATAATTGATTTACATGGAATTATATCGGGTAGTTCATTTATATAGACAATAAATAACAAAGGCCCAAGCACGCTACCTTGAGGTACACCGAAGTAATTATATTTTAGTTCGGATCTATAGCCAGTTTCTACATTCAATTCATTGAGTTTGACAATTTCCACACACTGTTTTCTATCTTTTAAGTAGCTTTTTAACCAGTTGTGGGCAAGACCTCTTATTCCATATTTTTCAAGCTTATCTAAGAGTAACGAGTGGTCAACAAAGTCAAAGGCTTTTGACCTATCTAAAAATATCGCTGTAGTGTGTTGTTTTTCGTCTATGCTTTTAACAATGTGGTGAATAAGATTAAAGGTAGCTAGAGCTGTCGATTTATTTTTTTGGAAGCCGTTTTGCTCTTGCTTTATTATTTTAAACTTATCTAAGAAATTCATAAGCCGTTTACTCATACACTTCTCAAAAATTTTTGCAAGTATCGGAATTAAAGTTATAGGACGGTAGTTTCCCATATCCTTCTTGTCATTTTTTTTAAACAATGGCTTTACAATTGAGAGTTTGAGTAGTTCTGGAAAAACTCCACTTTCGAACGATAAGTTAACTAAATGTGTTATGATTGCACTGAGTTGATATTTACATTTTTTGATAATATTAGTAGAAATTTCGTCGAATCCTACCGCATGCGTATTATTTAATGATGTAATGATACTAACAATTTCGATTTCGGAGAATGGCATTAAGAACATGTTATTATTATTATTATTCGAAAGAAAATTGACACGGTGCCGTTCTTTTATTTTATTATCTTTTAAATTCGATAATCCAATAAAATAATTATTAAAGTATGATGCTATTTCATGAGGTTGATTTATTTCTTTATTTTCGATACTGATTTTCTCTATATACTGTTTCATATCATTGCTCTCAGTTTCTCTTTTTATTATATCCCAAGAGGCTTTGCATTTATTATTACTATTAGCTATATATCTACTATTTTTCATTTTTTGAGCTTTATTGATACATTTCTTCAGTAGTTTAGTATATGTGTTATATTCAGTTCTTTTTTTTTCGCTTTTTCTTTCTTTATAATATTTAAATCTAAGTATCCTTTTTGTTTTACTGCTTATTTTTATTCCATTTGTGATCCACTTAGGTTTTTTAAAGATTCCACATGTGACTTTTAATTGCTGTACCGGGAAACAAAGGTTATAAAAAAGTGGGATCGTTTCGTGGAATTTATTAAATGCTCTATTTAAGTCATCTTCACTGTATACTTCTGAAAATGATAGATTCGATAAGCATTCTTGGTACTTTTTGACGTTGTCTGAACAGTAGTCGCGTTTTAGCTTAAAATACAATTTATTTTCGAATATATTTGAGTTTACGCTATAACTTAGCATCTGTGCGGTATCATGGTCAGAGAGACCAAGAGGTAGAAAATCGGATTTTGTATTTTTTAAATTACTTAAGATGTGGTCTATACAAGTTTTCTCTCTTGTAGGTTTTTTAATATGTAGTTTTAGGTTATAATTTCTTGCTATATCTATCAATTCTGTGGTAGTTTTATTTAATACTAATGTGTTAATATTAAAGTCGCCGCATATAACAATTTTTTGGAATTTTTGATTAAGCTTGTGCAGTAGAATATCAATTTTTTTAATGAAATGGATTGGAAGCGACTTTGGTGTTCGGTATAAACAAACTACTACCAGATCATACTTAGGAATTTGTATACCACAACATTCAAATATTTTATCAACAGCAAGTCCCTTAACACATTCTAGTTCGTTATAGATTATACCTTGTCTAACCATAATACATACACCTCCTCTTTTTTCATCTCTACGAGAGTAAGATGCCGCTAGTTGGAAGTTTAGTAATCTACAATTACTCTCATGCCCTCTTTGAATAAACGTCTCAGTTAAACATATGACGTGTGGATTACTATCGTTTTCAGACAATTCATTTAGAGCTACTTCTAAATAATCTTTTTTAGAAAGGATGCTGGCTATGTTTTGGTGCATAATTCTAAACGTATACGAATTATTCTGCTTCGACGCGAAAAAGTTGATTCTTCGTCTGCATTTTGGCTGGAAAAAACTCATGAATTTTTTTCTGTGTCACTTTGTTGCGTTGCGTTGTGTTGGTTTGTTTTACGATTCCAATTTTCCAACTGATGAACTTGCTAAGGCGATGAATTATATTTATTGTACCTCGTTTACCCACTTGTCCAGATGGTGAAAACATATCAAATGTTAGGTTCATGTTCGAATCATAGGAGTAATGCCTTTCGTGAAAGTGTACGTCATTTTGAAGCATACAGTTAAAGTCTTCAATTTTACTATTAAAAATTGGCTTTCCGAATTCGTATGTAGGACAGGCTACTATTATATTTGTGAATGTGATGTCTTTCAGGGCCTCGTTAATATATTGAATTAATTCCCGGTGTTCAACATTTGATTCAAAGTCTTCTCCTCCTACTAGAACAACGCAGTAGTCATCAGATGTAAAGGTCTTCACCTTATTTTTTATTTTATGGAATAATTCTTTTATACCTCCTCCAGGGACAATATGGTGACAATAGGCAAAATTTTGTAATACAGCATCATTGCTGATTAGTTTTGTAAGTCCGTGTTTGTTGTTTGTGCTTATAATAGCTAACTTTCTTTTTTCTGTATCCGCTTTTCTTTGTACTACTTGTTTTAAAGGTGTTTTTGGAGTGCTAATATTTATTAAATCCTCGGTGCTGTCTGTATCTACTTCAACAGTATTTTTATCCATTTGTTTTGGTGCTGAATTATTTTTTAGCATCTCACTTTGATTTGTCTGTAATTTGATTTGCGTTGACTCTTCTTTTTTGTCGAGAATGCCAGATTAATCAAAACAGAACAATTAATTGAACTAAAATCTTAGAGGAGTTTGTCATGGTCCGCATTGTTCCGAAGTAAGTCAGCATTCACAAAGTACTTTGTCTATAAAATTGTCTATAAACTCATAAAGATAAAATAATGGCTTTGTGAGCTGAAGACTTATCAATCTGTTTATAAGAAAAAAAGAGCGCGAGCTCTCTCTCGCTCTCTTGTACCATCCGTATCTCTCTTATTAGTAAACTTAGAAAGAGACGGACCGAGAACTTCATTCGCTATAAGTAAGTATGAAACTACGTACGTAAGTAAACACTGTAAGTGTATTAGTTACTGCCAAAAAAGCCCGACAATAGTACTTGTCGTGGATGTCAGCGAGCGAAAAAACCATAGAAGTCTAAGTAGCGCCTCGCAAAATGGCCCCACAGATTGTGTGCCATTGCCATTATGCGGGGGTGGGAGTGGAGTGTGAAATTTTGGGTATAGTTTATAGATGAAGGGTCCACGGAAAAAACATGCCTAGTCACTTTTTTCGAAAAATGTGATCTTATTTTCAAAACGTAGAGCTCTCAACGAACTATTACCTACATATTCTGCTATAATTGTAAAAATTAATATAAAACCACTCTTTTGCACTTGAAAGACATCTAATCGCGAAGATACTATGGTTACTTAAAAACCGCTATATCTCGAAATGTTGTCAAAGTGACTAGACATGTTCTTTCCGTGGACTCTTCATCTATAAACTATACCCAAAATCTCACACTCCACTCCCACCCTCGCATATGAATTCAGTACTTAACCGACGTAACCCCGTTGAGTTTGGGCTCGTTAGAATCGTCTCTATGAGTAGTTGATGACGGTATACAGAAAAGTACAGGTGGCAATTGAAAGCTTGTACCAAAAATTTATTTCAAAATACAAAATACAACTTAGATTCATTTAAGAACTTAGTTATTAAACTAAATAAGAAAGGTTTATTAGTTTTTGCTTTTCGGTTTTTTTCGGCGGTTTGATTTTTTTGTTAAAAAGTTTTTTTTTATATTTGTACATTTAAGCGTACATTACATAAGAGCCTCTCTGTTTCTTTAAAGTGTAAGTTCTTTATCCACGTGGTTATAAGTTTCTTACAGGTATGTAGCAGCATCGGGTAAATATTTAAATGAGCATCGATGCGATTGTATAAAAGGGCCGATTGTACAGCAAATTGTTTTCTTGCAATATTTTTTTTTACTGAAACTAATTTCCTTATGGCAATGGAATAAGGTACAAAAGTGAAATAGTACATTACGTAACTAGGGCGGTGAATTCGTAAATGCCCCGGATCGCAGGTGTTTGTGGCCCGAACCGAAGGTGAGGGCCATAAATATGCGCTCTGGGGCTTTACGAATTACCGCCCGTGTTGCGTACACAATTTTACGTCTTCACCTGGCCACAATGCGAGTTTTCCCGTACGCACAGCGTGCAGTAAAACTCGCATTATGGCCAGGTGTGACGTAAACATATTTTTACTTCGATTTTATTATGTTTCTTTGTTGAATTGATTGAACAAGTCGCTCCAGAATATCTGACTAAACTCTATTGAGCAGAGCTTTAAGCCATTAGAGGCTTGTTATATTTTTGTCAAATATTGTTTAGTCAAATATTGATGCATGTGCCTGTAGAATAAAACCGTTACGAGTCAAACACAGCGACTTATATGTGAGTTTCGAGTATCTCGAGTATTCGAGTTTCCTTAGTAACCTAATATGTTTAAACCCGACCTTGTTTTACGATTATAATTGGATGTACGATTCCAATTAAGAAGTTCTTTAGCTCCCTTTCTGTCTGCGCACATTTCTCTGGTCGTGAGTGCCCATTTTTGCACCTAATGACGTCTTTCAAACTTGGCATTTATTCCATTAGTTGGCAACTTAGTTAAATGGTCTGGTGACAATTTGGTCTCTCAAAGGGTTGTAACTTGTTTTACTGACAAATGTTCCATCGAATGTATGTTTCGCAGTATTTTCTATTCATCGAACACCGTTATTTTTTAGAAACAGCAAACTTTTCAGGATTATTTTAAAACGAACCTAACCTAATGGGTTCTAAAGAATGTATTTTACAAAAAAGTTAACGGTTTCTGAGTATTTAACAAATATTCGATGACAATTCGGCGAAAGAATGCATTCGGTAAAACGTTTGTCCGCCAAGTACAAAATCGCTTGCAATCGTCACTTAATCCAAGGAATCTTTACTCAGGGACTATTTTATATGTTTTTGATTTTATAATTTCTATAACATCATTATTATGATAGGTGAAACTTTGTGCCAAGAATGCTGTTCACTCGTTTGTCATCTGACATTGTAAAGCCACTAATCAGTAAATAGTTAGCAATTTAAGGTCCCTTGGTTGGCCGAGAACGAAGCTGTTGCTCTTGTCTATCTGCCTTCGTGGCTTTCAGGACAAATCTATGCACTACACCAGCCAATAATCCTCCTAGCAGTGGAGCTACCCAAAACACCCAGTGATTCGAAAAGTCACGGTAAAATAACGCCACAGCAAGAGACGCTACAGGGTTCATCAAAGCTCTATAGTCCGTGGTTAACGTAAGACATGCAACTATACATAGACCAATAGCTATAGGACCTACCCTCATAGCTGTTGATGAACCTAAAACGCTCAAAGCTACCGCCACCACCAGAAAAGTCTTTAGCATTTCTAGAACGAAAAGCGGAGTCATCTCTGAATCTTTGATTACAATTGACTTAGAATCAATGGCACTGGCGACTACTGCACCTATAAGAGCTCCTAATATCTGTGCTATGACGTACAAGAGCGCTGGAAACAGCCCAATGAGGTTGCAGATGAACGCTCCAAGGGTTATCGCTGGGTTTATGTGGCCACCAGAAACGGGACGGGTCCAGATTAAGACAGATCCCACAAGTAGACCGTTAGCGAATGGATTCAATTGCTTCAAATTGTTTACTGAGAGTAGGAGAACAATGTATATAAAAGTTCCCAGGAGTTCCGCTAAGAATCTTCTTATCATCTGGCCGTAATCTTTCAGGTCGTCCCCTCCAAGGTTAATATTACAGTTCACCATGATTTATGAACATAAAAAATCTTAATTCAGTTTGTATTCTGTAATCACTTCAAGGCACTTCTTTTGTACAAAATACACGGATGGTATATAAAATTTTAAGTTTGTTAGGACACTATTTATCTTTAATTTATGTTTGTTTTGAATTTGTATTTTGACGTTATAATTGTCATAATATATATAGATAGACTCGATAGACTAATCAAAGACGTAATTCATATTCCTACCTTCGCAGTGAATTGAAAACTGCCTTAACTGTAAAGAGGTTCAAATGTTGTATATACAAGTATTATTTAAGTATTTAATTCCTCGAAAAGTACCTACTACACTACCTACTGCTAATAAATAAATAAATTGTAGTAATCGTTGTACGAACCATATTTATTTTTCATAATTGATTCGAATACGAACAGGTCTACTGTAACTCAAAATAAACCTATAAACGAGTCCAGCCAACAATGCGCCCACTAGTGGGCCGACCCAATGCACCCAGTTGTCTTTTGACGACTTCAGGTACAACCATGTGGCCATGTACGTAACTGGGTTCATGCAACTCGAGTATTCTGCCACTGCACAGAGCGAAGCCGTTAAACTGAGGCCTATTGCTAAGGCAGCAGACCCGACTCCTTTTGCGTTTCTCTTTGGGTCCGTAACGCTCAGAGCCACTGACACTAGCAGAAAAGTGTTCAGCACCTCCAAAGTAATCTCCGTATGTAAGTCAACCTTTTTGGAATCCTTCACCCTTACCTCTTCAAGTACAATAAGTTTCGCCATGAATTGACCTAATATTGCTCCCAGTATCTGTACAATAATGTAGCATATTGCAGGGAGCAGTCTTATGTAGTTGCATACCAGCATCCCAAGGGTTACTGCGGGGTTCACGTGTCCTCCAGAAATATGGCCTGTGAATGCTATAATGGAAGCTAAGAGGAGCCCATTTGCCACTGCATTGCCAGTCTTGGATTTGATTTCATGCAGCCCTGATAAGACAAACGTTATTAACAGAAAGGTTCCTATGAGCTCGGCCATCAGTCTTCTTAACATGCTTAAACTTTTGAATTCATGTAGTCCTATCGTGTTTAATATCCCCATGATTGATGATTTGTTATTATGCCAACCACTTTGACCACTCTTGTTACATCTAGTTGGCTCGGATACGTTTAGAAATTGTTTTTATTTCACTTTGCGGCACTTGACGATACGATTGAGCTGTATCACATTCTAAAAATTTACTCACGAGAAGAAAGGGGTTGGTGAAATACTAACCCGAGACACCCCATGGGGAAGGTAGTATACGTTTCTAAATATCCATACCTACACTTTCCATTAATCCGACATTGACAAGCAGATATGTTTATTTTATTCACGTTAGGAAGGATTTCCCATACAATTTTGCAACAAGAAAACATTTTCGAGCATATTGCCAATTTATTTTACCTAGTTTACCCCTGAACGCTCTTTGAACGAACCCGAACAAGGGATCGTTGGTTCTGACTCTGACACGCGGAAATTGGTCTCGAATTTAATTGTCATTTTTGTAGAATGGGTTTTCTGTTAACAGGGATTCCAATTTATATACATTCCAATATAATACCTACGATTTGCGTTGCGATAACCGGTTTAGCATAGTGGGTGGGTGGGTGCTGGGTAGTATGAAGTTGACGGTCATGGGTTCAAATCCCGGAAAGGGAAAATATTTGTGTGATGAGCATGACTGTTTCTGAGTCTAGGATGGTTATTATGTATTTAAGTATTGTATCAATTTAATATACCGTCGCCTAGTACTCATAAGCCGAGCCTTATGCCTTGATCACACGTACCGAGCAAACGTTCGGTCAACATTTGAATGGGTAGGTATATTTTAGGGCTCCCGCTACACGTGTAAACCCGCCCGCCCGAATACCCGTGTTCTTAAGCCCGCGGTGCTAAGCGTCCGTTCCACACGGACACGCCCGAACCCGCCCGGTCCGCGGGCGGGTACCCGGGTACCCGTGTACCCGTACACACGTACCCGCGGGTTCTAATTACACGCGGGTTCGGACCGTCCGCGGCCGTTTGAGTTGAGGCAAATATAATTTATTTATTTCATTTTACTCTATTTGCATTAGCAACTCTATGGGTTTGGTGTGTATGATGTTGTTTTATATTAGGTATGTGGCAAAAGGAAATATCGCAGGAAGCCTATGTTTGCTCTATTGCGTCATAATATTGTATAAACCGAGTATTTTATTTAATGATTGACCGACAAAGAGCACGCAAACTGTTTAACTTTTATTAAAAGCCGCTTATAGATATGATAGCTAAACAAAAACAGCAGGTAAGTACAGTCAACCACAAAAGTGGTCTACCACTCTTGTACTTTATTGCATGCAAAATAAGGTCCAAAAGTGGTAGCCCACTGTCATGGCTGACTGTACATGAGAACTTTTTAGTGTTTTTAATATTAACCGAGCGCTTATTGTATTGTACAGTCGAGGAAATTTAAGGCGCCGTAGGTTCATGGTCTTCTCTCCCTCTCACTGAGCATAAGCGTGAGCGAGATGGAAGTGCGTGCTCGGAAGCGCGGAAATCATGTTTAATAATTTTAATTTTTTGGCCCTTTAAATAAATAAAAAAGTAAACACTGATTTCCCTCAAAAATGATATTGCCGATTTTTAGAAGCCATTTTAATATTTTTAGCTTTTGTTCGTAATTTGTAACAAATATTTTAAGTGTATTTTAGACCCTTTTAGACCTATGTTCGTGATTTTTTCTATCGAGCGAAAAATGCTAAATCATGTTTCTAAACACTGATTTCCCTGCAGACAAGCCTCAAGATTACTATTCGTATTTTTTTTAAACCATAATATTATAAAAAGACGAATTATATTGTTTCAAAAACACTGTTCGCTTAACTTTGTTGAACCTACGGCGCCTTAATGTTTAGCACTTTTGATCCTTAACGTCATTCAAATAGAGTTGGCATTTGCTAAGTCTTCATTTTCCTCCACCGTCAGTATGGTTCTAAATAAGGGACTGAATGTGGTATACCTTTTTAAACCGTACATTTACTCACGAGGTTGAATATGAGCACCGAATAAAGGCACTGAATCAAAACGATACTTGCATCATTACTCTGCCTACCTATCTAAAGGATACAGTAATCATTTTAAAAGAAAGGTACTCGAACAAAACGATATTACGACTATTTTGCTACTGCTTCAATGTATACCGTTATCATTTTTAAATAAAGGTACCTACTCAAACAAAACGATTTTACGTTACCGATTCAAAGTATACCATAATTATTTCGATATCGGATAACGGTACGATTTTATCTTACAATTTCGGACTTACTAAACATCGTTGATGTAGTTTAACGAGGTAAAAATAATTTGCAGTAACGAGATCATCATTTGTATAGGCGTTATCAGTGTCTTGCAATTTTTTTTGGATAAACCCAAAAGTCTTAGCGACTAAACTATAGATAAAGAAGTGGTTGAATTCCAAAGCAATATTAAGTTTTATGCCTTTGCGATAAAGTCGAAATTTCAACAAAAAAACGGAAGCTAACTACTTACGTCTTAAGTTTACTTTTTTTGTTTTGTTCGTCACCTGCCGGCGAAACGGGTCTCCCAAGGTCGTCCATTTAAAATTAATACTCAGCCAGCAATTGCCTACTTCCCTTGCTTCGACAATAATGTACTTTTATCTGTTATCTTCGCCAACCCGAGCTGTGGTATTTTACCGCTGAACGGCTATATTAGGGAAGTGGAAGGGGCAGGTGGAAGGGGTCTTAAGGGACATAGGATATAAACAAGTTCCACGTGGACGGAGTCGTGGGCAGAAGCTAGTAAGTTTCATCCCATAAAAAACATTTCATGGAAAAAGAGGCTGTCTCAAAACTCTTCTTAAATTTAAAAAGTTGTTAGACATTTCGTAGAGCCGTCTCAGGCATTCATTATCTTTATTTAATCATCGTCATCATCATCATATCAGCCGAAAGACGTCCACTGCTGGACATAGGCCTCCCCCAAAGAGTGCCAAAGTGACCGGTCCTGCGCCACCCGCATCCAGCGGACTCCCGCAACCTTTACCAGGTCCTCAGTCCACCTTGTGGGGGGCTTTATTTACTTGCTAAATAAAATTTTACGTCACACCTGGCCATAATACGAGTTTTACTGCACGCTGCGCACAAACACCTGCGATCTGGGGCATTCACGAATTCACCGCCCTAGTTACGTAATGTACTATTGTGACTTGGTAATCGCACAATACTACATAGTTTTAGGTATGCAACATTTCATAAATGCAGTAAAGTCTCATCATTATTTCTAAATTGGGACCGGCCAATTTTAGACCACCAGCTTCGTTACTATTATGGTTCAAAACCAAAACTAGATTAATGTAACTACATTATTTTTCACATTTTAAGCTCAAATAAAAATCTGGGGGCACGGCGGTGCCCCCGCCAAGTCGAGCAAAAAAACGGCACTGCCGTACCATCTTTTTTCAAAGCAGTTCAGGCCGTTTTTGACGCCCCAATAACTTTATTGTGAATAAAACTGGAAGCCTGAATTTTCAGTAACCAAGCAGGCATTGTTTAAACATGGTATATTTCAAATTTCATTCAATTTGAAGCAGTAGTTTAAGAATTATAACTAGTCAAAGTTTCTTAATTTTGTCACTCACATATTCACTGAGCGATCAACAAAAACACTAATTGATAATTAGTGTTTAGTGTTAAAATCAAGATGAAAATAAAATATTTTGCAAATTTCGGTCCAGATGTCTAGATACGCATAAATAACTTTGTAATCCCATATAAATATATAGGGTTACAGAGTTACATTTGCAGAGAATGGGAGAAAAAATTCAAAAGCAAGAATGAGACTGCATTCGTAATTTGCATGTATTGATGACACAATAACCTACAAAAAGAAGTAAGATGCCATAAAAAAACATTCCATGTAAAAAAGAGGCCGTCTCGAAACTCTTCCACCGTAATATCTTGTGAGATATTTCGTAGTACCAAGTCTCAGGCGACTTGGCAATTACACAATACTTCATAGTTTAAGGTGTGCAAAAATCCATAAAAGCAGTTAAGTGGTGTGATTGCCAAGTGGCAGAATTCTATTTAGCTGGCAAATAAAGAATAATGAGAATGCCTGAGACTTGGTACTACGAAATATCTCACAGCTTTTTAAGGTGGAAGAGTTTCGAGACTTGGCCTCTTTTTTACATGGAATGTTTTTTTATGGGATAAAACTTACTAGCTTCTGCCCGCGACTTCGTCCGCGTGGAACTCGTTTATATCCTATGTCCCTCCGCCAGACTCAAATCTCTATACCAAATTTTATCTAAATCAACTCAGCTTTTAAAGCGTGAAGGGGTAACAGAAAGACACAGGCAGACAGACTTACTTTCATATTTATAACATTATCATGGATTCGTACTTACTTTTTTAAAATATGAATTTGAGGAGGCGAACTTTACGTACTTTGTTATAATTTATTACATTTATTTCTATGCTATTTTTATTCACAAATAATATGTTATAATTGCATTGCTACGAACACTCATTTAGTACTTGTATGTACATTTGTGTGTACCCGTGTTCGTGTAACCCGCCCGCGGGTCTAAGCGACCGGTCCGAACGGATCCGTGTAATTAGCGCACGGGTACCCGTGTACACGTGTACACGTGTACACGAAACCCGGACACGACCGCGAGCCCTAGTATATTTACGTCACGTCACGGGACATGTCGGTGGCATCATCTACTCGTAAATGATGAATGAAAGGACTAGAGAGAGTAAACCAAAGTCTGTCCGTCCTGAAATGGCAGGTAGTATTGGGCAGTGAAGGATTAAAAAAAATTAGCCATTTTTTTCCCTTGCTCAGCACAACTTTCTCGACCTGCTGCCATGCATTTTATCATGTTGTCATGTAACGTAGGTGTATTGAGAGTGGGCCCACGGTCTATTAGTTGCCCACGTGGCTCTGCCCACCAGAGCGAGATTTAGGAACCAAGAAGTGGCCGCGGTATAAAATATGTCCATCCTTAACAAAATTTGTTAAATAAAGCCCCCACCCCGAAAGTGTTTGAAAGCTTCTAGTTTTTTTGTGCAGGAAAGATCAGCGAGTCTCTAAAGGTGATACATTTGAGCATTCGTCACTTGCAGGGCCGTCTTCAGATTGGTTATCGTTTGGTGATCTGACAGGAATTAGGGACTTTTTATTTGATCTGAGGGGGGCCCCTGTCGATCGCGGGGCCATGGGCACTGGCGCAAAGTGCCCACTGGGAAAGAGGGTCTGGTCACTTGTCATGAGCATCCTAGCTAGCATACTAGGAGCACTTTAGCGAGCATTCTAGCGATCGTTCAAGCGAGCATTCTAGTGAGCGTTCTGGCGAACGTTCTAGCGAAACCACAGTTAAGCACATTGCTTAGAGGTTTTTGCCGAGCTGAGCAATTTTGTTAGGGTCCCTCTTCGCCCACACCTACGTCTCCTCTCAGGTTTGAATATTTCCGTTCCGTTAAATAAATATGGGTGGCTCCTGACAATTACTGCTGCCTCCATAATATACATAGAGGGTAATGTTAATATTTTAAGGTCTTTAAAATGCTGTCACAAACTATTTGGGATACGCCTATTGGTCATAATGCGAACACACTTCTTGTGGATAACAAATAGTTGGTGAGCATCGGACCGTATTATATTACATAGTATTGTACTATATTTCATCTCGTTGTACTATATACCTACTGTTGTAAGTTCTGAGTAAGTGCATATACAAACTTTGCAAGTTTTGATTTCAATTCAAGTGCTTTAAAGGTGCTCTGCCTATTCATTTTGGAAATACAGGAGTGACCTCTTTTTCCAAGTAGGTAATTATGTAATTAAATATGCCGAAAACATCAACTAGGTCTACGCTTGGCACGCCAAAGTCGGCGCCGATTGAAAAGGGTCAGTGTGCTACCCGGTCGATACCTAATCACGTCTTAAATCTTGAAGCAACATGGCCTCCATGCAACAGCGATATTTAAATCCAACCTGTTTGTTAGTTCATCTCTCTTATACAAACTTGATGACCTGGTAAAGTTTGCGGGAGTCCGCTGGATACGGGTGGCGAGGGATCGGCCACTTTGGCACTCTTTGGGGGGGGGGCTATGTCCAGCAGTGGACGTCTTTCGGCTGATATGATGATGATGATGACACAAACTTGAGTATACTAAGGCACATGCACCAATCGCAGCGCATGAATCAATTTTTGATTTTCTTCACAGATTTATTCATTTAAACATTTTGCACAACACTCAGGAATGTAATTAAAGTCAGATGGCAGTCGCAGTCGCAAAATGAGGACAAACTTTTATGTTTTACGTAATAGGCTATCCTATAATGTAAAAAAACCGGCAAAGTGCGAGCCGGACTCGCGCACGAGAGGTACCATTTATCTATAAAATGACAAAAAAAACACGTTTGTTGTATGGGAGCCCCCCTTAACTATTTCATTTATTTTGTTTTTAGTATTTGTTGTTATAGCGGCAACGGAAATACATAATTTGTGAAAATTTCAACGGTCTAGCTATCGTGGTTCTTGAGATACAGCCTGGTGACAGACAGACGGACGGACGAAGTCTTAGTAATAGGGTCCCGTTTTACCCTTTGGGTACGGAACCCTAAAAATCGTTCCAATTAACCTCACCCCCAACGTACGGTATGTCAGGTAGATCTAGGTGGTCGACAGAAGTACAGTACGTAAAAAACGTTACGCGACATACTACACAAGTTCTTACACGACAGCTATCTTCTTTCGCAGTGATCATAACATCTCCACACATAATTTATTTACGAAGGGGTCAAGGATTCTGCCCGCTTCAGCCCCCCCTATTCTGTAACTTGTTTTAAGCTCACCTCGACGCTCACCCACAAATATATATCTTGACACCGCAATGCGTACCATTTAAGCGTAGGTAGAGGTCTGGTTTCGTGACGGGAGATCGGCGGGTGAGCCGCTTTAGCGCGTATAACACCCCTGAGTCGTAAATAAATCCTCTTTATCGTTTTTATCAACGACCTGGTTCAGCATTTGTCATGTCCTTGTCTTTTATACGCGGACGATCTTAAGATATATTCTAGTATAACTAAACCCGTGGACTGTGTAATCTTGCAGAATAACCTTGATGCTATAGTTGATTGGTGTGCTGCAAACTGCATGTTTTTAAATTCTGATAAATGCTACATTATTTCTTTTACAACATCAAAGCAAAAAATTATTTTTAATTATTCTCTTAACAGTTTTACATTAAATCGTACGTCGGTTATTCGCGATCTTGGAATAAATTTTGACGAAAAACTAACCTTTCATAATCACTATGACGTATTAATATCCAAGTGCACTAAGTTGGTCGGTTTCATTTCTCGCTCCACAAGAGACTTCAGGAATACAAACACTTTCAAATATTTATATTATGCATTGATTAGAAGCAGTTTGGAGTACGGTTGTGTTATTTGGTCACCATTTTACAAAGTCCATATTGATAGGATAGAAAAAGTCCAAAGGCAGTTTCTTAACATCCTATGCTTCAGGCTTCAGCTAGGACGCAATCTCAGGTCATACTTCAGCAGGCTGAAACATTTCAACATACCATCTCTTTCATCTCGCAGAAAATGTTGTGAATTGATCACATTATACAAAATTGTACACTCACACATTGATTGTCCTTCCCTTCTTTCTCTCTTGTACTTTATTACCAGGTACAAATCTCGTAATCCATCACACAGATTATTCCAACTCAAAATTTACAAAAATAACACATCGTTTTATAATCCCGTTGTCCGAATGTGTCGTTTGTATAATGATATAGTGGCTGAGCATCCTTCTTTGGACATCTTTATACACACCCTACCCTTGTTTAAAAATAAAGTTAAAGATGCATTCAAATTAGGCATTTAAGTTTTAAGTTTTAAGTCTTAAGTTAGAGTCAAAGTTAGACGAATAAGTATTATTAGGCAGATATTTAACGCAATATTGTGGGAAATGTCATGTTCATTATTAAATGTTATGCACTTTGCCTGTCCTTGTTAGCTGGGCAATACTCATATGTTATTCCATCTAGTGAATAGTTTGTCTTTAAGTTATTAATCTTTCTGTGCACACACTGTTAGAATTGTAGTCCAGATCTAGACACTAAGCTTTAAATGTACTGAATGAATGACTGTAATTTGTTGTGTGAGCCTAATAAATAAATAAATAAATAAATAAATAAATAAGGCTTGCTTATTTATTTACTCAACCAGGTGGCGCCTTAAGGCGATCTGTGATTTCCTTTAAGTAGTAACTTTTGGGAGAACAACTTCATATATTTTCTTTCCTTGGCTTAGTTGGTGGCAGAAGTGAGTTTATTAGATTGGCAATGTGAAAAAAAAACAGTTACGGAAGTACGAGTAAATATCTGTATCACTAAGAAATTGTTTCCCAACTTTATCGTTTGCATCCGAATTTTCATTTTCAACCGTTTTTCTCTGAAGCCATGACATTTTCAGGATTATTATAAAACAAACCTAACTTAATCTAATGGATTATACAAGATAAATTAAAATTCAAAGGTTTATTTCGGATAGTTATCCATAAAAAATGTTGTAGTGACGACAATCAAAATAATGAATTAACTCAAAAGCCAAGAATAAAAATAAGTGATAAAAAAATCTCAAAAAGCTTTGGGGTCTTCGAGAAAATAGGCTTTTTGCCGAAATGGACATTCGGATAGTATACCGAAAAAAAACGATGTCTTTAAAGTTACCGGAGGAAATTCGGATCTCAAAATTATCGATCGTTACTCACTGGTGTGTTTTATCGTTTATTCCATATTTGAAATTACTCATATTAGGTAAAAAATAATTAAATGTAAATAATTATATACCTTCGTCAGCTTTTTACCGTTCCGTACCAAAATGATTATGCGATTATTTTACCTGTTACTTAATTATAATTTTAATCGTAATGTCGTAACCTGGTGTAGGCTTATCACACCTTGATTAGGGTTCCGTGCCTCAAAATAAAAAATGGAAAAGACCTTTACACACACTTTGTTGTCTGTCGGTCTGTCCTCCCTTTTTCACAAGAACGCGTGGAAGTACCAAGTTGAAAATAAAAATAAATACTCAAATCTACAGTCTCTTTGGTAAGGTGAAAAAATAAAAATTCTTAGTTAACGCGATCAAAAGATATGGCCGTCTATGCTGGAAATTTCCGCATATTTTGCTACTAGCAAGGGAATCTAAGTCTATACGTCCCGCGTTTGTCTCCGAAGGGTACAAAGTGAATCATACGGCAGTTTATATTCAAATACTTGACAAGGTTTTCGAGGCAAATTTTCGGATCTATACGTTTGTACGGAACCTTCGGTGCGCGACTCCGACTAGCACTTGATAGTTTATTTCCTACTTAAAACGTTTTATAAATAGAGTTATCCCCATACTGCTTCAGTCTGAAAATAAAGCGAAAATAAGCGCTCTTATCAAGAAATATTAAAATAAAAAAATTAAAATGGGGTGCGGTAAATCTACGGTCAAATATCGTTATTGTTTTTTTTTTTCAACCTAATCTTTGCGGTAAGTTTCAATCCCTACTAGGAATTTATCCACTTTGTTCAACGTAAACATAAGTATCACCAGAGTTATCTTTGCGATAATGAACAGAAGCACGAAGCCCGAGAACTATAGTATTTTATGCAACTGTTGTATAAGTAGGGTCTTAAAACGCGAGTGTCGTGAGTTGCGATGCGAGCCTTGGCGAGCATCGCAATTAAAGACGCCACGAGCGTTTTAAGACCAAGTTATACACCGTTGCTTACAATATTTTTTCTACGACTATTTTAAATAAATAGCATAATTTGACTTTTCAGGCAGTAAGTTTTCCGTTAGTTCTATTACTACTCACGCAATTTCATCAGCGGTGCAGTTATTTTCTTCTTCGTCCATTTTAAAAGGAACGTACACATTTTTCTTCACTTCACAAACACAATCAAATCTTAAGAAGTTATTAATAACGAATAGTTATCATATTTGACATATTTCGTCTTTTAATTTTGAACTGGAACTTTGGTGGGAAATTGGAAACATGACATATTGACACCTCTTGTTTATGGTCTGTTTTGTTCTTAATTCAACTTGCCAGTACTGTCATATTAAGACCAAGGTTTTTCTTAAGTTGGCAGCAATGCCTTTAGTACAATAATTTATTTGAAGTAAATACATTCAGTGGTTTCTTAAGTTGGTAGTACCTAATGTATTTTATGTTTCGGCATGGCCCTCTAGATTAGTCGCGTCGCGGCCTACTCGATCGTGTCTAGTAGGCCGTGGCACAATGTGGCACTACCCAGGTTTAGAAGCGTATGGCTGCTAAGCGTATCGTTTTGGCGACAAAACAGCACGGTTGTGCCGTACTGTTATGGGGAATAGAGTATAGACTTTTCTGCAGACTTATTTTGTATGTCTTTATATTAGTGTTCGGGACTATGTAAATGACAGATGAAAGTACAGGAGTAGAAAAATACATTTAAAAGTCAGTAACTAAGCATGACCACAGAATAGATAATAGTACAAGTACGGAAGGGACACTCCTTTAATCTTTACAAAAGGCGCTTTTTTCTCAGCTAAAACATTAAGATTTATGGCCCTCTGGAGTCGTCGGCGACGACGTCGACGTTCATCGCTACAAGTACATCCCGGTTCCCCAACGTTGGGGTACCGGCATGTACTTGTAGCGATGAACGTAAATCGCGGAGTGTCCCGCGCCTGGCCTGGCTTACTTCGAGTGGCGGCAGCAATGGCAGCGGTTTTTCTAATTGAGTACGCGTGATCCCAACTAACTAACTTTGGTGAGGTAGGGCACATCGAAATGTCATCCCGCTCGAATTTGGAGCAGCCCAACTCGGGAAATACCTCCGCCTTGCAGAAGACCACAGCCATAGTAACAATACTACTTGCTCTGTAGTAGTGTTGTGTTCCTGGAGGTGAGCAAGGTCGCCACCGCCAGAGCTCCCGAGGATGCGTTGTGTTGAGAGCGAGGGCGTTTTGTTCCTTCAGCTGTCAACACGGCGAATCCTCAAACATATCAAGGGTCGGCAACGCTCATGTTACTTATCTCATGTTACCTTTGGATTTGCATGCGTCTATAGGCTGCGGTGTCCGCTTACCATCAGGCGGGCCGTACGCTTGTTTGCCACCGTCGTTGTATAAAAAAGAATAATAATAACCATAGTGCGTTGCACGTCTCGACCCCACACTGTACAGATATAAAACGCTTGCCGCGCCTCCTCAATAGACTAAATAAATTAATCAATAATTATGTATTTTCCTGAAATAGGATTAAGGATGTAATAGTATAGGAGAATGATTTGCACTTTGCACGTAGAATGTAGACCGTAGAACCGATGGCCGTTAGGGCGGAGAGGTAAGGCCTTTCGAGAGAGTGGCGACCACACACCGGAAGGCGTAGCGCGGGTAGACCCTCCACAAGCTGGACTGATGACCTGGTAAAGGTCGCATGAGTCCTTTGGATGCGATTTGCAGAGAACCGGTCATTGTGGCGCTGTTTTGGGGAAGCTTATGTCCAGCAGTGGACTTCTTTCGGGTGATATGATGATAATGTATCGTCCGTTTTCACCACGTGAGGACCAAAATGCGAAGAGGCGAGAGTCGCGCCGGCGGCAACATGATCATATTGCGTTAACAATTTACGACAAAGGGCATCCAGGGTTTAGACCATGCGTGGGTTAGATTATGATGAACCCTCAGATGCTTTTAGGGGGGCTTGATCCACTTAGCATCACCTCCCCTTTCCTCCTGGATCAGCCAATATACGGTTCATCGCTTCCGCTTCTGCTGTTTCGCATTTCAATCTATGCACAGCGTGAGTAGGGAGATGTGATCACTGATCAGGAATGACCAGACGTGATGGAGAATTTGAAGGTGCCCGTTTAACAGTTAATGTGGAAATTACTAGCTACGATTTTATTTATATATTTTACAATCCATGAGAAAATATAATTATTTCACATAATCGACTATACGTCATTCCTTATACAACAGATACAGGCATGTGTCAAAAGTGTTTAGGTGACTTGAGTTTTAGGCACTAGTCCCACCGCGAGCGAGTAAGCTATGAGCTATCGGCTATAAAAACGTACAAAAGATAAGCACTCCCGTGTAAATAAAAGAGACACGGTGATGTTTATAGTTACTCGCCCAGCGGTGAACTATCAATATCGCTGTGTCTCTTTTATTTGCCCGGGAGTGCTTATCTTTTGTTCGTTTCTATGCCGATAGCTCATTGCTTACTCGCTCGCGGTGGGACTATTGCCTTAGGTGTTACTATATTATTACAACTATACTTTTATTTATTATTGCATGAATACTTGTGGTATTTGATATGGCTATCAATAATTGAGTAAGAAGACCTGTACGTCTAGCACAACTTGCTGACAACCCGCTTGTCGCGCGACTGAGCGTCCCCTGTCACACTCGCACCGTGTAAATTAGAACGAGGAGGGTAGATCCTTCTCGACTCGCGTCGCGGCGCGGCCTCAGTTGTGCTAGCCCCCCTGTTAAGGTTAACGTCTCCGAGATCGCCTTGTATTTCATTTGGTTCGTCTGACAATTCGAACTAATTGGTAGTCTGTGAATAATGACAATTTGAAAATCCTCGACATGGAAAATTGTATAGCCTGAATATTGCTAAAATGTAATTAAATTACGTCCTAAAAAGCAAAACTGACGTAGGTACTTGATATACTTAGGTCTAAAAAAATACGCCCTTACGTCCTACACTCCAAAAATATGACCAATCGGAAATACAAATACGTCATACATATATGAATTTTATACAAAATAGACGATTTTTATATAAAATCTAAATAAGACAACCTTGCACGTGTGTGAATATGGACAAAGTATAAGAAAATTATAGATACAAAAAAAAAGTATAGATACAATTTTAATTTTCTGCAAATTCACTTGATGGTACTTAGGTATCGTCCAATTTCAAAATGGTAATTTCGTGTTGACGATTATCCATTTGTGCCAAATGACCGTAAATCATTCTGACACGCTAGCTCGGCGAGAGTACAAAACGTAATGAAACTTTTTGCAAGCTTTTGGCTTCTGTTGTACTCGTATTATTAAGTTGCTCAATATTAAGTATTAGAATAATGTTGTAAAATTGTTGTCTTGTATTGCCTAAGAATGATTTTAATAACATAAATACTTTCGACCTATTAAAAGATATACAGTGTGACCCGCTAACTAAAGATCGGGAATTCGGGAAAGTTGAATGTGGATAAAGATTTTTCTGACCATTTTAACTCTATGAGCAAACAACAAATCAGTTGTCCGATTCCATGACGATTTGATCCTATTACTATGGACCCTAGCAGTGGACCAACTCCTAGCAACTATGAAGGACCTAGACTATGACACGCAAGGATATGCCGACGACCTTGTAGTCATAATCAAAGGTCCGTGCCTCCACACAATCTCGAACCTAATGCAAGGAGCGCTTAACACCATAAACAAATGGTGCAAAGAGAATAAACTGTCCATAAATGCTAGCAAAATAGTACTAGTGCCCTTTACAAAAAAAAGGAAACTAGATAAGCTCGCCAAACTAAAACTAAATGGACAGGAAATAACATACTCAAATGAGGTCAAGTACCTAGGAGTTACTTTTGACCAAAGGCTAACTTGGAACGCTCATTTGAATAGTATAACACAAAAGGCAAAAATGGCCATGTGGACTTGCTGTCGAATGGCAGGAGCAAGATGGGGCATAAGACCCAAAATTGCTATGTGGCTTTACACAGCGGTAGTGAGGCCGGTAATCACATATGCCTCCGCGGTCTGGTGCAACAAAGCCAACCAAAAGACAGCCATCACAAAGTTAAGCAGTCTACAGCGTACAGCCTGCTTAACAGCAACAGGAGCTTTATGCTCAACACCGGGGGCAGCCTTGGATGCACTGCTCGATCTAACGCCACTCCACCTGCACGCCCAAAAAGAGGCGAAGCAGTGCATCTACAGGATATGCACACTAACAAGGCCAAAATGGCGCTCTCAAGCGCTTATCAAACTGGAGGCCCTTGTTTTCAATAATAAAAAACTAAGCATGCCCACCGACGATACTTACGTGGAATGCGAATTCACAAAACTGTATACAGTGGAAATTCCTCCGAGAGACAAATGGTTAAATGACCAAATGGACTTCAAGGAGGGAAGCCACGTTTGGTATACAGACGGATCTTAGAAAGGTGACGATGTTGGATGCGGTATCTATGGTGAGAGGCCAAAGCTCAAAGCTAGCGTCAGCATGGGGAAAGAGGCCTCAATCTATCAGGCTGAACTCTTCGCAATAAACAAATGCGTGGAGATCAATCTCGAAAGAAACCTAAGAAACCAACACATCTACATCAACTCAGACAGCCAAGCTGCTCTGCTGGCACTAGAATCCCTAGAGTCCTACTCCAAACTAGTCTAGAACTGTAAAAACAATTTAAACGCCCTGGCTAAGACCAACAAAGTTATACTTAGATGGGTACCAAGACATTCCGACATAGTAGGAAATGAAAAAGCAGATGAACTCGCCAGGAAGGGCGCAGACACAACCCTGGTCGGCCCAGAACCGTTCTGTGGTATCACAAAACGGAAAGCATATTCCCTACTAAATAACACAATAAAATCAGAGGCAATTAAGCTGTGGAAGTTCGCCAAAGGACAAAAACATGCTAAAGCCTTAATCAAAGGATACAATAATAAACTGTCCAAAGAGCTATTACAACTGAGAAGGCACAAAACCTGCGCAGTGACGAGAGTTCTGACAGGACATGGCAAACTGAACAAGCACCTGTTTCAAATGGGTATGAAACAGGACGCAACGTGCAGGTTCTGCCAGGAGACAGAGGAAACAGCAATGCATGTCCTATGCTCCCGCGGAACACTCATGCACAAAAGAAGTATCTACCTAGGGCGGCACATCGTGCACCCGGAAGAGGTACAACATATCACCGCCCAAAGAAATCTGGAATTTCCTAGAGGCAACGGGACTTAATGGTGTAATCTAAACAAAGGGCTGTCACAATAGATCACCTGCTGGTCGAAGCGACATACAAAGGCCCACAATACAACAATAACAAAAATCTAATATTATAAATGCGAAAGTTTTGAGGTTTGGAGGTTTGGATGTTGCGAAACGTCTGGTTGACGTAACTGGTGACGAGCTGGCGGCTTTCTCGCGCAACGCATCAGCATTGCAATTCAGCGAGGAAATGCGGCCAGCATCCTCGGTACAATGCCTCGAGGGCCTTTTTTAGATTTTACTTACCTTTAATTTAATTTAGTTAATGTTATAGTTATCATCTTGTATATACTTTGGATGTTTAGATGTTTGGATGTTTGTTACTCAATCACTCTTAAACGGCTCAAGCAATTTGGACGACATTTTCCACGGTGATTGATTAAAGCATAGATTAAAATATAAGATAGTTTCTATCCCAGTTTAACCGCAGGTTAATTGGAGGAGGCGCTCCAGAACTACCTACCTGAAAAAAATAGTAACTACAATTGCAAAAAAATTGCTGTGAACCACGAGGAAACATGAAATTTATTATAGCATTTAGCATTTAGGTTGCGAGTCTTACATGTAACTGATATAAGTAGGCTGGGTCCATTTCGTGACAAAACCTTATGTGTTAGAATTTATTTCTTTCTTTTATTTTCTATATGTAATTGTTTGTCACGAATACATGTTTAAGTTAGAGTAACTTTCGTTACAAAATGGAAAAAGTTACTAAGTAGATTTGACTGAGGCCGTTTACTATGACTAATTCTTTTGCATGTATAAAATAATGCTATGTCTTACAGGAAGCACTGACCGTACCCTGAATTATGATTTTATTCGAAATTATTATTTCTTCTTTGTCATATGAGGGTGCAATAATTTACAAAACATGTTAAGTAATCAGTTAATGTTAAATAAAAGGATTTTTGTCCATATCATATTTCGATGGTTTCTCAATAATTTAATATAGTTATACTCTATTGAATAAGCAAATAATGCATTAACATTAATGTATAATAAATATTAATAAATATCAGGGACAAACTTACAAAAATCGACCTAGTCCCAAACTAAGCAAAGCTTGTACTATGGGTAGTAGACGACGATAAACATACTTATATAGATAAATACATAGAAAACAACCATTACTCAGAAGCTACGGTAGCCCAGTGGTTCAGGCATAATGCGGCTGTCAAACGGCGGTCGTGGGTTCGAATCCCGGCTCGTACTTTTCGGAACTCGTAGTTTTTCGGAACTTATGTACGGAATATGATTTCATATTTACCGTTAGCTTTTCGGTGAAGGAAAAACATCGTGAGGAAACTCAAAGGTGTATGTGAAGTCCCCAATCCGCACTGGGCCAGCGTGGGGACTACTGCCCATTCCCTCTCATACATGAGAGGAGGCCTGTGCCCAGCAGTGGGACATATATAGGCTGATGATGATGAACCATTACTCAGGAACAAATATGCGTGCTCATCACACAAATAAATGCCCTTACCGGGATTCCAACTCGGGACCTCTTGCTTCGTAGGCAGGGTCACTACCAACTAGGCTAAAGCAACGAAAACATACGCATTTTTTAAAAATTATTAATTCTATCCTTTAATTTGACCACCTATTTCAAATTATCTTTTGATCCATTTTAATTTTACAATTGGTCAAAAATTTACTGAAATATGGATAGGTAGTACTTTTAACAGTCAAGACAGTACCGTTGCAAGCTTATAACAGCTCATATTAAGTATTTCATTGTTTAGACCCTACTGAACTGTAATGTGCTATAATAGTGCCCGTATGAAAAGTTTATTACGTTATCTTAATTTGATTTTCCTTAGTCGAGACACATCAATCCAGTACCGTAAGTAACCCTTTAGTTGGTCGCATCTCGGTCACCGCGCAGTAATGTCATCAATCATGCCCCAGAAGATCCACCCTTTCCTAGTCGGTCAACCGTATAATCCATTATTATTTTCTATGAAAATGAATTACTAAAAAAGTTAATATTTGTTTTTAAGCAGTAACGCTGCTAATAGCTGCGCTGCTTTTAGTATGGGGTGGCGCATCGTTACTGACGATTTCTCAACATAATTTGAGACGTTGGTGCCGTAAAGAAGCCTAAGTCTTCTGGTAGATGTCGCTACATACGCCTCCCTAAGGCGTTATATGAAGGAACTGATTGAAGGATTTGGTGCCCGAACCAGATTGTTCCGATAGCTCAGTTGGTAGTAGCGACGGGCCATGAATGCCTGTGGTCGCCGGTTCTAATCCGGCTCGGAGCATTAAATTTTTCAATTTTTCCTTTCATTTAAAAATTTATACTAAAAAAGTTGTTGTACACTGGAAACTGAGGTCGTCATCACACTGCACATGTACAATGCACCGTAGCCTGGTGGTTGGTATGCGATTGTAAAGCGGCGGTCCTGGGTTCGAATACCGGCTCGTACCAATCAGGTTTTCGGAACTCATGTGCTGAATATTTACCGTTAGCTTTTCGGTGAAGGAAAACCATCGTGAGGAAACCGATCTAATCCCAATAAGGTCTAGTTTTGCCTCTGGGTTGGTAGGTCAGAAGGCAGTCGCATTAAATAAAGTGCCTATGCCAAATCCTGGGGATAAGATGTCAAAGCGGTCTCCGGGCTCCATTAGGGCACCGGGAATAACGCTAGTCACCAGACAATGACTTTTTAAACGAGGCCATCCCTTTCTAACGCATGCAACGCGCTGCGATAGAACGCGTGCGTCTCGTGGCAGCGCCGGCATGTAGGGTCATTTCATTACGCTGGTTACGCGACCACCTTTGGTTAGCGACCACCTGAAGGAGAAGGTTTTTTCTATTGAAGATATCATCAATTCTACAGACCCTATTGAGACCATTAGTTGTACAAAAACAACATTCCCCCGCCACTTCGACAATTACCATCCAGGAAATCTTTTAAATTAAACTTTAAAAGATTTCTCTTTGACAAGCAAGTGGCAGGAATTCCTCATGGCTATTTGGTTGCAGGTTTTGTTATACAGGCGTGGTTCTAAGAGACATCACACATCTCACCACACGTTTTTCTTTTCATATATACACTCCATGTTACCTCATATACACACACATAGTTACACTTTACATATTGTTATTTTTTTATTACTCACCTATCACACAGATCTATTTTATTTATTCGATATTATTTGCAAGCTTTATTTATTTATTATTATTATTATTTGATCAAATTTTTCACCGGTATCTTGACCCGAGGTGCTGGCAGAATATCAGTGCTTGCTCACACGAGCAAAGCAAAACTGAGTCAGTACCTTTTTTGCATTATTGCAACGCACAATTAGTGAATTACCTACTATGTCTTAGTTTTGATTTATAATTCTTTTTCCGTTCCACAATTTTACTTGTTCTTTTATCGTCGTGTTTTGTATTTCTTTCTTTTCTGTATGCTTTTTTTTTGTTGCAAAATGCCAAATAAATAAGTTATCTATCTATCTATCTATGTACATGCATTTTTTTGTTGTTTTAGAATAGAAATCTACAAAAAACCGAGAAAATATCCTTTCTGCACGGCTATCACGCGACGGCGCGCGAGCTCTCTCGATTTTTCTCGCACTATCCATCTCTTTCTTATTAGATCACTTAGAACGAGAGCTATAGTGCGAGAAAAATTGAGACTATGTCGCGGCCGTCCCATGATAAACGTGCAGTTCACCAACTCAGCTAAGCGGTCGCCAACCGGCACATGAAATTAGGTGGTCGCTAACCGGTGAAATAACCCTATTTGTAGCGGCGCGACAAAATCACGGAGTGAGTCGCTTTCTGCACGTCTTCAAATCCCAGTTATTTTTATCCAATATCGAATACACATATTTATTTACGAACTCATAATCTGGCTCACATAGGTTTTGCCACGAATTCGCCAAACCATCTGTCTCCACGAACAGCCTGTAATAGAAAGGGATGGTTACCTAATCGTTGTACTCAGGAAATAAAATATTTTTGGGAGTAAGAGATCCATTAAACATTCCATGTAAAAAAGAGGCCAAGTATCGAAATTCTTCCACTGTAAAAATTTGTGAGATACTTCGTAGAGCCTAGTCTCAGGCATTTTTACTATTTTTTATTTGCTTCCTAAATAAAATTCTGCAACTTGGCAATCACACAACTTGACTTCATTTATGGATTTTTGCATGTAGTCAACTATGTAGTATTGTGTGATAGCCAAGTCACAAAATTTTATTTAGCAAGCAAATAAAGATTAATAAGAATGCCCGAGTCTTGGCTCTACGAAATATCTCACGACTTTTGACGGTGGAAGAGATTAGTGACTTGGCCTCTTTTTTACATGGAATGTTTTTTACGGGAGCTCACTTTCTTTTGTAGTTTATTGTGTTATCAACTACATACCTACAAATTATGAATACATTTTTTTTTAACAATTTTTAGTCCCATTCACTGCTAATGTAACTTTGTGATCCTGTATATTAATAGGATAGGGTAAGGTGGAGATAGGATAAGTTATTTATGCAGTTGTATCTAGAAAACTGGGCCGAAAATTGCAAAATATCGTGTTAAAGAATCATTTATTTCCCAAAAAGAAGTATACATTTCACTTTTACGAGAAACATTTCATTAATATTGAAATCTTTCCTTGATTAATACACTAAACACTAATTGTATTCTAGAAGTTTCTGTCTGTAAATTTGAAGCTTCTATGTCTGCTAGAAGTGCCTTAGAGTTTTGATGATCGGTCAGTCAGTGTTTATACAATGCCTTCTTGGTTATCCACAACCAAGTTAAAGGGGGGTCGAAAGTGGCCTGAACTGCTTCAAGAAAAGGATGGTACGGCCGTGTCGCTGTTTTGCTCGACTTGGCGGGGGCACTGCTGTGCCGCCAGACCTGAAGAGGTGCTTTAATATACTTTAATTAAGCTTTTACGTTAAAATTGGAAGTAATTTAGGTAATTAAACGGATTCGTTCGCTCTTTCATAATTTTTGTTATATATCTGCTCGTGTTATTAAAGCTTGAAAATACACCTATTTGGCGGCTAATATTAAGTATGCTTACCGCTCGGCCACGACTTTGGTCGACCTGCGACCAGCGTTTTATCTGTTCATTGCGCGGTCGAGATGCGCAACGAACAGATAAAACGAACAGGCAAATATTTAAAAGGACGCTTCCTTAGAGCATCTGTAGTAACAGTAACCCCTTGTGTCCAATTTTTTTTATAATACGGAGTAATGTTGACCTAAAGTTATGACCTCCAAGTAATGTATCTTGGCACCACGATATCATAGCACAGCAGTCAATGCAGATTTTTAGGTAACATCATGTACTGAGACATAATAGTTTTTGCATTTTTGTTTTAAAAAAATATTTTTGTGATTTTTCACATTTTTTAATTTTTTTAATGTTTTTTAAATAAAAAAAACTACCTGTGTCACTCCAGAAGGGTAAACAATACACGTGAACTTGCTTTAAAGAAAAAAATATAAAAAAAAACTTTATAATTTTCAATTGAAATTACCTGGAAATAAGTGCTCACACGCCCAATTGTCTACCGTTTAATTTTTTGGCCCTGTTTCAGGCCACACCCTGTACAATGCTGGCTGTACACATTGGGTCAACGTTGGCGCATGAGCAGGTTTTTTTTTAAACACAACGACGGTGGCAAACAAGCGTACGGCCCGCCTGATGGTAAGCGGACACCGCAGCTTATAGACGCATGCAACTCCAAAGGAGTAACATGGGCGTTGCCGACCCTTGATATGTTTGAGGATACGCCGTGTTGACAGCTGAAGGCACAAACGCTACGCTACGCTCTTCGTCTAACGCATAGCTGCATCCTGCTCACGCGCCAACGTTGGCCCAATTTGTACAGCCGGCTTAGGTGTGTTATGAATGAAAATTTAAAAACAGTGCGTTACCAGCACGCGGGTATTTATAAAAACTGATAATAATATGTTCCATTAGCAATTGTTTGCATGTATTTGCGAATCATAATTACGTATATGTTAATTTTACTAATTCGAAAATTTTCTAAAATAGGTGTATACAAGATGATAACTACAACATTAACTAAATTAAATTAAAGCTAAGTTACACTTGCTCGTTATGTTTTTTACTTTGCTGTACAATGCTGGCAATTACAATCTTGTTAGAAAACGATTTTGAGTGAAATATTAATTAATTGAATTAAGGTCATGGTTAAGTTTAAGAACAACGTTAATTTTAAGAAAATATCATGGACAATATAATAAATGAATATGAAAAAAACATGCATACAAACAGTGTAGAACAGTTTTGCAGGGAAAACTTTATATAAATATTACATAAAGGAAAAGTCTGAGACGCTGACGATGTAAGTTTGCATGTAAGGCGAATCTTCGGAACCTCTTATTTGATAGACTGTATTTTCTGTTGCGGGCCATTGGGTCCAGAGTTAAGCTGCCCAGCTTAACTCTGGACCCATTCAGAAAGTCCATTCCAGTTCCGGTAATCGAAAAATCCATCGCGTTTGTATCGCTGTAAAAAGTTCCGTGTGTGTCCGCTCTAAGAATTAAGGCTGCTCTACACTATGGGCCATCATGGTCTATCATACCTATACAGGACGCAACTATGATGTGATGCCAGCTCATAACATACCTAATTCATTCAAAACAACCCTCCCGTTTCCACAAAAGCGTTTTTCCACTTTTCCGCTAGATGGCGCTGTGCTGGCCGAAAACTGGATAACGCTTGGTCGTCTCGGAAACGTCAACTTGTTGGGCAGTTTCGTGTTGCAGTTATTACGAAATGAAATGAAATGAATGTATTTTTGGAAAACGGCCAAACTGGTTTGGTCGTTATTGAAAACCTAATTATACAAGATTACAGTTCAAAGTTAGTATTGGTTTAAATAGTTTAAATACATTTATATTACATTCGAAACTTAAATTAGAGTGACCATTTTAGTCAAACCGTTAAGTATTGGGCACTCAAAGCAGCCGGTCGAAAAGCTACAATCTCACAGATTTTTTCTGTAAGTAAATATAATATATATTAGTCCCTCCGCGTATGTGTCATTTTGCGTATGTGTCGTTTTGCGTATGTGTCGTTTCGCGTATCGGTCGATTTGCGTAGATATGTCATTATGCGTGTAATCCTGTACCTACCTACTCCTACATAACACGACATCAAATTGTGACCATTAACTTTATACATGTAGTAGGAGTAGTAGTAGTAGGTCTTTATTTGCAATAAATGTGGTTGACAATAGATCTTATAATTATAAAACAAATGAATTCAATGATCACACATTGAGCCATATATTAGCATGCAAAAGTTATAGCCTATAACTTATAGGAACAATAATAAAATTAAGAAACATTCCATACATTTTTTACAACTATGTACATACATGAAATTCCAGTTGGCAGTCAATACAATAAACAGAACAGAGTTATTTTGTTAGAATACAGGTGGACATTGAGTAACATAAAGAAATAAAAAACCGGCCAAGTCCGTGTCGGACTCGCGCACCGAGGGTTCCGTACAAACCTGTAGGTATATAAGTAAAAGTTGACCCACCACGACAATCGAGTCATAGTTTCTTTTTATTGCGTTGACATAGAAGTTTGTTTTGTTACAGATTAAAGGTATTATAAACCTGAGTATTTGACATGAATTTCAATTTAATATCTCTACGCGTTCATGAGGAAAGGGGTAGTAACTTTAAAATTAAGTATAAAAAATATTTTTATTATACGATGTAACTAAAAATTCACGGGTTTCGCAATTTTCCCTTCATCTGCGCTGTAAGACGTTGCTTCGTATCAAATTTCAAGATTCTGACTTCACGGGAAGGTATATAGGTTTTGAATCCCTTGTAGGGTTACCAGATACAAATTTCAAAAGTCCTGAAAAAATTCCTGATTTTCGGCCAAAATTCCTGACACGAGCTTGTCGCGCTCGCGCTCGCTCGATTTATTTATGTCTATATCGTAAAAAGATAATTACGATTATTTATAAGTCATTTATGAAACTCCAAAGTACTTGTGGCTTTATTTTTTTTGTTTTTGTGATTAAAAATAAAAGTTTGCAGTGTATAAAATTTTAGTGTGTCATTTATTTGCCGAAAATTCCTGACATTTCCTTTTTCCGGCCGCATTCCTGACATATGTCTAAAATTCCTGACATGTCAGGAAAATTCCTGACATCTGGTCACCCTAATCCCTTGCGAGTTTCGAAAATTTGCGGAGATTTGCGGCATAAACAGCTGTATATATTGATTGCGTTGACTTAGAAGTTTGATATTTTCACAGCTCCAAGAGACAGTAGACTTGAGTATTTGGTATACATTTTAGGGTGATACGTCCACGCATTCCTGAGAAAAAGGGTCTTGATAGACGGACGGACGGACGGAAGGACAACAAAGTGATCCTATAAGGGTTCCGTTTTTCCTTTTGAAGTACGGAACCCTAAAAATTGTACGAGTTACAATGTTTTCAGACGTCTTCGCTAAGACAAATAAAGTTTGTTTTTCCAACTGCGTCTCTGAAAGGTCTTATTGGTGTGGGTGTAGGCAGTGGATTTCCAGGGGTTAACTCCGCTAGACGTATTTATTTATTTATTTATTAGGCACACAAAACAGATAACATTCATAACATAGATTGTACAAGATAAATCGGGGGATCTGGTTAGGAATGCCATCCAAAACATGTATGCACAGCATGATTACAAGTAACAACGAGCGAAAACTATCCTAAAACTACACTATAATAATACATAACAATATGCTTAACCCATTCAGCGCCAATCACAACACGTTGACGTGATTGCGGAACACCCGCGAGACACCGATCACGTCACTGTGACGTTAAAATGTTTTTGTTCGCAACTATTTGTGAAATAGATATTATGATATTTTTTTTATCAGATTCTGCTCTCAAAGGCTATGTCTATCATCGGTTATATTTCGTTTTATAAAGTTAAATTTAGAAAGTCTACTTTTATGGCCCTAAAAGTATAGGTCGTGACTAAACGTGTCTGCTTACGTTTTTATATTCCATTGTTATTTCCAGCCTTTAGCGTTAATGCAAATCACGTAATAGTATCAAATAAATGTATAATAAACTTAATTCTCAATACTTTTAAACATCACAACACTGTGTTGTGAAATGGCTTGCGGAGGCAGGTAAATATTCGGCACTGCGTTTGTGTTTATCAATTTCAAACCTTAAGTCAAGTGAACTAAGTCCATATTTCTTTATATCTAATTTGAGTTATCACATTTTGCTGCACTAAATGGTAATGGACGGCACTGTTCCATTTTAGCAGCAACCAAGATAACAAACTTTAGTAGTAGGTAGCGATAACAATACAGTTGCAAATAAAAAAAAACTAGAATAATATTTTGCAACGAATTATTTGTTTGTAAAATCAATAGCACGCATAAACAATGAGAATTTCGTCTTAAGACTTATCATGTCAACTGCAGCTGCTACGATAACAGAATTTAACTTCTCCCTATAAGCTTTGATGTGACCGCTGCATAATGACTCACTGATTCTTCGGCGACACCTGACCGATAATCCTTTGTTTGTGTGTAGGGCGAGTCCTATAAACAATGTGAATTTAGTCTTAAGACTTGTCGTGTAATTTGCAGCTGCAACGATAACAAAGCTGACCGCAACTTACTGATAACGATTCTTCAGTGACAATAGACCGATAATCCCTTGGTTCTGAGTAGGGAAAGTTCCGCTATAGCACTTTGAAGTTATTATTACATTATGCCAATAGTATAAAATAAAATAGTCTTCAGTCTTGGCTTGCCTGTTGACTAAACCAGATCTCGGTTGTGTCTCTGTGTTTTGCGTGTGCTTTACTTTGTACAATGAACCCGACTATGGATATTGGTATTTCGAACCCGTTTAATATGACTGACCCGGCTATCCATACCCTTACTCCGAACCTGCCTAACACGAACGACCCGGCTGTGACTATTTGTGCTCCGAACCAGCATCACACGACTGACCTGGCTGTTGAAAACATGGATCACGATCTTACCTCAATGTTGGAGACGGCTTCAGCATATACCGGTAAGTCTTAAATAAAATATTGTAAATTTGTATACATATATTAAATGTTGTACGGTCAGGGAAAGATAAGCCTGAGATTTATGTATTGTATGTATGGTAACAGAAATATGTTATTCTCGTTATTAAACCGTCTGTGAGCAAACGAATAGTCTAAAACGGAGGTTAAATTCTCTTATTATAAATATACAGGGTGGATTCTATAAAGTGTACATATTAAAAGGGGTGAAATTTCAACCCATTTTATCGGTAAAACTGTTTTAATTTTTTTGAATCAAATCTCATACTTGTTTTTTAAAATATAGAATAGAAAGCATTTATTCGTGACAAAACGGTAAATATAAAACAGCTTGTCATAAAATCAGATTATAAACCCATGAGAAAGTTAACAATAGTCACTTGTAATTAATTATCGACATATAATTAATTATGGACTATTATTTTCATAGAAGGTGAAAATACGATGACAGAAGTTCAACTGATCAGTCTTTTGGAGGGTTCTCCTGATGAGTTTGACATCCAACTTGGTCACTGTTCTTCTTCGTCAGATTCGGAAGAAGAAGAATATTCTTCCCCGCCAAATGAAAACAGGAATGAAAGTGGTGTTAGTGCAAATTGGAGCTTTACACGAAAAACGTCTAGTGTTTCGGAATTTATTGAGACATCTGGATTAAGAGGTACTAGGAAGGAAAAACCTCAAGAATATTTCGATATGTTGTTTACTAGCACTTTTCTAGTTTTTTTAGTCAACAACATAAATAGATATGCCATACGATTAATAGAAGCGAACAATAATGCATACGCAAGAATTACGAAATGGAAGGATGTAACCATTTCGGAATTCAGGGTATTTTTAGGTCTGTTATTCCATATGGGAACAATTAAATGCAATAAATACGAGGACTACTGGAGTACCGAGGAATTGTTTGACTTTAAGTTTTTCAGTAGTCATATGTCAAGAAACAGATTTATGTTAATTTTAAGGTGCATAAATTTTTATGATGAAACTACAGGAGACAATCGATTAAATAAGATTTCAGGTCTTGTAAATTTGTTTAATAAAATAATGGACAATATTTACTACCCGGCCAAGGTACTCTGTATAGATGAATCCCTTGTATTGTGGCGTGGTAGATTATCTTTCCGCCAATTTATGAAAGGAAAGGCTAACAAATATGGCGTAAAATTATACTTACTTACAGATCAATTTGGTTATGTTATAAAAATGATTGTGTATGGGGGAAAATGCGATACCCGATTAGGAGGTAAAAATCATGTAACGAAGATTGTGAAAGATTTATTAGAAGGGAAATTGGGCGTAGGGCATTCAGTGTATATGGATAATTTTTATAACTCCGTCGACTTGGCAAATTATTTAGTAGATTCTAATACCCATGTCACTGGAACCCTACGTTCCAATAGGAAAGGTAATCCGCCAGAAATATTAAAAAAAAGTTAGCAAAAAATTAAAAAATCTCGATGTATAATGACAAAGGAGTATGTATAATGAAATGGAATGACCGGAGAGAGGTGCTAATGATTTCAACGGAACACAATAGTGAATGGCAGGATTACCTTTCCGCCAATAATAATGTAAAAGCCAAGCCTGGAGTCGTGCTTAACTACAACAAACATATGGGAGGCGTAGATAAGCACGACCAAATGATGGCGTACTATAACCCAGAACATAAAACCCTTAGGTGGTATTTGAAATTGGGAGTGCATGTATTTAGTACAATGCTATGTAACGCGCACTCTCTATATAATAGATTTGGAGAGAAACCAATGCCCTTGTGTGATTTCAGAAAACATATTATTCGGGCATTGGTTTCAAGTCGGGAAATTGCCAATTGTCTCCCGCGTCCTCCATCAGACTATCACGTATCATTCAAATTGCCAAGACACCCAGAAACAAACAGATTAAAACGAAAAAGATGCGTGCTGTTGGAGGAAACATAACAAACGTGTAGAGACGGGCGACTTTTGTCCGAAATGTCCACGACAACCGGGGTTATGTCAAGGGGCATGTTTCGTAGAGTATCACAAGCAAAATAATGTTATAATTAATTAGTTGATGATAGTTTATTATAAACAATAAATATTTATGAATTATTAGTAGCTTTTTATTTCCTTTGTTCCTATAATCTCAGTTAAATAAGCAAATTCAATGTCTGTGTTGGCTTCATTTGGTTTGCCCAGACAGTAAATGGATGTTCTCTTAATTTATACATTTTAATACTTAAATATGTTTTAAAAGATTATTATCTTACACACTGGTTAAAACAAAATGATGCATGAAACTATCCAACGCGGGCGGCAAAATCTTTTGCACGTCAGCGGCGCCATATGACGTCTACGTGTTGTGATTGCGGCCGGGCAGTTTATGAATGTATGGTGGCGTGTCGAGTACGTTCAAGCTGGAGGGCCGTGGCGGTGAATGGGTTTAAGCATGCGAACTAGATCATAAGTATGTATTATTATTTTATGTTTACATATATGTATGAGCAGAAAAAAAAAAAACAAAAGATAACCAAATAAAAGTAATATTATTAACATAGAACATAGAACACTAATTTTACCAATCTTAATTGAAGTTAAGTTAAGAGGTTAGGACGTTTAGAGGCACGATGACAGAGAATTCCGACTAACTGTCTCCTAAATGTCATAAGTCGTGAGTTAAAAATATCAATCTCACTGTGTTTCGATACCAGGTCATTATACTGACGACACATTCTGACAATGGGGTTGTAAAAAGAAGTATTGTTCCTATATACCTGGAGAGCAAACGTTTTAGGAGCACGGGATCTAAATCGGGGTGTATAGAACGTAACAAGCGACGTATTGAATTTGAATTAGTTTGGTATGTTTTGTAAATCAATGACGCGTAGTTTTAGTGTCTGAGAGGCAACCGGATGGCTCGCGGTATTTGAGCTCCCCTATTCCCATTGAAAGTAAATTATTTTGATGTAAGTTAACATCTCTGAAATTACTGGCATCTAGTTTGGAAGCACCTTATATACTTTCCGTTGTATGTAGTACAGTCACGAGCTTTAATTTGGGACCCACCTAATAAGGGTGAATATCGCGTAGCAAACTAATGCTATTTAGAGCTAATATGGAGCTAATATTTTAACGCAATGTCAATATCATAATGTTTCGACAACTTTACGTTTCTAGGGGCAACCGTGCAAAATAATTACGTCAACTGGAGCGAGGGCAAACGATCATTTACGATGTTTTCCGATTAATTGTTACTTGGGTAAGGGGGTTTTTGGTCCTGTCTTCTATCTGTTTTCTTCACTGACACTGACACGACATATGACGTATGTTCGTAATTAGAAAACCGTAGTGATAGCATTTTGCAAAGAGGTTATTATTTCAAGGGTCGATTCGATAAGACATTATATGTCATAACGAATGTCTTAACTTGACATTCAACACTATCAAACTAAAGTTTCGACCTTATTGCATTATAAATGTTCTAACAACATTTAATGGAAATGGGTCCCAAATTAAAGCTCGTGACTGTACCTACATTATTTACATTGGTCGAACTCCGTTATACGAAAATCAATTTGATATAATTTTGCAAACATGACGTAAGTGGTAATCTTTTTGCAAAAGCTGAACTGCTTTATAAAACTTAATTAATATTTTTTTACTGAATCCTGAATTCCTTGCGATTATATATTTTTTATTATCATATCATATTATTATTTCCAAAATGGATGATAATTTACAACTCAACTAACATAGAAACTAAAAAAGTTATAATGTCAACAACCCTATCTCATTCTATGATTGTCAATTGCAAAAAAATACAGCTAACGTCGTCCATCACTTAGGCAGTGGACCTTCCGTACCTTTAGGCACTATTCATTATTCTGTGCTGATACCGCACCGGATGTGGCCTAAAGGCCTCCACCCACCGGACGCGTGTGCTGCGCGTGTGCTGCGCGTGTGCTGCGCGTGTGCTGCGCGTGTGCTGCGCGTGTGCTGCGCGTGTGCTGCGCGTGTGCTGCGCGTGTGCTGCGCTGCAGCTGCGCGGGCGCTGCGCGTGTGCCGCGTTCGATGTGTGTTTGAAGTGTAGTTTCAATGCTTTACAACTTGCGCGTGTGCTGCGCTGCAGCTGCGCGGGTGCTGCGCGTGTGCCGCGTTCGATGTGTGTTTGAAGTGTAGTTTCAATGCTTTACAACTTGCGCGTGTGCCGCGCAGCACACGCGCCGCGCAGCACACGCGTCCGGTGGGTGGAGGCCTTTACATGCATAACTTTTTTGCTTGCTTGTCTCATTTTCTCGATATTTCTACCGCTCGGACTGTCAACTGTTTCCTATGAAGTAAACGATTCTCTTGTTGTTTAAATTTAATTGTACCTTAGTTTACGGGATCCTTTGTGTGACGTCACAATAGGACGTAATTTGTCAAACTGCCAACCATACCGTTACGGTGCGAATAAATATTGTGGAACAATACCTGTATTGTTTGCGTTTCGAGCCAGTCATGTGGTTTATATTTTCATTAAATTTCGGTTTTCTGAGCAGTCCGCCCGCAGCCCGGGAACAGAGTGCTCAGAATGCTGCCTGCCCTGCCTTCTGGTCACCTGTCGCGTCGACAAGACCCTTTGCCAGCTCTTTAAAAGTGCTAAGACCACCTGGTCTCCGCGGCCTTTACCTAGTGTTTCCTCCCCAAACGGCAAAGCAGTAACGCTGCTAACGAAAATTATAAATATTTAAATTCAGGTTTTAAAATATCTTCGTGCTAAATTTCATCCAAATGGGTTGAGCGACAGCGTGATTGAGTAACAATAACAAACCCCACATGAGAGGCAAACATACATGAGAGGAGGCCTGTGCCCAGCAGTGGGACGTATATAGGCTGATGATGTGTGATGTGAGTAACAAACATCCAAACGCTAATGTAAGCAGGTAAACTTCATAGACTTCGTCATAAGCTTAGCGAGCGGAAGCAATCTCGAATGAGTTTCCGGGAAGGCATTCCCGACAAATATCGAATACTGTCCGGTAATATAATATATTTTTACTTATCATTCGCCTTTTACTGTCTTTATCATAAGTATAAATGATATAACATTTCGCGTCTGCCGGCAATGTGCAGCGAGACATAAAAAATTGTTATTATATACCCGTGAACCTGGCTATCTCTAAAGTCATCAATTCATTATAAGGTAGGTAAGGTAAGGTTAGGTAGGCGGATATGGGGCTTTGGTCGTATTTGAAAAAAAAAAAAAACTGTGATCCTAAAAGTTAATTCCGATTCCATGTCCGATAGGAGGAAAAGGTCTGAAGGAAGGAAGGTGTCTGAGCAAGTTTGACCTAGCCAGCCTCACCATAGTTCAGAATACCGAAAGCCCGCGGAGACAGTTTGTAGCGAGCTGACGGTGAGTGTTGTCACCGCGGACCCAGCATATGTTAATGCCTAAGTGGAACCTATGCTCCAGGCTGGAAGTTTAGTGTAAAATTTCCTAACGCCGGCGGCCTGCTGAACCGATTACCTCTCGACTACCTCACTGCCGCCACCGCCCGTCTTCTCCCATAACCCATTTTCCGGACCACCCACCATTCAACCCTTGACATTAATTTCTATCGAAGTCACAGTGCTGCACTGAAATAATCTTTGCGCCTGGTGGGGACCATCTTCATTTTGTGCGTTCCGAGATGGTATCCGCCATGTGTATCCCTAGCATTAGAATATTTTTGTTTTAAAGGGCCTATGGGTTGGCTTTGGACCCACTCATGCCTTCCAAAGGTCCGGGATCCCATGGTCCCGAGATATGAAAAGTAAACAATAATAATAATATCTGGGGACACGGCACTGCCCCCGCCAAGCCAAGCAAAACAGTAGCACGTATAGTATAGGTACCAATTTTTACTCGAAACAGTTTAGGTAATTTTCGACCCCCCTATAACTTCGTTGTGGATAAAACTAAAAGCCAAAATTTTCTTTTGTGTATAAACACGGTATTTTTTTTTTTTTCAATTTGAACCAGTACTTTAAGAATGATAATTAGTTACATAATATTATAACTAGTTATAACTAGTCAAAGTTTCATAATTTTGTGACTCACTCACTGACTGACCCATCATCAAAACACTAAAAGTGAAGTGAATTTCTGGTCTGCGGCCAAATCAGGAAAAATCATAACAGCGCGTTGCAGAATGACTATGGGACCTTGTCAGCGACATCTTCTGGCGTATTCGGTACTATTATTGTACGTCCGCTCTTCGCGGGAGGTCGCTAGTAGTATCGTCGATTCTATATGTTTAGTGCATCTATTCCGCACTAGATGGCTGTAGTAGTAAGTTTTCTTGTTCTTGTGAGATAATTGATTACAAGTGTCAATTATTGAGTCGAATATTGTTGCATATCAACAAAAAACTACATACAAACTTCCAAGCAGGCAGGTCAGGTTTCTCTGCAGCTAACTGTACATAAAGCTTGACTTGTAAGTGTGAGTATCCGCCAGCAGAGCGGCGTGCGAGAAATACTTACCACCAATAGCATATCTAGCTTGGCTCACGCAGCTCTTCCTGGTGGATTTTTGCCTCGCACACTGCAGCGGTATCTCGCACACCTCTGGTGCTTATCCCAAAAGTTCCCTTGTATTTCCTCCTCCTAGCGTTATTCCCAGTTGCGCCCTTTTTTTGAGCAGAAAACCTGCGCACTGGGCACCGTATTCTGGGGGGATGACTGGGTAAAGGTTGCGGGAGTCCACTGGATGCGGGTGGCGCAGTACCGGTCACTTTGGCACTCTTTGGGGGAGGCCTATGTCCAGCAGTGGACGCCTTTCGGCTGATATGATGATGATGACTGGGTTATGTGGTATTACTAAATTACTATCCACTAAAAACTCCACGGTGCCCTGCATCTGCGCTCTCATGCAGGGGACTCCAGCCCCCCTATTCTGTAACTTGTTTTAAGCTCACCTCAACGCTCACCCACAAATATATCTTGACACCGCCATGTGTAGTAACTAAGCGTAGGTAGAGGTCTAGTGTCGTGACGGGTGACCGGCGGGTGAGCCCTATTAGCGCTTAGCGAATAACAGACCAGGGGGCCTAGACAAGGTTACAATCGACAAGCGCTAACGCCAATAGAAAACTAATAAAATGTACGGGAATGACAGATGTTAACGAAAAGTGTTTCGTCGGCATCTGTCATTCTCATACATTTTATTATTTTCTATTGGCGTTAGCGCTTGTCGATTGTAACCTTGTCTACGGCCCCAGGATCTCATTCTGAACGCACTGAAGCCCCCATCGCGCCTCGCCTTCCGGTTCATTTTATCAAATTCGGTTTCAAATTCGTACCAGAAGCCGACATAGAATTAGGACCTGAACTATTTAGAGTATTTTGAGAGTAGTGTATTTGGCCAATGGTGTATTTCAGGATTAGTGTATTATGGGAATAGTTTGTTTTGAGCTTCAGCGTTTATGACTTTAGGTAATCTTGGTAATAGTTATAATATAGACAAAATCGTTTTGGTTTTAGGGTATTTTGGGACTAAGGTAAATAGATACTGGGCTATTTTGAGTTTATGTTCATATGACCATAGGTGTTAAATGAGAATCAGTTGTATTGTGTAATAGTGTAATTTGAGACTGGGTTCTTTTGAACCGGAAGGGTGGTAAAGATGGTCGTCGCTTTCTATGGGGTTTCCAGGTGAGTGCCCCGGCCCCCACCAGAAGCACTGCGACCCCAATCAGTTTGGTACTCAGACTGCAGTCACGGATATAAATGTTCCCTCGCTGGTATTAACGAGGGAGCGATTCAAAAATTGAGAACTAAGAAGTTAGTCCATATCGAAATCTCTTATCTATCTAAAATCTGTCGGGTATTTGTAGAACCAACGGCAATACAACGATAGCACGATTCAGGATACGCGCAGCACCATCTATCGGCAAATGTTATTACCAAAATTTCTTTCGTAAATTCATACACAATCATACGAACGCACTGAATATCGTCACCTATCATCGCGCCTCGCCACATTTGACTCGATATAGTTTGGAAAATATGTTCTTCGCTTTCGGGTTTTTAGGTGAGTGCCCCGTCCCCCCTGCGACCCCGATGACCCCGTTTTGTCGCCTTCTACGTAGGCGGCGAGACCGTAGATCTATTCTTGCCCGAGCCTATACGCCACCGTTGGCCGGTTCACGTCCTCCTCGTCATCTTGGATAGGCAAACCTCTCTAGTTTTACTTTACCTACCCTAGAGGAGACCGGGGTACGCTTTGGCATTGGCACTCTAGATTTGGCATAGGCAGTGTTACGAAAGCGACTGCCATCTGATCTTCCAATCCAGAGGGAAAGCTATTATTCGGATTAGACCGGTTTTTTCACGATGTTTTCCTTCACGGCAAATCGACTGTTACTCGTATATATGAAATGATATTTCGTACATAAGTTTTTGGAAAAACCCAGTGGTTGGAAACCACGACCCCGAGATTAAACTCCGCGTAAGGCCGCTCAGCTAGAGTGGCTCAAACTGTATTTGTATAATAAATATGTTGATTTTGCTACTCCGTCTATTCAGCAATCTGTATGTCCGTGACGTCGCTGCTTGCATAATTAAGAACAGATTACGCGGGTGACGTGGCCGGTCAACATTTATTTACCTAATTGGTTTAGGCGCTTTCGGAATTTATGCTCAGCGTTCCACGTAACATTTTATACGTGCTTAAATATGTACATTCAGCATCGCAAACATGCACAGGGAAATGACCAAAACAGAGATAAGCACAAATCTCTAAGCACGAAAAACGGCCGTTTTAAGTAGTTACATTTTAAGTTCGTCGACTATTTCTCGGTAACTAGTTATGCCTACTTAGTCGTGATAGTTTTGCTTTTAAATCCATTGTAACTAAGTAATCTACCACGACCACGCATTTTTTCACATCCCCAGTAGTAGTAGCCATTTAGTCAGCATGGGAGGGGGGGGGACACTTGACACGAACAAAAATTAGTGCTTTAAAGCACAATATCTCGCAAACAACTCACTAAGTTGAAAAATAGTTAAAGTAAGCCGTAATATTGTTGAACAAGTTATCCAACGATATCTCCAACTATGGGTTTAACGAGAAAAAATACTTCCCCATTTTACGTGTAAAAATGATTTAATGGATTTTATTCTACTACATATTTTATCGGCGTGATTGATTTACAAATACCCACCGAATTACACTTTTCTAGTAGTAAGGGTTACCGGTTACTGAGCAAAGTCGCATGGACAATGGACAGACGGACATGGCGAAACTATAAGGCCCTTCGCTCACGGAGCTACCCAAAAAGAACTAGTTACAAACGTAAATTACTAACGAGTTGCTTGAGCGTCACCGCCCATACATTCTCATTGAGGTTCGCACACGACGACGCGTTACTAACCGGTTTGTGACTAGGCGCGTCGTGTGCGAACCTCAATGAGAATGTATGGGCGGTGACGCTCAAGCAACTCGTTAGTAATTTACGTTTGTAACTAGTCCTTTTTGGGTAGCTCCGTGAGCGAAGGGCCTAAGGGTTCACTACGGAACCCTAAAAAGGCAGGCTCGCGAGATCTACCTACAGCTAGCGCCCCTAGTATTATTTATAGTACACTGTCTAATTTAGTTTCCTTTCATCCTTCTCATAACTTGTCAACAACCCTTATACAGGGTGTGGCCTGAAACAGGGTCAAAAAATTAAACGGTAGACTATTGAGCTTGTGAGCACTTATTTCCAGGTAATTTTAATTGAAAATAAAAAAGTTTCTTTTATTTATTTTTCCCTTTGAAGTAAGTAGCTCTGTCTCCCGTGTATTTTTTACCCTTCTGGGGTGACACAAGTAGTTTTTTTAATTTTAAAAACACTAAAAACATAACTAAATTATTAAAAAATCTCAAAAATATCATTTAAACACAAAAATGCAAAAACTATTATGACTCAGTACATGATGTTACTTCAAAATCTGCATTGACTTCTGTGCTATGATCTCGTGGTGCCAAGATACATTACTTGAAGGTCATTTTTTTTCCCTTTTTTTTTTTACTGTTACTACAGATGCTCTAAGAAAGCGTCCTTTTAAATATTTGCCCCTGTTACAGGCCACACACTGTAGATAAACCTACCCCTTATAGCATCAAGGGGTTCTAATTGATTCATATCTATCACATTCCAACCACATTTCCATACGTTTCTCGCGCCCTTTCTAACACGTTACCTCGGTGCGAGTGCAAGCGATTACGCGAAACTTACTGAAATGAGGTTAGGGAGTCAGAAGCGATGAACACAAATGGACTTCAAGGGCCGGCATTATCAGTGCACCGGAAGCACGTAGCGAACGGGAAGTAAGCTCTATCGCGGCCGGAAGTGCGTGCGCCCACAGATTATATTATACAGGACATTAAAAGTGCTGTCTGCCTTTGATACATCGACACGGGCGGTACTAAATGACTCGGTCTGAAAACCAGCGCAGGGATTGCTGCTCAGCACATGCTGAGACTGAAACCTATTGCTTAGCAACGGAAATGTATATTAAGTATATGAATATGTATTATCTAGTATAAGTGTTTGTGGCGTTAAATATTTGAAGTCGAAGTTTAACTGCGGGGGGTTGCGTTGGCCGAATTTGTACGAAGGTTGGCCTTTCTAAGTACATTTTAAGTTGGTCGACTAATACTCGGTGACTTAGTTATGCCTAATACTTAGCCGTGATAGTTTTCCTTTTAAATTCATTATATGTACTAGTGCCACGGTTTTTTTTACATATCCAGTACTCTCCAGCCATTAAAAATTAGGGCAACGAATCACTGAGTTGAATAATGGTTTTAAAAACCCGTAATATTTTTGAAAAAGCTATGGGTTTAACAAGAAAAAGAAACACATCCCCACATAACGGGTGTAAAAAAAACCGTTTGTGATGGGGTATACAGATTAAGTGATGTTACCCCAATTTGTCGGTACAACATGTTAAAGTCATAAGTAATTGGTTGTAGCGTACAGATGTAACAATCCGACCACATGTGCATACAATTTGTCAGTACAATTCGTTTGATAGATGGATCAGCAGCGCAACATGTCTCCAGACGATGGCAATTAGTCAGCTTCTGATAAATTTGGGCTGACAAATCATGACATTTATACAACCCATTAGTACAACATGTTTAAGTCATAATTGGGTGTAAGTACACAGTAGGGTAGACTGGGTACGGTTGTGCCAGGTTACGGTAGTGACAGTCTTCGTACTAGCGAAACTATACGGAATGCGGGCAAGGGTTCTAAGGGAGAGAGAAGCGGCATGCAAGTCTGAACGTGTTCCCCGGTATTGCGTCACCCAGCGCGCGGTGTTAACGTAAGCAGGGGCCCACATTGCTTTTCAACAGTCAAAAGTAAGTTGTTTTGCCCGTTTAATTTTAATAATCACTGTTATTTGTATACAGATAGATTACCTCGGATTTTTTTTTGTTATAAGTTGAACATTAGTAGTTAATTACGGGTGGTTACTTTTTACGTAGATTATTTGGCAAAGTCATTGCGAATTTTTGTTTTCGAAAGTATGCGTCGGGTACGGTTGTGACAATTTTTTTGGGTACGGTTGTGACATATATTTTCTTGTTGTTTTGCTTTTAGATACCCAGAAAACGCCTGCGGAATACCGAAAGAGCGCGGTCTAATAAATGTCTGATCTGGTAAATGTGAAGATGCTTATGAAGACGTGAAAGCGAGACTTCTTTAAATTTTCGTGATTTATTTTTTTATTAATTATTAATTAAATAATAAATAATTTAATGAACTTTCTATACGAAATAATTTGAAGATTATGTTGTGTTATGGTCATATTTCTAACAATAAAAGTCATTATAAACCATTTTGTTGTATTTTTGTTCCTGTCTCTACCGACCTCGACCACTGTCACAACCGTCCTTGGGGTGTGGCCGGTTGTGACACTTTCCTTTTTTTCTTCATTTGATAGCTATGACTAATACAGCGTATTTAGAGAAACTATTTAAGTATATTTACGTAGACAAATGTACAAATTAAGAGTCAAGTTACTTTTCTCCCAGCTAACTAGTAAATTAACAAAATTAGTGGCGATCAAACCAAAATTGTCACAACTGTACCCAGTCTACCCTACTGTTTTCTAGTATTAAGGGTTACTGAGCCAAGCCGCTGACGGACAGACGGAAATGGCGAAACTATAAGGATTTACTACGAAACCCTAAAAAGTGCCAATGGAAAGGTGCAACGCATTGGGTCCGTACCTACCCGTAGTATCAAGGTATCAAGCGGGTGAAGCGGAACGAAGTTTACGGGTTCAACTTTCTCAAAAAAAAATTTCGTGTGTCCCGCTGTCCTGCTGGGCGGCTATCCGGCTATTCTCCACTTATTATAGACGCTTTCCAATATATATTTTTTTTAATCGGTCAGACAGAGAAATCGGTGAACATACATAAAAAAAACATAGATTAGATTGATTGATTAGATTGCTTTATTTCATAATATAAAAATACAAAATAAATTACCCTGGGTCAATTTACACGACTTGATATTATGATCGTCACATAAACATAAAAAGTTGAATAAATATTTAAATTAAAAATTACATAATACAATGTCAATACAATGACAATGACATACAGTCGGTCATAGGACCTCCTCCTTTTGAAGTCGGTTAAAAAGCAGGTCTTGTTAGTATTTGCAGGCAATTTTGTAGGCGACGTTGCATATTACGGTACGCGGTGGAAATTAAGCTGGCTCAGGGGATTTATTGCACGACAGTGGTTTAATATGATATTTAAGTGCATGGAATGTAGGTCTCATATTATAATATGCGGTGGGAACAAGTCTAGGTAAGAGCCGTAGAGTTGACTTGAGTCGAGCAGCATGCAGGAGACTCTTAAAAGACAACCTACAGAAACATATGGTTCACATCTTTACTACGAGATGCATTCTATTCCGTATAAACTATGGTACCCACGAGAATGCCACTTATAAAATCAAGAGCGAAGTCACGGGAGTCACAAGGAAAACATTTCCTAGCCAATGTCAACACCTTAGACAAATATATGGTTCCTCTGGGAAATATCTGACACAGCGCGAGATGGAATATTTCTGGTGACCTGAAATTGCAAAATGACCTTTAAGGACATTATTTAAGGCTGAATAAGCAGTGTATAGTAAAAATACAGCATGCATTTTGAATGCATTGTTATCTTATGACGTACGAACTCCTATCCGACTCATTTTGGCAATATGTCCAATTGATACGACCCTTGAATGGCAGTCAAGTATAAATTTATGTGATATATCCGGCAACATGTATGAAAAATAAAAGATTCCGACGAATTGCCACCTCCTCCTTTTTTGAAGTGGGTTAATACAAAGAGTCATTAGAATCAAGCGAGACGTCAATTTAATTTACATGTCAGAGTTACCAAACAAATGTACAGGCCCTGCTAATGTCACACCGAATGTGCACAACTCATTGTCCTCATTGATATGCGGTTAAAGATTTATTTATTATTCTCAAAGAAATATACATTTCACTTATTGAGAATACAAATTATTGGCATGCATAAGTTGTGCGTTACGCCCGTGAGCGTGTACATGTGTAACAAGCAATAACAAAAAAGTGAACAAGTATGAAATAATTATATGGTATACATAACAATTACAAAAGTGGGTAATTATTGCACTGATAAAAATAGCATAACGGGTAGAATGTTGTCAAGCAAAGAAATACAAGCAAGCGTCGCTCGCACAATGCATCTCCCGATAACTAGTCAGGGCCGGATTCTAACTCACATTAAATTACGGGAATATTATTTATGACATGGGTCTTAAGTAGGTTTTTAAAATGATTGAAGGAGTCAGCCTCTTTTATATTTTTAGGTAAATTATTGTATAACCGTGCTCCTTCGAATGTAATGTTTTTATTACCGTAGCTCTTTGTTCGAGGGAAAGGTACATATAAATTGTCTGCGTTTCGAAGAACTCGACGTCCTTTCTGTCTATTAGTTGTAAATGTTGTTTGACAATGTATTTGTTTATTTACGATTTTTCGTATTAAAATACATATATTAAAATAGTATAATTGGTTAAGACTCATTAATTTAGTTTCCGCATAAATTTTTTTGGTTGAAGTTAAAAAGTCATAATGAAACAGAACCTTAATTAATTTATTTTGTGTTTCTTGAATCTCTTTTAAATTAGTTTTTGCTGCGCTGCCCCATATATCATACGCGTATGCGTAATTGACTTCCTGTTTTCATTCCTTCGGAGTGTGGGTTCGTAAAGGCACATTATCTTGCCATGACATAAAACGGACGGGAGAAATGTTTCGGGTTCTTTACGAGTATGACTTGATGGTCCAGCGTGTGTGCGTGACGTTTGACTTTAAACTGGCGGGGGCTGCTTCGTGGGTGTGGGACATATCGGAATATACAAGTATGTCATCTCGCTCATATTCGACGATTGCTTTAGCATACTTAGTTCATACCTGCTTACGAAGCAGGAGGTCCTGGGTTCAAATCCCGGTAAGGGCATTTATTTGTGTGATGAACACGAATATTTGTTCCCGAGTCATGAATGTTTTCTATATATGTATTTAAGTATTAATTTATCTATCGTCGTCTAGTACCCAAAGTACAAGCTTTGCTTAGTTTGGGACTAGGTCGATTTGTGTAAGTTTGTTCCCTAATAGTTATTTATTTATATTTTTTTCCATTGCATTGGATGCGGTGGCGCAGATGTGATGATTTATTTCCAGTGACACTGCGGAAATTTATTTCCCGTCCAACTGCGGAAGTGCTGTCTTAGAGAAGACCTCAGCCAGCTATAGCAATATGGCGCTGTGTTACTGGAGGCGAGTGTCCGCACACAATGATGTAATATAAAAAAAAGCGGCCAAGTGCGTATCGGACCACGTACAACGAAGGGTTCCGTGCCTATTAAAAAGGTCGTATCGTTACTGAAATCTTATGGCACTTACGTCCTTTTCTTTAAGGAGGGCAGTTTTTTAGAAATATCTCGAAAACCTTTGAACCGATCTTGTTCAAAACAATTTTCGCTGAAAGAATTTAATAAGCTCTATGTCCATAATTTTTTTCATATTTTTAAAATACGCGTTTCAAAAATTATAGGGTGTGAGATACAATTTTAGTGACTCTCCTCTCATTATCTCCGACTCTATTCACTTAATCAAATAAATTGCTGAGAAACCTTTTATTTATCTTTTATTTTGAAAGGCCTATCGATTGATTTGTCAGACGTGGGCTTGCGACGAAAAAAAATTTTTTGACTTTCAGTTTTCAGCACCACTTAAAAAAAATGTAGCGGCTAACAAAATACAGCTATCCTCAAAATTTTATTCAAACATAACTCATGGTTTTCGAGTAAAATGCCTGCGACATACGGACGGACAGACAGACAGATAGACATGACGAATCTATAAGGGTTCCGTTTTTTGCCATTTGGCTACGGAACTCTAAAAAGAGGTAGGTAGCTATAACAATAAAAATCAGAGGTACACACACCGTATACGAAATACCGTGTTTAAAAATGACCACCAATCTGACGGTATACGCTTCCGTTGACAAAACTGTGGCAAGTTGGTGCCACTTTTTGCGCGCTTACCATAATCTTTCCAACTCTTTTTAGTGTTCCGTACCCAAAGGGTAACTTGGGACACTATTACTAAGACTTATTGGCCGTCCGTCAGTCTGTCCGTCTGTCACCAGGCTGTATCACATGAACCGTGATAGTTAAACAGTAAATAATTGCACAGATGAATGTATCTCTGTTGCCGCTATAATACCAGAATAAATAAAGAGATCCACGTTGACATAGCTTCACATACTTCTTGCTTTTCAGGAAGGCAAATGGTTTTACGAAATTAGACGTCTTAATTAGAGGAATGCGGTAAGGAATGGTGTTAGCTACAGTAGCTTAGTGGTTCAGGCATGCGACAGTCAAGCAGCGGTTGTGGGTTCCAATCCCGGCTCTCAGAACCTATGTACGAGATGTTTATCGTTAGCTTTTGGTTACAGACGAAATGGCGCTGTGTATCATGTAAAAAGTTACCTTTTATAGGGAAAACATCGTGAGGAAACCGGTCTAACCGGTCAGATGGCAGTCGCTTTCGTAAACTAGTGCCTATGCCAAATCTTGGGATGGATGCGGGGGGCGCCGAACCGGTCACTTTGGCCCTCTTTGGTTGACGCCTATGTCCAGCAGTGGACATCTTTCGGCAGATATGATGATGGTGATGAATTAAAGGAACGTGTCCGCTCCCCCTCGTGTGCAACAACTGCAAGTCTCAGATAGATTTCTGCGATTTGGAAACCTTTATTAGGTTCATGGTCTTCTCTCCCTCTCACTGAGCATAAGCGTGCTTGGAAGCATGGATATCATGTTTTTTAATTATATAAATTTATTAGTAATAAAGTATACATAAAGACTAAAACTATGACAAATATTAAAAATCAAATTAAAAACTAAAATATAATTAATTTTTTTTTGCCGTTTAAATAATTAAAAAGTAATCACTGTGTTCTCTCAAACATGATATTGGGGCCCAACGTTGGGGCACCGGCATGTACTTGTAGCGACGAACGTAAATCGCGGAGTGTCCCGCGTCTGCCTACGTTCGTGATTTTTTTTATCGAGCTTATTTGCTTAATCATGTTTCGAATCACTGATCTCGCTGCAGAAAAACCTCAAGATTACTACTTCGTATTTTTTTGAAACCATATTATTATATACAGAACCATTATTTTGTTTCAAAAATCTGTTCGCTTAACTTCGCTGAACCTATGGCGCCTTAAGGTCACAGCTCATTAGAGCCACCCGGCGTCCGACCCGGACCGCCTCGCCTCGAGCGGTTAGTATTCTTTATATGAATTTGTACGGGCATGCGCTCACTGCATCAACTCCGTAGTTAGTACATTTACGAGGCGAGGCGGTGCAAAATTAATTCCACGCTGCGTTAAAATCTCGATTACTACTAATATACTCACTGCATAAATGTGTCTGCGGACCAAACCACCAATGCAATCTACCTAGTGCTTGCAAGTGCCAGACTGGTAAGACTACTCATGAATACGTTAAGCTTTACCTTATTAGCCTAGCTAGCTGTGTTAACTGAACTTTAACTCGCCACATTTCCCCCCTTATTAATAATCTAAAGCCCGTGGTAACACCGCAGGTGCCACGCTCAATTAAGTAATTCTATAGTCCGCTGGAAGCGTACGTAGACAGCCTTTTATCGACTTTAAGGGAATTACCCCAGTGACAGTGACAGTATATTAGCTAAACAAGTATTCAACTAGAGTCTCTTAAGAGTCTTAAGAGGCAGCAGCACGAGCGCCCTAGTAACACACGTGTGTTACTAACTAAATTGGGCGCATAGCGCGCTAGTATCACTGTGTGTTACTAACGGCTGCGCCCTCATTGGCCGAATGTTTTCCTCGGTTTTATCGACTTGCCATCCCTAATAAAATAAACCTGGGTGCCTTATGCATTATAACAACATAAGAAAAATGTTTTGGCCAAATTATCGGTACTCAGGACACAGGAAAAAAATATATCCGAAAACTTTGTCGACGGCTGCCATTTTTTTACAAAATAACGTTAATGTGACACAAAGAGTGGGAAGTTATTGTGGTTTTAAAATGAAACGATAAGTGTTTCCTATTAAAATTATATATCAAATTACTGAGATTAGAATACATAACGTGTTTTAAGCTTTCGTTGTAACAATTTCGAAAGAGATGTAGGTGATAAATGTCTTCAAAGTTTAGAGTCAAAATAGCGCGCGGGCGCATTTTGTCCGATAATGTAAATCAATAATTATTATGAGGTAAATAGTGCATAATATAGTAAAGTGATAATTTTAATCGACGCATAGTTTAATAGCATTTACAATAGTGCTTTATCAATGTGAAAAATGAGAATGAGTTTGGTGTAAAAATGCATTTTGTTTTATCGAGTGAAAGAAAACAAATGAAAATAGAAATAAATTATTTTATTTCACGATAATGAAAAAGGTCAGTAAGTTTTTCTTTATTAAAATGAATAGACAATTTTGTCTGATATCGATTGGTGTATAATATGTACAATATAATTATAACCAACGAGTACAATATATTTTTTTCTAACGGCGGTGAACATACGTTTTTATCATCTCAAATCCTTGCGCGCTTGGGGCATTCGACCTATAGAAAGCTGCACGTTCGACGGGTTAAGGGAATTACCACAGTGAATATATTAGCTAAATAAGTTTTCAACTAGTGTCTCCTAAGAGTCTTAAGAGGCAGCAGCACGCTTGACTTTCTATCTCATTTATAAACGGCATGCTATAAGAACATGAAACTTACTGTAATACAAAAATGCGTACACAAATGTCCAAACATTATCGTTTTAAGGTAGCATAATATTGCCTCATCATTCGATTGTTTACAAGTGTACAAATCTTCAACTAGGCTGGACTTCGAGAAGTTAGTCAAATTGGCGAGCAAGATTTAACCCGAGCTAATATACTGCCAATCCTTTTACACCTGCAGCCTATGGATCAACTATACCCAAAAGGCTTACAGCGCCCTACGCGTCCAATATAATAATGGTTTTAGGATGCTGTTGGGGCTGCCGCGCCATTGCAGTGCATCAGGGATGTTTTGCGATGCGCATACGGATGGGTTTCACGCCATAATGCGTAAGCGTGTCGCGTCCCTGCTGAGGCGCCTGCGCGGCACCCCGAAGCCGAACAGCCTCCTGCAGACGGTGGCGGCGCGCCTGGATGGTCCTTTCCTATTCCACTGGGATAGGTTGCATAGAGCATCCAACTGACGATTTGCGAATAGTAATATAATACCTACTAACATAGTTGTTAAGACCTTTATTACTAACGAATTATGGAAACAATTCCGAAATTAATGATTTGATTTGATTGATTTGAATATTGGATGTCAAATAACATCTTGAAACTAATGCAAAGATGGACGATTGATTGCAAAACTTTATAAAACCGCCGTTGGAAAGACGCTCATTCCCATAAGGGGCTCCCATACGCTAATGATCTTTGATCTGAATACGTTAGTTTTGTAATGTTTTTTGTAGCTTATTATATTAACAACAACGGCTTTAAGCATTATAGTATCTCATGTTTACTTCAAAGTTCATTGTTTTCGACATATTTGGCATCAAAGTTGAACAGTTTTAGGCCAAAAAACTGGTTTTCTGGCCATAACTTTTGTGTTAATAAAAATTAAAACTAATAGACACGGTTTTAGAGACGTCATAGACGAGCCGAAATATGTAGATGTCGTATGTGTTCGATCTCAAGTCAATTAATTATAATTAAATGAATGTTTTTTTAGACAATGTTTAAAAAATCATACTAAACTAAATTAAGTTCCTATTCATTTCTTTCAAAATCCGGTAGACAAAAATGGAGATAAAGACTGAAGAACCGATAGACGTTTGACTTATAATTCTATCTGTAGTGCAAGAGTATTCAGAAGGATCCAAACCTTGTCAAAAATGGATGTTACCTCGGGTAACCCCTTCAGGTGGGTCGACCCCTAGTGAGGGACGCCACACGTGTCGACATGGAAGAGGCCGGGTCTTCAAATCTTCCGATGAGTTCGTGGAGGGCTGGTTCCGCTTCTGACCTAGCCGAGGGTCTCAAACGGTGCAAGTATGGAACCATCAACAGTATTCATATTTCAGCCGTTGGGCGTAGAGACACTCGGCCCGTGGCGACCAAGCGCGCACCGTATGTTCAATGCATTGTGCCTGGACAAGTCTTCACGTGACCAGAGGGCTGGAGTTTACCTCGCTCAGAGGATCAGCATTGCCATTCAACATGGCAATGCTGCCAGCCTTCTGGGCACACTACCGCCTGGCACCTGGGGCATAGTAATAATAATATTTTCGGACAATCTTACACAAATCAACCTTGTCCCAAACTAAGCAAAGCTTGTAATATGGGTAAAATAAATACTTAAATAGATAACATCCATGACTCAGGAACAAATATTCGTGCACATCACACAAATAAATGACCTGGGATTCGAACCCGCCGGTTTTTACCTATAATTTGTATTTGTTTTCTTAGCCTAGTATGTTATTATTATTATTTTTATTCGACTTGCAATGTTTGTAACTATGTTTGTTCCGGTGGACTCTTGCAAGCCTTTCGCAACATTACAAGAAGTATATAATAAAGGTTGCCTGATCACGGGATCCGCCGACCTTCGCAGATTGGGTCTCGTAATCCCGGCGGTACAATAGAGTCCTCAGTCGGGCCGGGATTACAGACGAGCTTATAGACCTTATTCACTTGCAATACGGTCCATGAATGGTCAGTAAACTCACTTCTCGAAGGCACATTTGGAAACGACGCTTTCGTCCCGTCATTAGTCCTTGTTTGTTATTGGCAGGGGCTGGAAATTTAGAAAAGAGGCAACACGCCGATTTATTGAATAGAAAGTGCTGACATCTAGCCAGAAGCGGCCTGCTGTATTTAATGTTGTTGACAGAAAATGGAAACAGATATCAGTACCATAGACCCACGACAATAAATTTAAGATTTTGAAATGAAATAAATTATATTTTTATGTTTTGAGATAGAATTTAATGTCCACTTAATTTTAAAAACCAAATATATAAAAAATACACAAATTATTTCAGTAACCAATTTTATCTGTAAGTAGGTATGAAATCTGTAGAAATGAAACGCATCTTTTTATTACAAATATGGCGGAATGGATAACCATAGACTAAAACAGTAATGTGGTGTACGCCGAATAATGTCGATGTCGACAAAATTACTAAAGTGCATTTTCTGCTGTTGCTATTTAAGAGTCCGCAATAAGCTCGATTCGCCATACAAAAGTAGTTACGGTCTCAATTTAAAACTACGCGTTGGATTGTAACGAAACTTTGCATGTACAATGACATGAGGTACATCCAGGCCTGTAATTAGTTTAAGTAGCGTCAGATACCATAGTAAAAAAATACAGCGATTTAAGGTTTAATAAATAACTTGTTTTGCTGTATTTTGTTTATTTTATAAACTGGAACTACTTAAACTAATTACAGACATAGATATACCTCATTTCATTGTACGAGTATATGCAAAGTTTCGTCACAATCCAACACGTAGTTTTAAAATAGGAGCGCAACTACGTTTGTATGGGAAGGTGAAATTCGGCCGTGCTTACTGCGACCTCTTAAGGCAATAGTATAGGTAAAGAAGTAAAATAAGAACACAGATCAAAGAATATAATGAGTATATTTATGTAAAGAGTGGCAACTTCGAGAATTACTGGGTCCCATAGCCACCAAGCGGGCGCACACACATACCTATCACGCCTATGCGCACTCATACCATACTCATAGGTATGCACCTACATCGCAATCATACAGTCGCACGCACACATACGCAACCACACGAAGCCAATTTTTTCTATCGTTGTCCACTTTTACTTTTCGACAGCATTGGATAAAAAGCCTTTCCACGAACTATATTTCGGCAGTGGCGGCGCTAGGGGGCGCGAGGGGGGCGGTCCGCCCCGGGTACCAAGCCATTTTATCTATTGAAAGAGACATGGAAGTCAATTCTGACAATATAATAAGTAGGTAGTAGGTAGATTATTTTAGTAAAATAAAGCCTCGTAGGTATAATGAGTGTTTATTGTTTTATTTTGAGTAGGGGTCAGGGGTGCTCAATACAAACCCGTCCAGGGTGCTCAATACAAAACCGCCCTGGGTGCCGGTGTACCCAGCGCCGCACTGTATTTCGGCAAACCATACTAGCTCAACATTACTGTCTCGACCAAGTACTCTGACTTCGAGTTTTTATCGATATGAAAGAACATCGCATCCCTATCCACCAAAGACAATACAGAGTATTTAAAATGTCAGTTGTAAGTTTCAGGTTAGAACAATTTCGGTTTTCTGAAAAAAGTGCAAAAAAACAAGTGTTTTACGATAAAATGGACATATTATTATAGAAATAATGGTGTTGCACGTGATAACCTACATGTTACAATAATCGCATACTTGTTATTGCGTGTGATTACACCAGGAATGTGTATTTTTCTACAGGTAAGTGATTTGTTTGCATTTTAAGACAAATGAAAAGATTTATGTCGGTTATTATCAAATCGCAATTAGAATGCACTTCGAAAGTACCGTTAGCACAAAAGCTAGAGAAAGATTGGAAATTCCTCGTACTGAAGTACTTATCTACATAGGTAGGTACTGCAGTAAACTATTTATATGCTGTCAAATGTGAATATGAGTATTTAACACTAGTTATCTAAGATTTTACTTTCTTTGTACCAGGTGATAATACAGACGGCTCTGAAGACGATGATGTTATAAAACCGGGTGTCGGAAAACCGGCAGGACGCCGCCCGGTCGGTCGGCCTAGATATCGGTTGGCGGATGTGGTGAATGCGGATCTGCGCGAGCTCCAGGCTGGCGACTGGCGGGAAGCTGCACAGGACCGGGATCAGTGGTGAGCAATTGTGTTGGAGGCCAAGACCCACTTTGGGTCGCTGTGCGAGAGGAGTAATTAAGTAAGTAAGTAAGCTCCATAGAAAATTACACCCTCCATTTCTCCTCATTTGACCAAAATTTCTGTTCTGTTAATCTATTTGTATAGAGAACATTTCTTAATCAAATGCACTCATAAAATAGGATATACATACTACATTTAATATTAACTGTTATATTGATTGCTGAGCGATTTTAGGTATAACATAGAATGCTGCTTGAATGTCATTTCTTCGGCAGTCTAACCTTCACAGTGGATAGAGCTACCTAGATGAACCCCTGAACCCCTTATTTATAAGGTTTTATTTTAACAGTAGGCAGTATTTGGTCATTTGTTTGTTTTCAGCTCTCCATCCACTGAACTCTGACATTATTGAGCAACCATCTACATCTAAGTCTGTGCTGTATCGACGAGTGCCTCCTGAAACTCCTGATGCTCTCCATCCAGTGAACTGAGGTTTTAATGATATTTATGTAGACTGCGGCAAGAGTTTTCCAAACCCTACTCAATGATTCTTATTTGCCTCCGCATATATTGTTTTTATGTGCAGCTGTTACTGAATAATTCAATATATCTAGAGTATTTGTTTCAATTTTGATTTTATTGATGATGATGACAGTGAAACTAGATTTTTTCTGCAGAGTAGTGGCGCTAAGCCAAAAGTCAACCACAACATTTTTTCCTTAATACATAAATCCTTACCAATTTTGTGTGTTTTACTTATCTTCCAGCTGTTAGTTAAGTACTATCATAATATCATTTATTAGTTCTTGGTTAAGACATATGCAACTACACGAAGCCAATTTTTTCTACCGTTGTTGATTTTAATTTTTAACAGAATTGGATAACATTTGGTAGGTTGGAAGAGCTTGTGATTCTGTGAAATGTCTGCACAATTTACTATAGTGACAGTGACATACAATTTTATACCATTGAGAGAAAAAACGTATTGGATTTTCGCTCAAGGGAATTTTTAGCCAGGGACATATCTTAATATTGTATTTATCGCACAGAATCAGGTCTTCAAACCTTCCAAATTTTGTCCATGTCTGTCGAAAAATTGAAATCGACAACGATAGGAAAAATTGGCTTCGTGTGGTTGCGTATGTGTGCGTGCGGCTGTATGCTTGCGATGTGTGCGTGCTAATATAGGTATGTGTGCGTGCCTGTATATGTGTGTGTGTCAACTGTCAGTGTAGTTCCTGCAACATCCGCTTGGTGGCTATGAGACCCAGTAATTCTCGGAGTTGCCACTCTTTACATAAACATACTTATTATACTCTTTGGTTATTGGATTTCCGTGATCTTTATGACGATGTTGATATTTTTTTATATGAACGGTAGCACACAAGCATACGTCTGATGTTAAGCTGACATCGGTACCCTAACGTATTCAGCGGTTGCCTGCCAATTTTTTTATCTTCGCTAATTTACTCGGCTCCGGTCGCACTGGGAGGGAGGGCATAAAAATTTCATTATATAAACAGCGTACACAATTTCAGGCTACCGCGATTCAATCGGTTGCCTCTCGACAATTTTTTTTTACCACCCCCCTCCTATTTCCGAACCAGTCACAGCTTGGTCAGTTCGGGTTGCACAGGGCGGTTCCACAACACTTCGGGAGCTCAAATACCGCGAGCCATCCGGTTGCCTCTCCTTAACATAGTAAGGGGGACTTGTGTGGCGAATATATATATATTTTGTAGGTTTTTAATTTTTACATGTATTCACTATGCAGGCCGATGTCCTGAAATAACGAGAAGAAAGATAAGTGTAAAATTCAACACTATCCATTTAAGTTGTTTTCAGCAAAAAATGTGAGTAGTACCCTGACATTTCCATAATTAGGGTTCCGTACCAAAAATGGTAAAAAAGGAACCCTTATGGTGCGACTCCTTCCGTCTGTCTGTCTGCCACAAAGTGAAATATCTCACGAAGTACTTAAGCTATCAATTTGAAATTTGAAATGATTATAAATGAGAGTTATCCGCGTGCATGGAAAATGAAAAATATAAATATACATTTAAATTTACTATGAAAAATTACGAATTAGAGAAGGGGGCAAACAAAAGAATCAACTATTAGGTCAAGTGGGGTATCATTTGAAAAAACTTAAGTTGCACTTTTCGAAGCAGTTTTTCTTTTTTTTCTACATTGGTAAAATTTCGATTTATGAAGGAAAATGTAAAAAAAATACCATTCCCCCCCTTATCTAGTTACCCAAGCGATTTTTTTTAAATTATTACATGTGATTAAAATAAACGTAAATATTACTGGAAAAGTATTTTTTTTCTGTATCTAGCATATTTTTTGTTTTATTTACAAAAATCGTTTCCTCGTTAAGTTTGCAATTTAATCAACTTTATAAGTATTTTTTCGTTTTGAAATTCCTATAAGACTATACTAGAAATACTCTCTTTCAAATAAAACAAACATAATAGAGATCGGTTCACATGATAAACAATAATCGCTAAAAGACCAACATACATACTAAGCCGATTGCCCTTGCACGTTAGTACCAAATGGGGCCGATAGATGGCGCTGACCCCATTCGCGCTGTTAAGATTTTTCTAGAATTAATGGGGTTGGGATTGGGACGCGTATATTTATTTTCAATAGCAGGTCAAAAAAAGATCGCGATTCAATTGTCTTGGTGTAAAAGTTACTCGTTGTTTGAAATTGAATTCTATTTTGTTGGGTTAAAATAAGTAATTTAACAAATATTGGGACATTTACTTTACCTTGAGTTAATTGTTAGTTTGTACGGAACCCTCGGTGCGCGAGTCAGACTCGCACTTGACCGGTTTTTCTATTTTTACTTGAAATTGACAGGGACAGGGAATGTAATTTGTATATTTATTACACGTTTTACTTTCAGTATTGTATTGCAGCTTAGTACCCTCGGGGATAAGCTCCACGGAGTCGTGCATGTCGTCGAAAACAGACAGACAGAGCGAAATATCATTAAAGAGAGATGAAAAGGGGTCGGAGCAGGACGTGGATTTGAATGCAGAAGATCATGTCACTAAAATTCATCCGTTATCGAAACTTACCCTACTCTATTTCCACATTTGGCAATGCTTTTACAACCGACTCTCATTTCAACTTGAAACCCCGACAGGTTAAATATCCCTTTAGGCGTTATACTGGAAACACATGCACCCAACTCTTTAGAATTCCAATTTGGCTAATGCATTCCGAGTCTGAACTTGACAAACGAGATAGCTGCTGGGTCTATTTGAGACATTAATTTCGCATTTAATGCCTAGTTTGGGGGTCAGCACAATGTAAAAGGCTATGTTTTTAAGAAATAAACTATTTGTATTCGTAAAAAATGTATTTGTATTTGTAATTCGGATTCGCATGCTCACTTACACGCGCGAGCAAACGTGTCTTAAGCTAGGTATTCATATAAGCCGAGGGTCAAATCAAAGTAGAATGCGTCAAGCGAACCTTTGGCCCTCCTTGGCACACCCGTCCACCTGACTGGGCGGATGGTGAGTGATCCCTTAACGTAAAAAAAGGTATCCATATAAGCGCGGCGCCACACAATTGGGTCTCTGCGACAAATGAATGCATCCAAATGGATGGAGGTAATATATGTTTCCTTCATTCATTCATTAAAAATGACAGTTAAATTGTCCTAACAACGCGCGCACAAAACGTTACGTGATTATCGCTCAGGCCATTATCTGGTCTAGTCCCGAAGCTGTGAAGAAAACAAAGTTAAAATAAAAACACATATGGCCGTTTATGCAGCAAATAAACGTAAGCAGTGTGTGGCCTGTAACAGGGGCAAATATTTAAAAGGATGCTCCTTAGAGCATCTGTAGTAATCCCCTGTGTCCAATTTTTTTAATTTATTTTTTTAATCGGAGTAATGTTGATCTAAAGTTATGACCTTCAAGTAATGTATCTTGGCACCACGAGATCATAGCACAGCAGTCAATGCAGATTTTGAGGTAACATTATGTAGGTATTGAGTTCATCATGTCAAATAGTTTTTGCATTTTTATTTTTAAAAGATATTTTTGCTATCTCTTTAGTGTTTTTTAAATTAAATAAACTACTTGTGTCACCCCAGCAGGGTAAAAAATACACATGAACTTACTTTAAAGAAAAATAAAATTATTTTCAAGTAAAATTACCTGGAAATAAGTGCTCACAAACTCAATAGTCTACCGTTTAATTTTTTGCCCCTGCCCAGGCCACACCCTGTATTTCGACACTCTCAAGGGAATCAAAATGTATAGGGTACTTAAGGCTGCTTTCACGAGCACACTAGCGCCACTGGTAAATAATTGTGATTGTTTAAATTTAACGATAGATATTAAAAAGGGAGGCTGCTATGCACTGTATTTGTAATTAAGTACCTTGTGAATACATCAAACTAGTTTTTATGTTGCTGGATTCGTCAATCTATGCGTCCAAAGTTAAAACCGCCATTTTTCTTTTGAGTTCAGAGATCAACAATTTCAGGAACATAATTAAACTAGTTTGATGTATTCAGAAGGTACTTAAACACAAAATATCCCCTTAATACTAACTTGTAAATAAAAAAATATATATCTGTATTTAAAGTCCGTAATCAGTCGTCGAAGTAGCAGGAAAGTTCGGAACTCATGGTGGGCGAGTACGACTCGCACTTGTCCGGTTTTTTGTATAGGAACGGCACTATAATATTCCCCCACTATCCCCCGTGTGGTCTCCGGTTAGAGTTTAACCACCCCGTTTCTTCTCGTGGGCGTCGTAAAAGTCGACTAAGGGAGCAGGGTTGAAGTGGTTTGCGGGCGATGGGTTAGCAACCTATCACTGCTATATCACATTTTGTCGATGTTTTAAACTCACGTTTATGCTAAAAGTGGCACTGGAACATAAATTTCATGTGCTCTGCCAATCCCTTTTGGGACTAAAGGCGTGAATCTATGAATGAATGAAAAGCACGTTACGTCCTACCCTGCAACAGTCCTACACCTAGGCGTGAAAAGGGATTGGCAGATATATTTTTTTTCAAACTCAAACTCAAATTATTTATTTGTCAAACACAGGTAATTATGTAAAGTTCTTAAATTATAATAGAATGCCAGCCTCGTATCCCTATGTCTACTTGGCCGACAATCTATTTTTCCAGCCTCTGCAATAATGTACTATTTCACTATACTAACTAACTTAAGGCTAAGCTTGTTTACTTACTAGACTTGTATTGTCATTTTGACACGAGTTCTTTTTTTCTAGAACCAGCAATGCTAATTGCGTCTTACATTATGACTATGAGGGCCAGAGCTAATGAATCTCACAGCAGCAAATTAGTTTCACCTGGAGTATAGCAGCCTCGTGTTTATTTTAAAGGGACGAAAGGTCCGAAATTAATCTGTCTCAATTGTTTTGTGGCTCCCTTGGAAGCTAAAATAATAATTTGGGTGAATCTAAATGAAAGTCGGATTAATCATTTACTCTTAAAGGTCCGCAGTATACACAGGTGATTCACCTAAGTGGGTTAATATAGAGAATTTATAACTAGTTTTAAGCAGGAGCAGGATCTATTTGTTGATTAAAATAATAAAAAAATTAAGTGGAATCTGTTTAGTGAAACCTAATCTGGCGTTCAGAGTTATATTTGTCCGCGCGAGGCGCGAGTGTGATATTGGTGTCGAAGTTGGATCCGCGAGGGAGAGCAGTTCCACGTGGCATGCCGCGGGCCTCTGCAGGCCTACACGAGGACCCCAGCGACATTAACTTGAACCTTGACTTCAACTGTTGACTGTTGACTGCCCGTCTTGAAGCGAAATCGCCGGCACACTTAGGAAGTCTTGGAATCATTATGGGTCAGGCGGTTGGCTGCGGATGCGGTGGCTGGCGTGGCGACCGCCCGTCCGGCTGAATCGTATGAGACTCCACGGCACAAGCAAAGCGGTTTCGCATGCGCCCGGGGCGGCGCGGCGCGGCACCTCAACTTGAGTGACAGTCGCTAGTTGTCAGTTTTTTGATCTTTTCATTTTATTGTAAATATTGTTTAAAATCATGTCTTTTCCTTTTTTATTAGTGGACTGATTGTGTTTGGTGTTTTTGTGAAGTTATTTACTATATAGTCTGTAAGTATTTTTAAGCCTGCATTGTTTTCCTTATATATTATGAGTTCGCAGCCCTGTTTTGCAACAGTCGAACTTTTGAAGTGTCGTCTCTGCGTAGATAAAAAACTGTACAAGGGAAACCGGGGTCTAGCTATTCATACCGCTCGCAAACATGGTATACGTGCAGCGATTGATCCGCCTGTGTCTAGCGCTTCACAGCCTGTGCCCTCAACTGTCAGAGTTGATAACTTTAACAGTTCGACTTCCTTTGCAGAGAAATTGGGAACTTTAAAGAGAAATGTGCCTATAATCAAGAGAATACCTCGCGGTGCGCGCAGAGCTGTAGCCAGCAGTCTTGCGGAATGTGTCGCCAAAGTCGTCAAGGAGAATTCTGTCCAAGCGTGGCAGCGCCTGCTCACATTCTCTTACTCAGTCCTACACGCAAACAAGTCCAAGAAAGACTCTTTGACGAAACAGATAAAAGACAATACATCTTCGATTTTCGTGTCACCTGACAAGATACAAAATGATGTAATCAATTCAAATTTCAACCCTCGTATTTTTTCTAAAATAAATGCAATAGAAAACAAAATCTCAGAGGGTAATGTGAGTGGAGCTGCTCGCCTTCTTTTTTCTAATGATGTCTTGGCTACTCATTCCGCCGAAACCTTCGCCGCGCTCAGGGAAAAACATCCAGTTCCCTTAGGTATCACTCAGTTTCCAGAACCTCCTTCCACTGATGGCGAGTGTGTAACCGTTTCAGAAGACGCTGTACTTTCAGCTTTAATGTCTTTCCCCAATGGCTCTGCGGGAGGGTTAGATGGTTTGTCCCCGCAACACCTGAAGGATTTGACCACCTCACCTTCTGGGGATACAGGTTCGGCGTTACTTCAAGAGTTAACCTCTTTGATCAACCTTATGCTAACTGGTCGTGTAAACGTGGAAATCATCCCGATCCTCTACGGTGCCAATCTAGTAGCCTTAGCTAAAAAGGATGGTGGCATTCGGCCGATCGCCGTCGGTTGCACTTTTAGACGTCTGTCTTCAAAACTCTGCTGTAGGAAATTCAATCAGAGTCTCACCAAAGTTTTCAAGCCTCGACAGTTGGGTTTTGGCGTCAAGGGCGGCTGTGAGGCTGCAGTACACGCTGCGCGCACGTTTCTGAGTCGCACGGACTATGAAGTATTTGTCAAAGTCGACGTGAGAAACGCTTTCAATTTGGTTGATCGTGGTGCCCTTTTAGCAGAAGTCAAAAAACATCTCCCCGATGCCTATAGTTATCTATGGCAATGTTATGGGGCGCCATCAAAATTACTTTTTGGTGACAAAATTATCGATTCAAACACTGGTTGCCAGCAGGGAGACCCGCTCGGTCCTGCTATATTCAGTTTGGCTATCCATCCAATCATAAACAATCTAAATTCAAAATTTAATCTTTGGTATCTAGACGACGGTTTCCTCGGTGGGGACGCTGAAACAGTCTTGCAGGACTTGCTATTGATAATGGACAAATTTGCAGAAATAGGGCTTTCCCTTAATTTCACGAAGTGTGAAATTTTTCTGCCTGACCGCCTTCCCCCGGATAGAAAAATTGAAATACTGACTAACTTTAATGCGATATTACCCAACATCTCCGTTCATTCCACTTCATCACTCACACTTTTAGGGTCTCCAATTTTTGATGAAGCGATCAGTTCAGTTATTAATTGCAAGTTAGACTTGTTTAACTGTACATCTGACTTACTTTTTGATATAAACCCCCATATGGCACTTTTTATTATCCGTTTTTGTCTCTTTACACCTAAATTCATGCATTTACTCCGATGCTGTCCGATCTGGAAATACCCCTCTATACTTTTGTCAATCGATAATACTCTTCAAACAACTTTATCCAAAATTCTAAACGTTACTTTCGATTCGATTTCATGGTCCCAAGCAGTTCTACCTGTAAGACTCGGTGGTCTGGGTGTTCGCGCCACTTCCGATGTGGCACTACCAGCTTTCCTGTCTTCTGCGTACAGTTCGTTGTCCCTCGTCGGTATTATTTTAAACATTGAACAGATACCGGTCGTAGAGATCGCGAACTTGGCGGAAGCCGAGAGAGCCTGGTGCGCCTTGTGCCCGGAAGCGGACGTCCCTGTTATGAAACACATCCAGAAAGTATGGGACACTCCTCGGCTCAAATCCATTCACGGTTCTTTAGTCGAAAATAGTCCAAACGACTCAGAACGTGCCCGGCTCTTGGCTGTCTCCTCACATGAGTCAGGCCACTGGCTTAATGCCCTTCCCTCACGCAACATAGGCACAGTTCTTGACCCAGGTACGCTAAGAATAGCTATCTGTTTAAGGTTGGGATCCAACATATGTGTTCCCCATACTTGTGTCTGCGGCAAAGGTGTGGACCGGCTGGGTAGACATGGCCTATCATGTAACAGAAGCGCCGGCCGCATGTTCCGCCATGGTACTATAAACGACCTGCTGCGTCGGGCGCTCGCCACTGCCTCCATACCTTCGTCACTAGAGCCTCCTGGTATGACGAGAGACGATGGCAAGCGCCCGGACGGAGTAACTTTGGTACCGTGGAAACTCGGTAGGGCCCTGGTGTGGGACGCAACATGCGTCGATACGTTCGCACTGTCCCACATACAGGCAACACGGTCTCAGGCTGGCGCTGCGGCTGATCAGGCCCAATTACTTAAGCGCCGCAAATACTCTTCTCTAGTTCAGAACTACGAGTTTGCGGCGCTTGCAGTTGAAACGATGGGACCCTGGTCAGCCGACATGAAGGCCTTCATGAGGACCCTGTCGTCGCGGCTGGTCCACGCCTCAGGGGACCCCAGAGCTGGCGCGTACCTTTCACAAAGGATCGCCCTTGCGGTCCAAAGGGGAAATGCCGCCAGCGTCATGGGGTCCATGCCGCAGGCAGAACTTTTGGACGGTCTATTTTTTTTGTAATTAGTTTTAATTTTTTTGTTTCATTATTTTTTATTTAGTATTTATGATGTACCATAATTGTCATTAGTTAATTACAATTTTAAATAAAATGTATTAATCATACGTTTTGGATTCAGGAACGGGAGTAAATGGGCGTATTTAATTTAATCAGTCCCTAGTGGTTTTTCTGCAATTCGGTATCGATTTATTCATCCTAATTACAACATTCTAAACTACGTATTAGGTGTTAAAATACTACATTCGGTTTTTCCCAACTTTTGTAATAATAAATTACGAGTATTTAGGAAAGCCAATAACGCAGAACTTTTTTTTTTTTTTTTAGTTGGGCCCCGAACGGGCCCTTAACTAATTACCAATGATACATACAAGAGTATGACTCTAATAACTCATAACTATGGTTTACCCTTGTTGTACCGATACACGTTCCATGGAATGAAAGATTCGCTGTAGAATACACTAAAACATATAATATTACCATTATTTGTTTATTAAAAATGTACGGCACTTAAAATCTCAGTGTTCTATAGTATTTTGATGAGATAGGTTTGAACGCTTCCCACCTCAGTCAAATTGACAATATTTTTCAAATATTTTTCAAATTCTTGTGTCTAACTGTCAATGTCATCATGTTTCGGTGAAAATTATAACAGTTATTTTTGGATTTCCGAAATTTTCATGGTAACCAGCGAGTTAAATTGAGTGAAGAACTCCACTGCTTTCGCGCGCGCGTGTGTATGTATTTTTGAGACACAGACTCGTTATTTTTCAGATAGAGACTCGTGTGTTCTGAGATAGTGACTAGAGATGGGTAATGTCGGCTCCGCGGAGTGATCTGAATCATTAAATCCGACTCCGCTATCGGTACCGACTCCGCTTATCGGCTCTTCGACTCCTTTGAATCCCTCCAACAAAATCAATGGAATCACAAGCAAGGAGGAAAAAGGATACTTTTTATGCTGGAAATCATCACCTAAGTTACATGATTCGTGGTTTTATGTGCCGATATGTGCCTGTTATCAGATGTCAACTATTAGTATATAACACATTGTTCGTCTGTGACGATGATGATGAATAATATGCATAGAACTTTAGGGGAGGCCTATGTCCAGCAGTGGACGTCTTTCGGCTGATATGATGATGATGATGAATGATATGCATAGAACTTTGGGGGAGGCCTATGTCCAGCAGTGGACGTCTTTCGGCTGATATGATGATGATGATGAATGATATGCATAGAACTTTGGGGGAGGCCTATGTCCAGCAGTGGACGTCTTTCGGCTGATATGACGATGATGATGAATAACATGCATAGAACTTTGGGGGAGGCCTATGTCCAGCAGTGGACGTCTTTCGGCTGATATGACGATGATGATGAATAACATGCATAGAACTTTGGGGGAGGCCTATGTCCAGTAGTGGACGTCCTTCGGCTGATATGATGATGATGATGAATAAAATGCATAGACCTTTGGGGGAGGCCTATGTCCAGCAGTGGACGCCTTTCGGCTGATATGATGATGATGATTCATAATATGCATAGAACTTTGGGGTAGGCCTATGTCCAGCAGTGGACGTCTTTCGGCTGATATGATGATGATGATTCATAATATGCATAGAACTTTGGGGTAGGCCTATGTCCAGCAGTGGACGTCTTTCGGCTGATATGATGATGATGATTCATAATATGCATAGAACTTTGGGGTAGGCCTATGTCAAGCTGTGGACGTCTTTCGGCTGATATGATGATAATGAATAATATGCATAGAAAAACAGCTGAATACATATATAAATCAAAATTGTGCTGGTGAGGGAAGAGTTATTTAAATATGATGCGCTAAAGACGGGACGGTATGGAAAGCAGCCTTCGTTCGAATTATCGTTATTATGTGCCACCCATCTGGACAATAGTTGTGGGTACTATGTCTGTGATGAGTTTGGATGTGACCCTAAACATCTGGTGAGATATTCTGATAAAGAGGTAAGTTTGAATCACAGGCAATGAGATAGGATAGTTTTTATCCTGGAAATCATCACCAAAGGGACATGATTCGTGGTTTTATGTGCCGATATATGCCAGTTCTCAGATGTCAAGTGTTCGTCATATTGTTCGTCTATCCGTGTGCCTATGACCGTCCGTCTCCGTGTCTGTGTCTGTGTCCTGTGTATATGGTTCATTATTATACGCGTTCGCAGTCGCGGGCAGAATATACGAAAACCAGCTAGATATATAGTAACGATTTGCTGACCTTTTTTTGATTTGAGGTTACTTTTTTATCTTTGACGGTGTCAAACAAGCATACTGTCCGAGCGATGGTAAGCAGACACCGTACCCTACGGACCTGTGGCGCATCACTACGAGTTGCCCACATCCCTAATGGTTGGCGCGTCAGTGTTAGTCGGTTCATGTTACTTTCCCATCGCGATCGCAAGCTTGCTCAACTTATTGTAATTATCTAATTCATTGTACATAATATAAATATTGATCCTACAGTCTTATCTCACTTGTATATGAAACATAAATAATATATAGCACCATCAGCGGTGCTAAAGTGGTGATCCCGACGTGATCATACTGGATGTGGGCTGCTCGTAGTGATGCGCCACAGACCCTTACGATTCCAGAAGAATCTTAAACGCATTTACGATCCTTTATTGATCTGAGGATTCGTTGTGTTCATGGATAGAGACTAGACATACGCGGCTCCCTCACTCAACACATCCTCGGGAGCTCTGCCGGCCTTCTCGTCACCACCAGGAACACAATATCACATACCTACAGAGAAAGTGCTGGCATTATTCTGGCTGCTTTGTTCTATGAGGTTGAGCTGAGTTGAGCTGGTCTACTCTAAATATGAGCGAGATGAGATGACATTGCGCTGTGTTAGAGCAAAGCAACTACTAAGTACTACCCATTTGGCCCAGTGTGAATTTTGTCATCCAGAATAAGTTCATACTACTGATCATAATTTTTCTAAAGTTTGTAGGTACCTATTCGTAGTATAGACGAGCCTAGTCTAATTGTTGATCTTATCAATCTGTTTATCTTAATTTTAGAAAAACATAACATAATACCTTCAACATGAGACGAAACATCATAGATGTGAGTGACGAGAACAACCTAGATGCATCCACCCTCGCCGCCCAGCGGCAGGAGTCAGAGCGTTTGGCGCGTAAGTATAAGTCTCTGATACTGAAATATGCTGAAATGATATATGGTATACTGTTTTGAAAAAGTTATACCACGCCGAGGTTTTTACTGCTGGTTCTTCTCGAGGCAGAGGGTTTCTTTCTGAACCGGTGGTAGTTTATCGACAATCATAAGCCGTGTCCACACCGGAAAGCTCTATAATATATAAACTTCCACCCCCCATTTTAGGGATGTGGAAAGAAATAAAAAGTAACCTATGTCACTCTTCATCCCTTCAACTATCTCCACTTCAAAAAATGCTTCAATTCGTCGCTCCGTTTTGCTGTGAAAGACGGACAAACAAACAAACAAACACATACACTTTCACATTTATAATATTAGTATGGATGGTTCTTTTTGATGACATTCAAAATTTGAACATATCATCTGTGAGAAACAAATCAATTTGATTTCACCTCAATTGTAGGTACCGAGTATTAGGTAGTAAATATTGATTTTTAAACTGTATCATTTTTTTATTTGGAACCGCGCTTGTTTATGTCCGTGAGATTAAAAAAACACTTAGGCGAGAAACAATTAACAAAACAAATATCATGCGAGGGCACATTAAGAAGATGTCATATTGTTTTAGTTTTAGTTAAAAGTAAAGAAGGGTATTTTAGTATTCAATGTAGCCACTCGGTTAAATGTACATGTACATTGTATTCACGCCATTACACTCCTTATTGACTGAATCTTAAAGCCTAGAATGGCATGCCTGCATTTGTATCACTCAGGTTTTTGGACCATAATTTTACCTCCGATTTCATCCCTTTGAGGGATGATTTCGAGGTAAAAACTATCCTATATTTTAAACCAGGCCATAAACTATATTCGTGCAAAATTTCATTCAAATCGGTTCAGCCGTTTAAGCGTGATTGAGTAACAAACATCCAATCATCCAAAGATCGAAACATCTAAACTTTCGCATTTATAATATTAGTAGGATGAAACTTATAGCTAACCGAATGTAATGATGTATACATTAGAAGAAAGAATGTAATGTAAAGAAAGAATTTCTGAAATCGAATAGGTGGTTCCGGAGATGACTCCCTACATCATCATCATCATCCTGTATCTATACGTCCCTGCTGAGCACAGGCATCCTAACTCTGATGAAACAGAGAGAAAGGGCAGTAGTGCCGAGACGCTGGCCCAGTGCGGGTTGGGGACTTCACATACGCCTTTGAATTTCTTTGCAAATCTATGCAGGTTTCCTCACGCTGTTTTTTCACCGAAAAGCTGACGGTAAATATCAAATGAAAAACCTCAATGATATGAGCCGGGATTCAAACCTGCTGTTTAGGTACAGCCGCATGCTTGAACCACTAGGCTACAATAGCTTATGTTCTTACTCGTACATACAGGGTGACATTTTAATCAGTGTCCAAATTTTTTGTAGGTTTTGGTATCACTAATAGACTCCATTTTTGAAAAAAAACTGGTAGGTATTTTTTTATTTATAAATTGTCTATCCCAAAAGAATTATCCGTACAGCGTGGTTACTGGGCATTCAGTACCGCGCGGAGCGGGGCGGGGCCGAGGGAGGGGAGGCGTGCCGTGCTCAAACCTTACTACCCGCTTTTTGGTATAACTAAGGTTTTTTTGATGTGATAACTTTAAGCAGCAATTACATATTTTTTTGTACTGAAAGATATGAAACAAAAAAAAACGTATTTTATAATTTTGCTGAAGAATCTTAATACTTACTTGAATTTGGACACTGATTAAAATGTCACCCTGTATAAACGTACAATATTATTCATTCCTGTCACCATTTTTATGGAAAAGTATAATTGTTGAAAATCTCACATAATGAAAATATAGATACAACTTCAGTAAGATAGGTATTTATCGAAAATTGTCCAAAAAAGTCATTCCCGAATAGTGTTGCATCTATTTTTTCGTGCGCGGTAGGCATAAGCGTGTCTCTGTCAAGGGGGCGTGGTCGACTCGAATCAAGGCATCCCCTTAACGAACTGTTAACTTAGGTATTACCTACTCGGAATCAAAATGTATATACTAATACAGTTGTCACAAGATCCAAATCAAAGCGTAGTTAAGCGTATCGGCATGCGGCAGCTGTGTTACTATTTTTCTAACATTCATTTATTCCTATTTTCCTCTACTTTACTGAAGTGAAAAGAATTACTATTAAATTAGTCATAAGATATTGTATTTAACCTAGGGCGAATAATAATGGGCGAATCTGTTTACTACCTCTTTATTCAGAGGTAGAGGGTTTTCTTTGTATTCAAAACTTCACCATGCAGCTAATGTAGCTATATGTTTTTATCTTATAACCATTGTAAAAGGAGTTCTAACATGTAAATTTTGACAGTAGATTCCGCTAACAACACTCAAAAATCTCTTAGGGCCTGAATGACGCTGTCAGGCCCTAAGGCTGCGTCAGTGTAATCCCGACCTTAAGCTGACCATTGCCATTGACGACCACGCCAACAATAGGAGACGCTACACGGGCCGATATAGGCAGGACTGCATGCCGGCCGACGCGTGATTCGGCCCGTGTGGATACGTGTCGGAAGCACGGCGGTAGCGTCGTGTAGCGTCTCCTAATCGGTCCATGAAAGTCAAAAATGTAGCGTTTAAAGATAGTTGACGCGGCCTGTTGAATATCCAACTCTCCACCAAAATGGAATAGTCGAAATTGAAATGTCAATATTCAACGTTCAAACATTGTCATCTAAAAACTACATGCTTTACATGTTATTATAGAAGTTGTAGAGCAAATCAGTTACTATAGGTAGACCGCTTAACTCAGTCCTCACCCGCGTGGCGCGCCCGTAAAGGTGGTTTTCCACCGGCGAGGCAAGGCGGGGCGTGGAGGGGCGAGAATTGAAATTAGTTAATTAGCGCACGCGCTGTGGAAATAGGTAGTAAGTCCCATACTAATTTCAATTCTCATCCCTTCACGCCCCACCTCGCCTTGCCGGTGGAAAACCACCTTAACCCGTTATCGTCCTACCCCCGCACCCGCGCGCTGCGCAGGCGTGAACTGAGTTAAGTCTAACCTAACCTATTTGATCTAATTATGTTAAACCCGGCCGAAGGGACTCTTATGAAAACCAGCGCAATACTTTGCACAAACTGAGACGGACACGCATTCCCCAGCCAAACATTGTTTAGTATTTAAGTTTTAATTTTAAGGTATTTCTAAGACTGTCTTAAATTATTATTTCTCTGGAAGTTAAACATATTTCGTGTTTAGTTTTAGCAATAAATTGGTTTTTACTTCGAACGGCAACGTAATTTGATTTGGATGCATCCATTTGCCACCGAGACAAATGGCGACCTAATTTGTAAATGTTGAAATTATACAACGAGTAAAAAGTGACGTAGGTAGCCGGTTAATGTACAGCCCGATAATCCGCGTCCATCTATCTTTATCTCTACTTTTTGCATGCGTTAAAAAGAAACACGAGATATAGTGGGCCGTACATTAACCGGTTCCCTACGTAGCACGCCCGAAATATTAGGTCCTTCCATTTGGCGCTGAGACAGACAGCGCTACGCGGCGCTAAGATGAATGCCTAGCTTTGGTCTGACATAATATCCTTAAATATTTCTACTGCTACCAATGACAAAGTGACCATTACACCGTTTTTTGCATGAATAAACGAAGTATTTACAGATCTCTTTTTTTTATTCGTAGCAAACATTACCATACACCCCATTTGCATTGCGTCAACTTGAACACTTATTTCATACAGAGGCGATTGTGATTGAAAGCTAGCCAGACATATGGGTGTTGATGTTGTGTTGGTGTTGTAGATTGACACGACCACCAAAGGGATAGTATACAAGGGGAATAGTACACAACTTACGTACGAATAGGTTAATATTCTCATAAAGCTTAATCCCATCCATAAATATTAAGTAATTTCATCGTTTACTACTAAAACGACTCACCTCCATCTATTGAAATCTCTTTAAAAACAGACTCCGTTACAGGAAACCGCAGGCAAATGATATGTCTTACTCTGTAGGTACGTAGAAATGTTTTCCTGGTGGTGAGTCCCGAGATCCCGCGGTGTCGAGAATAAGGGACTTCGCCTTGAGGGTGATATTCCACGGACACCAATCTCGGACAAGTTGAATACACCACCCTTAGCTATCGAAACCACGAATCGTCAAATCAATAAACACTGTGTTTCTTCAGCGTCTGAAAGGCTACAGTTGCCATCAGGCAGGCCGTACCTATGCTTGTTTGTCACCTCACAAAGTTCTGGATATATTTTCTTTTACTTATCAACAGTGCAGCATTAACTAAACGTAAACTATCATTAATCATATAAGTACGGTAGCCTAGTGGCGTAGGCACGCGGCTGCCAAACGGCGGTCGTGGGTTCGAACCCCGGCTGGAACGAGCGCACTAAATAAGTTTTTGGATTTTCCGTACATAATATGTACGGGAAATATTTTATTTTTGATAGAATTAATATTTTCTTAAAAGCGTAATATTTCGATAGCAAATATACACAGTAAGTTATAAATTCGTAGCTTAATACCTACCTAACAATTCAATTAAAGCTACTCGGTATCAGCTTTTTCAGAATGGCTAATTTTGACGTAAGAAACGTGTATTATATTCGTCATGGTACGACTATTTCCATCCGCTAAGCCAAGCCAAGCCAAAGCTGGCCGGATAATGTCACGTGACCGCGACAAAGACCAATATTGAATGGATTTAAGACGCTCGTGGTAGCCTTATTTCCATGTAAGTTCATTTTACGCCGTAAACAGCCTGGAATTAACACCTCATGGTAGGTCGGCATATACTCTTAAAGATGGTTATAAAACAGACGTAACCTAATGGGTTCTTCACAATTGCTTTTTAGCTATATACCTAAATATAAATATGGTTTCTGAGAAAAAAAATCGGAGAAATGAAAATTCGGCGAAACGTTTGTTGGTAAAAATAATGATATGTATAGGTAATACGAGTAGGTGTATTTCCACTATGAATGCGATAATTTAATTTATTAATAACAACATATTATTCATGTAGATAACACAATGACTTGGGTACAACTAAAATATGGATATGTTTACCCTATAATGTAGTCCTCCCCCAGTTCCCTAACAGTACTTAGGTGTATTTAAGTCAGCAATAGGGAAGATGCAATATCCCCATTTTTGCTTTCATTTGAAAGAATCGCATTGACAACCACAAAAGTATAAAAAAATACCATAATTTTATTTATAGTCAAGAATTCCTGTTACAAACGGATCTACAGTTCCAGGACGTCACTCATTTGTGTCACTCGATACATTTGTTTGTCCGTGGTTCGTCCCTAGATGTCAAAGAGTTGCCTAAGTTTTGATTTAGGACAGGAGTGACGTCACCAGACGCTGATCGTTTCACATTACTTCAAATTAAGTCGTAAACAGTAAAGATAAGTACTTATATTAGTTTTAAGGCAGGCTCCTTAACTCAAAAAACCTTTTAAAATTAAGATTAGTAGTTAAGAATGTAATTTAACCCCTATCTTTTATTGAAATAAACAGTTCAATTTTATTTTTTATTTTTTTTTTAATCGTAATTAATGTTTTAAATTAGTATGAACTAAAGTAAAAACGTTTCAGTAGCTAATATTTTATGTTTTTTCAACATTTTGGTCACAAAATCATGGTAAATATTATATAGCCTGCATCTTCCCTATTTGGGTGCACACAGCAAAATGAAAACAGAAAAACTTGTACTGAAATTTTATCCTCAAGAGACTTTTCTTACATTGCTATCTGATGCAAGATAACTTATCTGGATATCTGCTTATGGTGTTAGTTACATTATGAGGAAATACCTCCGCCTTCCAGAAGATCACAGCCATAATAACACTACTACTTGCTCTGTTGAAGTGTTGTGTTCCTGGAGGTGAGGTCGCCAGAGCTCCCGAGGATGCGTTGTGTTGAGAGCGAGGGAATTTGTTCGTCCAGCTGGCAACACGGCGAATCCTCAAACATATCAAGGGTCGGCAACGCCCATGTTACTCCTTTGGAGTTGCACGCGTCTATAGGCTGCGGTGTCCGCGTACCATCAGGCGGGCCGTACGCTTGTTTGCCGCCGTAGTTGTATAAAAAAAGATCTGAGCTAAGTAATTATTATCCAGAGTTAGTTAACAGGACTCTCTCAAACTTGGGCCGACAGGCAATCCAAGTGAAAGAGAAAAGCAAACGAACTGTTAACGTTACGAATAAGGGCATTAATATTATTAGCCACCTCATGTTTGAGACCGCGAGCTAGGAGCTTTTTTTTGTCAGTCTCTTACCCCCGAGGGATAATTTGTGAGAAGGTTCAGAATGTTGTATCGAATGTGGTTGGGTTGACCAGCAGCAGCCTCCCAAACACGTAAAAAAAAAACAAAAATTTTGGCCATTTACCCCTATTCATGTTATCATCAAATGATAGTTTATCCAATATTATGACGAAACAGAATCGTCAGCTCTGGCTGTACAGTGGTGGAAAACCCGTCAGCTGGTCACACGAACATGTTAAAATATATTCCTGCTATAAACGTCCGGTTAAAGCGACGGCGCGATACTTTGCCATGCATTTTATAGCAGGCGTTAACCCGCTTAAAAGTGAATAGCAAAGTCTCGCGCCGTCGCTTTAACCGCGCGTTTATAGTAGGAATATATTTTAACATGTTCGTGTGACCAACTGACGGGTTTTCCACCACTGTACAGTCAGCTGACGATTATTTTTATTCATAATATTGGATTAACCATCATTTGATGATCAAAAGAATCGAGGGTAAATGGCAAAATTTTCTTATTTTTCTTACGTGTTTAGGAGGCTGCTGCTGGTCAACCCCCCGACGGAGCCCCAGCTGACGTGCACGGGGCTTCATGATACAGCATTCTGAAACTTCTCACAAGTTATCACACGGGGGTCGATTGCCCGCGAAAATCTGTTGCTAGCTCGCGGTCCATTTACAGTATATCTATCTTATTGTTTTCAGCCTTTTCACCATCTGTAACCTGTAATGTAACCCGCAATAATTATTTTTATTCTATAATTTTTTCGATCAATTCTGCACGCATGATTTCCCTCCTAACCACAAAGAACGTGTTCGTGTCGTGTCGTGGTCGTGTCTTTCGTCTAGTAAGTCGTCACGTTAGCATGTTCCCGTTGTGGCACAACAATGGCGTGCGGAGTTCGATGAGTCATCAACAGCATCCACAACGATGGCGCGCGGAGTTCGATGAGTCATCAACAGCATCCACAACGATGGCGCGCGGAGTTCGATGAGTCATCAACAGCGTCTTTACACATACTAATATTATAAATGCGGAAGTGTGTCTGTCTGTCTGTCACCTCTTCACGCATAAACCCCTGAATCGAGGTACGATTCTCACCGAACGGGCCGGGCCGGATCGCATTCTATTACATGCAAAGGAATTTGAACCTTATAAACAGTAAGTTACATTTCATATTTGAATGCATCGTGCATCCACTGCGAGGCGGCAGCTACCGACGCGGTAGGTGGGGATTGTAATCACTAATCAAATATGAATTGCATCTGCTGTATAGACGGTTCAATTTCCTTTGCATGTAATAGAATGCGCTCCGGCCCGGCCCGTTCGGTGAGAATGGTACATTAGATCTTGGTATAAAGATAGTTTGAGCCTCGGGGATGGACATTGCCCCCAAATCAAGCCAGGAAATATTTTATTTTTGATAGAATTAATATTTTCTCAAAAGCGTAATATTTCGATAGCAAATATACACAGTAAGTTATAAATTCGTAGCTTGATACCTACCTAACAATTCAATTAAAGCTACTCGGTATCAGCTTTTTCAGAATGGCTAATTTTGACGTAAGAAACGTGTATTATATTCGTCATGGTACGACTATTTCCATCCGCTAAGCCAAGCCAAGCCAAAGCTGGCCGGATAATGTCACGTGACCGCGACAAAGACCAATATTGAATGGATTTAAGACGCTCGTGGTAGCCTTATTTCCATGCAAGTTCATTTTACGCCGTAAACAGCCTGGAATTAACACCTCATGGTAGGTCGGCATATACTCTTAAAGATGGTTATAAAACAGACGTAACCTAATGGGTTCTTCACAATTGCTTTTTAGCTATATACCTAAATATAAATATGGTTTCTGAGAAAAAAAATCGGAGAAATGAAAATTCGGCGAAACGTTTGTTGGTAAAAATAATGATATGTATAGGTAATACGAGTAGGTGTATTTCCACTATGAATGCGATAATTTAATTTATTAATAACAACATATTATTCATGTAGATAACACAATGACTTGGGTACAACTAAAATATGGATATGTTTACCCTATAATGTAGTCCTCCCCCAGTTCCCTAACAGTACTTAGGTGTATTTAAGTCAGCAATAGGGAAGATGCAATATCCCCATTTTTGCTTTCATTTGAAAGAATCGCATTGACAACCACAAAAGTATAAAAAAATACCATAATTTTATTTATAGTCAAGAATTCCTGTTACAAACGGATCTACAGTTCCAGGACGTCACTCATTTGTGTCACTCGATACATTTGTTTGTCCGTGGTTCGTCCCTAGATGTCAAAGAGTTGCCTAAGTTTTGATTTAGGACAGGAGTGACGTCACCAGACGCTGATCGTTTCACATTACTTCAAATTAAGTCGTAAACAGTAAAGATAAGTACTTATATTAGTTTTAAGGCAGGCTCCTTAACTCAAAAAACCTTTTAAAATTAAGATTAGTAGTTAAGAATGTAATTTAACCCCTATCTTTTATTGAAATAAACAGTTCAATTTTATTTTTTATTTTTTTTTTAATCGTAATTAATGTTTTAAATTAGTATGAACTAAAGTAAAAACGTTTCAGTAGCTAATATTTTATGTTTTTTCAACATTTTGGTCACAAAATCATGGTAAATATTATATAGCCTGCATCTTCCCTATTTGGGTGCACACAGCAAAATGAAAACAGAAAAACTTGTACTGAAATTTTATCCTCAAGAGACTTTTCTTACATTGCTATCTGATGCAAGATAACTTATCTGGATATCTGCTTATGGTGTTAGTTACATTATGAGGAAATACCTCCGCCTTCCAGAAGACCACAGCCATAATAACACTACTACTTGCTCTGTTGAAGTGTTGTGTTCCTGGAGGTGAGGTCGCCAGAGCTCCCGAGGATGCGTTGTGTTGAGAGCGAGGGAATTTGTTCGTCCAGCTGGCAACACGGCGAATCCTCAAACATATCAAGGGTCGGCAACGCCCATGTTACTCCTTTGGAGTTGCACGCGTCTATAGGCTGCGGTGTCCGCGTACCATCAGGCGGGCCGTACGCTTGTTTGCCGCCGTAGTTGTATAAAAAAAGATCTGAGCTAAGTAATTATTATCCAGAGTTAGTTAACAGGACTCTCTCAAACTTGGGCCCACAGGCAATCCAAGTGAAAGAGAAAAGCAAACGAACTGTTAACGTTACGAATAAGGGCATTAATATTATTAGCCACCTCATGTTTGAGACCGCGAGCTAGGAGCTTTTTTTTGTCAGTCTCTTACCCCCGAGGGATAATTTGTGAGAAGGTTCAGAATGTTGTATCGAATGTGGTTGGGTTGACCAGCAGCAGCCTCCCAAACACGTAAAAAAAAAACAAAAATTTTGGCCATTTACCCCTATTCATGTTATCATCAAATGATAGTTTATCCAATATTATGACGAAACAGAATCGTCAGCTCTGGCTGTACAGTGGTGGAAAACCCGTCAGCTGGTCACACGAACATGTTAAAATATATTCCTGCTATAAACGTCCGGTTAAAGCGACGGCGCGATACTTTGCCATGCATTTTATAGCAGGCGTTAACCCGCTTAAAAGTGAATAGCAAAGTCTCGCGCCGTCGCTTTAACCGCGCGTTTATAGTAGGAATATATTTTAACATGTTCGTGTGACCAACTGACGGGTTTTCCACCACTGTACAGTCAGCTGACGATTATTTTTATTCATAATATTGGATTAACCATCATTTGATGATCAAAAGAATCGAGGGTAAATGGCAAAATTTTCTTATTTTTCTTACGTGTTTAGGAGGCTGCTGCTGGTCAACCCCCCGACGGAGCCCCAGCTGACGTGCACGGGGCTTCATGATACAGCATTCTGAAACTTCTCACAAGTTATCACACGGGGGTCGATTGCCCGCGAAAATCTGTTGCTAGCTCGCGGTCCATTTACAGTATATCTATCTTATTGTTTTCAGCCTTTTCACCATCTGTAACCTGTAATGTAACCCGCAATAATTATTTTTATTCTATAATTTTTTCGATCAATTCTGCACGCATGATTTCCCGCCTAACCACAAAGAACGTGTTCGTGTCGTGTCGTGGTCGTGTCTTTCGTCTAGTAAGTCGTCACGTTAGCATGTTCCCGTTGTGGCACAACGATGGCGTGCGGAGTTCGAGGAGTCATCAACAGCATCCACAACGATGGCGCGCGGAGTTCGATGAGTCATCAACAGCATCCACAACGATGGCGCGCGGAGTTCGATGAGTCATCAACAGCGTCTTTACACATACTAATATTATAAATGCGGAAGTGTGTCTGTCTGTCTGTCACCTCTTCACGCATAAACCCCTGAATCGAGGTACGATTCTCACCGAACGGGCCGGGCCGGATCGCATTCTATTACATGCAAAGGAATTTGAACCTTATAAACAGTAAGTTACATTTCATATTTGAATGCATCGTGCATCCACTGCGAGGCGGCAGCTACCGACGCGGAAGGTGGGGATTGTAATCACTAATCAAATATGAATTGCATCTGCTGTATAGACGGTTCAATTTCCTTTGCATGTAATAGAATGCGCTCCGGCCCGGCCCGTTCGGTGAGAATGGTACATTAGATCTTGGTATAAAGATAGTTTGAGCCTCGGGGATGGACATTGCCCCCAAATCAAGCCCTAAAAAGGGCCCCAAGAGGAGAAATGGGGAGTGAAAATTTGTATGGAGCTACGGTATAAACGAATTCGACTCGGGCAGAAGATAAGTCTGTCATAAGTATCAACCGCGTTCGGGTGAATTACACCTCCGAGGTGCTTGAAAGCGAGTTTAGCCGAAGCAGAACTGGGATGATAAAGCACGTGGTATATAACACAGTAACAGGTAACAGCACAGTGATGACATATGGCACTGAAACGTGGTCGCTTGCTATGGCACTCATAAGAAGGTTCAAAGTCGCCCAATGGGCAATGGAGAGGGCCATGTTGGGAGTTACCCTGCGGGTTCGCATCACAAATGAGGCTATCCGCAGCAATGTGACCGATATAGCCATCCGAAGCGCTAAACTTAAGTGGCAGTGGGATGGTCACATAGCACGTAGAACCAATGGCCGTTGGGGCGGAAAGGTTCTTGAGAGGCGACCATGTACCGGAAGGCGCGACGTGGTTAGGCCCCCCACATTCCCCACAAGGTGGACTGGTGACCTGGTAAAGGTTGCAGGAGTCCGCTGGATGCGGGTGGCGCATGACCGGTCACTTTGGCACTCTTTGGGGGAGGCCTATGTCCAGCAGTGGACGTCTTTCGGCTGGTATGAAGATATTAACAGCAATGGTCTACTAATTAATTCTTGACGCACAAGCGCCTGCAGTAAATAGCTAATATTATTCCCTGTTAAAACTGTAAACAATGTGGCTCCGCTGATATTAAAGGTCGATCTGTAAGACAAATGGGAACGATTTGATGTTTTGCAAAGTTAAGGGCGTAAACAAATCTGTCACTTCAGTATGATTTAAATTACCAATTTATGACAGCTGCCACCTCTTAGAAAACTGCCAACTTCGCAAACAAGTGATAAAATCCTTCCCTCTGTGGAACCAGCCAAAATTCCAGGTAGAACAAAGGGGTTAGGTAGATCCAACTGTCATTTTTCCACATAAAATTGACATTCAGATCTAATTCGACGACCGCTTTAGCCTAGTTGGTAGTGATCCTGCCTACGAAGCAAGAGGTCCTGGGTTCAAATCTCGGTAAGGGCATTTATTTGTGTGATGATCACGAATATTTGTTCCTGAGTCATGGATGTTTTCTGTGTATTTAAGTACTAGCTTTTGCCCGTGGCTTCGCCCGCGTGGTAAGTGTAATTTTGCAATAATTTTTGAATTGTTACGCTGGCTTATTTTTTCGTTATGTTAAATAATTTTTCATTTACTATCATTTCTTTATAAGAATTACTATTATGATAAATGAGAATCTGTCCTCTGGCATGAAAGCTAGTTTATGTTCATGATAATATTAAAATAAATCGAAAATAGTTGTTATTAAAAACATTACACACCCGATAAAATCCGTTCAACACATATGTTTCACTAGCGGCCGCCCGCGACTTCCTCCGCGTAGATTTTTGATGATGACAAAGATATAAAATAGGTAAGTGAATTTTATTCTTAGTAAAAATGGTCTAGACATATTAAATTTTAAACAGTGGCAGACACTGATATGCGATTGTTAAAGAATTTTTAAAGATTTTCCAATCAGATTACGGGAATTGTTTGCAGAATGCTTACGTAATGCTTATTCCGTCAGTTACCTGATGCTTTAATCTAATTTTAATCTTTGGCAAAAATGGGGATGGGGAGCTAGAAAATAGGGATCTTAGTTATTATGAGTGAGATTAAAAAGTAAGTTAGTTTTAGTTTTAATTTTAAATCTAGTTTTAATGTACTTTTGTATTTTATATATTTTTATGTGTGTTTAATAATATATTTACCTTATCGTAAGGCTGTTATTGGTGGTGGTTTGCTGTAATTTTTTGCATGTTTTTACGCAAATAGTTGCATCTTATCTTCACTAATAGACCAGCACGTTATTTAGCGGAATAGCAAAGAAATATTGTTCTCCTGTTAAAACAATCTTAAACTCAGCACTGGAAATCGAGAAATGGAGACAGGTTAATCAAGAGTACATCTCTTTAAAAAATCCAGTGTTCCCCGTACAAAACCTTCAACCTTTCTTAACCCCCATTGGGATAGAATTTTCTGACTCACAATTTGTAGGCGACCGCATTCGATAAGGTCCAAAAGTGTATACATCTCTTTGTCCTCGACTGTACAAGCCTTGCTTAGTTTGGGACTAGGTCGAATTTGTGTAAGATTGTCCCCTAATATTTATTTATTTATTTATAAAGTACGTATTTTACCAATTACCAGGTAAGTCTCTTCTGTGGTTTAAGGTAAACGTCATAGTCCTCAATATTCTTTATTAATAAAGGTCTTAAAAACGATGTAAGTAGGTATATAAAGCAAGTACCCACTAAGAAGGGATTTTTGAAGATTCCACCCTCTAGGGGGTAAAAAGGGGTTTTAAAGTGTGTATGGGGTTAGAGTAAAATTTTAAGTGAGAGACTTAAAACTTTGTGTACGGACTTTTTATTACAATACAAAAAAACAAATTATAGGGTTTTGGAAAAATCCACCCCTAAACGGGTTAAATAGGGGGGCGAACCAATAGAGAGGGTGGTAGAAGCAACTAACCTTGGCCTCCTCATGGACGGCAAGCTGCGCTTTGAGAACCACTTACTAAAAGTTGTGAGTAACTGCTTCTACGGCCTTAAAGTTCTTTACAATGTTCGCGATTACTTAAGTGTTGATTTGCGTGTTAACCTTTGTGAATCGCTGATATTGTCAAGATTAAACTATTGTGATGTTGTCTATGCTGGCTGCATTACTGGTCGTACAAAGAAGCTCATACAACGAGTGCAAAACGCATGCATTCGTTTCTGTTTCCGCGTCCCACCCCGCTCCCATATCACTCCCTACTTGAACGCCGCTGGCCTGCTGAACATGCCTGCACGCAGACGGCTTCACCTCGCCACTCTTCTCTTTGGCATAGTGCGGCAAAACTCAGCAAATATGCTGGGGTCCCAGCATATTTGCTGAGTAGACTTGTATGGCCCAAGAGTGCGTGTAGGTGTAAGGCGATGATTCTGGTGCCAAAGCATCGGACTGCGGCGTTTCGAGGTAGTTTTAGGTTCGCGGCGTCCAAGTGTTGGAATGATCTCCCTCCACCTATCCAAGGAGCGTCTAGCGGGTATTCCTTTAGGCGCCAGCTTAAGGGCTATTTGTTGACGCTCCAAAGATCCCAACCCTAACCCATCCAGCACTTTATTTTATTTTTATTTTTCCGTTTCGCGTTTTTCAATTTGTGTCCCTCATCCCATTGGGCTTGTGTTACATATTTAAGAAATTTGTATATTAATTATTTATTTATTATGTGTAGGTATATATATATATGTTTGTATAGATAGTATATTGTGTTGCGTTCCGTGGGTCACGTACGTCGCTGTCTGAAAATCAGCGCTGTAGGTGTGTGTGTGTGTCTGTCTGACACCTCGGCATAATGCTGAGACAGCGACCGATTCACTCCGCGAAGATCGACACACACATTATGTGTCAATTATAATGTATTTTTGTCTCTGTGTGTCTTTTGTGTAGTGAATAAATGTCTTCTTTCTTTCTTTCTTTCAAAGTTTGTATGGGTGAAATTTGGTATAGAGATAGTCTGAGTCCCAGGGAAGGCATTAGAATAGTTTTTATCCTGGAAATCAGTCCCTAAGGGGTTGAGATGGGGGGGGGGGGGGGGGGTGAAAGTTTGTATGGAGTTACGTTAAAAACGAGTTCCACGTGGACGGAGTCGCGGGCAGAAGCTAGTCAGCCTATATACGTCACACTGCTGTTCACAAGGCCTCCTCTCATGGAAAAGAGGGAACGAGAGTAGTCTCCACGCTGGCCCAGTGCGGGTTGGGGACTTCACATACACTTAGGTAGGTACCTATGTAGTTAAATACGTGCAGCTCTTGTTAATAAAAATAACAATAATCAATCACAATTTCGCGTATTACTCATACTAAACTTATCTTTTGCCGGCGACTCCGTCTACAAGGAACTCGAATCGTAGCTCCATACAAAATTTTATCCCCCATTTCACCCCCTTAGGGGATGGTTTCCGGGATCCAAACTATCCTATGTCCTTTCCCGGGACTCAAACTATCTCTATATCAAAGTTCAACGAAATCGGTTCAGCGGTTTAAGCGTGAAGAGGTAACAGACAAACAGACTGAAGGACAGACAGATAGACAGACAGACACACTTTTTCGTTTATAATGTCAGTTTGGATTACAGTTAACGAGCACACAGAAACATCAGTTAACGGTAACGTCATCAAGAACTCAAATCAGAAAACTACATCACATTCCGCTCAGGGTGCTGACTGCTAAGCATGATTGATTACTCCCTCGATACTCTAAATACGCATAGTATGATATACGAGGGCAATACTGGAACGGAAAACTTGTATAGGTGCTGATATTTAGTAAGGGTGAGTTGCACCAAACCGTCAGTAATCGCAAGCGGTATCCGTTAATCTGAATGTATGGAACGTTTGACAAGTTTCTATGGACTGACAGCCTGTCAGCGTTATATTCCCGATATCCCTAGGATAACTCTCAGGGCACGACAACGCGATTTACTGGCGGTGCCGACAGCGCGCACTGTTTCACGCAGGAACTCACCGCTGATCCGTGCTCTCTCACAACTTAATGCGCTCTTGGCATCAGCACCGGAGTGTGACTTACTTGCTTGGCGATGGATGTATGTGTGCAGTGAATGTCTGAGCTTCTGTGAGGAGATGGATGACAGGCAATCAACTGTACCAATGTAATTATATGTGTTTTCCTTTTTGTCTTTTTATATCTAGTTTTCATGACGCATTGGTTGTACTGTAATGTCATGTTTACATGTTTTCAATAAACAAATAAAGACGAGACGGGTCCCAGTGCGCAAAAGTTTTTTGCGGAAATCGCGAAACGTCTGGTTGACGTAACTGGTGACCGAAGAGCTGGCGGTTTTCTCGCGCAACGCATCAGCATTGCAATTCAGCGAGGAAATGCCGCCAGCATCCTCGGTACAATGCCTCGAGGGCCTTTTTTAGATTTAACTTAGCTTTAATTTAATTTAGTTAATGTTATAGTTATCATCTTGTATATACTTTAGAAAATAAAAAAAAATATTTAATTAAATTTATTAAATGTTGTAATATCTGGTGAAAATATATAAACAAATAAATAAATAAGTATTTAACGTTGATCGGTCTGTAATCGTCAGTCGGTGCAACCCGCCCTAATTGCTATTTTATTATGTTTGTTTTAGTGTCCTTTTTAATTTAATGTTCATCATTATATCACCCGAAAGACGTCCTCTCGATGCGAGTGGCGCAGGACCGGTCACGTTGGCACTCTTGTCGATGTCCAGCAGTGGACGTCTTTCGACTGATATGATCATAATGATGAATGTTTTTTATAGTTCAACCGGGAGTGACATGTGTAGTTCCACATCAGTGTCACTGCGGTAGCACCGTCGACAAATTTGGTCACCTTGGCTGCCCCGAGCTTGCCGAAGTCCTCCGCTCCCCTCACCCCTTCCAGGCCGTTTCGCTACCCCGAGCGAGCCTGAGGAGTGAGTAATAGGGCCGCCCCGTTATCCCTGGCCACTTGGCTACCCCGAGTGCTTGCGGGGTCACGAACCCCAACCCGAATCCGCGTTCCTGCCTGGCGCTTGGCTGCCCCGAGTGAAAGCCGGAGGATCGCAATCCCACCGTTCCCGTCTCCTGCAACCCCGTACCGAGATCCCGGGGCAACCGTGCCCTACCTCGCGAGTGATAGCAGTAGCCTAGAGTTAAGGTGATGTTAGTTAATTAAAAGGGCGACAAGACCCATTTTTTAATAATAATCCGACCGCTGTTCTCATTTACCCCTGCTCCTGCCTCCTTTCCGTCTGAGTTAGCTAGGAAACCCTCGAACGCCCTTCAGGCAGAGGGATATGTGCGTGTGGCTAAACCCGCACAGGCCGCATCCTTGGACATCTGTTACGCCACGATTACTGGATGAAAACAATGTGAAACAAAATGTAAGGAAAATTAGAAGGGAAAAGAAAAAGGGGAAGCCTGAGGATTATCTTACATGGAGCAAATTACAGAAAAAATAAACGCTTCGTCTTATAGAGAAATATAAAGATACACGGAATGTAGAATAAGTTGGAAATTACTCCACCGACAAGAGCCTAGCTCTTAAATGCTACCTTACTCACCACCGGGAACACAACACCACATACTGATTTCGGATTTAAGAGGTGATTAAGTACACTCAGTAAATGACTGTAAAACAGTCAGTCATTAATCATTACCAAGACTGGGATAGCTGTCAGTTCAAGTTTATACTTTGAGTCTTTGACGTATTGTCAAAAACTCTCACCTCCAGTCCCATTTTTATTACGTATACTTAGTTACTCGTATTTCTAACAGGGCCTTATACCAGTTTTGGTATTAATTTCCTGTACTCAGTTCGAAAATTAATCACACGCTGACATTTGCATGCAGTAATTGAAATGCTGCAATACGTAGGAGTTGCCAACAGCCGGTGCAGACATATCAGTCATGGAAGTTGTATTATATTTTGTTTTTTTTTTCTCTTGCAATTATGTATAACGGCACGCGATTATTAATTTTCGAGGAATGGTATTGGATTTCAATTAATTGAGTAATCGTGAATAGTGTTGAGAAGTTGATTATTTCTTTAAGTGGGTAGTTGTCGAAATTGTTGACATCAAGTTGATTTATTTTAAGAGCGGGTAACCCCGAATGGAGTTGTAAGTGTCATGGCGGCGAGGGATGTCATTCGTTGACAGCGCCCCGCCCGTGATGGTCGCTTGCAAACCCATTGGCTCTTTAATCGAGATTTATTATTGCAATCCTGTTATCTTTGTAGTGTTTGTGAATTTAATTAAATAGTATAGTGATTGAGTTATATTGTGTGACTTTTATTTCGCGAATACCTGCACATGCCTGCCCGTAATGTCGGATCCGCCGTCACACATGCCTGTCCGGCCTCCTTATACTCCTACACCAGAAGTGGGTATTAGGTATTATTATCTTGGTAAACGTTTTCGAATCATGTCCATCACAATGTAGCGCGAAAACGACGCCAACGCTGAAAAGCCCGTGCGCACACTCCGCCTGGTTCCGTCAGAATACTAGCGCTGCGGCAGCAATGTCATGTATGTGTGTAGATGGTATGAATAGACGAGAGACGACACTTGAAAGCCCTAACGCCGCAAAATGGTCCCACAGAATGTGTGCCATTGCCATTATGTAGGGATGGGGACGGGGTGTCAAAACAATGCCAGGCAGCCGTTTAGTCCGAGGCACGTGTTTGGGTATGGATGGGTGTATGGGTGGGTGTAAGGAGCTCGCATTATATGGTTTTTTCGTTCGCTGATTTGTGCGTGTTCCAACGTGGGCTTGCACCACCAACCTCACTTGTATATAAACATGGCTTTACATTACATCACGCTGATAACTCCGCAGGGGTAATTGCGTAAGTTACCGAACAAGCGTTAGGACAACTCACCGTCATTTTCCCATCCAAACCTACCTAGGGTGTGTAATGGTCGGTATGAAAACAAATAATATAATTTCATTGGATATAACTTCAAAGGGTAGAATCATTCATTGTATATAATAAACGTTTGGTATAATATCAAAATATATATTTTTATTTAGTATAACTATCATTCGGTATAATGCTTATTTATTATAACCATCATAGAGTATAATTCTTATTTGATATACATCTCATATTATATAATAATCAAGCGGTATAATTTTATCAAAACTGTAACCTTAAGAAACCTTAGAATTAAATGATGTTCCGTATATGTAAAAATATACATACATTTATATGCAAATTGCATTTTACATACCTAAAAGCTAAACTACTTTTTTCCGTTCAAACCTAACGTAAACCTAACACAACCTCCAGTGTGTCGACGTCACCCCGCTTTGCGGGGTGCCTATTTCCGCTCTAAGGGGCACAAGTGAACACTAACCTAACCCACTATTACAATTGTTGCGAGTGTTATTTTTACTCTCTCATTCTCTTCTTTAGGTATTACGCCTTTTTTCGCCTACTTGTGCCTACCTATTTCTTTACGCTGTTTGTCACCTTTAGTCTTCTTTAATATCTTCTTCACTCGCCATTTTACCTCTTATTTTACCTCCTTTCCCCTTCTTATTAAGACGAAGAGCACAAAGCCCCGTGTAAACACGTCTCGGTAAAGTGTACCAAAGTGTGTAAAAGTTTGCGAGTTCCACGCGGACGGAGTCGCGGTCAGAAGCGAAGGTTTGGATGTTTGCATGTTTAAATGTTACTCAATCACGCCTAAACTGGTCAACCGATTTGGATGAAATTTTGCACCAAGATAGAGAGAGAGAGAAGAGAAAATATAGGATAGTAAAGCTTTTTTTTCATGGCAGGTCCACGCAGACGAAAGCGCGGGCGGAAGCTGCCTATAAGCTCGTCCATGGAATATAAGGTTATACATCACACACAAGACTCCCCAGAATTAATCCCACCCTTTCAACACCCACATTTTTAAACCACAAAAAGTTATAAAACCGCTGACGTAACGCTAATCCCCTGAGCCCGGTTACGAGTTCAACATATACCTACATATATATGTTACGTTTAGGGCCGCCCACATCTGTAATTGAGTTTGGGGTTGAGGGTTGCCTGCGAATGTTTTGTCTTGATTAAAATTATTATATAACAAGCTGCCCAACCCGGCTTCGCACGGTTAGATTTCAGTTTTCCCGTAGGAATGAAGCATTTTCCCGCGGTAGAAAGAAGCCTATGTAATGTCGGCTTCTAATGGTAAAAGAATTTTTCTAATCGGGCCAGTAGTTTCGGAGACTATTCAATACAAACAAACAAGCAAACAGTCAAATCTTTCCTCTTTATTGTAGAAGTGTAGATGTATAGGTATGTCGCGTTGTTGAGAGTGTATCGGACGGACGCTACAATGATTGTTATTATGGAACTAGCGAGCGAAATTCGATCCATTTCAGCTTGGGGTGGCTTGGGTCATAATTCTTTCGTATGTCCGGATGCCCAGCTGTCCAGCTGTTTTCTTTTATAGGTGGAACCGACTCTTTGTTTGTCGATTGATTTTAAGGAATTGAAAAAAAAATATTTAAAAAAAGCTGATTCGTGACATCATCAGCTCGTAGTTGTACATGACAGTGCTCGTTGTTAACACTCACTTTTACGTAATAATTTTTCAGATACTTATTTAAGGTTATTTCCTATAAAAACACAGTTTCAATCGACTTCAATTTACTCCGCCAAGCCAAGAGAACATTTCTAAATTTATTTTCTATTTTACCGCATGAACTGAATGCCGAGAGCAAATGCGTTGATTATTAAGGTAGAATACAAAATCGCTGCATGTGGGCTGATAATATTTGAGGACTGTGATCACCTTTGGCACTTATTAGTTGCTATTTCGACGTCGTAGTTTTTACAAGGTTTATATTAACTTGTATATTTTTAAGTACATAATTGAGGAATTCCATAAGTCATCTGTGGTCTTCATCATCAAATCCACTTCACCAAATGTATGATTTCCGGGTTTAAATTCACGAAATCACTACACGCGTGGTTCGTATAATTGAGGAGTTCCCTCAATTCCTCATGGATTATACTTACAAACAAAAAAAAAATGTGCGAATCGGCTCATAAATGACGGAGTTCTGAGGTAACAAACATTAAAAATAAAAATTATGATAAAAAATCCATACTTCTACTTACTAATATTATAAATGCGAAAGTGTAATATGTGTGTTTGTTTGTTTGTCCGTCTTTCACGGCAAAACGGAGCGATGAATTGAAGTGATTTTTTAAGGGGAGATAGTTAAAGGGATGGAGAGTGACATAGGATAGTTTTTATCACCGTAATCATCCCCTAAGGGAGTAAAATGGGGGGGGGGGGGGGGGTATAAGTTTGTATGGAGCTGCGATATAAACGAGTTCCACGCGGATGGAGTCGCGGGCAGAAACTTGTATATATATACAACCGTATTGAGAACCTCCTCCTTTGTTTTGAAGAAAGTTAAAAACACTCTTCCGTTTCTGAAAATTTCAAGTACTGGGGCTTAACTTAATGGTTGTGGAGCAAATAGCGATTTACTCGTTCGAGGCCAAGCAAAGCTACGTGTGCTACGTAGTAGGCTGCGCAAAGGCATGATTGGATGAGTCATTGGCCTGGAATGGGTTAACATATTGTCAGGTTGCGTAGCACATCGTCACTTTTAAGTCGTTTATGTACTTTGGGTCTAACGTCTAACAGCCCACCATACAAGAAACACTGATAAGGAAAGAATCAACTAGAGAAAGAATTAGGGAGATTTTTTGTTTTAAAATCGAACTAAACAAAACAAATGCAACTCTACTCCAATTTAAAATAGTATACCTACATTCCATTGCAGAGAAAGAAGCCTTCGAAAAGGCTAGAGGTCTGGAGATCTTTGTTGCATGCACCCTAGACGTTGGCACTTCATAAACGTAGGTACTTAATTAAACATGGGTTGTGACACCTTAATTTACATGAATGTTAAAAGTTGTAGTTAGTCTCAGGTCTGTCCGTTCCGATTCGCGTTCCCCGGGGTCGCGTCCTCATAGCCCTTCACCAGGTTCTCTAATATGAACCTGATCGTCAGTTTGTATATGGTCTCGATGTTCGGGGTGTAGCGGTCGCCGAGTGTTATCTTCGCCGCTTCCAGGAAGGGTTGCTCGACTTTCTGAAAACAGATAATAATACTTATTAGATGGAGATGAAAGTATATATTACCAAGGGTATAAGGTAGCTGGATAAGATTAGCTAGGGATAAAGACGGGTGGCGTATTTGAGGAGTGGCCTATGCTCAGCAGTGGGCGATTACATAAATGATGGTGGTAAGATAAACGTATTCGAAGTTGCACAATAAATAGTGCGTTTTTTAGCATTGGAAAGAAGGATAAAGCACGAAGCACGAGGTCTTTTATACATATAAGACATAGGTACTTTATGTCAAAGCGATCTGTCTCATAAGATCCATCAATCGGATCGACTGTGTATCTACTGCGTATGGTGTTTACCGCTAGATACATTCATATTTACAATGGATCTACTGGGATTTTTTCTTTCATCTGATACACTTTTCTTAATCCCTTGAGGAATCAGCCATTGCCGGACATATGTTTCCTTTTAGTGACAAAACTTTGTGATACACTCTTATGTATGAGACGAGATAGCTGGCCTAGTGGGATGATGAGACCTTTTTCAAGTTCTGCTACTTCTTTCAATAATGTACACATGACTTTGCCAGGCAAAGGATGAATTATTATAGTAACAGCTTCCCAAGAGGCATTTAAGGTAGCGCTTAGCTGCGTCATCCAGTTTGTGGAAATGATGGAGCGAGCTGGGAGTACCTAGGCATAAAGGAGAGGGCAATTGCACAGACAAGACCGATAAGATATAAACAGTGAAGAAGATATGGCACTCTAGCAAATAAATGAATGCCAGTTTTATTGTATGATCTAGGTATACCCGAATATCAAATTTGATATCTGCCGAAAATATGTCTTGTTCGTAATTGGATTCCTAATTATTACCTTTTCACTGTGAGCACAATGGTAAGAAATCGAACGGGGTAAATTTGCCTTTTAGACGGCGTCCTTTAGGAAGCTTTTCTCAAATAGTTAATACAGAAGAGTAAGCCAAATACTCGTCTTTCATCATTTGTTAAAAAAAAAACAAGATTGTATGGTCTTATCGAAAATGTCACACACAATCACAGGCGAAACAGTAGTTTTGTATTTTTTTTTAAATCTTGTGACATCCATTCTGAAAACCAGTGCTGGGCATTTCTGGCCAGCACATGTTGGCAATGGATTGGGTCCCATTGCCCTTTATTATAATATGATTGTAATGTACATGTTTACATTTACTTAAGGTTATGGCAATAAAGTTTATTTCTTTCTTTCTTTCTCACCACACTTTACAGCCCGGTAAATTTTAAATATGGTGCCAACAGCTGTCGTCCTATAGAAAACTTTCACACTTTCCATACAATCAGATTTTAACGGACGTAACTCACGTTCTCAGTTATTCATTTCATGTTCAATTTTTGTTTGTGGTATAAAAAATATCGTGATCTTACGGACGAAGACTTCCAATTTCATTTAACCTTGATTCTCGTCTGTCAATATGAAACTTCATTTGAAATTAAGCGTTATCATATACTATATACTAATATACAATCCATACTAATATTATAAATGCGAAAGTCTGTCTGTCTGTCTGTTACCTCTTCACGCTTAAACCGCTGAACCGATTTGGATGAAATTTGGTATAGGGATAGTTTGAGTCCTGGGGAAGGGCGTAGGATAGTTTTTATCTCGGAAATCATCCCCTAAGGGGGTGAAATTGGGGCTGAAAGTTTGTATGGAGCTACGATATAACCGAGTTCCACGCGGACGGAGTCGCGGGCAGAAGCTAGTTTGAATATATTTATCGCATAATTACCATGTTTTTTTTCTCGACCTCCGATTGGGAACGAAGGCTGTTATACGTTTAACATGTGTATCACTGTGTGTCTGTCTGTGTAGCTCTCACACGGATGAATTAAGGACGGTTCTGTTATCAAAAGTGTTGTATGTCGAGATGCTTTAAGCTAACAAATAATAAAATAATAATAAAATCGTTTATTGGAAAAACACACTTTGTTACATATTTGGACAGGGGTCTCCGCACTAGGCTTCGCCTGTATCGCGGGGAACCAGTAGAAATTACATAGCAGAACTTTAAAAGTTACGTACAGTTGACCAAAAAATAAAATTAAAATTAAAAGATTATTACCTACACATTAATTTACATGTTGTACATAAACAGTATTCAGAGTATGAATAAAACTTAAAATTATAAGTTACAGAAAAAAAGTATCAATAAAACTTAAGTCACTTTATAAAACAATATTCAGAGTATGGAAAAAAAAACTTAAATATAAACATTACCATAGACAAACAAGCTATATTAGTCGTGTCGGGTGTTTTTGATCTACGAAGTAGTTTAGATGTCACTTTGTTTATGAATAAAAAATACAAACCTACTTTTATTCCTGCGCTGTGGATTAGTCAGGAAAGGCGACATCAAAGTGATTAGGTTAGGCTCCTTCATTCGCCTCTCTGCTGTCCTATTCAAAACCAGTCTCGACTGTCCCCTCATCACTTGTGTAATTTGACCCCTAGATTCTTAAGGACTATGTGAAATCAGAGGTCAGGTTTTACTGGTTAATGGCAAAGGCCGGTCAGCGTTGCGAATGCTCGTACTAGCCACCTTTAGAATTTAAATTGCTTGACTTATTGATACTGGCGTCAACTTAAATCAATTTCCTTTGGCAACAAAAGTCTGACTAAAATCCCCAATTAATGGAGGGTATGAAAACTTGTACTTTTTTTTACTCCACCGACAAGAGACCTCTTTAGCAGTTTTTTTTATGACAATATGAGCATTAAGTGGCTACGGACTGAATGAGGTAAAGTCACCAATTTTCTGTCATCTGAATGATACTGAATAGAAAGGGGACATGTCCCCCCTTTAATGTCTCTGCTTCTCAACTTTACTATCAATAAGTGTGTTTATATACATGTATAATTGTATATATGCCTGTGCCCTTCTGACACATATCGATGATGGAATGACCCTGATATCGGTAGACATTCAAATATTAATATAGTTTATTTTATATGTCGACGACCGTGTAGGACGACGAAGAGGCAGACGCGCGGGGGGAGAGCCCCCGCCAGAGCCAAATCAACCGTCAGCGAGAACGCGCGCACGCACCCAATTAAAATTAAGATAAAATTCATATGTATCCACCAATTTTAAGTAAATCTCGTATCAAGAATCTGCATTTCATTATCATCACCAACAAAACTGGCGACCGTACAAAGGACACTTTATGGAACGAACTTCACATCGCTTCGGAAATACTGGCTGGAACAACAAGGATTGTGTATCAGTGGCACATCACGTCGACATCAGAATAACCAGGGGAGTAGCTCTGTCCTTATTCCTTTATTACCTTAACTCTGTTCAATTCGTTTAAAGACGAGTTAGATTGCAAGTGTGTAATACTAGTATTTTTTTGTGTGCATATTTGGTGTCGCGCAAGACTAAGAGATATCATAATTTAGTTTTACGAATACCAGGGCGCTTATATACGTTTACGTGTGTTGGCTATTATTTATATTTTTTTTTATTGCGTAGGTTGTTTCACACAATCGCCTTTATAAAAAAGTGTTTACTTAAATTCAAGCACTGCTTATTGTGTGGCTTAATGCAACGACTGCGACTGTGAAAACTAAACTCTTAAATTATAGCTCAACGCTTAAATATCACGTAAATATATATATATATATATATATATATATATATAATTTAATTTAATTTATATATATAAATATAATATAAATACATATATAATAATCTAGCCCAGCGTTCTCGCCATAATTAACGTAATTATTTTTCATTATTGCTACAACCAGCTGTTTATTGCACTTTATTTTATGCACTTTAGTTTTGGAAGCATACTTTCTGCCCTTATTACTTATTACTTATTTGCTCGCTTACCTATACATTTCTACACTTAATAAAACAACAGCAAAGTCATACGCAAACTTAAATCTAATAAATAACATTTGCTAATTTATTCTCGCCGAACATTCCAGGCGAAATCGGTTACGTAACTCGCTACCAGTAACTGCAACTGTGCATTGTCACCGTGCACTGGGTTGCGCACAGCGCTGCACCGTGTCTCATCGTGTCGAAGCGCTCGCACTACCACAGGGCACAGTGCGACGCCGCCGTGTCTCACCGTGTCAATCAGCGGTTGCCTACCGCGTCTATTGTTAACTGGTTTGGTGCACATTTACTTGTTTAACTCATTGTTTACTTAATCTGTTTGCCTTAAAAATGCCGGATGAGACTTCGAAATGGAGTGAACCTTCTACTGGTGAATCTGAGGTGAAGAAAATAAAAGACTTAACTAAATCACGGGGTATCATTAAGGGACGTTTAACGCGATTTAGAGATTATGTTTCACTCTTTAACACAAGTAAACAAGAGGACATTAGCGACTTAAAAATTAAAGAATTGAAAGTTCGTTTAGAAAAAAATGAGAACTTGTTGTTTGAGTTCAATGAGGTGCAGTATCAACTTGATATGTTGTTATCCGAGGAAGATGTCAGTGAGGTGGAAACCTTTGAAGGCAATTACTATAGCACAGTGTCGTTAGCACAACACATACTTGAATCGCGTCAGACAAATCAGGAAGAAAAAGAAGGGAGCCTGCACTCTGCTCGCTCAGCATGTTCTCAATCATGTAGTAATCACAACTTTAGTAATATTAAACTACCCACAATAAAATTACCTACCTATGACGGTAATTATTTAAAATGGTTGGAATTTAGGGACACTTTTGAGTCGTTAATTCACTCGAATGATTCCATATCAGACATAAATAAGTTCCATTATTTGAGATCATCGTTGGAGGGTGGTGCGGCTTTAATTATAAATTCATTGGAGTTTAGCTCTAAAAATTATACCATTGCTTGGGATTTAATTTGTGAGCGTTATGACAATAAAAAGGTTCTTATCAATAACCACTTAAAGGCGTTATTTGAAATGGAATGCGTCTCATATGAGTCACACCGAGCAATACGGTTCTTGATTGACCACGTCTCAAAAAACTTAAGGGCGCTTAATACTTTAGAACAGCCCACTGATAAATGGGATATTCTTATTATATACCTTGTGTCCACTAAATTAGATGCGACTACATTCAGCGAATGGGAAGAGTATAAAAACACATTTAAAAACTTACCCGCTTTATCGGATTTTATGCAGTTTTTGCGTAATCGTGCTGATATTCTCGAGACAATGGCAATCAGCAGAAGCAACAAGCGCGATCACAAACCTAATTTCTACAAAGATAATCAGAAAAACTGAATTTAAAAATAAAGATCACTACCATAACAAAACTTCTAAAAGCTTTGTCACTTCTGCCAACGCCAAGCCGGCTTTTTCATGTCCCTTTTGTAATCAGCAACACCGGGTCATGGACTGCCCTGCCTTTAAGCAATTGTCCCCTGAAAATAGATGTATAGAGGTCTCTAAATTAAACCTTTGCTCGAATTGCTTGCGTAGGGGTCATGTGGTGAACGAATGTCGACTCTTTGGCACCTGTAAGACCTGTAAAAGGAAACATAATACATTACTGCACGTAGACAGTCAAAATAGTCACATTCCTGAAACAAGCACAACGTTTAATCATTGCAGCTACTTACCTGTATCCTTGCCAGCTCGGTCTTCTGGTCAAGTTCTTCTTGGCACTGCTTTGGTGAAAGTGATAAATCCTGAAAATAAAAACACTTACCTTGCACGCGCTTTACTCGACGCGGGCAGCCAATCGTCGTTCATAACGGCAAACCTGAAAGAAAAAATTGGATTCATAAGTAAGGGTACGGATACATTATGTATATCCGGTATAAATAATTGTCAAATGCCCATATCTGATAGCTGTGAAATGACGATACAATCACGTGTCAACGACTTTAGTGCACGTCTTAAATGTTTGGTGGTTCCAAAAATAACTGGATTGTTGCCCAATTCCTTAATAAATGTTACAGAGCTTAACTTACCTCGTAATATACAACTGGCGGATCCTAACTTTTTCCGTCCTTCAGATGTTGATCTACTACTGGGCGCAGAGTTGTTTTTTGAACTTATGTCTCCTAACCAGATAAAACTAGGATGTGACAAACCGTTACTCCAAGAATCTAAGTTAGGCTGGATTGTGGCAGGTCCTCTTTACACTAGCAATCTGCAAGAAAAAAGACAAGTACATTGTAACTTTATTAAAGAGATCAGTGATCAACTGACAAAGTTTTGGACTCTTGAAGAAGTTCCTACCTCAAAACCAACTATGTCAGCTGATGACGAATTTTGCGAACGCTACTTTGCTGAGACTACAAAGCGTCTTGAGGATGGTAGGTTCTCGTTTTTGATGCCTTTTAAAGAATCTCCTGAATTAGCTCTCGGCGATTCTTACTTGATGGCAGAAAAGCGTTTCTTGAGCCTTGAGAGAAGGCTGAATAAAGACATTAATTTGAAAAAAGAATATAGTAAGTTCATTAACGAGTATGAGGAACTAGGTCACTTAACTCAGATCAGCAAACCCCAATTCAATTTCTTTACGCCTCATCATTCAGTGACTCGTCAAAAAAGTGAAACAACGAAATTACGCGTAGTATTTGACTGTTCCGCAAAGACATCATCTAACAAGTCCCTTAACAACATTCAACACGTTGGCCCTGTAGTACAGGATGAGTTGTTCAACATTCTAGTTCGATACCGCCAGCATAAATACGTGTTATCCGGAGACATTCAAAAGATGTATAGACAAATCATGGTTGACGAGTCGCAAAGACACCTCCAGCTTATTTTATGGAGAGAGCAGGATAGCATGCCGCTTAAAACTCTGCAGCTGAACACCGTCACATACGGAACAGCCTGTGCGCCTTACTTGGCCACTAGATGCCTAGTTCAGTTAGCAACGGAATGTTCAGATCCTGTTGTCTCTCAAATTATTAAAAACGACTTCTATGTCGACGATCTCTTGACAGGTGCTGCAACAGAGGACGAATTAGCTTACATTAAAGAAACGGTTACTGAGGTTCTCAATTCTGCAGGTTTTCCTTTACATAAATTTCGAACAAATTGTCCACAAATCTGTCAAGGAGCCGTCGAATCAGACTGTCATAATTTATCAAAAGAGTCTAGCGTGCTGGGCGTCTTGTGGGCACCTATTTCAGATACACTCAGATTTGAAATAAATGTCGACAAAAATGAACCAAAGATTACCATGCGTGTAATCTTGTCGAACACATGCAAGATATTTGACCCGTTAGGTTTGTTGAGCCCTTGTACAATCACATTAAAGATTATTTTGCAAAAACTTTGGCAACTTAAATTAGATTGGGATGACAATGTCCCAAACGGCATAAAAAGGACTTGGGAGAAGGTTACTACAAATTTAGATGTTTTGCTCTCACTTTCAATCCCCAGGTTTGTTTTGGGCCCTTCTGCTGTCATCACAGAAGTTCATTGCTTCGTAGATGCCTCACAAGACGCTTATGCCGCTTGTGTGTATCTACGCTCAATAGGTAGCGATGGTAACGTTAGCACCAAACTATTGTGCGCGAAAACTCGTGTGGTGCCGTTAAAACCCGTTACAATTCCACGGCTTGAACTCTGTTCTGCTCTTCTAGGCGCACGCTTAACAACAAAGGTTTGTGAAGCTTTGCGTTGCAAAGTTGATGCAAAAACTTTCTAGTCAGATTCCACAATAACATTAGCATGGATTAAGACAGCCGAAACTCTTAAAGACTTTCGTTTGCAACCGAGTCAATGAAATCCATGAGTTAACAGAACGACGATCTTGGAGGCATGTACCGACGGATGTCAATCCGGCGGACATGGCCTCGAGAGGGATTGAACCCAGTGCACTTGTCGATTCTGCATTGTGGTGGAGCGGTCCTCAGTTTCTGTCAAGGCCCGAATCTGAATGGCCACAGCAACATGTTAATGTGGAAACCCAGTTACCCGAAATTAAAGTACACCATGCTCAAAACAATGATCTCAAATTTCTTAACTTCGAAAAATATTCGAACCCTTCACGACTGAAACGAACATTTGCGTATATTTTCAGATTCATAAATAATTGTAGAAAACATACGATGAGATTGACTGGTTCTCTTAATGAAACGGAACTGCATAAATCTCTCACTTATATTCTCAAAACCGCACAGCAAGAGTCGTTTGGTCCCGAGATAAATGCACTTCATCAAAATAAGTCCCTCAAAGCAAATTCGAGTATTTTGCAATTATCTCCCTTTATTGATGACAGTTGACTATTGCGAGTTGGCGGTCGTTTGGAAAACGCGAATCTTAATTACGACGCAAAGCACCCTATTTTATTGAGGTCTAATCATCATTTAACAAAAATAATGATGTCAAGTGAACATATCAGATTATTTCACGCTGGTCCTCAATTGCTTCTCAGCTCCTTTAGAGAACAGTACTGGCCCATTGGAGGCAGAACACTCGCTAGAAGCATAGTTCGTAAATGTGTCACTTGTGTTAGAATGAAAGGCAAAACGATGGAACCATCCATAACTTACCAATGACGAGGGTGTCTCAATCTTATACCTTCCAAATCACAGGAACTGATTTCGCTGGCCCTTTCATGATTGCTAGCAAAAAAGGTCGGGGTAGTAGAACAACAAAATGCTACTTGTGCATCTTTATTTGTTTTTCTACTAAGGCTGTGCACCTTGAGACGGTCAGTGATCTCACAACTCAAGCTTTTATTTCTTGCCTCAAGAGATTTATCGCTAGAAGAGGTAAACCTGATTACATCTGCTGCGACAATGGCAAAAATTTCGTTGGGGCGAACAATGAGTTGGGCAGGGTGTTGCAGTCAAACACGAGCATGAGTAGCTTATCTGATTTTGCAACCAGCCGGGGCATAAAGTTTGTTTTCAATCCCCCTTATTCTCCCACATTTGGCGGCCTCTGGGAGGCGGGCGTTAAGAGTGCCAAATTTCACCTGAAACGTATAGCAGAAAATGTTAGTCTTACATACGAGGAATTGAGCACGCTCTTTACTCAAATTGAAGCGATCCTCAACTCCCGTCCCCTAACTCCTTTATCACCCGACCCAAACGATTTCTCTCCTTTGACCCCAGGGCACTTCCTCATCGGGCGGCCACTGACGTCACTATCAAGCCCTCATAAAGCTGAAAGCATGAAAATTCGTACAAGATACCAGTTGGTAGAGCAGCTCCGATGCAACTTCTGGGAAAGATGGAGAAAAGAATATCTGGCCGAATTACAACAGCGAACGAAATGGCGTTCCAGGCAGATAAACCTTAAAGAAGGAGATATGGTGGTCTTCAAAGAACCCAATCTTCCACCACTTAAATGGAGACTCGGTCGAGTTCAGCGGCTTTATCCTGGCGACGATGGAGTGGTGCGAGTTGCTGATTTCCTTACTTACCGAGGCGTAGAGCGGCGTGGCGTCAACAAAGTCTGTCCCTTACCGACCACGATGGAGGGCCCTGATGTCTTGGAAGCAGCTGCATGTCCTTCCAAGGGCGGGGAGGATGTCGACGACCGTGTAGGACGACGAAGAGGCAGACGCGCGGGGGGAGAGCCCCCGCCAGAGCCAAATCAACCGTCAGCGAGAACGCGCGCACGCACCCAATTAAAATTAAGATAAAATTCATATGTATCCACCAATTTTAAGTAAATCTCGTATCAAGAATCTGCATTTCATTATCATCACCAACATATACTTATACCTGCAACTAGCATCTGTTTAAAAAAGAGTAATAATCTCGGCCAAATGTTACTTGGGACAAGCAAAGAGTAGAAGAAAAAATGGTGGAGGAAAGGGAAAGTTAATTAGCTTGCGGACCGATTTCTTTCGGACCGCACTGATTGCGGTTTTTCATTAGAATTTGTAAAAGGCTGTCTGAGTTACAGTCAGTGGCCCGTATAGTGTCAGCCAGGAAAAAAAGAGTTTTAATGAAGTTTTAGTTTAAATGTAGTTTCCTGGACCTTCGGTGACTAACAACCAGAACTTCAATGTCGATGATAATATACTTAAGCCCTGCCTTTTTCAAGTGATGATGATGATGATGATGATGATGATCGTGCGTTGGAACTAGCAGGCTGTTGATTGTGGAAATACTCAAATAGGGCCTATTTCCAGTGAATAAAACACTGGTTATAAGGGAATCCTTTGATGAGCTGGCGATGGACGGCTTTCAGCGTTAAGATCAGTGCGGGGTAAGTGCACGTTTCATCAAACATATCGAGATCTACAGATATTTTGCAAATAAAGACATCTTACATTCATGCAACAAACTAAAACAAGTTTATTGCATTGATATTGATTTAAATTACTGAATGACGAATGAGGCACACTTTCCCCGATAGCGCACATACCCGAACTGACCTTATATAATGAAGAATATGCATAGATATGTTAAAAGCTACTCCAATACGTACCCAAAAATTGCTGGCTTCAAATCCATCTATCTGATGATGCGTAGCCCCCACGTGTCGTATGTACACCAGAAACCCGTCCACGTCTCTTAAACTCTTGATGCCCTCATCCAGGGTGTGCATGACCTTCGTGGCGTGTTCAGCCAGTTCTGTGGAACTGAACTGGTGTTCCGCTGTGTGGAGCTCGCTGAACTTCGTGAAGAGCGCCAGAAGGTCTTTGTTTTCTTCGAAGAGTCTGGAATGTGAAGGGCTCATTAAGATATGAGCGAAAAGAAAATCAGGTTCACAATTATTGTTATTAAAAATAATCAGTCAGAGCTCTTGCTCGCTCTAACAGAATCATTACTAAAGTACCTGTTTCTTTGTAACCCAATGGCTGACTGGTAGATTATGCAATTTCTTTTTGTTTTATGCGATGAAGATAAATAAAATAAAATAAAGCTTGTCCATTCAAAGCCAATGACTCACATACGAGGCATGCCCCAACGAGCGATTTCCACTGCAAAGAGGAAAAATACTGCTACGCGTTTCGGCGCAGCAAACGCTGCGTAGATTGGCCTCGAATGGCTATATTTCTGGTCCTGTTGTTACGTGGACTTAAGACTTACAATAGATGTAAAACCCAAGGATAGTCTCACAATAATTCGTCATGTTACACAAAGTTACTAAAGACAAGCGCCATTATTTGGGACGCTCGTCCTCACCAGGACAGTATCTACTTGATTAATGATAGTGAATGATTCTCGGCTCTGCGGAAGACGATGCTCTAGATTGAGGATGGTCCGATCAGAATGCGCTACTCTAGCGCATTTGAATAATAGGACCAATAGGGCGGGGCGGCCAAAGCAGTCTACTGGACAGTCATATATATAGCAATGGCTACTTGGGGGCAAGGTGCAGTCAAAATTCTAAACCGTGGAAGAATACCATGCCATGGAACTGTCTTAGATAAAAACGTATGTGTTTCTTAGTATTATGGTAATAAAGGGACTGCAGTTGTGAATCAAAGATTATTTAAACTACATACATATAATCACCCTCGTATTCCCAAAAGGGGACAGGCTGGGCACATGAAATAAAAAAATATTGCCATTTCTAGTAACTGTTGGGTTTAAATGAAATGAAATGAAATGAATTTATTGTCAGCCAAAATAACACCACATCACAATTTCGTTCTTAATTAGGAAACGCAATATATACCTAATAAAGAGAAACTTAAACTAACAATAACATGAGCGTAAAGAAGACTGGTGGTGGTGCTATAGTGGCCGCAAGTGGACACCACTCAGCATATGCTCCGACATTAAACAATGCCACAGCGCTGGTCTTCCGTGGCGCCCGGGGCTGTGGGTAGTTCCGATCAGCAAAAAGTGGCAAAACGTGGTACTACAATCTACATTATTCACGTAAATTAATTTTATTTAAGAATGTAATATTTATAAAGTTAGTGACTTATGACTTATAGGAAGAGTTAGGAGTAGGTTTTTGTAGGTGGCAAGTTGCATGCATACTATGTACTGCGCATATAAGGGAAACTTACTATATAGGTACTAATTTATAGAATGTTGGAAATTATATGAGATAAATTATGACGATTTTTGAGACTAACGTGACACTATACGGCTAATGGCTATACACAACTAGCAAAGATAAATGAAATAGTGAACGACACGGGCTAGGAAAGTTGTAGGGAAAATAGATATTTTTTGAAGTGGAGCTTAAAAGTATTTACAGTCATAGAATTACGAATAGGCGGAGGGATGTTGTTCCAGCATTTCGTGGCTGAGTAGCGAAAACTGCCACGAAATGCTGCCGATTTACCGTGTCTTGGGCAAACAAGACGGATCGCATCTCGGGTCGGCCGGGCAGTGAATGTCAGTTTCTCGTATAGATACTGAGGCTGACGATCGTACACTACATCAAAGAGCAGAGTGGCAAAATGAAGAGAACGACGGGCCTCCATCTTTAACATCCCGCCTTGGTTAAGATAGGGTGTGACGTGAGTGCGTGGTGGGATATGGAAACAAAAACGGGCACAGGCATTCTGGATCCGTTGAATAAGCGTTTTTGAGCGCGCTAGAAGGCATCCGTTAATTACGGTGTCGACGTAGTTTAATTTGGATAGGATTAATGTATCGCATAACTTGATCCTAACGTCAACACTAAGGTACGCCCGAACCTGGTACAACACTTTTAGCCTATAGTAGCAGTTCCTAACGGTATCCAGTACATGTTGTTCGAAACGTAACTGATCGTCCATGAGTAAGCCAAGATTGCGTGCCATTGTAACACGCTCAAGACGTTCCCCTCCCAACGTCACATCAAGGTTGAGACTAGAAATTTTGCCCACCTGACCTAAGTGCCAACTACTAGAAATTTAGACTTGAGCGGGTTAAGAACTAAGGCACAGTCTTTAGACCAGTTATCAATGCGCAACAAGTCTTCGTTTAACAAGTCTACGGCTCTTAACGTCTCCGAGGGGTGAAAAGTTTTGTAAATTTGTAAGTCGTCCGCATACATGTGATAGTCACAGTTCCTAAAGCAGTTAGTTATGTCAGCCACGTACAGGATAAACAACACGGGACCTAAAATTGAACCTTGCGGAACTCCACATTTCACAGGAGTCTTTTGGGAGAAATCCGTTAAACCGGAGGGATTATTCAGCCCAACTTGTTGAGAGCGACCAGACAGGTAGCTAGCAAACCACTTTATCGTATTGTTACGAAAACCATAGTATGCAAGCTTGGATAGCAGCAGCGAGATGTTAATTGTGTCAAACGCGCGGGAAAAGTCTAATAGAACAAGTAGCGATGCTTCTCCTTTATCCTGTGCTGACAAGATGCCATCTATCACATCCAGGAGAGCCGTAGCCGTGCTGCGTGCCTTCCGGAAACCTGACTGCTTACTAGGTAGTATGTTGTTTGTTTCCAAATAATCAGTTAACTGCATGCAAACCAGCTTCTCTAAGATTTTGGACACACAACACAGAATACTAATTGGCCGGAGATCTTTAAAATCAGTAGGCTCGGGTATTTTGGGTATCGGTTTAACGATCGCGGACTTCCAGGCATCAGGAAACGTGCTGGAACTGATGGATTGATTAATAATGGCGGTGATAATATATAGCGTTCTAGGTAAAGTTAATTCGATCATGGCCAGGGTGATGCCGTCAGTACCAATAGCATTACTTGAGAAGGATTTAATGACCTTCAAAACAGTTATTTCATCCACGGGACATAGCTCGAATGTTGCGGAACCAAACCTGTGGTACTCATAATATGTCAAGCTTGATATGGTAAAGTTTCGACCCGCTGGCAAGTTAAGAAAATGATTATTGATCTGGTCGGGGTTACTGAAATCAGCCGGTAGGTCGTTACGTTTTTTAAAATCGACTATATTTCGTTTAATATTTTTCCAGAGAATTTGGGGGTTATCATAATTTTGCATAATATGGAATTGGTAATAAGCCGAATTTTCGGTAAACAAGACAGTATTGACGATAGACTTTAGGTCCTTATAGTACCGTTTGTGTATCTCCAGGCCCGTAAGACGACTTCTTGCATGCGCATCATCACGGAGCCGCATCATCTCTTTTACAGTATGAGTAATCCATGGGTATGTTTGTTTTTTAATAAGGACCTTTTTAAAAGGAGCGTGATGTTCAAAAAGTTGAAATACATACAGATTAAAATAGTAAACAGTATCATTAATATTGCCACATAGCAGGCGTTCCCAGTTAATAGATTCAAAGTCAGCATTGAAACTCTCCATATCAATATCCTTAAGCGGTCGGTAGACTACCCACCTAGGAGACGGCTTGTTTTTTTTAATATTGACTTCGCAGGTAATAAGCGCATGACTGCTTAGATCGGAAATGTAGTTGACGGATACATGCCTTATACTTGCGTTTGAACAAATTAAATCTATCAATGTCTCTGAGTGATCAGTAAAATGAGTAGGATAATTAACATATTGTGAAAGTTGCAGAGTGGTTAAAAAGTCAGATAATTTGCTTGTGTTCGAATCGTGTAAACGCAAAGTATTAATATTAAAATCTCCTAGCAAAACAATGCGGTCGTATGTCGACAATGAACAGATTGACTCGCTGAGTGCCTCGAGAAAGACGTCAACATTCTGCCACGGGGGACGATAAGCAGTTCCTATGGCGATCTTACTGCCGTTAAGGTTTATACGAATCCACATTTGCTCAACCAAGGGGGATGTTGGGGTCGTTAGTACGCGCGAGGTAATGTCTCGACTTATAAAGAAACCAACGCCGCCTCCGCGGGTTCGTTGACCCTTCGGTCGCGGCGAGTGCCGCAAACGGAACCCTGGAGGAGACGGCGCTCGCTCTTCTTCCCCAGCGCGCAACCATGTCTCGTTTATGGCTAGAATGTCCACCGGGTGACGGTTAAGAGCTACCAAGAACTCGTCATGCCTGGTTCCGAGCGAGCCAGCATTTAGTAAACCCAATTTTAGATTTTGTTTTTTGATGATGAATTGCATCACATAGGAAAATACTACTTGACAAAACAAGCAATTATCAAGCAGCTGCTTTAAGACTGTCATATGGCGTCGTTCAATTAATCTAAAATCCAAAAAGCTTAGTTGTGTGACTGCGATATGCATAACGTAACGTTGTCTCTGAAGGTCATGGATATGACGGTTATAGATGAATAAACAATAAAATATATATATTATAGATAATAAGTACATATTTATTTCATTAATGATGCATAGTATATATAACTGTATGGCATGCCTTTCATGTGTAATTAGTAGTGCGAGAAGAAAAGTTACAGAAATAAACATAAGTTCATTCTTGGTTCCAAAGTTACAAACATGAGTTCCAGTCTTAATAAATAGTTTCATAAACACATATTGCCCTGCATTAAGGTAAGCATTATTGACATAAGTCGTTACACTCAGTGATATTAGTTGCAAACATATATTGTATCCAGTTTTTGCAGTACTTATAAGTCTTATAACGTAAAGTAAAATAGTAGACCGTAGTAAATAGAACATGATTTTTGTAAACAAATGACTAAACTGTGACTTGCTGTGTGTGAAGCTTGAAAACATAGATAGGATTACATAAAAACTAAGAATGAACAGTATACATGGTGCTAACTTATTCGCACTTAAAAACCCTAATTAAGTCAGCTTCGGAGGTGAGTTTTTGCGCTGAGTGTCCAACGTCACGTCGCACGAAAATATTACCACGGCTCGTCCAAGGGGCTCGCCACTGCAGACGACGGGCTTCCATGCGGATCTTGTAAAACAATTGCCGGTTTACAGACGTAAGACGCTCGTTCACATAAATTCGACTCGGTTTACCAGGGAAGCCGAAGCCCGCGGTATCGACGACACGGCGCACGCGGGCCGCGCGGAGCAGCTCGTCCCGCCGGGCACGCCGCACGAACCGGACGACCAAGGGCCGCGCCGTCACGTAGGCCGACGTGCTAGCCCCGTCATAAGGGGCCATACTTTCCGCGACGCTGTCGCTCGAACCCTCCTGGCTCCGAATGCTGGCCCTCTGGTCCTGAACGGAACGACGAGCTCCAACTCTAGTGACGCTTACTACGTCATGCTCCGAAACGGTTACGCCGACCTTTTGACTTATGACCGTTATCAGGTGCAGCTTGTTTTCGTTTTCCATTTCCGGTACGCCAGTAATCTCAAGGTCATTAATAAGTAGATCTTGATCACGCCTATTTAATTCACACTTAAGTCTTTCCACCTCCACTACAATATCGGTTTGGTAGGTACCTGCCCTGTCCTCAAGGCGGGTTTCCAATGACGTGATACGTTCATCAAATGAGATCAAACGCGTAGCAATCGTGTCCATCGCAGTCGTCAAATTGTCAAGACGAGAAAAGAACTTATCGGCAAAATCGTTTAGTTTTGACATTATGAAAGTTTCCATGGTCGATTTAAAACAGTCCTGGATCTGCTGAGTAATGTCTACAGGGCCGTCTGTAGTATTCTCGACGGTCTTGTTTTCTATCAGAGCTTTAGATACGATAGGCTGCTGTGTGCTGGCGGTTTGCTTGGGGGCCTTTTTGCGTTGCGTAACATTGTCGGTTTCCACACTAACGTTATTTTTCCCGTGCGCCGTGGTACCACCGGAGCCGCCGCTCAGGTGGGTCGAAGTGGGTCTTGCCGGTGAATTCTGACTGTCTATTTTCGGCAGCTTATAACAACACTCAGGGCATGTCCACTTATCCTTGCGATCTTTTGCCATGGAATGAAAGCTGTTTTCGGGAATGTTAATACAGCCTAGGTCATATTTTAGTTTACAAGCACAACAATTTAAAAATAAAGTGGTCTTAATAGCATTTTTACATGCGGCACAAGAATTGGTAGTATTCATTTTACCAGTCATGGTTCAATCGGCTAGGTAGTTAGCGTAAGCAACAAGCGCTAGAAGCGCAGCAGATAGCAAAAAATAAATGGCCGTCTAACGAGTATTTCAAATAGGCAGCGGCTGCAGCGCTAATTATGTCGTATCACAACAATCACTACCCGATGAAAAGTGCTCAAACTGTTCCAATTATAACCAGAATCACTCGGTTTATACTCCAGAAAATAATGTCACTTCACGACTATTTTATCAGCTATTTCAAAATGTCCTTGTTTACGAAAAATTGTCACTTTTAAACACAATTATCTAATTAAATCGCGGAGCGGAGTAGTTTGACGTCCGCACAGTCGCTGCTCCGATCTACCCCCCTCCCGATCTACCCCCCTAGCGACAAAGAGACTATTCAAATTGACACAATATTCTATTCACATCACATCATCAGCCTATATACGTCCCACTGCTGGGCACAGGCCTCCTCTCATGTGTGAGAGGGAGCGGGCAGTAGTCCCCACTATTCTATAAATTTGACTTAATTCATCTGAAAATTGTACGGTTTCAGAGAGACTGCAAAATGAAGTTGGGTGAAACAAAGTCAATCTTCAGCAGTACTTTTAAGGAATAATGGATATTGAAAAAATCCCTGACGTGAGGCTCAAATCGGTAGGTGAAATGAATTAGGTGATGAGACGGAAATATGGATCTCTAGTAATGCTTTTTTTGAGGGCGCTTGTAATCTACACTTCTTTTCCGCCGTAAAAGTCAAAGGTAATGCCGTGCATACACGGGCTTCAGTGTTGCATAGAGCTCGTTGCCGTGTAAAATAAGGCCTGTACCTGCCGCTTGGACGAAACACCTACAAGCCGACTATACGCCTGAGGGGCAATTGCGTAACTTATTGAACAAGCGTTAGGATAACTCAACGGTCATTTTAGAATCCTCCTCCTCAATGCCCCTCACTGCTGATGATCGTGAGTCTGCCGATGTAGCATATCCAGTATTCTTCTACAGGAGTTTCGGTCGGCTGCCTGGTGGAGGGATGCGTTAACCGACATTTTAAGATGCTCCGACACCTGGATGAGCCAACGTTTGGGGCTTCTGCCTTTTGGTAGCCATCTACTGTACCAGTTACCACCAATTTCTCCAATTTCTCGGGATTCCGGCGAGCTATGGAGACAAAATATTGGAGAATACGGTGAAGACAGCGACGACAGTCACTGTTTTTCGTCTAGGCCAATCTCTTTAAGGATTGATGATAAATTATATTTTCCAAACAAAAATTATACTTTAGAGCTACCTAATGGACGCACAAAACGTTACGCAATGGACCGCGGATTGACAGTGACACTGATACTCAGTCGCACCGGCCTTGTGCCGTGACATGGCATAATCCTGACTGTAAGAAAGGTTACGTTCTATGCGGTTCAGTGAGATTTGAGTTTTCTTTTTAAACGTCGAATTGTTAGACAGGGGGCCTTCTGTACGTAACAAACGCGCACGTACATTTATAATTAAAAAAATATTATTAAGTTAAAAACTTTACAATATTCAGGATCTTTTAATGAATCGAGGTGCATGTGCACAAGATACACCGCTTATTTCAAAACTGATCAATAGTTTGTAGTTCAATAAACATAATATGTGTATTTTGTTTCATGATATATGTTTCCAGGACTGTACCCGTCAAGTGTAAAAGTCTTCTGTTGGAAGACGAACGAGGTCAGTTGAGCGTTGATTTATCGGAAACATTGTAGCAAAAGTTTTGCAACAGTTACTAGGCTCCCAACTCCTGTTAGTTGCCGACCACGGTGTGGTGTCAATTTACACTTAAAGTTATTCCAATATGATACTTTGTATACTAGATATTACTTTGACACCGATATTTGTATACATAATTAAATCTTTGAAATATCTCGAAAGTTTTATGCATTTAGTCTTTTTTAATTTGAAGAGATTCACATTACGCAATTATTTCTATTCATATATGTAACTATTTTGCGTCGGCTCTACTACCTAAAAGTTGTAGTCTACCATTGTTTATGTTTAATTTCCTTTTGTTTTCTATCATGTATTATTTTTGTGAGCAATAAAGAATTAATTTGTATTGTATTCTATTGTAATTATGGAAGTCACTGATCTCTGATTTTTTTCATGGTTTTGTCCAAAATGTTAGTCTAGAGACATGTCGGCTAAAGTAACGTGTTTGTGTAAAATGACAATGCTGCTAAAAGAATTCTGTGAAAAAAAATTTGATATAGCAGTCAATCTTCATAACTACCTATCTATCCACAATTTTTCTGAAAGCATCTGGGAAACAGTACGTACTTTCTTGATCATAAACCGACGCAAGCCTTGGGTTGGAATCCCCAAGGCAAACGAAAACGTGGCCGTCCCAATCAGACCTGGCGGCGGACGATCATTGCAGAAGCGAAAACCAAAGGAAGACATGGAAAGAAATGAAGCGTGTACGCGTCAATGGAAACGTTTGATTTGGTGGCCATTTTTAAACACGGAATTTCGTATAGACAACATTTTTACATTACATCATTACTGCAATCACAAAATCATTATAGAATTTTCCTGAAAAGGTACCTATAATAAAGAGAACCAACTTTGCAATTTGCATTGGATTCCGATTGACGTTGCCGACGCTCCACGCCTCGCATTTCAAACACACCCGTGTTAACATTTTCTTCCTTTACTTTAACAAACGTTTAACTCTCTCTTTTGATCTCCTGAAATATCATCATTATTGCACAGGACTAAAGTCGCTTTTAGTCTACTAAATTTTAAGAGATACAATGTTGATCGAGTGTGCTGTCAAATTGTACGCATGTAACAAAAGAGAACTAACTGAAAACAGATGCCCAATGAATTTTAAGCTATTGAATCTCGTACTAAGGTTTAATTTAGAACGCGTTCGTTCTTCATTATTACTGTTTGGTTTTGAAGTGTGTTTCCATAGTCCTGCCATTGATGGTCCGATTTTAATTTGGTAATGGCATTGACGAAGTTGACATCAATTATTCATAACGAGCTTTTGATTTCATATTTTGGTTTTACAAAATGATGCGTGAAATTCACGCCGTACTGCATACTAAAGATACATTTTTGTGAAACGTAGTGAGGGCTAATTGAAACTGGCATTCAGCGACATACTTTAATAACAGTTGAATTCAAACTTACTTTAGCTACGAAAATATCATTTCGGCTAAAATTAAAAGTAGAAAAGCAATGTGTGAAAAATCATGCTATAGATTAAAATATAATACGAATACTCTTTATAGCACACCTCAATTAAAGAAAACTGTACATAAAACATAATAAACACAAGTAGAGGAAAACTACAGGCGGTCTTATCTGCCAACCTTAGGGTAGCAATCAAACCTAACCAGTACGATTCATAGAAGGCGATGCAGAGATAATTTATGAAATCTAGTACTTAGCAATTACAGCACTGATACTAAAAATAAGAATAATCTAAATATGTATATAAAAGAAGAAGTCCTGATCTACCATCAACGCACAGCCGAAACTACTGGAACTAGAGACTTCAAATTTAGTCCAGAGCTTACTTTTATGACGTATGCAAGGGATAAGACGGGATTTTTGGAAATTCCACCTCTAAGAGGGTTAAATGGGGGTGCAAAGTTTGTATTGGGGAATTATTTTTTTTTTAACTAGAGACTTGAAACTTTGTAGAAAGATTACTTATTAAGATACAAAAAAAATGGTTTCAGCGTTTTAGAAAATTCTACCCGTAAGGAGGTTAAATAGGGGTGCAATGTTTGTATGGGGGAAACATTAATTTTTGAACTATGAACTTGAAACTTTGTAGAAAGAATACTCATTAGAATACAAAAAAAACCATTTTTGCGTTTAAGAAAATTCCACCCCTAAGGGGGTTATATAGGGGTGCAATATTTGTATGTGGGAAACATTATTTTTTAAACTAGAGTTTTGTAACTTTAGGTTATTTTTATAACGTGGGCTAGGGACAAGAAGGGATTTTTGGAAATACCTCCCCTATGAAGGTCAAATAGGGGTGCAAAGTTTGTATGGGAGAATCTTTTTTTTGAGCTAGAAACTTGAAACTTTGTAGAAACATTACTTATTAAAATACAAAAAAAGTCATTTCTGCGTTTTAGAAAATTCTACGCCTAAGGGCGTTAAATGATGGTGCAATATTTGTATGGGGGAAACATTATTTTATAAGACACACATTTCGACGACGAACATTATTTTTTGGAGACTTAAAACTTTGTAGAAAGATTACTTATAAAGATACAAAAAAAATAATTTCATAGTTTTAGAAAATTCCAACCCTAAGGAGGTTAAATAGGGGTGCAATATTTGTATGGGGGAAACATTATTTTTTGAACTAGACTTGAAACTCTGTAAAAATATTACTTATTAGAATACAAAAAAGTAATTTCAGCGTTTTAGAAAATTCTACCCCTAAGGGGGTTAAATGGGGGTGCAATGTTTGTAAGGGGAAACATTATTTTTTGAACTAGACACTTAAAACTTTGTAAAAAGTTAACTTATTAAAATACAAAAAAAGTAATTTCAGAGTTGAAGAAAATTCTATCCCAATGGGGGTTAAAAAAGGTTGAAGGTTTTGTACAGGGAACACTGGATTTTTTAAAGAGATGTACTCTTCATTAACCTGTCTCCATTTCTCCATTTCCAGTGCTGAGTTTAAGATTGTTTTAACAGCCTTACGATATTTAACTTTTTTTAAAATCTCACTCATAATAACTAAGATCCCCATTTTCTAGCTCCAAATCCATGCGTCGCTCTATATCTTGCAGAGTCATTTTTGCCAAAGATTAAAATTAGATTAAAGCATTAGGTAACTGACGGAATAAGTATTAAGCATTCTGCAAACAATTCCCGTAATCTGATTGGAAAATCTTTAAAAATTCTTTAACAATCGCATATCAGTGTCTGCCACTGTTTGAAATGTAATATGTCTAGACCATTTTAACTAAGAATAAAATTCACTTACCTATTTTATATCTTTGTCATTATCAAAAATCTACGCGCACAAAGTCGCGGGCGGCCGCTAGTATACATATAAATCACTTCGGGACCTAAAAAAATATTCGAACTTTTAGGTACTAACCTTCAAAGAAAAGTTAAAATTAGTTTTAATGTAGGTCATTGCTTTGGTGCAAATGTCTGTTAATAATTAATTATTGTTATTGCCGTTGTTGACTGCATACAGATCTACTGTAATTTATCGGTACCAACTTGGTAATTTCAGTTTTCTATGTTACTACTCTAACTGCGATAGGATTTTCTTTCAATTCTCAATGTCACATTCTAGAATCTAGCTAAAACTCAGATTTATATCCATAGAATAATCATTCTCGCTTATTGCAAATATTATAATATATAGTAGACTTAAATACAATTTGAATTATGTTGACAAAGTTGGATCATCATAGTCATTATCAGCCCGTAATCGGCCACTGCTAAGCATATCTAATCGAAGTTGCATAATTCAAGACAGTTCGATAAAAAGTATCCCAACATAATTGAATTCCTACACAGCTAAATACTCTGTTTACTGTAAATACCTCGAAACCTTGTGGAAAAATTCGTTCCAAATTCCCATATTAGCATAGCTACCGCGGCCGAGTACCCTCGTCATAGCTAATGGCTCGAAACGCGGGTTGCCGCGACGGCCGCCTCAATGAGGCTTTAGCTTCATCCGTGTGGATTTTAAGATAAACATGTCATAACCCAATTAAATAAATGTTATTTAGTATTGACGAACGGGTTACTTACAATAGCTACGGTAGCCTAGAAGTTCAGGGATGGCTGTCAAGCGGCGGTCGTTGGCTCTAATGTCTAGTTTTCTTCTGCGTTGCGAGTCGCTTTCGTAAAACTAGTTCCTGTGCCAAATCTTGGGATTAGGTGTCAAAGCGGACCCCGGGCTCCTTAACCGGAAATAATGCTAGGAGGATGATGATTAACTATCGGGTCAGCCTTGTATATTATTAATATTATTTATCCTTTTTCACGATAAGTTCTTCTTTTGTACAATAAATATTAACCCTAAATAAATCAAAGAGATTATCTTACCTACTCTTGGTGGGGCTACCAGTTATTCATATCAAAAATGCGTCACAATTTCCACAGTGATATTATATTCTCTACTATCATTATCGTACAATATTTTGGACTTCAGTTTACCCTTATATTAAACACAGTATCATTTAGTATATTTCCTATTTTAACATGCCGTGGCGTCAGAGTGAACTGAGATAAGTTTCTTTTTCTGAAAATCTAATGTTTAAATGACTGCCCAACTAAAAAGAGTGTAACGTTTTCGGGGTCTATACACCATACATATTACGTATGTGAGATTCATTACTTTATCCGAACTACTTAATTTAGATGATTGGGGTCAACCTGGGTGACTTAGAATGATTTGGTGTCACTTTAAAAAACTTGGTGGTTCATTTTATCAATATTTTCTGAACTAAAAAAACCTATCCGTCGAATGGGGTATCAAAATGATGAGTTAGGGGGCCTATTACATACATACAATACCTCAAGAGTAGATTTCTCGACTGCAAATAAAATATTCCAATAAAGATAGGGTCCAGGTACCAGGTTGCTTCCAGAACCTGACGTGTCCGGCCACACATGCAGCTGGGGCCAGTGTTGATGAGCTGGATCGGCATGGTTTTTCGTGCTCAAGGAGCATCGACTGTTTATTCCCTCACGGTGCCATTAACGACTTTGTCCACCGTTTGCTTGTTACCGCCCTGCAGCGCCAGCCTGAGAGCGAGTTCCTTGAATGTGGGACAGCGCGAACGTCGCGACGCAGATGGCGTCTCACATCCTTATGTGTCAGGATCCTTACTCTGCCCAATTTTCACAATTGCAGCTCCGACGGGCCGCTTGCCATCCGTCTCTGACCATACCACCAGGCTGTAAAATCGCTTACCTCTGTCAAAGAATCGCCATCGGGATACAGAGTGGTAACGCAGCCTGCGTCATGCATGGGTACAATGCCGCAAAAATCCACTCGACGGAGTTTTCCACGGGTTTTCTTTTTATAATATACATTATACTTCGCTATTATTTTGTTTTTTTTAAGTTTCAGTTTATATTTGAACGTAAGTGTGCAATAAATTGAAACAATACATTACTTCATTAACAATTTGTTTCTTATTTTTAGTATGCCTTTCATGTCATTTATTTAGTTTCTTAATAATTTATGCCAGTTAAACTCATACAACTTGTTTATATATATTTTATTTGATAAAAATAATTCTGTAGTGAAATAATTCAGTTATGAGTTCATATCGCTAACTTCGTATCTTATTTCATGAACCGACTAGTTGTTATAATTTACTCATCTGAAGACTAGGTACCTAACTACTAAATAATAATAGACTCCAAAAGCTTACTCTAACTTCCAATAAGACGTGAGATAGTTAGGTCTTTATTCGAGAGTTTCAACCACCTCACTTTCAATTCAATTTATTTTAAGAATTGGGCGCAGATTTTGAGGCCGTTTTCGAAGGGATTCGTTAGATGTCCGGTATACTTAGATAGGTACCTCACCAGAAACGAAATCGAAATCTGGAGCCACTTCTACAAAAATGTGACCACGAAAGTGATTCGGAACAAACGCTCGAATAGGCCGCTATAGACTTTGCCTACTATATTTGCCGGCCATAAAATTTGGTTAAGCAACACATTCCTTACCCCCATCAATCATTCGATGTGATTCCAGCCAAAGTTTTTCCATGTTCAGCGTTTTTAAACGTCAAGTTTAACAGTTATTCTCTTTTCCCTCTCAAGCGAATTTACCTATAGTACCTGTAGCACGAACCTATGCCACAACCCCGTTTGCTGAAATTACAACTTTAATCTGTGGGCACTAGGTTAGTTGTTCAAAAACGTGTTTTATCAAGATTCGAGCTTGTCACGTATATTAGTTCCATTTTGAATCGGGCCAATGAACTGAACTGGCATGTAAATAATGAATCGGAGGCAATTCAATTTGCACGGTAACGGTCTTTTCCGAGTGTTCCAAAGAGATAAGTTAACCGATGGGGGCTTGTGGAGTATTTAAATTGGTGTGAACTAAGGATTTTGGGACAGTGAATATTCAATTCATATTCAAGAGCAATGAAAAGGGTAGGTACGTTAATTTAACAGCTACCCAAGCCAAGCCAAAGCATGCAAGCTCCTTTTAAGGGTTCCGTATTCTCGAAACGTTTCATGATTTTTCTTTTTTTACTGTTTCTCATATTTATAGTATAAGGTGCCCTTAGGAACCTCATAATTCCTACAAAAAATCGTTTGTCCCTTGTCAGACTAGACGCCAGTTCTTCAGCAGCCGACATCATACTCGTGTATGTCGAAAACCCCTCAAAATTCTGCAAGTTCGGAAAAAGCAGTTTTCTGATTAGCTATGTTTAATTTCGCTAATGTTTTATTTCCCGTCTAACTTTTTCGCAAAGGTTTAATATATACCCACCGATAATACCCATTAACATATCTGCACGTTTCATAAGTCAGTAATCATGAACAAACCTCGAACAAATATCAAAATCGGTTCTGATGTTTACAAAAAAAAAAAATATCGATGCGCAAAGTTAGAGGGTTTGACGGTTAGATCACCATCAGATATATCGGAGCGGCAAAAGTGCTCACAAATATCTCAACACGTATCTAATGTGTCGACAATAGAGGTGTTCAGATATTTTTGAGCACTTGACCGCTCTGATATATCTGAGTGAGATCATCAAGTTGGACTATAGCCCGTGAAATCGAATTTTCTTGTCCACATGCATACAGTCACAAACTATAATTTAAGCCCACTTTAGTCAATCCTGGATAGAGATGGGTAGTGGGTAAAAACCCATGGGTAAATACCGGGTATTTACCCGGTATTTACCCAATCTACCCGTATTTACCCGTTTCTTCCCAAAAAGGTGGGTATAAACTCTTTTGATGCGTTTTTTAAGTCAAATATTATAATGAAAATGTTTTCAAGTTATGCAGGAATGTATACACGTTGTTCTCATGGACATTATGCATGCTGTTAATAAAATAAATAAAAATTAAATTAAATGTTTGTATTTACAATCATCCGAGCTCAGAGAGAAGTGTATTAATTACTTAGTGAGTTTATATATAACTTTAGGATGGAAAAATGAAAGTTGTAGGTAAGTATATTATATTATTTTTGTACCGCCAATCCAACAAAATTTAATAACGTGAGCTTTTACCTCAAACATAACAAAATCGATATTTAAAGCATGGGTCAAATATCCACACGTGGCACTTAACGTACAATAGCCGTCTCAACCAGGCAACTGATAAACATTAATTGGCCGGGTCGGACGCGGTGCAATATTCGCGCGTCGCAGATGGCACGATCGCGACTTCGCTACCTGCCAGTTAGGGCTGATCTTATTGTTTGTTGAATTGCCCAAACCTGTTAAGTGCAGCAACAAGCAGATACCTAAAATTAAGTTAAAATCCCTGAAAACCGCCGCGGGATCAAGATTCGTTCAAAACATAGAAACGTACTTTGGCACAAAAGACACTTCAAAGGTAGAAACCGAAAACGATGTGTGGAACGATTTAGAAACATTCTGTAGAAAATCCGCAGAAACACATTTAGGGAGAACCAGGAGTAAGAGAGCCCCCTTCACGCTGTTTGCTGCTTTTGTGACAAGCAGTGTTCGTCCTATTTTTTGTATTTCTCTGTTGTTATATGTGTTTGTCATAAATAAATGTTTTTCTTTATTTCTTTCTTTCTTTCTTTCTTTATTTCTTTCTTTAAAGAGACTAAATGGTGGCAACAATCTGTCAAGGATGTTGTGCAGGCTAAGTGCATTTAAGAAAACAAAGAAACCGGTAATGATGCGGATAAAGCAGACTACAGCAGAGAGAAAGCCAACGCAAAACCTGAATTGGCAAACGCACGAGCCAAAGCCGATGCCAACTTTTACAAAGAATTAGAATCTTCCCCTACATAAATCAATATCCATCAAGTCGCAAAAGCTCGAAATAATAACAGCAAAGATATAACTTCAGCCAAATATATCACAAATAAAAACAATAAACTATTAACAGAAGACAATGATATAAGAAAAAGATGGGCACAGTACTACCGCCATTTGCTTAATGTTACGAATCCCAGAAAGTTAAACCAAGCAATAACAGCAGTTACAACGGAGGAAATCATCAAAGAGATCAGAAAGATGAAAAACAACAAAGCCCAAGGTCCAGGCGAGATTCCAATAGATCTGGAAACATAATAGGGCACTCTGGCATCGGCTGGCTAAGCGAGTTGTTTAACAGACTTATGGCAGGACAGAAAATACCAGAAGCTTGAAAAAGAAGTCATTTAATACCGTTTTACAAAGGAAAAGGCGACGTACGTGACTGTGGGAATTACCGAGCAATAAGGCTTATGGATCATACCTTTAAACTATGGGAGAGGATAATCAACAGCAGACTTAATGGTATCGTGAAGCTCACACCCAATCAGTGAGGGTTTGTAAATGGAAAGGGCACCTCTGACGCTACTCAGGCTATATGAATCCTGATTGAGAAAGTCAAAGTCAACAACAGAAACCTGCATATGATATTCATCGACCTTGAGAAGGCGTTTGACCATGTACCACTCGACCTTATATGGCAGGCTCTTCGCGCCCAGCTTATTGTAACGGCGTAATATTTTAATTTATTGGCATCGTGTAGCACTGCCTCTAAACATCAACACAGCATCTAAAAAGAAGTCTTAAACAGCTTTAATTGTGTTGTAATGAACCTGTGGTCTGTGTTGTCAGCTTAGGGAAAAATCCTATTTTTAAATATAAAATTGAGTTTTTAATGCAACTTGGTAGCAATCAAGATCTAGATAGGTATATAGAATTTTGTTAGTGAACTTACAAATTCCAAGTTTGAAAATGGGGCTAATTCTGAATTAAAGGAAATTACAAAGAATTAGCAATCCCCAATTTAATTTTCATATAAATTAATAGTAGCAGGTTTCAATTAGGTGAGATAAAAAATTAAAAGACAGTATTCAGGATTGGATAATTTATTCCACTGCAATACCAGAGATAAGGCCTGAGGGCCAGTGGGTTTCCCAAGATGTTCATGGGGCCATTTTTGAATTCGCGGCTGACACAGCAGCATCAGGTTTCTGAAGAAATCTTATTTCTGACCCATTGGTGGTCACCATTTTGGGAGCTGATTCCGTACCGGTGTCCTGAAAGGGAGAAGAACCGTGAGTATTAATTGTGATGGATTGAGTGTAATTCCGCGTGGCGCGAAACACGAGGAATTAGGTAGTAATCTGTTCTCTGGTCTTTTCAGGAGAGGAATTCAGCGAGGAGGGAGTTTCGCGATAGGAGGAACTATGAAAGTTATATAGTTCACTATTGGTAAGATAAACTTACCCATTTTGTGAAGGTTTCATGTCGGCGTGTAGTAGGTACCCACCGTTCACTAATTAATCCAATTTAATTATTTTCAGTGAACGGGAAATTGAGAAAGAAGGAGAAGGATTAAGAAAGTGTTTGTTTGTTGGAAATGCTTCTTGTCTAGCAGCTTCGGCATCGGGTCCCTCTAGCGAGACGGAGGAAGCTACCCAGTTTCAAGGTCCGCCTGCTGTCCGGTCGCCTTCCACAGCAGTAAATTCAGGTGTGTTCGCTCCAGTTCGAAACAGGCGTACCAAAAATAAAGATATAATTGTGTAAATAATTATAGTTAGAAATTTTATCCCTGGTGCCAATCCATTGCCATATTAGTATTTAAGAAGTACAGTGTAATAAAGGTGTAACTTACTCATGGTAGAGATTCCAGTCCTTTGGACCTAGTGTTACACGACCCAGCTCTATCCTTAGCAATCGAAATAGGTCAGGATTCATAGATTGAAAGGTTGACTGGTCTCGCCATGACATGCAAATTGGTGTAAGATATATACAGCTTCCGTTACAGTTACGGTGCCTTCCTGTGAAATAAAGAGTATAATAGTATTTGGCAATTGTTTCTTTCATATCCAAAGCTTTCCCAGGGTTTTAGCTTCATTACTGACCTTATTAGTTCTTATTTTTTTCTTGACAATTTTCTGCGACAGTGTTTTGAAGGGGCACATAGCCGGGAGAAAGCACTTGTTACATTATCCCAGAGTCGTATATAGATCTTATTATGGTCATGTACACAGACGCCTCTACACAGGTGATTTGCTCAGCAGGTGCGAGTGACAGCTTCAAGCTCAAGGTCGGTGTACATCAGGGTCCCACACTTAGTCCACTTCTATTTAATGTCACGATGGATTACCTCACACGAAAATGCCAACGGGCTGTACCCTGGCACCTTCTATATGCCGATAATGTGGCCTTAATAGCAGAGACTGAGACTGACCTTCAGCGCGCTTTAAATAGCTGGATGGAAGCGCTAGAAGGACGGCCTAAAAATCAGTCGGAAGAAGACCAAACACATGTCCTTTCTGTTCGACAAAACGGCTAATAACCCAGAAAATGACAAATTCTATATAGGTAATGATCGCCTGCCAACTGTTACAAAGTTTAAGCTCCTCCAGCAACGACGGAAAGATTGACAGCGATGTAGTCCATAGAACTCAGACAGACTGGATGAAATGGCAAGAACTCACAGGCATCCTATGCGATAGAAAAATGCCTCTAAAGGTGAAGGGTCATGTATATACATATATAAGACAGTAGTAAGACCAGCGATGTTGTACGGATCCGAGTACTGGGCTACAAATAACCCCACCTGAACAAGCCACACCACTGAGATGCGCATGTTACGCTGGTCAGCGGGTGTCACCATGATGGACAAGATAAGAAACATGTATCTCCGGGGTAGTTTTAAAGCAGCGCCAATAACAGAAAAGCTGACGGAAAAACGTCTGAGGTGGTACGGTCATGTACAGGGGCGCCCAGTAAACTACATGGTTATGGTAGCGCTCGATATTCCAACGACGAAGCTAGGACGCGGAAGACCACCTGCCACCTGGCTGACGACGGTTCAGCGAGACCTGAAAGATCTTAATATAGACGCCGACCTTGCACTCAATCGTGCAGAATGGAGAAAAAGAACAGGGAAGGCCGACCCCAAGTAAATGGGAAAAAGGCCTAGCAAGATGATGATTTCTTGTCCAATAAGTAGAAGGCAATACTATTTCAATATTTTTCTTACATTTTGTTAAGGCTTATAGTTACTATTCTGGTAGTGGCTCCCGTTTTAACTTGATCTTATGTCGGAAAATAATACGCGTTATTTTTAATAACAATCATTTTTTTTCTCATAAACTATGCATCATAATGGATATTTTGCAATTACAAAAGTTGTTCAGAAGGCTTTAAACATGTCATTAAAAAAAACTCGGCCCTAAAATCTCACTTTTTGAAAAAATCCATTCGAAATAGTTTATACCCACAAATTTGGGTAGATACGGGTATTTACCGGGTGCATTGGGTAAATACCGGGTATTTACCCGGTATTTACCCCTACCCATCTCTAATCCTGGAATAATGGAAAGCAAAGAATATTTTTGCCAAATGGAGCTGTGGGTTTGTGAATGGGGTATGGGGGTGTGTGTGACCGTACATACATCAATATTCACTCGAAAAACATAACCCTAGTTCCTAAATTTATAATAAATTACCAAAAAATATTACTAGAGCAGATGACTTATCAGACTTTAAAAAGAGACTGCATAAATTCCTGGTAGAGAAAGCATATTATTCCGTAGGTGAATATTTAAGCGACACTTTAATTTAAGCGAGAAATTATTAGAATTGTTATTTAAATTAGTTTTCAAGTACATGCATGTAATATCTGGACTACAATATTTGTATGCCGAACGGCAAAACATAGCGATACCCAGAATGATATGTAACAGCCTTACAACCTATGTTTACAAATAAACATTTTTTTTTTTTTGGGACATTCGGGTCAATTACCACAAATTATCATGAGCGGTTTTCAACAGTCACGTAATGAGTGAGCGTTCTCAAACATCACAGTCGAACGTCAATATTGGCTACGTTCGGTGCCTGTTGATTTTTGAATCAAAATGTACAGTGACTTGTATATTTATGGCAAAACCATCATGTACAACAATCATTGCTTTTCAAAAGAGGTAGTTAAAATTGGTGTTGAAGTTTGCATAAATCGTATTAGTAGCAGCTGCCCCCACCCCTGCCTGTACCTCGCTTGAGATTGAGACATGAAGAGATTGTTAATTAAAGTTTTATCGTATGAAAAATTGTTAAATGAATGCTATATAAAATGACGAATTTATGAAACAAAAGTCAAGCGGTGTTTTGCAAATAATGGTTTTCTCAAACGTCAAACATCTGGGTTCGAATCCCGGTTAGGGCAAATATGCGTGTGATGAGTTTGAGTATATTTTGTTTCTGAGTCATGGATGTTTTCTATGTATTTAAGTATTTATATCTATTATATATTTATCGTCGTCTAGTACCCATAACACAAGCCTTACTGAGCTTACTATGGGACTAGGTCGATTTGTGTAAGATTGTCCTCTTAGGTATTATTATTATTATTTGTCAAATGATATGATACGGTCACTTAGGTGCAAGTCGAGGAAGTCGGCGGTATCGGATTCTAGTTGAGATACATAGCCAATATATTATTTACTTAGACATACTCCAGTCTTCTCCGGAATACTCCTGTATACTTTGCCCTCCTATAACGCATAACTGCTACCAATCTCAACGTCAAGTTATACTGGACACTAAAGTTGCAACACGAACCGAGATAAAATCGAAGTTTAGTAGCGAAGGCTCAAATTTGCATACCAAGGGATCATGTAGGATGTTGCTATAGTTATTTGTCGATTAATCTCATATCAGTCAAGCGTGTTTGCAACGTAATATTATGTGTACTCAAACGGGGTTCCACAAATGTGTTCTTAATCGAATCGCAGCGTTACTACGGTGTCTTATGCTGATGAGATTCTGAATTTCGAACACTGCTGTCGTCTTTCCAACTTTTTTCTGAATAGCATGTTTACCACAGAATGCAGACATGGTGGTCGGGGCTTTAATGTTTACCTTTTTATCGATCATAACAAATCTCAACTAAAATAAAATCTTATAGTTGTGATTTTCCGGACCATTTATGAACCGTTTCATTTGATGAATATCGGGAATCCGGGCATTGTTTAACGAGGCTCGGTGAAATATTGCGAACAAGAGTCTATCAGAAGCCCGACGCCGAAGGCGGGGCTTTTGATGACTCGAGTTTGCAATGTTCTTACGCCCGTGTTATACACAAAGTTTTTCATCACATTTGCGAGGAAACAAATACATTTTAGACGAAATTAATACAAATGCAACTGTCAGTTGTCCATTTTGTTGAATTTGACGTGAGGCGCGTATGGCAAAGACCCTTCGGTATACAGCCACGTTTTAAGAACACTTAAAAACATTTTACACAGACACATAACTACATACTAAATCTGTAAATAATTCTGTTAACATGTTTTAGTAGTGTTTTTAAGTTTAAATCCATACTAATATTATAAATGGGAAAGTGTATGTGTGTGTTTGTTTGTCCGTCTTTCACGGCAAAACGGAGCGACGAATTGAAGTGATATTTTAAGAGGAGATAGTTGAAGGGATGGAGCACTCTCCACGGCAGCTCCATACAAACTTTTACCCCCCATTTCACCCCCTTAGGGGATGATTTCGGGGATAAAAACTATCCTATGTCACTACATAAAAACTATCCTATGTCACTACATAGGATAGTTTTTATCCCCGAAATCATCCCCTAAGGGGGTGAAATCGGGAGGTAAAAGTTGGTATGGAGCTGCGATATAAACGAGTTCCACGGACGGAGTCGCGGGCAGAAGCTAGTTTATTTATAAATACGTTTTCAGACATCATATTTGATATAAAACTCTTTGCTTTGTAACTGCCGCATGAGTGATAGATAGAATTTAAGAAAAAAACCATAACGACCGTGGGCGTAACATAGGCTATTGTAGCTCTGTATGTCTGCGCATTATGAAGCCCTTTTCGAGCAAGTGTGATGAAAATATAACTGCAGGATAGCCTTGACTACTAATTTTAAACTGAGAGCTTCGTAAGAACCCATGTGGCATTGGTTAAATTATGTTTTCTTTGGAACGCTCTGAAAGAAAATATATAATAAAATTTAACGGTCTAGGCCAATATTGATACTAGATATTAATATTGTGATATTATTAGCCAGTCAAGGGGCGAGGTTCCAAAAAATAGCTGACTTCAAAAGGTTTACCATTTTTGGTCACATTCAATAAAAAAAGATGTATTTTTTTTACTTTGTCAATCTTAAATAGAAACATCATTATTGTAACGCGAAATGCATGCGCTGGACGCGGGTGGCGCAGGATCGGTCGCTTTGACACTCTTTGGGGGAGGCCTATGTCCAGCAGTGGACGTCTTTCGGCTGATATGATGATGATGATAAATCAAATAAAGATAGAGTAAACTAACAATCATCGTCGCCTTTGGAATCTTCCGACACTAAAAGAATCACAAGCGCGCTGCTGACCTTATGATTTGAGGATTCGTTGAGCTGACAACCAGAGATAAATGCAGGTCCCGTGTCCCGCACTCTCAACACAGTGCATCATCGGGCACTCTGGCAACCTTACTTACAACCTGGAACACAATACTAAATACCCATAAAGCAATTAGTTGTATTATTATCCTGTATGGTGGAGGGGAGGTACTTCACCAGTTGGGGCCACCCCAGTGCAAGTTGTCTCATTTCGGGTTGCACAGGGCAGTTCCACAACACTTCGGGAGCTCAAATACCTTCTTAGTTACTGGAACTAGGTACGCGTCATTGCTCTGAATGATGAATTTAAATATTGATTGTCTTCACACATCATTGTTTAGTATTAAAATGTTTTTTTTTAATGTGATAGGAGGCAAACGAGCAGACGGGTCGCCTGATGGTAAGCGATTACCGCCGCCCATGGACACCTGCAACACCAGAGGTGTTGTGAGTGCGTTGCCGGACTTTAAGATGGGTGTACGCTCTTTTCTTGAAGGTTTGAAGGTCATATCGGTCCGGAAATACTGCAGGCGACAATCCATTCCACAGATTAGCTGTGCGAGGCAGGAAATTTCTGGAGAAGCGCACAGTTGAGGACTGCCAACCATCTAAGTGGTGAGGATGGTAATGTTATCGCGTTGGACGATAGCGAAAAGAGGCGGTAGGGATTAATCCAAACAATTCCTCGGAGCACTCCCCGTTATAAATGCGATAGAAAATGCAGAGTGAGGCCACATCACTACGCAGCGCCAAGGAGTCAGGAGGCAGCGTAAAGGAGAAATATTCTGGCAGTCGACAATTCGAGTTGCTCGCCGTTGGATGCGATCCAGAGGGAGAAGCTGGTATTGGGGTGCCCCTGCCCATAGATGAGAACAGTATTCCAAGTGTGGGCGGACCTGCGACTTTTAAAGCTGCAGGCGGTGGGCCGGTGTGAAATACTGTCTCGATCGGTTGAGCACACCGAGTGAGGCTAATTTGGCCTTACCTTCTAAATACCCGCGGAATGTTAGTATGTACGGATGTTAGTAAATCTTAATTATTTTGAGTTCATTCATGACAATATTAATAATTTTATGAATGTCTGAATGTATTATGTTGTTTCCGAAATATGAAGCTATACTGGACTGAAGTGTCGAAGACTGGCACACGCCAGTCTTTGACTCTTTGACCTTAGATGAAATGTGTACATGATGATTTTTTTTTATCATATATATTAAACTAGCTTCCGTCCGCGACTTCGTCTGCGTAAACGCGTGATAAAGCTATTACTTGTATATTTTAGTCCAGGCTATATAGTTGAGCCGATATATATGGTTGAACCGTTTAAGCGTGATTGAGTAATAAACATCATACGAAAACATTACATGTAAGATTATTGCCAAGACTCCCTTGCTCATATATGTAGCTTTTAAAAAGATATCAGATCATAAGTAGCGCCAAGCTTCCTTGCTTCTTACACTACGAGTCGTAACTCTACCACTACCAGCCACGCTCTACAAATTCTGGATAAAAGTATAGACCCTTCGTTGATGAACCTCCAGGCCTCTATTTCACCAACTTGACAATTGTCACCTGACACTGACAATTTGCCGTACATTGTTTATTCTAGAAGGGTGATTGCTAGGTTACTTGTGGAATCAGCAATGCACGGAGAATTGTCGTTGTCAGGTGACAATTGTCAAGTTGGTGAAATATGGGCCAGATTTTTGTTATTTTTGTCTGTTGGTACTATGCGTACTATATACAAATTTTTACTACTTAATTTTTACTACTTACTATTTTACTACTTTTACATACATACATACATACATACATATAATCACGCCTTTATCCCTAAAAGGGTTAGGCAGAGCACATGAAACTTTTGTTCCAGTGCCACTTTTAGCATAAATATGGGTGTAAAAGATCGACAAAATGTGACATTGCAGTGACAGGTTGCTAGCCCATCGCCCACAACACACTTCAACCCTGTTCCCTTAGTCGACTCTTACGACACCCACAGGAGGAAAGGGGGTGGTGCTATTCTAACCCGACACCAAACGGGGGACTTTTACACTAAATACAAATATTTAGACTTAACTAAAATAAGGTTCATTGCTATTACCTACTTTAACTTTTGAGTTATTTTACTATATTCACAGTTTGTAACACACTTGTAGCGTATAAACACTCCGACTTTTAACCAGTTAACCGTGATGTATGTATACGTAAACACTACGAAATGGAAATACATAAATCTATTGATGATGTCGTAAAAATTTAAAAGTGAGTAATGGCGAACGATGCGCCGCCAGCCTTGTCGATAAAAGTCAGTTTCGTAATTGATTGCGGTTGGAATCTCACTTACAGTTCACATAACCTCGAAAAAAAAGAATTTTATTCACTACACAGAAGACACACAGAGACTAAGGGAGTTGACATACAATACAATTGACACATATTGTGTGTGTCTTCGAGGCAGTGAATCGGTCGTTGTCTAAGCATTATGCCGAGGTGTCAGACAGACACCTACCGCGCTGATTTTCACATATTAACCTCTGATATTGGTGTAGAATTAACTGGGTGTTGCCTGTGCTAAACTAATTAAACGAATCGCCGAATGTCACTTTTTGTAAAAATTACAGTTAATTGGTCCTAACGCGCGTTTGAAACTTTACATGACTACCCCTCTGCATTTGTCTGTAGCTGTCAACATAACGAATCCTGAAATCATAAGGTCAGCAGCGCGCTTGTTTCTTTTAGTGTCGGAAGCGTCCAAAGGCGACGCGACAAAAAAAAATTTAGTAAATTAATTAGAACCTAAAACCCCGAACCACTCATCTTTTGTGGCTATAGTCCGTTTTTTTTAGGATAAGGAGAAAATACAGTAAACAAAGAAGTAGTCGTCGTCAACCTTTTCTGCTTGAGACAAATATTCGATGTTACCCGGAAATTCATCCTTGCTGCAAACACACACCAACTTGCAAATGTTCACCACTATATGTTTCTCATTTGTTGTTTATGGACTCTGATTCTGTATCTTTGTTTGTGGTGAAGGCAAAACGTTCAGGGAAGAACGAGTCGATCTTTTTTGCAAGTCACTTGGACCTACCTCTGGTTGGTCCATCGCAGTCCGCACGCCACCACACAGCGAAAAATAAAATCTTAATATTAATAAAATTTACAGTAAATAGATACTCGTATAATAATCTCGTAATGTTCAACAATTTGTTGATTACCAAGAAAACAAGGAAAAGAACGTAAGATACGATTGACAATTTTGACAATGTTGACAGCAAAAAAAAAACGAACCGATCGTTTCAAACCTCTTCTTCTTTAGGTTTTTTATCGTACAACCCTTCCAGAACTGAATAACGAAATTCAAAACACAGAGTCAAAAAATAAATGCATTAAAAATAAATATATTGTTGTAGGTAAGTATTATTTAGATATGAATAATGAACACACTTCTATCATTTTAGGGTAGACAACAATAACGTATGTCTTTTTAGTGGCTGTTTGAGATACTTTGACAGTTGTGTGGCATAAAGTGACTTATATAAAAGACCTCGTGCTTCGTGCTTTAGCCTCCTTTCTAATGCTAAAAAACGCACTATAAATAGATATTGTATAAATGTATACTGTTTCGGACCGTTTACTGGCGGTACAAATGAATTGGAACTCCCACGCCCGCCCGCGTGGGCACTTGTCTTGTTTGTTATTCCTTCACTCTTGTTTTACAAACACCATAGAATAATTGGTTTGGTTAATCAAGAGATTCGATGTGGATGTTCAAATAATTGTTTTCATTGAATTTACTTTATTAGAATACCTTTACGAGGCTGGCCTAGTGGTGCAGGCATGCGGCTGTCAAGCGGCGGTCTTGGGTTTGAATCGCGGCTCGTACCAATGAGTTTTTCGGAACTTATGTACGGAATATTTACCGCTAGTTTTTCGGTGAAGGAAAACATCGTTTGAAACCCGGTCTAGTCCCAATAAGGTCTAGTTTTCTCTCTGGGTCGGAAGGTCAGATGGCAGTCGCTTTCGTAAAACTAATGCCTATGCTTATCTCCTTAAGGGGCACAATCGGGAATAACGCTAGGAGGATGATGAGAATACCTCTACGGGCCTGCAATATGTTTAAGCAAAAGTAGTCAAAAACTGAACTTACTTGACAAACAATATGATTCCAGTCTTCTCGATCTGTCGGAATATGCCCTTCCACGAAGCCAGCATGCAGTACTGTTGCTTCGCAGTGAGCGGACACCGGGGGTCCGACGGCGGCGCCGGCCGGTCAAACGCATCCTGGCTGAAATCCGAGGCCGCTAACTTCGTGAGCTTGCAACCCATTTTCACATCGAAATCACAAATAATATCCTAAGAACGACTTTAGAGTTCCGTTATGAGTTATCTACATCGATTTCACTGGATAACTACCGTTTTATTTAGAGTGGCCAATTTGCTCAGTTTGTGGTAATGTAATCGTGCGTAAACAGTTGACACACGCGAGTTTTTATTGGCGCTAAAAGATTTAACCTCACTTAAAAGTTATTACTTTTTCAGTAATATTATTTACGATTATAAAGGTTTTTAGTCTTCGTTTTTATATGAGAACAGCACTTGAATTTAAATATTCTGAGACAGATATTGACTTAAAAAATCGTGGTCGATGAATGACATCATTATTGGAAACCACAAATGCACTTCACTGACTGTAAATATCTAACCATTCTAAGTGTCAAACTATTTAGATTAATGGTCTGAACTAAATGTAAATCACAATTATCATTCGATTAAACTAAACTCATTAATGACAATAATGTCGTCTAGTATATTTCCACAAGCTTCGATATTTAAAATAAAAAACGTTGCGTATCGTCTTCGCGCAGGCGTGTTCTTTTTCTGACTGATACTAGTGCACTATACTGTCTAGTTTAGTGGTGGGAAAAAATATCCGGATATTTTATAGAAAAAATAGTAACTAATTGACCTTTTAGCTAGAGTAGGACAAGTGTGACCATGTATTATGGGAATAATTCAAAAGCGGTGTCAAACTAACAAGCCAATTAAATGTAACTTGCAACTAGCTTAATACTTTATTCAGGTTATATTGTTCTCTGTACCCACTACTATGCTTTACAAAATTGGAAATGGTATGTATGTATGTATGTAAGCACTTTATTGTACACAATAACAGGTTAAGGAATATACATGTCACACAATAGATCAAAGTACAAAGGCGAACTTATCCCTATAAGGGATCTCTTCCAGCTAACCTTTGGTAATGGTATTTAGACTATCGACATAAATGCAATAATAACACAGCCAGGTTGTAAAAATAGATCAATCAGGTTGAGGAATTATTCATCACTGATTGCAATAAATAAATGTGATATTAAAACCCGGATGAAATACGTTTGTCGGTAGTATCGACGATTTCTATCAATCGAGCTTCATACTTAACTGAATCGTGTTATAATTGATGAAGATTAATATACTTATTAGTATAACTTCTTGCGATTATACTTGTAAAATACCAACTTTATTAAAACGGAGCAGTTTCTAATAACACGATATGCAAATAAATACGAAAGAGATATCGTTTTCTACTACCTACATCGCAAAGCAAGCGTGCTGATGATATATGCAAACAATCGAATTAATCTAGTAATATGTTTTCAACTATCGTGGGCTGACTCGAACTAAGTACTCCTATAAAAGTAATGGATCAATTAAATATAAGAGATAGCGACCCGCCCGTAATCAATGGCAAGAAATGATTCTCCTCCCACCGCCTCCACCAAGTCGGTTAACTTAGTTGGGAGTTGGCAACTTTGCCCTAAGCCTGGGGAATTGAACCCGAGGGCAGTAGAGTGTTAAATTAATACAATATCAGATGACCAACTATGTGTTGTTGCTAAATTAGTTTAGCTATTGTTAATTTTTGACGTTTATATTGATTTCAGGTTAAGCATTTGGGATTTTTCTGGTCGCTTTTTATTTATAATAAAAAATTGAATACCATACTTCCATTATAAACGCGAAAGTGTGTCTGTCTGTCTGTATCTCGATCTGTTACCTCTTCACGCTTAAACCGCTGAACCGATTGGGATGAAATTTAGTATTGAGATAGTTTTAGTACCGAGGAAGAACCTATATGTTATAAACCTATCTAATAATGTATGTTTTTATCCCAAAGCGAACGTTTGTTTGGAGCTATGATATAAATGAGTTACACGCCGACGGAGTCGCGGGCAGAAACTAGTTGCCCATAAAGTTATCTCTTAAAACTGTTATGAAAATCCATGTCAACTTATCAAATACTTTGCCATTTTCGCCTAAAATATACCTACCTCTTTTCTTTCGTATCAAAACTCAATGCACATCACTATTTCAACATTATGAGGGCCGACGATGATTGTATGATAATATTTTGATATTATGGCCATCATACGTCATAATTTCCATTCGTTACCAATTTGGACCTTAGTCCATTGTGTTACGTGACCATTGTGAGTCATCATATGGTCCGTATTTGGGCCGTAGGTCGGGCGGCGTCACACGGAGGCTAGGTTTGGTTCTAGCTAGGTTACACCCGTGACTTGGTTTGCAAAGCATCCATTGAATGATACCACTGTTGGCAAAATTAGGCAGGTTATAAACAGACGACTATTGAGAGCAATGTAATAATTGAGTAAAGTTTATTTATTCCATTCGCCGGAAATATTGCCACGTGCTATGATTTTTATTTACGATCGATATTCTCAAGTATTGCTACCTTATCGTCTTTCAAATTACTATGTAGTGATGATAGAAATACTGCCGGCAATATATTCATTTGCTAGGTAATACTGTTAAAAAAAATCTATCACCACCAACCACATTCAAATACTTTTAAAGTACTTGCTAATGCAATGATTAATTCACGATAACTGCATGATGGCGTACTAAGTTCTGTTTTATCATAGCCTCTTGAGTTCCCGCATTCTATAGGACCAAATATGTTGAATGCGTGAACGCAGTTAGTTGCATTTGCTTTGCAATCAAAACTATTATTATAAATAAAATAAATCGTTTATTTACTTTTGGATTGACCGGAATCACTGCGAGGAATCCACTTAGTACCGACGCAGGCGAAAATATTTTTATTAGGTCATCCTAAAGTAGAGCGTAAAATACCGTCTAAAGTATGATTCCCACCGACCGGGCCGGTCTAGAGCACGCCTTTACGTTGTCAAAGGAATTTGAATCTTTAATATAGACGTTAAATTTCATATTTGAATGACTTGCGGCCGGTCGGCTCCTCGCGGACGTGGACGGCTGTGGTCAGCTGTCGTCACATGTGACCGGCTCCGTCCGGCTTTTGCCTACTGCACTCTATTAAAACGCGGTCGGCTGCCGCCGGGTGCTAGCGCACCCGTTGCGACGTGGCGCCAGGCGGCCAGCCCGGCCCGTTCGGCGGGAATCGTGCATTACGGGCCCTGGCCACGACAGCGGCGGCGGTTTTTCTAATCCATTGCGTGTGATCTCAAGTATAACCACAGTGCGTTGCGCGTGTCGACCGCGGAATGAACAGATAAAACGCTTGACACGTCACAATTCGCGCCATATCGAGGCCGGCCCGTTAGGTACGATCAACACTGCTGTGTTGATGCGAAGCGAAGCGATTTAATAAACAAAAAAGTACTTTCTGTGATAAGGGAATAAGCTGTTTCAAATACTGGCTATTTCAGTACACATCATTATAGCTACAAATTTTTCCAGGAGCGAATGTAATAGGGGTGTAAACACTAAAAAAAAAATCAATAAATAATGTAGTCAAATGGAGGATAAAATCAACGCAAGAGGTTATAATCACGAAGTTATAAGTGTCCAAAGTTTACAGAAGGGTTATGTTGTGTCCCTTTTTCGCAAAAAGCAACTTCATATGGAAAGATGACGTTCGCAGCTTGTGACGCACTAGAAGACTGTAACATGCCGTGCCCATCGTCTTCGGCGCCGGCGCCGCCGTCGACGCGGCCCCCTGGAGCACGCGACGCGCTCGGCGGCAGCCTCGCATATTGTGACGTCATTCACTGTTTGCGTTTTCTCTCTCACAAGCATTATTAAATCGGTTGTAGCTTCGTAATTCTTTGACATATTTGAATGGGATGTTCGTCACTAGGCATATTATTGTGCCTTCTTTCTTTTGGAGTAATAATAATTTTACCCCCCTATTAAATTTCTTCGAATATTACCGCAATAATAGGTACGAGTAGAACATGACAAGTGGCAACGAATCAAAGGTAATCAGCACTACATTGACAATGATTGAGTATTATAACAATTCTATAGTTTGACGACCGCTTTAGCCTAGTTGGTAGTGACCCTGCCTACGAAGCAAGAGGTCCTGGCTTCGAATCCCGGTAAGGGCATTTATTTGTGTGATGAGCACGAATATTTGTTCCTGAGTCATGGATGTTTTCTATGTATTTAAGTATTTATTTATATATATAAGTATGTTTATCATCGTCTAGTACCCATAGTACAAGCTTTGCTTAGTTTGGGACTAGGTCGAGTTGTGTAAGATTGTCCCCTAATATTTATTTATTAGTATTTATTTAAGTCTAACTGAACGGATATCCAGCTGCAAAATAGGGTTACATGAAAAAGTTCTCTGGGTATGTATTTAAATAAAGACAGTAAATTATTTAAATAATATTTTTTACTTTAAAACCAAAGTAACACTTTACATCGATCATTATACGACACTTTTGTTACAGTACATTCATCGTTAAATTCAATACTTAATCCTTAACTATGGATCTGTACACAAGTTGGGCTCACAAGAAACAGTCAAAGAACATCGAAAATGGGTAGAATTCATTCACATTCTTCATGCATAAATTACCTGATAATTCTTAATACAAATAGTAATTACAAAGTGTGTAAACATCGCATCAGAATGGTTAGGTACTAAACTGAATCCATTGCGCGCCATTTTAATTTCCTTGCCAAGACATGGTCTCAAAGAAACTACATTTCAATAAAATTATTTTTGCGTGATTTGGTTTAAATGCGTTTGAAAAGTCAAAGTTTACATCGAAAGATGGCACAACAGTATCAATATTCGTATTTTCTGAATGAAACCGAATGAACCTGTCAAGACCCGGACTGCATAAGCAACCGGGTTCCGGCATAGGTAATAGGAATATTTACTATCCCGGATTCCGGAATCCCTGCCTCCGCTCTTTTGTTTTTCGGAATAATGAGAAAAAAATACGATAACCTAACAATTTTTCACTATTTCAGCGCAAAATCGGCTTTATAAATTGAATACACTACCTATTCATGACTGTGCTCATGGGGTGTGAATTTGCGGTAAACCGGCAATATTACAGTATTATTTCATGTGGGTATAGGCATATAAAATAGTTCTGAGGCATTCGATTTCTAACACGTTTACGAAAATATTGCCAAATCATTGAAATTCTTAATAAATAGCAATACTATTAACGTTTCTTGACGTTTTTTGATCGGTGACGTTTGAGACACACGATGTGTTTGAAGTATTTTGCGATACGTATTAGTGTGCGTGATATTTTATTTATAGGCGCCACTGTAAGTATTTCATCAGAACCATATTTTTAGCTAACGTTTACTGATTAGGGGCCATTCATAAATTACGTCATTTCAGAATAGGGGGGGTCTGGCCATTGGATAACGATAGTCATTTTATTAGGCGGGGAGGGTTAATTTCAAGGAATAACAGGATGATAATAGAGGTTGAAGGGGTCAAAAATCGTCAAACATTATGACGTAATTTATGAACGGCCCCATGACGTGATCGTATACAAATACAAACATTAAAATAAAGATTAAATACAATATTTTTCATCCAGATTTTTCTGAAATATTGCAATTCCATGTGTGAAATATTGCCAAATTGCACTGTTGAGGTTTTAAGGGAAGGAATTCTTACCAAGATTTGTATCTTGGTAAGAATTTCATCCTTTCACACACATTAAAAATAAACTTCGTCTTCAATAAACTGTATAGTTGAGCAGGTAAAACGAACGGACTCATTTACAATTACTGGATCGAAACAATTAGATCCCATAAAAACATTACATGTAAAAAAGAGGCCAAGTCTCGAAATATCTCACAACTTATTACGGTGGAAGAGCCGGTGTTTTTTATGGGATCTCACTTCTTTTGGTGGGTTATTATTTTATCAACACATACAAATTATTAATTCAATTTTTGTCCGATTCACTGCAAATTGGGATTACAGATTATTTATGCAGTTAGTGTATCTAGAAAACTGGACCTGATTTATACAGTAAACACTAATTCAAGCTTCTATGTCTGCTAGCGTCTTAGAGTTTTGATGATCGGTCAGTCGGTCAGTGAGTGAGTGACAAAATTAAGAAACTTTGACTAGTAAAAATTCATAAGCTTAGTTCAAATTGAATGAAATTTGAAATATACCGTGTTTATACAATAGCTGTTTGGTTACTGAAAGTTCAGGCTACTAGTTTTATCCACAATGAAGTTAAAGGGGGGTCGAAAATGGCTTGAACTGCTTCGAGAAAAGGATGATACGGCCGTGCTGCTTTTTTACTCGACTTGGCGGGGCACTGCAATGAGACTGTTTAATTCTTAATTTTACTGAGGTTACATTTACTTAAGCAATGTTAGGTTTTTTTTACACTAAGGATGACCAATCTAAACAGCGGAACATCAAGGAACGGTAAAAAAGGAAACATATTCATGGTACTTAAATGTGGCTTAATAAATGTGTCACGCTTTTTCAACCAGTAGCTAATTAAAATTATACATATTATTAATTTACAACCCTAAAAATTCTTTCCTCTCTTATTCGCAGTCCTATAAGCTTGTTCATGTAATAACACCAATAGGCAGGCGCCGTGGTCAATCCCACACTGACAACTCGCATTTATTACACGCATTCGCTTCTACGTGTTCCGAGCTAGAACGAGCGCACAAAAGTCACGAAACCCATTAATATTAAATCGTAATGCAAAATGTAAGTGTTAGATTGGCCCCCAGGCTTGCATTCTGGTGTCCGTATTTTTCAGAGGCTCATCGGTAGAATAACATCGTCGCTACGTCAATACAGGCTCCCTACGCAGTACAACCTCCGTTTTGTTGTACACGTGAATATACTGTTTAATCCATGCAGTTTACGTGCTATAATGGCGTAAACGTTCACGTGGCTTGGGTCGCTCTGGCTCTTAATACCCAACTAAGCCAGACATGTGTGTTAGCAGAAATTCGGAAATGTAAATGGACTGACGTGCTTTCCGGAGTACAAACGCCAACACAGTTATCTGACCATCCCGTTTTTATATTGAACCTTATTACAATGGACATAAAGTGCACAGATGTTCAGTTAACTTTGTTGGCGATATAGTACAATCACGGTCTGGAATTTACTGGTGTTGCTTTTTAGGTTGGTACAGTTAGCGTCATATAGTTAGTAGGAGATAAGGTAGCCATATTTCGGTACACGTCTTTTTACTGTAAGAATAAGGATGTGTTACGAAATATTTGGTTACTCTAGCTGCTACTAATTATATGACGCTGACTGTCTGTACCTAACTATGGTCAGTTAGTTAACAAATTTTGTCTCGCATCGCATTTTCCGGTTAGACTAGTAGCTGAAGGTCCTGGGTTCGAATCCCGGTAAGGGCAAATATTTGTGTGATGAACATGAAAGTTTGTTTCTGAGTGGATGTTTTCTATGTATTTAAATAATTATAAGTATACATCAAATATATCTTCGTAGACATAACACAAGTCTTATTGAGCTTACTATGGGATTAGTTCGATATGAATAATAAGATTGATTTTAAATTTATTTATAATGTGTTAGGTACGCTTTGATTAAAGTTGGCTACCCACGATCAATTTAAGAGGGGTTCACATCAGATGATTGCTTCTTAAGCTGCAAACGCACAGAGAGCGGTGGCGGGGCGGCGCGGAGGCGGTACGGTTGTAATGTTCGAGCTAATACTAAACGATCCGCACAGAGCGGCGCGGCGCGGCGCGGTTTTCTGTGCGGACCCTTTCGTATTGGCTCGAACATTACAACCGGTACCGCCTCCGCACCGCGCCGCGCCGCCCCGCCACCGCTCTCTTTGCGTTTGCAGCTTAAATGGGATGGTAAATCTATCCGGTTAAATACCGGATTGTCCGATATTAAATACCTGGATCCTCTCCAAGGCTAATAAGGCCATTCGTAGTTAATCCATCCTCCTAGGGTTATTCCCGGTTGTGCCCTAAAGGAGCCTGGGGTCCGCTTTGACACCTAATCCTCAAAATTTGGCATAGGCACTAGCTTTACCAAATCAACTGCCGTCTGAACTTCCAACCCAGAGGGAAAACCAGACCTTATTGGGGGACCGGCTTCCTCATGATGTGTTCCTTCACCGAAAAGCTAACGGTAAATATTCCGTACATATAGTGCCGAAAAACTCTTTGGTACGAGCCGGGATTCGAACCCACCACCACCGCTTGACAGTCGCATGCCTGAACCACTAGGCTACCGTAGTAGTTTAGCCCAACTTCACTGTAAGTAGTCAATTACTTCGAAGTAAAATTTATTTTTTATAGCTTTGTGCTACTACTGAAACTAGTGCTTTAGCCAAATCTTGGCAGTTAGGTGTCAAAGCGGACCCCGGGCTCATTTCGGGGTACAAACGGGAATAACTAAGAATAAATACGCTAGGAAAATGATGAACATCTAAATTACTGACAGATATTGGTACTAGGATTATTCAAAACCCCTACTATACGATTTTCTCCACGAATGCAACTCGACGACGAAATATAATTTCACAAATTCCCTCAACTTTAGTAACCACACTGAAATTTCGTTTGAATCCTGAATCCTGCAGCTTAACCGTGTTAGCCCGGGTCAGCGCTTCACCCGGGTGAAATATCCGGGCGTCGAACCCCCTTGACCGGGGACGGGGAAATTGTAGACGTGTAGATTGGCCCCGATCCAAGAAATGGGACCAGATTACACGGCCTTGCGATTACGTGTGATACTTACAATTTTTTAATACTTCTGTTCCTAATTGAGTACCTGGGGACGCTTTCGCATTTGGTGGTGTGGACTGCGGAGTCGGTAGGTACGCTGTCAGTGTCATATATTCGTCAATTTTGACGGAGCAAGAGGTCCTGGGTTCGAATCCCGGTAAGGGCATTTATTTGTGTGATGGGCACGAATATTTGTTCCTGAGTCATGGATGTTTTCTATGTATTTAAGTATATACTTATCTATATACTTAAGTATGTTTATCGTCATCTAGTACCTATAGTACAAGCTTCGCTTTGTTTGGGACCAGGTTGATTTGTGTCAGATTATCGCCAAATATTTATTTATTTCTTTATTTATTTATTTAATTCAGTAGAGATTACTGCGCGCCTTCTTTTAAATGAGTGCTTTGATTGTACTGCAGTTCTTTGTAACACCTACACAACAGAGCCACGCAGGTAACAAGTCGGTAATAAACCTACTTTGTACGTTTTTTTATAGAATGACAGACGGTACTGTTAACGAAATCAAATAATCTGTCAAATGATTTGATCTCTGTCAACAGTTTTCAACTGCTGCGTGCTACATGTATGTGCTATTGTTACTTTTATACTCAATATTCTAGATAATTCTAGATAAAAGAACCGTGACAAACTTTGGTATGAAGCTCCCTTTAGTTAGGTAAGTTTTTTTTAACTTTGTTATAAATCGCTCCAGAAAATTTCAATTAGCAGATACTAGCGCCCGAAATACTTTAACAGAAAATTCTTCCAGTTTGTAATACTTATTGAACAATTTTATTCTGATTAGAGATTTAGCATGGAAAACATTTAGTTTCAAGTATTCAAGTATTTATTACAATCATGTTGTTTCTGACTTAATCGTGTTTACTGACTTCAGCGTTAATCTGTGTGTCACTTATCTGTCATTTACCCGATAAACCAAGTAGCTCAATGTGGCAAATATGCTAAACTTGATGGTTAAATATTTTTTGCAATATTCTTCTCTTTCCCAGATACGTCCTACGAAAAAGTGATTAATGAAAACACCTAAAGCAAGTGATGTTAAGGTAAGTAGCTATTACTGTGAATTGTTTAAAATAAAGTCATGACATTAGTGGCTTAACTAGTGGGTACTGGTGGCGGTAGTTACATTCTGTTATTTGATACTGGAACGAAGAATTACAAGATTTGCCAGACTTTATGTCCCAAGCTAGAAGACTGGTTCATGTCACACTGCTAATAGCCCATTAGACTAAGACAACTTTTACGAGAATGTCTTCTTTATTAGTGTTCAAGCTGTTAATTCCAGACTTAAATCATTTATTTAATGCCGCCAGGGTTGGACCTTAAATTTTACGAGCCCTTGTCCCCTTACCCTCGCCTACATACCTAGTCATTAAATCTTTACAGTGTCCCCGTGTCGTATTCTCGACCCTTTTCAAACTTGGAGAGATTATACAAATTTTTATGACGATTATACTATTTACCCACCTCCGCTTTGATGTCACAAACGTCAGATTAAAAATAAATAAATGATGTGCTTTTTCTTTAAGCTTTTCCAAGTTGCCGGTAGAATTATTTAATATAATCCCAACAGTACTTAATGTATTTACGAGTGCAGTGATTTACGCCTGCTCGTTTTATAATGGCAAACATTTTTTCTATTAAAAATATTGCTTTAACTTTTTATAAGGCGCTTATTTTCCCACGTTACGTAACTATTTCAAAAGGATAAACACAGCAAATAGTATTTATGCTTAGAGACCATACGAAAGCATTCCGGTGAATTATGTCAGTGAATTGCCTTATTTGGTTGATGCATTTTCGTGGTCGGTTCGGGGCTTCTACCACAGTGCCGTCGGCAAGGCTTAAAAGCTTTAGCTTGTTTAAGCCGTGATAAATAAATACTGGATAAACTTAAATAAGTTTTAGCACAACATTTATCTTTTTTATACCTACCGTTTGTACCAACTTCATTTGGTCGTGAAAGGTTGTTTGGACAAATTCGCGTACCTAACTAAAGATATTTTTAGGATGCTTTATTTAATCATTGAACGAGCGATCGAGCGAGCGCAGCGAACGAAGTTCTCAGTTTGTGGCCAGTGTTATTACTTTTTGTGCATCCCAAAATTGGGATGTCAAGATGTCCGACTGTTCTGTACAGGTACGCTTTCTCAACAGTTCTCGTGAAATTTTGTAGAAAATAAACAAAACTAAAGACTCGCGAGTTTAACAGCTCACAGTGCTTAGTCACTAGTATGTGGTTCTGTTTAACTTGACTTACATATTCGATTTATATGGACAACATAAACCATTAAACTTTCCCCGGATGCTTCTCGTATTTTATATATTTTAACAACATTACCCGAAACACGTTTGGATGGGGGCTAACTCCATTTCCAGGATCTCCATTCTATACCTACTTATTTCCGTGTCGTGAATGTATCCACGTAACTTTGATGAAACGTACGGTTAAATAAACACTCGGAACTGATGAGAGTACTTACTACCTACACAGATTGAAGAGAGTTGCCACCTAGTTTGGGCTACACGAATTTGAACTTTGTGCGAAGAAAGTTGTTTGTCTATGAAAGATGTGTTGAGGACGGGAAGAGTGCCAAGTTTGGAACAGGTGTTGTTTCTGAGAACACTTTTCCGCGTGAATTTTTGGAGAATTTAATTTATGACGATCGATGTGGGAAGAATGCAATATACGTCAATGCCACTTTATTGGTATTTAAGCGTCGTGAAATCGACAAGTGTCATCCACTGGTCGATTACGCAACAAATTGTACGTGCGTCAGGTTGATCCAAATGTCACTTTTTAACCGACTTCAAAAAAAAGGAGGAGGTTCTCAATTCGGCTGTTTTTTTTAAAATTATTTTCAAAGTTTGTTACCTCAGAACTCCGTCATTGATGAGCCGATTCGAAAAATTTTTTTTTGTTCGCATGTATATACTTCCAGGTGGGCCCCATTTTTTTCATAATTTAGTTAGATGATGGGATCCATGAGGAATTAAGGGGACTCCACAATTTTATTAGGCACGCGTGAAGTGATTTTGGTATTTTCTGTTATAACTCGTGTATTTACATCCGGAATCATAAATTTGGTGGGGAGGAATTGATGATGAAGACCACAGATGACTCATCGAATTCCTCAATTATGTACTTAAAAGTGCAAAAGTACGTCACAGGTTCTGATAAGATTATGTTGAAATAGAAACTAATGAAGTGCCATTGGTGATGATCTTGGGGAATCGATGGAAGTCCTCAAATATTATCGGTCCACATACAGCTATTCGGTTTTTTTCTACAGTAATCAACGCATTTGCTATCGGAAATCAGTTCATCTGGTAAATTGTAAAAAAAATAGGAAATGTTCTCGTGGTTTGGCGGAGTACTAAATTGAAGTCGGTTAAAACTTTGTTTTTAAAGTAAATAATAGTAAGGGAAAATGACAGTTGATTGACCTAACCCTCGTTTGAAAAGTTACGTGTTTACCGCTCTATCATCTCAATTCGCTGTACATGCAATCTTTAAAATGTCAAGTAACGATGTAGTGTATGGCATGATACCATAGTAACCTACTACTACGGTCCTTTCACTGTCGGCCATTCAAATTTCCAATATTTTCCCTCTAAAAAAAGTTCCTTGAGATGACAAAGGTACCTTCTCTCTCCACTTAAACAGAATGGAAATAGTAAATGTTTGCGTTGGGCCCGTTTCGTGACATGGCATTGATTTACTTTTCCTTTTGTTTTTGTCTGATACGAATAATTTGATTCTGTTTTGATTCTGAGACTATGGGAAATGGCGTCGGTTCTTTTTCCTAGATAGTTTTAAATCCCAATGGATCTGCACGAGAATTGAGGCTTGATTCATTTAGCTTTGACACTCTAGATCGTTTGAAATTTACATTTTGAACATTTGATATTCGTCCTTAACCTTTATTCAAGAAGGCTCCTAATCCTTTATCTCATACGTTCTCGAGTTGATGTTTCAAAAACTATCCTTTATCATTTACTTAAGGTTGAAATTGGGTTCCCTGAATCTTGAAGACGCTGTTGAATTATTACCAGTTTTCGTCCCTGTTACGTCATTTCCCGTTGTCGACGGTTCTTTGAAGGTCTTTGTGGTTCTAAACCGGATTAAGGTGGCCTTAAGTGATGTACACCGGGTTATGCCTAGCCATTGTAAAATAAACTCGGTTTCTTAAGGATTTGTACGGTGTGAGGGTTGCGCTTTGAGTGGCCGTGATAAAGGAAGGTTAGGGTTTTACTCAGTGAGATTAAGTTCATTTATAGTATAAGAGTTCATCTTTAGAGGGTAAACAGAATACTTTAAGTAAGTTGATAGTATTAGTGGCAAAAGCAAATAGGATATTAAAGTAAATCTTTAACCAGGAGCTAACAAACTACTGTTCTGATGAATTGCTAGCTTTTTATTTGGTTGACATTTTCACTGCCAGGAACCCTCCTAGCGGGCGCCTACGCCGTAGTCCCTTTCCGCTACATACGAGGAAAACCACAGGATCGGCTACGAGCGTAGCGCGTAGCGATTCTTAGTACCGAAAGTGTTAATTTGAAAGTAAGACGAGATATGTATAAGTTCTATGTTTAGACCTTTGACAGTTGCAATTGATAGTTTCTAATTATTCGTAAGTATCAATCTGTACTGGGCAAAGCATCCCGTCCTTTGACAAAAATGCTCTGGATGTATCTTATTTTAGGCAAAGTACCTAAAATGGATAAAGACAGGTTTAAACATATTCTCAGTTGCTATTGATGATGAGACTCTTAAAAATATTGTAAGATTTGTTAGTAATAAAGTACAGTTTTAAAAGGTCAATTCCAAATATCCTTATAAATACAGGTACCTAAACATATTAAAAGAAAAATATTATTTGTAACACAATACACGTACACATATTTGTTATTTTTGGTTACAACGTTCGGAATTATTATTATAACCATAAATGTACACAGTTATAAATTTTATATTACAGTTCTCTATTTCTCTGTAAAGTTGGCAAGTGGTTTTAGGACTCTATGTAGGTACGAATATAGAAAACAGTTGTCTTATCTGATTACATGACACAAAAAAAACAAAATTTGGTTATTAAAAGCTAAGTGTGCATTTTTCTTTTAATATCAGTATTGTGCCAGATTGTATGTGCGTATTTCTTTGTAACATAACATTATTAGAGTACAGTTTTAAAAAACAAAAATACTTATCATATTGACTTGTTTATTAACACAAATAATTACTTTTAATTAGTTTCAATAGCAATTAGCAACTCATCCGCATTCAAACACGGAAGACGCAATTTATAACAATAAAACATTTATTTAAGCGTAAAAATATTTAAAACAAAACACATGGACCAGCCATGACAATGAAGGTAACAATGAACGTAGTAATTTACAAATATTTAGTAATAAGCATTTGTGACACTCATTAAAAATTAAATAACTAACTCTGTTTATATCCACTTACGTAACACACTCACATACCTATCGAATATATATTTATCTAAATTTTCTGCTATTTCTTAAAAATAAATACTTTCGAAAAGCGTTATTATACAATGTTCCCTGCTTACAAATGAACTTTCTAGTCCACACACTTACGCCTTTGGAACTTACAACTTTGTTCAAAACATCCATCATGAAGAGTTGACACTTACTTTTCAGACGCATCAAAATATTCACAATATACACATCTATATAATTTATTTGTTAGTCACGTCTGCACTTTCATAAATTGACTTCACGCATAAATATTTAAAACACAATTCCAAATGTTGGAATGCCGAACACCCGGTCTCATAGACCTGAGGATTATAAAAATTGGAAAACTTTCGAATCGGTCGTTCGATAACTTTGAACTGGATATTCGCGTTCTGAATTTAAAAGTTTGTTCGGATGCCTTGAGAGTTTTTCTTTTAAATTCGAGTAGCTCACGTTTTATTGCCAGCCTTCTCAAATCCTTCAACGAGCGTTTCTAGGATGAACTTTATGGTTATTTTGTAGATATTTTCCACGTTGGGCGTGTAGCGGTCGCCTAATGTGGACTCCACGGCCGCTAGGAAAGGCGCCTCGATTTTCTGAAATAGAAAAATATATTTACTTAAGACAAGGTTGGAGCGAGAAATGGAGTCGGTCGAGGGCGAGAGTGGGGAAAAAATAATATTTGACTCTTTAAGGTGGTTAATGTTTTGACAAAAATCTTCTTTATTTTATGTATACGAAGTTATCAAAGACGTACTCAATTTTAAATTTACTGTACAAGGGTAGATAGATCCACATGCAGTATCTTTTAAGATTTTTTTATTTTGTAAGTATATTTTATCCGGTGACGATTACGGGCAAAGTTGTACAATATCGCGATATAAGACAAAATTAACAGCAGATTATTACCGATCCAATTGAAATTGTCGAATTTGTAAACCTTTGACTCATCGAAGGTTTACAAATTCGACAGTTTCCAGGATACGTTTAATATAGCAAGTATAGGTGTATAAGATAGGTACTCATACCAATCTTATTAGAATTCTCGCACATTCATCATTTCCAACTCTGTAACTGTGTATGAAATTGAACTACATGCTGGTGAAAAGGAGTTAACTATCTCGCTCTGAAGAGTGTAAAAGTTACTGTAACCCAGTAGTTCAGGCATGCTGCGGTTGTAAAGCGGCGGTGGTGGGTTCGAATCCCGGTTCGTACCAATGAGTTTTCGGAACTTATGTACGGAATATTTACCGTTAGCTTTTCGGTGAAGAAAAAGATCGTAAAGAAACCAGTTTAATCCCAATAAGGTCTAGTTTTCTCTCTGGTTTGGTAGGTCAGATGGCAGTCGCTTTCGTAAAACTAGTGCCTATTTCAAATCTTGGGATTAGGTGTCAAAGCGGACACCGGATTCGTTTAAGACACAACCCGGATTAACGCTAGGAGGATGAGGAAGATGCTCTAAAGAGTAAAATGGTTGAACTCTATCATACATTTAGACACGTAATATTTTATTTTTAACCGACTTCAAAAAAAAGGAGGAGGTTCTCAATTCAGCTGTTTTTTTTTTTATTATTATTATTTTCAATGTTTGTTACCTCAGAACTCCGTCATTGATAGGCCGATTCGAATTTTTTTTGTTCGTATCATATACTTCCAGGTGCGTCCCATTTTTTCAAAATTCAGTTAGATGATGGGATCCATGAGGAATGGAGGGGACTCCTCAATTTTATTAGGCACGCTTGTAGTGATTTCGGTATTTTCTGTTATAACTCGTGTATTAACATCCGGAATCATAAATTTGGTGGCGAGGAATTGATGATGAAGACCACAGATGACTTATCGAATTCCTCAATTATGTACTCAAAGTGCAAAAGTACGTCGCAGGTTCTGATAAGATTTCGTTGAAATAGGAACTAATGAAGTGCCGTTCCATCTTGGGGAATCGATGGAAGTCCTCAAATATAATCGGACCACATACAGCGATTCGGTTTTTTTCTATAGTAATCAACGCATTTGCTATCGGAAATCAGTTCATGTGGTAAATTGTAAAAAAAAAAAAATAGGAAATGTTCTCCTGGCTTGGCGGAGTACTAAATTGAAGTCGGTTAAAACTTTGTTTTTAAAGTAAATTATAATCAATTCCTCGCCACCAAATTTATGATTCCGGATGTAAATACACGAGTTATAACAGAAAACACCAAAATCACTACACGCGTGCCTAATAAAATTGAGGAGTCCCCTCAATTCCTCATGGATCCAATCATCTAACTAAATTTTGAAAAAAATGGGACCAACCTGGAAGTATTTACATACGAACAAAAAATTTCGAATCGGCTTATCAATGACTGAGTTCTGAGGTAACAAACATTGAAAAAGAAAAAAAAAATACAGCCGAATCGAGAAGCTCCTCCTTTTTTTAAAGTCGGTTAAAAAGGGCGATTTAAGGCTTCTCTTCAAACGAAGTACTACAAGCTTCTTATGCTTCCCGAAACACGCAAGTAATTCAATACTCCAGTTTCCACTTATAGCAGACATTACATATCAAAGAAACCTTTTACGTCCTCAATTTGCTCGTAAATCGGAACGTTACAAGGAAATGTTATGGTATAATCTGCCGTATTACATTATGACAGTTAGCTGTTTTATAAAAAAGGGCCGTTTTGTATTGTGGTGGGTCGAGAATTTGCGGGATTGACAAAGGCCAAAAGCTACGACGACGAGCGAAGCGAGATCACGACATCACGAGAGCCGAGCTCGCCATCGTTTATAACGCGGATTACTATATGACTGCGAAGTCTCGATAAGAATCTTAGTAACTTATTTAGCAATTAAAACAACCTATCTGATAACACTTTTCATCCATTTAAAAACAGATAAGTGAAAGTCATACCTGTATTCGTATCTCTGACTATAAATAGTGAATAATAATTATATCCAAAATTCTTGTGTGAATAAACCGAAGTTATAATTATATATGATATTTATGTAGGACGAGAAATACCGTTGTCACTCAAAGACCTAATGTCTGGGTGCTGTCTGAACTTCAATAACATTCGCAAGACAAAACAAATCCAACTCAGTTCCAATTGAAAATGATTTATATATATATAAGTCCAGTCCCAAGATATCTTAATTTTAAACGAAGATTTTAAGACTAAATTATTACAAAAATATGATAGGGACTCGTAAGAAACGAAATCCTTTATTCGATTTCTCAGGGAAACATTGATTATTACGCGATACACCTGAAAGTTAACGAGGTTGTACCGCAAATAATAATAAATGGCTGGGTTACTCTAATACACGGAGAGAAAATTCTAGTTTAGGTAACCAGAATAAAGTTAACTTAACCAGATTGTCGTGTAATATATACGACAGCTAACTATTTTGTCGAGTTTACTTCAAAAATCTGGTAATAGCTTACAAGAATATCTACCACAGTTAAACATAATGCTGGTACACATAATTAAAATTTGTGTATAGTGCACAATAACCTATTTGTACCCATTACAAAAATAGGTTTTGTTTAGTGTAGCGGAATTGGTATCGTTCGTAACACTAGGTTTTATTTTGGACATAACCAGATTTTTCAGTAACGACTACTAGATTATTATAGTCACTATTAACAAATTTAATGTAAATATTACCAACTTGAGATTTTACCAAACTATATATTTTTGTACACTTTACTACTTATTTTGTGTTTTCTACCAACATTGTGGGTTGCCATTATCACATAAATGATTGAGTTTACTATAATAAGAAATGAATATTGTTCAGTTTACTATATTTTTTTGGTAATTTCAGCAATGTTTTATTTTTTGCTCCACAATACGAAAATTATACTTATTTGAAAATTTCGTGACGAAACAGACAGCTATTTCAATTTTTTTAACAACACGGTAAGTTTGTACATATTATGAAGGTGAATGGGTCTTAAAAAATATGTACATACTTACCGTGTCATTAAAAAAAATGAAATCTGTCTGTATCGTCACGAAATTTTCAAATAAGTATAATTTTCGTATTGTGGAGCAAAAAACAAAACATTGCAGTAATTACCAAAAAAATATAGTAAACTGAACAATATTCATTTCTTTCTTTCGTTTCGACAGCTTTTAACTTTTTCTTTATTAACAACATGGTCAACATTTCAACAACAGTTTTAAATGAAACAAAACATTAAAAGTTTGTGAGTTTATATTCATGTTATTTAAAAATCAACATGGTGGTCTCAAATTAAAAAAAAACCTTCTTTTCGTTATGTACTCGGTTTCTGCCAGGATTCCATTATTTTTAAAATTTCCTTGTCCATTCCCTGATTTGGAACACTTCTATAATATCTATTTATTAAACTAATCACACTATTTGCCACAGTCAACGTCTCTGCACGCGCACGCACTGCTCGCTGCGAAAGATGAAATGATAAAAAAAACAATGGCAGCCAGTCGGTGTTGCCAACCATAGTTCAGGCAATCCATACAATATATTTGCAACCGTAAACAACGTTTCGTTTAATATTACGATTCACATGTTACACAAATCATTATATGTATTATGGTACTGATAACATATGAATCTAGCTTATTTAAACAAATAAAAACATTTTTGCTACTTGCATTATTTTAGAGACAACCTAAATATTCTACTGTTTAATTGAGAGCTAGCAACAACAAACGAATTATGTTATAACCAGTACTATATGAATCTAGCTTATTTAAACCACTTAAACAATTGTTGTTACTTGCGTTATTTTAGAGACAACCTAAATATTGTATTGTTTAAATGACAGCTAGCAACAACAAAATAATTATTGGGTAAACAGTACTATATGAATCTAGCTTATTTAAACAACTAAAACATTTTTTATTACTTGGTGTTATTTTAGAGACAGCCTAAATATTGTATTATTTAATTCACAGCTAGCAAAAACAAACGAATTATGAAGGTATACTTTACAATCATCGAAATTTTCTCTCTACAATAATAATTATGTACTTATAAATAGCTTTGAGTATTGTTTACGAAAATATTTTTACTATAATATTCTGGCATTTATTAAAATACGACTATTTGTTGCTAAAATACAATACGGTAAATTTAACTTAATTCTGTTTCATTATACTAGAATGAAATTTACAATATGTTATGGTAGTATTGTTATAATAATTTCTTTCCGTGTATATGCCTCAGCCTTAAATATAATACCTTGCAAAGACTGGAGTCTGGGATATTCACAATGTTTCACCCCGCTTCAGGGGAACCAGTTTAAGCCAGGCCTCCGATTGATATTATAGGTAGACCGTTTAACGGGGGAAGGGGGGGGATTGGCCTCCCACACGACTCCCGCTCATACCCCTCGCGCGTCACGTAGGCGAAGACTGAGTAAAACGGTCGGACTATACGAAAATTCTGACGTCAAGGTGTATAAAGGTCTCAGCTCATTAGAGCCACCCGGCGCCCGATCCGCACCGCCTCGCCTCGAGCGGTTAGTATTCTTTATATGGATTTGTACGGGCATGCGCCTACCTTTAGTGGTAGCCGTGAGTGGTGAGGTGACTTGAAAGAAGTTGAGTTAGCATAGTTGATATTCACAATACTCAGGTAGGAGTACCGAGCACGCCGATCGAGTACAAAGAACTTACGGAAACGAAACGAAGATTATTATTGACTGATGACGAAAACACCTAACACGCACGCGACACGCACCACGGTGGCCCCTCTCTTGTCAGGAACTGGACTACATCCCCATCCACAAATCTCCGCACCGATTTTTGCAGATGCGAATTTCTGCAACATCCCTGGTTTGCAAATACTGCTCATAACAAAAGGGCTACTTACATTTCTCTATTTTAATGTTAATTATTAAACATAAGTATAGCATAGCAAGTCGTTGGCAATGTTTCAGCGGCGAAGTTGTCGCGCGTCTCAGACCATAACTCCCTGTTTGGAGAGCATTGGCACCTGGTTTGAAGATCACTGACACCTCATTTATAATAACCATCGCGAACTGTGTGACGATATTCTACTACACTGTGTCAATATAATTTGAACAGTGTATCCGTTTATTATAAATGTAAAACTTTGGAAAATTTATTAAATCACACAAAACGGCTGAACGGGTTTACATGATATTCGGCACAGATATAGTTTATAGCTTGGATAAAAACAGGTTCTTTTTATTTCGAACATCACCCCAGAAGTTGATGCTAGTATGCGCAATATGTTAACAAAACGTCAATGCTATCCGATAAATGGAAATGTGTGAAAATGGACTCGCGAGAACTGAGTGAGCATGATAATGATATGATCATGATGATGCAATTGACGTTGATGATAATGCTTAATATGAAGGTCATGATTTTGTTGATGATGACGATGAATATTTGCCTAGAAAAGGGTCGTCTTACGTCATTATTTATGCCTGGGATAACTGTGGGTGAAAGTTCTATTTATTCCGGCAACTTCTAAACTTTGTTCTTAAGTCCTAATTTGTTCAAGACAGAATATACAACTAACATAAAATGGGGAGTCCCTTGCTACATGGGGAAGCGGCCGTGATGGGGGGCCAGCTTAAACCTCCACCATCTAAATATGTCGCCTTGTAAGAGTCGTCATGTATGGGTTTAAAAACGAACACAAACTAACTGGTGGTGCAGACAGCACAATTACAAGACCCTAAGCGCTAAAAGCGCTAACTGATAAGATTGCTGTCGGTGCGCCGCGCCTGCGCCCCGCCCGCACTCGGACCGGACACTCACTCATCCACCGCGACATACGACGGATCGCGGCTCGCGTTCGCTTCGCTCGCGATATATTTTGATGATTGACTTTATAATAATCGATCGTTACAACGGTGGAATTGTGGGATGCGCGAACGCGTACAAAATATATCGCGAGCGAAGCGAACAAGGAAACGTCCGACGAAAAGGTCCGAGTGCGGGCGGGGCGCGGGCGCGGCGCACCGACAGCAATCTTATCAGTTAGCTCTTTTAGCGCTTAGGGTCTTGTAATTGTGCTGTCTGCACCACCACTAACAATGGCGTAACTTTTAGAGGCGGATCTCCGTTTCACAGTAGGGTGATAACGTTAATTTTAAACGTACGTTAGGATATCTCAACTCTCTTTCCATTTAGATCTGCCATCGACCAGCAGCAATGTTTGTTACCTTACAACTCTATGGACGACAACATCAACACGCGACGGCAGAGCTACGCATCGCGTCATACGGAGATTATACGTAAGAGAAATATGTGATTATTTATAAAGACTTAGATTGTTTAAAGTAATAAAGAACCCGTAGTTAGAATCCCCATAGTAATTATTTACATAAAACACCCTCTCATAGCATTCATTTGATATTGTAAACATTAAAGTAAAATCCCAGTACAAATTGTATTAGAAAGAGAGAGGAGATGTTGCCTATGCGCGAGCGCAGCGCAGACTGGCCGCGCGCGTGCTCTTCTCACACTCTCCTGCGCGCGAGCGCAGGAGGGTGGGGGGGACTTTTCAGTGTCTTTTCACTTATAGTCTGTATTTTGTTCGCAGCCTCATAACAATGGGCCGGTAATCTTGCCTTCTTGGCTTTATTAAATTTGAGCTTGTGGACACGCTTTTCGTAAGGCCTCCTGGACCGCCTGGGGGCCCTGGTGTGCTGCTGCGGTGAGTAGGGCGGCGATCATCGACGCAAGGTCTTGCTCGCCGTCCTGGGCTTTGCTCCCTCCGGCTGCGGGTGCTGCGGGAGGAGGGGCCTCTCGTGGCGTCTTCTTTTTCTTGTTATTTTTGTTTTTCTTTTTGGACGGGGGTTTCGGTGCGGTCGCCGCGCCCCTTTGAGTGGGGGCGTTGGCCGGCGCCATGAGTGACGCCGGTGCCGACTCGTCCACCGATGGCTCCTGCACCGATGCCCTCGTCGCTGGCCCGCGTCGTTGGGGGACTGTGTGGGCCGCTGTCCCCGCCTTTTTATTCCTGGCTTCCCTCCGGAAGACAGGGCACTTCATGTCATTGGCCGTGTGCGGCCCGCTGCAATTGGCGCAGGTCGCCGGCTCGCTTCTTGGGCGCTCGCACGCCTTGGCCGCATGCGGGCCCGCGCATCGCACGCATTTAAGCGGGCGGTGGCAGCCCTGGGAGTGGTGCCGGAATCCCTGGCACCTGTGGCATTGGGCGGGGCCCTTCTTGCCCCGCCAGGCTTCAATCTGGACGTCCGGACCCAACAGGAGCTGCCTCAGCCCGTAGATTCCGGAGTTTTCGCGTGGCGGGCCCGCCAGTTGGAGGAAGTATGTGCACCTCTGGCGTTTATCTGCCTGACGTACTCGACTGGGTAGCCGAGCGTCAGGCAGGCGGCGGCGATGTCGTCGGTGGGCGTGTCGGCCGGGAGGCCGCGGAGTGCCACCTTCATTTTCTTGTCTTCCTGAAGCTGGTAGATGTGCCACTCCACGGCCTCACCAGCTTTCTCTAGGTCGTCCAAGTGTCGCTGCACCGCACGGAACTCTTTGTCGCTCCGCGGGGTGAAGCGGAGGCCGCTGCCCATCGCCTTAGTGCAGGGGGCCTCCCCCAGCTCCTCTGCGATGGCCGCCACGACCTTGACCCAGTTAGGCAGCACTGGGGCCACGATCGTGGGGTAGCGGGGTTGCTTCGGTTGTTGTTGTTGCGGCTGGGCGGTCGTTCCTGGGCTCGTCCGCGGGGCGGGCTTGGGAGCGGCGGCGGCGGTGTCGGCGAAGGTGGCCTTTTTCGCCGCGGCGGGCGCCGGTCGTGTAGCGACGGACGGGGGGGCGGCGGCGGACGGGGGGGCGGCGGCAGGCGGGGGGGCGGGCCCCGCGGCGGCGGGCCTCGGCTCTAGGTCGGGCATAGAGGCGGCGGCAGCGGCTGGTGCGACGGCGGCGGGCGCCGGCTTGACGGTGGCAGGGAGGAAGGCGGCGCGCCTGGCCTCGGCGGCGACCTCCTTTTCTTTAGCGACCGCCTGGATCGCAGATTGTTGCGGGAATAGGTGCCGCGCAACAATCCTCTTTCCGCCGACCACTTGCATGTTCGGCGGTAAGGGTGCGATCCAGGGGATCTCCGGCTGTTTGGCGTCCCTCTCCGTCTGCGGGTGTGAGGGGGATGGAGTGGTAGGCGCAGGCTTCGTAGCCGGCGCGGTCTCGGCGGTGATGCTGGGCGGCGTCGGAAGGCGGCAGGCGCGTTTCCTCGCCTCCTCTTCTGCTTGCGTGGGCGGGCTCGGCCATGGGCGCTTCACCGACTTGAGGGCGGTCGGGTGGGTTCGCAGGAACTCTAAGAAGGGCCCATCGTCGGGGTGTAGGTCCACCTCGAGGCCCATCTGGTGGCTCGTTATTCGTATGTAGGCGGCCATCCACGCCTTTAGGCCCGGTGATGGGAGGCCCGCCTCCATAATATGGCCAACTACGATCGTGTCAGATCGCAGTTGGTCCATAGGGGAGGCCTCTTGCACGGGCGACACGGGCGAGAAGGGCCGCGCAGTCGGGTGTGGCAGCGATGGTAGGGCGCCGGAGGCGTCCGTAGGCTGCGGCAGCATTGCGGGGGTGCAGGCGGCGAGGGCTTCGCCGGCGTCCTCGTCGTCGTCGGAGTCCAGCAAGTCCTCCCCCACATAGAGGTCGCTGTCCTCGCTGGCGTCGGAGTCCCTCTCCTCCTGCTCCTCGTCGATCGTGGGCACCTTGATGCGCCACGTGTCGGCGCCGAGTATCATGGTCAGCTTCGGCGGCGGTGGCTGCGGTACGTTCGGCGGCAGGTTACGGGCGCGTTCAATTTCCGCGCGGACGGTGGCGGGTAGATCGTTGACTTGCATCTTCGGTCTACCCTCCGGTTTCACGTTTCGCTTTTTTCCCATATTTGGGACGACGTAGGGCGAGTGACGCTAGTCACTACCTGATGAACTACAACCGCATTCCTTCTTGGCCTCCGCCTCCAGGATATGCGGTTGCAGTAGCAACCGGTAGTGATGTTGCTCTTCTTGGTGTGGTCCCCTCCGACTAAAAGTCGGGCCGCTGTATTGTCCGAACTTATTAAACAATAAGACAGGCAATGCGCGATGTGTGGAGATGTGGCGTCCGAACTCGGTTAGCGCTGCGTAGCAAATCCACAGACTGGCCGCCATGGAGGGGAGGGGTGTATCGCGCCAACATGACCGTAACGAGAGCCGCGGCCACCGAGCCTGAATTAGAATTTAGTACGGCACATTTTCACTTTGCAATTAATATGTTTACGTTTATACCTTTACAACGGCTCATAGTATCAGAATGGTTTATATATTGTTAGAAAGCTAATTAAAAGTTCTATTAAATGTTTAAACTTACAAATAAGTAAACTCAGTAGGTTCAGCGCAAATGATAAATAAGTGTTACGAAAGGGACCGAATTACGGTTTGCCCGATTTCCATGTACGATTATTCAAATAAGAAAATATTTACGAACCCTACTGTACTTATAAGATCTCAAGCCATATTAGAACTTTGTAAATCAGCTTAGACTTCCGCCCATTAATATGTATAACATCCCAATAACATCTTGCAATGTAAATTAGTCAAGTCAAAGTGGGCGTAACCTTTATTGTCTCACTCAGCACGTCTTGCTCGCCCACTAGCAGGTATAAATAGCAGGTACGGCCCGGAGCAAATCAGTGTGTGTCAATCGGAGCCTCCTGGAAGTCACAACAAGAAGAAGAAGAAAACTACAAAGTAATAGGAAGTTAGGGACTTGTAATCAAGTCACTTAGGGCAGTGATAGGGCAGTTAGGGAAAAGTAAATAAAAAGTCTATTTCTCGTTATTCCTTCTTTTATTTTGGTAACATCGTTTACCCAAAGTGTCTGAGGACACGGGCGAAGCCCAAACACACCATTCGGGCGCCGAGTGGTAGTACGCGCTGTCCGTACACGGGCGGAGTTCGTCCGTCGCCGACTTGTGTCACGGAGCGTGGTCGACGCACTGTCCGAGCACATAGGGGCGGAGCTCGTCCGTCGCCGACTTGTGTCTCGGCACTAGGTCACTCTTAGGTGACTGTGAGGGGCGAGCATTGCCGCGGCCGGTAGCGCGCGCGCTCACTCATTCCGGTTACGGCAGCGGTCGAGTGAGGTCGTGCTTTAGCGGTGCGCTCTTGCCCTATTGTTGTTGTAACCCGAATATCCTCTCCGACTACCTGCTCACTCTTATCGCTCCCCCGCGCGGTGATTATCGCAATTACCACGTGGAAGCATCGGGTGTGTTAGTTAAGACTTTCATAAGTCCCCAGTCGACCCGCGTGTCCCTGCCCCTCTGGAAATCCACGCTCGTAGTGGTCGCAGTCTTTCGGGGCTGTGGGCTAGACACGTCAGTGGCTACCCGTTAGTTAAGACTTTCTCAAGTCAGACCCGGGTCTCTGTCCCTTAGAAAGACCACGCTCGCAGTGGCTACACAGTGACGGATCCTAACGGTGCCAACTAAGTCACAGTGTGGGGTGGATACCACCACGAAGCCCAGTAATTCGTACAGTCCGACTCTTCCCTTCGTGTTAGGACACATAGCTGACACTGACACGGCGGACAAGTGGACAAGACTCGACACCGACATCAGGATAGCATTTCGGTTCATATTAGGCGTAGGAAAAGCTTAGCGGCGACCGACCAACCAAGTAGGATGGAGCTGCAAGAAAGGATCACGAGGATGGAGGAAGTCATGCGGGCTATGCAGGCCGAAATCGATCGCCTCGCTGCTGAGAACCGACAGCTCAAGCTGGCTCTCAGCGGCGAGGTCTTTGACTCTGCCCAGGCGGCTCCCATACAACCTCCCCCCCCGACAAGTCTCGACTTGCAACTCCAGGCCCGTCCGGCCACTCCGACGGCCACTCTGGCCGCCCAAGCCCCTAAGGCCACCATGGGACCGCCGCCGCCACCGCCGTCGGCGGCAGCAGCGACCCCTTCGCCCCCTCCCCAGGCCCCTAAGGCCAAAACGCCCAGTAAGGGCAAAAGTAAACTCGCCAAGGCAGCCGCGTCTGCCCCAGCCAACCCTCCGGCCCTTCAGGCCCCCCCCGAAGCGGATTTAAGCGTGAGACAATCGCGTTCTCGCTCCCTCCAGAGGCGACCCTCCTTGCGAGAGGAACGCACTGTCCCACGCTCCAGCTCTCCCCCCCACCCCCTCCTTCGGTGTCTCTCCACGACCAGACTGACCGACGAACAGACTCGCGACCTCCTCTACTCGAACGAGGAAATGACCATGGACACGACAGTCTGGACCACAGTAGGCAGCAGCCGCAAGGGCAAACGTGCGCTGCCGAAGTCTCCTAGGGCCGATTCGCCGGCGAAGAAAGCCCTTCGGACTCCCGCCGTCCAGGCGCCCTCTGCGCAGGCCCCTCAGGCCAGTAGTGCCACTCTGGCAGCGGACGGCGGGTCTTCGGCCCCCAGCAAGCCAACTCCGGTAGGCAACCCGGACAAGCCGGATTCATGTGTCCTGATCGACACACATAGATACCACACTGCCATGGCCATAGCCAGTCAGCGTGGCATCCGGGTGGTCGGTTCGGAGATTTTGAAACCGCCCTTGGAAGGGATGCGCATCACGGTCCAGGGACCCGAGGACTACCGTGCTCTGACCCGTCTCTTCGACGAGCTGTCGATGGCCTACAACCGGAGGCTGACCGTCGAGGAGAAAGGCTACAGGGCCGTCCTCCGGGGAATCCACAAGGATATCCCGGAGGACGAGGTAGCCGCGGACCTCAAACGCAAGGGGATCGCCGTCAGGGAGGTTCATCGCCTCTACAATAAGCAAGTAGGGAAGTACGATATCGTACTAATAGTCACCGACCCGAACCAGCGCAAAGCCGTCCACTCCCTTAAGGAGGTCCTTAAAATGGCGGTGAGAGTGGAGACTCCCAAAAAGAGGACCCACCTCTCACAGTGCCACAACTGCCAGCGGTTTGGCCACGGCGCCCGTGGCTGCCACTCTCCCCCCCGTTGCGTCAAGTGCGCTGGGGATCACGCGACTCGCGATTGCGAGCGCCCAAAAGGCTGCAAGGACCCGAACGGCATACGGTGCTGCAACTGTTTGGGTCGCAAGCTCCCCCATGGGCATACTGCCAATTATGGGGGATGCCCTTGCCGCCCAAAGAGTCGCGACACCGGGGCAAAGTCGAAGTCCTCGCCTCCCTCTGGGCGCAAGCAAAGCGCGGGCCGGGGTGCTCCCCATAGCACTCCGCAAAACTTCCCCGCCCTTCCGGCCGTAGGGTTAGGAGCCCCTAGGAACCCGCCGCCTTCAGCGGCCGTAGGTCCCCGCCCGGTGCCTTCTGCACCCCAATCCCAGGCGGGCCCCTCTGTATGGGGACCCGCCGCCAGTCAAGCGGGCCGGCCCGCTATGGACCCACTCTATGCGTTTATGCAGTTAGTACAGGTACTCCCACCGGAGGTGGCGAGCGGCCTGTCTACCCACATATTCGCATCAGCTACTCGCTATCTCGCCGCACCAAGCGGCAGCCAGGTTAACGGTGCCTATTAGTATGGATAGTACATCCCAGAAGCTTAAACCTGCTTCGATTACCATTGGCATTTATAATGCCAATGGTCTAAGGGGTATGAAGGACCAGGTGATGAACTTCCTTCGCGATCACTCAGTAGATTTACTTCTGGTCCAAGAGACCTTTTATCGTCCCGGCATTAGAGCCTTTCGCGTCCCTGGATACGTTCAGATTAGAGATGATAGGCAAGATGGTAGGCCATTCGGGGGCACGCTCATTTTCTACAAACGTAACTTACATTGCATAAGTCTCAATCCACCGCCCCTGACTAATATGGAAGTGTCGGTCTGTCGCATCTCGATGGAGGGGCACCCCCCGATATCGATTGCGTCAACCTACCTTTCACCTCAACGAGACTTACTTCTGACTGACCTCAACTCTTTAGCCTCCCTAGGTCCTTCGGTCATCGTGGCCGGGGACCTAAATAGTAAGCATACCAGCTGGGGATGCGTAGCATCCAATCCCAACGGCAATCGGCTTCATCACCTTTTGATCGATAGCCTCCCTTTCGATCTCCTCGCTCCCTTAGAGCCGACTCACTTCCCTCATAACGTAGACCACCGACCTGACATACTCGACATAGCACTACTAAAGAACGTAGCGTTAACTCTGCGTTCTATAGAAGTGCTACACGAACTAGACTCGGATCATAGGCCAGTCCTCTTGAGACTAGGCCCTCACCCCAATAGTACTCCTCGAACCAGGACACTCGTGGACTGGGACAAGGTACAATCAGGTCTCCTACAGACGGACTCCCCCCTGCTTAGAGATATCCCAGACAATATAACTACAACCGAACAGACAGACCAAGCGATCGATTCTTTCACCAACTACCTCAACGCTGTTCGAAGCGAAGCCTCAAGGGAGGTGTCGGCGGAGGACATCCAAAACCGACCTCTACCTACGGAACTGAGAGAGTTGGTGACAAGGAAAAATCGCGCCATACGTACCTATTCAAATCACCCTTCTGCCGAAAATCGGCAAATCCTGAGGGACTTGTCTAACGAGTCCAAACAGAGAATTGCCGATTTTCGGGAGAACTCGTTCAGGGATCTGATGGGGGAGATAACGCCTAGTCACCTGGCTTACTGGAAACTAGCGAGATCTCTCAAATCCGATGCCTGTTGGACCATCCCTCCCTTGGATCGACCGGATCACTCAACCCCCGCGTTCGAGGACAGTGAGAAAGCCGAATGCCTTGCGAGTAGTTTAGAGTCCCAATGTTCGCCCAACCTCCTCAACACTGACGAAGCCCACATTAGTAGGGTCGATTCCGAGGTGGACAGGAGATCGCGTCTCCCCGTAACTTCACCCATTTTACCGGTGTCGGTTAAGGAAGTCAGTGACTTTGTCAGGCGTCTCCGTATTAGGAAGGCTCCGGGTGCGGATGGTCTATCCAATCGCATCCTGAAACTTCTCCCCGAAACCCTCCTCCTCCTTTTGGTCGGCATCTTCAATGCCGCACTGACCAATGCTCACTTTCCAGCCGCGTGGAAATGTGCAACGGTCATAGGGATAGCGAAGCCCGGCAAACCCCGGACCTCGCCTGCCTCTTACAGGCCGATCAGCTTACTTAGCTCCCTTGGAAAGCTATATGAGCGGATCCTTCTCACGAGAATTCTCAGATTTACGGCTGAGAATAACCTCCTCATCGATGAGCAGTTCGGTTTTAGATCCGGACACTCATGCGTCCAACAGGTGCACCGCGTCACGGAGCACGTGTTGGATGGTTTCTCTCGATTCCAGGGGCTCAAGACCGGTGCGATCTTTCTCGACGTAGCGAAAGCCTTCGACAAGGTCTGGCATAACGGGCTTGTATACAAGTTATACCAGCTCGGAATGCCGGACAGACTCGTACTCACAATACGAGATTTTCTCAGTGACCGAAGCTTTCGATACCGACTGGAGGGAACGTATTCGGACCCACACCCCATCCGGGCCGGAGTCCCGCAAGGCTCCGTGCTCTCTCCCACTCTCTACTCGTTATTCACAAACGACATTCCCAGGCACCCTAAGGTGCAACTGGGGTTGTTTGCGGATGACACCGCGCTCTTTACGACTCATTGTAAGTACGCTACTATCCGGCGATACCTCCAAGAGGCAATCTCCGACCTAGGTCGTTGGTTTAATCTTTGGCGTATCGAAGTCAACCCGGAGAAAAGCACTGCAATAGTCTTTCATCCGTCGGACTGCATTAGTACAGAAAGGCGGGTGGCTCCGATCCAGATGTTTGACCGACCCATCCCCTGGGTCAACGAGGCCAAATATCTTGGAGTGACCCTCGACAGGAGACTGACTTTCCGTAGCCACATCCGTAGGGTACGCAACCGCTCGTTGTTCGTGCTAGGAAGGCTAGGGCCGATGATCAACAAGTTTAGTAAAATGTCACTTAGGAATAAGCTGACACTCTACAAGACTTGTGTTCGTCCAATCATGACATATGCAAGTGTAGCATTCGCTCACGTGCCTATGTCATCGCTCAAGCCGCTTCAGGTCATTCAGAATCGTTTTCTCCGAAGGGCGACTGGTGCCCCGTGGTACCAATCGAACCTCAGCCTGCACCACGACATGGAGATTAGCACCATGTATGGTTTCTTTAAGCAGGCTGCCAGACGTTATTTTGATAACGCTCCCCACCATAGGAATCCGTTAGTTAGGAAGGCTGCTGACTACGTCCCCATCCCTCCCCCCTCTGTCGTTACTCGGCGCTCACTGATTAGGGGCCGCACGGTCCGGCGTCCTAGGCACACACTCACGGACCCGGACGACGAAATCACAGCGTCCATCGAAAGATGGAACGCTGCGCTTTCGGCGTCCAACACATCGCGTACACTTCAGCGTTCCCGCCGGCGGGGACGTCCACCGCGAGACAACACAGACACATACAGTCCGCTTTCGTCCCGGTACCGCCGCATACCGGGTAGAGTCAGTCCGACGCAAGTCGGGCCTAGCTGAGTTTCTTGCTGGACTCTTCTCAGCTAGGCTAGGTTTTAGCGAACCAGCGATAAAACTCCCAGTAGTTCGATACCACTCACACCCCAGATTCGGTTGATACCGTTCAACCAATCTCACTGGAGCGCAAACTCTTAGAGTATTCCAGTGTACAAACTTCCCCGCGTGGTCGTGCCGGAGGCTTCCCCTGGATTTTCCCCAGGCCACCCTCCAACCACGCAGTTCGACCGCTATATTATTGGGTCCGTCCTATTATAGCAACAGTCAGGTTAAAAAAAAAAAAAAAAAAAAAAAAAAAAAAAAAAAAAAAAAAAAAAAAAAAAAAAAAAAACGCGCTCACTCGCCCGGCCGACGCCGCCGAGAGCGGACGTCGCTCACAAACTCCGTCGTTGATGAGCCGCATCGTAATTTTTTATTTGTTTGTAAGTATGTACTTCCAAGTTAGTCCTATTCTTTTCAAAAATATCGTAGGATAAGAGATCCATGAGGAACTGAGGGAACTCCTCAATTATATTAGGCACGCGTGTCGTCATTTTGGTATTTTCTATCATATCTAGTGTATTTACACCCGGAATCATGAATTTGGTGAAGTGGCATTGATGATGACTCAAAAGTACAAAAGTACATTACAGATTCTGATGAGTTGAAATAGTAACTAATGAAGAGCCGAAAGGTGATCCTTGTGGAATAGACGGAAGTCCCCAAATATTATCGGCCCACATACAACAGCGCTTGGGTTTTTTTCTATAATAATCAACGCATTTGCTTTCGGAAATCAGTTCATGTGGTAAATTGGAAAAGAAATGTTCTCGTGGCCTGGCGGAGTACTAAATTGAGGTCGGTTAAAACTTTGTTTTTAAAGTAAATTATAAAGCTTCAAATTCCTTTGGCCACTTGTAAAATGCGCTCAGGCGCGCTCCGACCTTGCCCGGCCGGTGAGAAACGAAAAAATATTTTTTTTCTGTATGGGATCAGTTGAGGTGTTCTAACGCCCATTCGAAAAGCTACGCTATTCAACCTCTCTCTGATGTTTATTATATGTGATACCAAAAACCAAAGTAAACTCCTTTGTCAATCAGAACAAATTGAATCGAAATGTATAATTTTTATTCGGAGAACTGTCTCTTGTAAATTCAAGCCAACCTCTGTTGTCGGAATTTTATTTCGGAGAACTTACACTGAATGAGCTCAAACGTTATACCTATTATATTAGTTTTCGAGGAATGTTTAATATATGTTCATGTTCACTTTCCAGTCTGAAAATTCGATTGTTCCAAGAATTTAATTTTGCTTTTTGGTGCTATGAGTACAATAGAATAGAAACAAGGTCACTTACGCAAAATACGTATGAATGCCCATGAACAATTTGAGGCACACATTTCAATTCATATTCCGATTGAATTTTTGCAGTATAAAGCAGAAAGGGAAGATTAAAAAAGTCGATTCTCGGAACTTGATTCAACCAGCGTCCTTACGGCAGACCGCCGACCGACCGACCGACCGACCGACCGGGACGATCACTTAATCGGCTTCGATGGCTTTTAGCGGAATAGCAAAGGAATACTGTTCTCGTAACATATCATGGACTTCCGTAAAAGTAACGTATGATTCAATCAATTATTCGATAGCTAACTTTGTACAGTAAAAAAAAACCGTTTCCGCAGGCCATGTGAAATGCAATCTTATGTCAATGATACAAGGATTATGATAGAGAAAATCTTGTTTCACTTTCTCTGAGTGAGAACATTCTCGTAAATGGTACAATTGCTGCATTTGGCAGACATCCAAGCAGTTTCATTAGGGGTAAAAAAATAGCAAAATTGGCATTGCTCGTACTGCCCATAAACGCCAGATGTTACCAAAAGTGTACAAGATCATTAGGTACAATCGACATGTTTATACATTTGTATCATTTTACAAAACGATAAGGTGCAGAATTGTTCACATGTCATTGACGACTGTACTTCAATAAACTTTTGTTTAAAAACGATTTCAGAGACAAGACATTTTTTTGCACAAAAACTTAGTACGAGTAGTTAGACGATTGTGATGATGAGCCCACGAGGTGGGTGAATATTTAATAGTTTCACTGCCAGGAACCTGCTTAGCGGGTGTCTACGCCGTAGTCGCTTACGAGAAAAACCAGCACGGGCTGCTGAGCCCGCTACGAGCGTAGCGTATTCTTGGTAATGAATTTGTAATTTAGCAGGCAGTAACCCGCTAAATGGGCGCTTCACTCGTAGGCGCTTTCCTCTACAAACGGTTTTCCTCGTGTTATCAGCTACGACCGTAGCACTGGGATATTGTTGGCTACGAATGTGAGTGACCGATTCACAACTATTGATATACTTCGTAGGGCGGCGCCAAAGTCCCAAGCAGTTCTTTAGGGTTCCGTAGTCAACAACGAACCCTTATAGTTTCGCTATGACCGTCCGTTCGCCTGTCCGTTTGTCCGTCTGCGGCTTAGCTAATTACCCCTTAGTACTAGAAAACTGTTAATCCGCATGGGTATATAAATCAATTACGCTGAGAAAACAGTTAAATAAAACTTTAATTTAAAGGTTTTTAAAACTATTTTTCAACTCGGTAATTCGTTTGCGAGATATTGGGTTTTAAAGCCAAAATTAATTTGACTAAATGAATCTCAATCAAAATAAAATTAAAAGGTGGTTACATTAGGAGGGTCATGTAAGGGGTTGAAAAACGTCGAAACACTGGATTAAGGTATGTATTAGGAAATAAATTCTATGTATCGCAACATATAACCTTTTGTTCATCATCATCATCATATCAGCCGAAAAACGTCCACTGCTGGACGTAGTCCTCCCCCAAAGAGTGCCAAAGTGACCGGTCCTGCGCCACCCGCATCCAGCGGACTCCCGCAACCTTTACCAGGTCATCAGTCCACCTTGTGGGGGGCCTACCCACGCCGCGCCTTCGGGTACGTGGTCGCCACTCGAGAACCTTTCCGCCCCAACGGCCATCGGTTCTACGTGCTATGTTTGTTACTTACCCAAAAATACTCCACTTTGAATCCCGGTATCCTCCTATGGCTGGCCCCAATCTGGTGTATATAGTCGAAGAAGTTATCAAGGTCATCCAGCCCCTTGATTCCCTCATCTAGTGTGTTCATCACATTGTTGGCATGCTCAGCAAGTTCCATCGAGTTGATCTGTTCCTCCTTCGTCCGACACTGGCGGAATTTCTCGAACATGTTCAGCAGGTCTTGGTTCTCTTCGAAGAGTCTGTGAACAAAATGAGTTTCTTTTAACAAATGTGTTTAGAAAATACTTTTATTGGAGACTGTACTTTTTTGAACAGCCTTCAACTAGGCGTTGGGGGTGATTGTCAAGGGTATTTTGTGCCGTTTAGGAGATGCTATAGCAAGGATACGTAAGACCAGGAGGCCTATTCTTGGGCCGATCGAGATGTCTAACAGATATATCACGAAGAAACCGGCCAAATGCAAGTCGGACTCGCGCACGTATCATTATCTATAAAAACGGCAAAAAAAACACGTTTTTTGTATGGGGGCCCTTAAATATTTATTTTATTCTGTTTTTAGTATTTGTTGTTTTAGTGGCTGTGAAAATTTCAATTGTCTAACTGTCACGGTTCATGAGATACCGGCTGGTGACAGACGGACAGACAGAGACAGACGGACCCAGCGGAGTCTAAGTTTTACCCTTTGAGTATGGAACCCTGAAAACGTTGCACATGTCGATCGAAAAGCAATTTCTAACATCTATTCCAGACAACCATTGGGTAGCAGGTACGTTTCTTTTAACTATTTTGTTAAGTATTATATAGAACAAGAACAATTCATCGCCTTCGAACAAAACTGAAAATAAAAGATTTCGACTGATTTTAAAATTGTTATATGAATAAATAAAGGTCAGATATGAGTAGGTATATGAATATAACATTAATCGTATTAACCAAAGAGAATAAGTAATAAGCCTTGTTATGTAGCTGTTAAAATTGTCTTAACCCTTTACCGCATATGAATCCAGATATGGCTTCAAGATTTTAATTTTTTTTTACTATACTTAAATGTTACAAAATAAAGTTGAGACATTTAAAATCGGGTATACAATGTATTCAAAAACATGAGGGTATTTTTAAAAAGCCGATATCTATAACTTATTGTTAACAAAAAGGCATTCTAAGTGACGCGTGCGCAGAGAGTAAATGTCGTCAGATATCTAGTGTTTTCGTACACGTAGTAAAAGGTGAAAAAGGTAAGAAAGCATATATAAAAAAAAACCACTTCTTTTGAAGTATCCCTTAACGAATGATAATGTTGGTATGTGAAATATATTATCTTTTGTACTTGTTTGGATAGTTTTTTCCACGACGCCAATAATGGCTTCGCATGCATTGGGATATTCATGGGCTAATTCATATATGGCTTCGTATGCATTCAATGTAATAAATACATATTGTATTCCTATGGCATATTATGAATCTAAGGAAGTTAACCCTAATCCTGAAGATGGGTCACTTAGCAACGACGATTTGGCATCCGATTCTGATGACGTTAATGTTCCCCTATCAACTCTTCAATCTTCAAAACGACGAAAGCAAGTGGTGATATCGGATTCTGATCCTGGTTCTTCAGAAGAAGAGTCTGAATCGGCTAATTCTCAAAACTTAACGGTACCATGGAGAAAAAAAAATACCTAAAGAAAAAGTCAACTGGACTGATGTCAAAATGCCACCATTTGATACAAAAAAAATGAATTAAATGGTAATACTGATTTACCGTTTATATTGTTTGTTAAACAGTTAGATTCTCCGGCAGACTTTTGTGAGTTTTTCTTGACGGATGATGTTTAACATTTTAGTGTACAAAATATGTTCTCATTAAAAATACCTAACTCTAGATTGATTGTTCGAAATGAAATATTTGGAGAAAGAATTGTAGCAATTGGATGAACGGTTTCGAAAACATACAAACTTGCTTTAAACGCATTACCCCTAAATACAAGTGTTAGTATAACTCCATGCATAGGAAGCCATAAATGACATTCAGTACCATCATGCGAATGCATACCAAGCCATTTATGGCCATTAGGTATTAATTTCAAAATAAGGGCAATAATATTTTTTTTGTTACTGTTACATGTTAAGGATGTCTAAGTAACCATATATTTCCATTCGTTTTTTTTTTATTTACATCTATAGTAATTGATGCGGTAGAGGGTTAACCTGTATTTTCATAAAAATAAAATACCATATCCTGAAAAGAACACGAAGCCCATTTTATATGACACTAGCTTTTGCCCGCGGCTTTGCCCGCGTAGTAAAAGAAATTTTCCAATAATTGTTGAATTGCTACGCCGCCTACTAACCTACTACTACTAACTTCCCCTACTAATAACCCTTCGTCATAACCCATTACGGTAAATTAATTTTTATTAACTATTATATTTATGCCCGTTTGGTGGCGGGTTAGAATTTCACCACCCTCTTTCTTCCCGTGTGTGTCGTAAAAGTCAATTAAGAGAGCAGGGTTGAAGTGTGTTGTGGGTGACGGGCTAACAACCTAAGCAATATCACTTTTTGTCGATCTTTTATACCCACATTTATGCTAAAAGTGGCGCTGGAACATAAAGTTCATGTGCTCTGCCTGCCCCTTTTGGGAATAAAGGCGTCAATGTATGTATGTATGTACGTATTTCTGTTATTAAATTTACAATCATGATTAATGAGAATCTGTCCTCTGGAATAAAAGCTACTTTATGTTCATGAACACTAATGTTGAAATACCAAAATATCTCCACGAATTTCAAGTCAAATTTGTGGCCTGGACATTGCTATAGGCTTGTTTCCTAAGATTTTTTTTCCATGCTTTTCGAACCAGTATTTAACATAAATACCCAAAAATTCGTTTTAATTTAACGGCGGCCAAAATGCTTAACTTATTAAAAGTAAGCAGATCTTCGTGCAGCACCTTGAATGTACTTATTACGGATGCAGGCACTTTCCCAATGTCTCCTACCCTCCCGTCCCGCCGCGCCGCCCGCACTCGCCTAGGTACCGATTGCTGACGATCGAGATGGCACCAAATACAAACTTTAAAACCTATGACCCTATATAATGCGGGTCTCGTTCCATACCTCAAAAGCAAAAATAGAACTCTTATTTATAGGATCACGTGTGGCTGTCTGTCAGTCGGTCTGTTACAACCGATTTGCTACGAAAAAAACTGGACCGATTGAATTGCAATTTGGCACAAATATTTTCATGTCCACAACATTACATTTCAACATCTATGTGATTTTCGTTATTAACGTCCCAAAAAACCGTAATAACAACGCCCATATTGATATTTACTATTTAGACGCCACGTTGGAATGGTAAAATCGTTGTTGTTTTCCTAATCAGCGACCCGATAAACCATAGAAACAATAGATGCCGATGTTGATTTTCAGATTTTGTCACCACATGTCTCCTTTTAGGGGTTGAATTCTCAAAAAAACCGGAAACACTTGTTTACTCATTTATCGTTAGGGATTATCCTGTGAATTCTCGAATAAAATTGTCTAACTAATCTTTTTTCTCCATACAAATCTTCCTACAAAATCTCAAGCCTCTAGTTCAATAAATAATGTTTCCCCTCCACAAACATTGTATCCCTATTTAACCCCCTTAGGGGAAGAATTTTATAAAACGCTGAAAGTACTTTTTTGTATCTTAATAATAATATTCCTACAAAGTTTCAAGTCTCTAGTACAAAAAAATATGTTTCTCCCATACAAACTTTGCACCCCTACTTAACCCCCTTAGGGATAGGATTTCCAAAAGTCCCGTCTTATCCCTTGCCTACGTCATAAAAGGAAGTTCTGGTGTAAATATCAAGTTTGTAGTCCCAGTAGTTTTGAATACAAACTTTGCACCCCTATTTAATCTCCTTAGGGGTGGAATTTTAAAAACGCTAAAGATATTTTTATTTGTATCCTAATAAGTAATCTTTCAACAAAGTTTCAAGTCTCTAGTTCAATAAATAATGTTTACCTCATACAAACATTGCACCCCTAATAAACCCCCTTAGGGGTAGAATTTTCTAAAACGCTGAAAGAACTTTTTTTGTATCTTAATAAGTAATATCCCTACAAAGTTTCAAGTCTCTAGTACAAAAAATAATGTTGCTCCCATACAAACTTTGCACCCCTATTTAACACCCTTAGGGACAGAATTTCCAAAATTACCGTCTTATCCCTTGCCTATGTCATAAAAGGAAAATCTGGTGTAAATTTCAAGTTTCTAGACACAGTAGTTTTTAATTCAAATTTTGCACCCCTATTTAACCCCCTTAGGGGTAGAATTTTATAAAACGCCGAAAGTACCTTTTTGGTATCAATAAGTAATCCTCCTACAAAGTTTTAAGTCTCCAGTTCAATAAATAATGTTCCCCCATACACATTTTGGACCCCCATTTCACCCCCTTAGGGATAGCATTTCCAAAAATTCTGTTCTGTCCCCTGCCTACGTCATAAAAAGAAGGTCTGGTGTAATTTTCAAGTTCCTAGTCCCAGTAGTTTTGAATACAAAATTTGCACCCCTATTTAATCCCCTTAGGGGTAGAATTTTCTAAAACGCTGAAAGTACTTTTTTTGCATCTTAATAAGTAATATCCCTACAAAGTTTCAAGTCTCTTGTACAAAAAATAATGTTTCACCCATACAAACTTTGCACCCCTATTTAACACCCTTAGGGATAGAATTTCCAAAAGTCCCGTCTTATTCCTTGCCTACGTCATAAAAGGAAGGTCTGGTGTAAATTTCAAGTTTGTAGTCCCAGTAGTTTTGAATACAAACTTTGCACCCCTATTTAACCCCCTTAGGGGTGGAATTTTGTAAAACGCTGAAAGTGCTTTTTTTGTACCTTAATAAGTAATCTTCCTACAAAGTTTTAAGTCAGTAGTTCAAAAAATAATGCTTCCCCCATACAAACTTTGGACCCCCGTTTTACCCCCTTAGGGGGTGAGTTTTGAAAAATCCTTTCTTAGTGCTCCCCTACACCTTATAAGGAACCTATCGGTTTGGGCTGTGCGTTGATATGTCAGTCAGTCAGTCAGTCAGTCAGTCAGTCAGTCAGTCAGTCAGTCAGTCAGTCAGTCAGCTTCTTCTTTTATATATTTAGATTATACAGCTTTAAGTCACGACATAAGAAATTCTGATGAAGATATGCCAATAAGTGACGATGGTTTATATATATTTTGGTGATGGTTATATACCTATAAAAATATATATTCATATTCATATTCATTTAATCCATTGTTATCATGTTCATCAGCACATAAAGGTCACATTTTGCTAGGGCATACAATATCGGACATCTTATACTACTTAATAACTAAATAAAAATTACAATGAACACTCATGCAGCACTAGGTTTAACCGTTTAACTAAAGTTAATAACAAGAGCAATTGAAAAATGAAAAGGTTGTTTGTACATGTCAACATAGAGTTACTTGATATCAATTCATTAATAATAAATTCATTATAATTCAGTATATTATGTCATGTTAGCTAAAGATTGGTCCTCAAAAAATTCGTCTACGGTATAATAACATGTCTCGATAAGTATCTTCCTTAATTTATTTTTAAATAACTTAATGTCGCTTAGTTGTTTGACAGTTTCGGGGATTTTATTCATTATTCGGACACATCGATAGAAGGGACCATTTTTAACTATGGCAAGCTTGCTAGGCGGTAAGACAATTTGTTTTTTTCGTCTACACTCAGGTTTGAATATTTCCGTTCCGTTAAATAAATATGGGTGGCTCCTGACAAATACTGCGGCCTCCATAATATACATAGAGGGTAATGTTAATATTTTAAGGTCTTTAAAATGCTGTCGACAACTATTTGGGATACGCGTATTGGTCATAATTCGAACACACTTTTTCTGCATAGCAAATAGTTGGTGAGCATCGGTGCTCTCACCCCACAGGATTACGCCGTAACTTAGCCAGGCGTGCGCTTATGCATAATAAGCCGTCAAAGCAGATTCCAAATTGGTATTTACTTTTAAGACACTAAGTGCATATACAAACTTTGCAAGTTTTGATTTAATATTTTGGATGTGCGATTTCCAGTTTATACCGGAGTCCAATTTTATGCCTAGTAAATTAAACTCACTGACTTCTTCGATTGGACTATCGTTGATATCTAAGTGCAAGTGCAACAGTCTCTTCTGAGTAGGTTTAAACTGAATTACTTTTGTTTTTGTTAGGTTAATGTCTAAATTGTGTTCATGTAGCCAGATGGTGACCATGTTAATGGTTTCTAGTAGGCGCGTATTGCATTCCGCACTATCAGCACAACTCAATAATATTGAAACGTCGTCTGCAAACATAACGCACTTAGTGTTAATAATTATAATTATTAACACTAAGTGTGTGTTGTTTATAATTAAGAGTTGTTATTAACATTCACTCACTCATTTCATTCATGCGATGTTTTCTTTTAGAATCAATCAGAACTTCATTTAGCTGTGTGTATTCATTCACCTCAACTCTCGTGGATACACTTTCGTCAATTCAATAACACTTTTACATTTAATTCAGTAGAAATACTTAAAATAGTATTATTTTACAATTTATTGTAAGCAAACAGAATCCAGAAAAACGAAACGCATGTTGCAGTAGACATTAACTCAATTGACTCTTTGATGGCCCGAATAGGAAACTTTGCTGTCTTCGACATTTTGGCGAGTTTTTCAATAGACATGACGTCATCTCAATGACATCATCTCGATCGGCCCAGGAGTTGGGCTCCTGTTTAGTGGTGCCATGATGCTGTGTTGCCACAGAATTTAGATCACTATGTCAAACGACAACTTCACTTCATGACAGTAAAGGCCTATATACACCGCGTTTTTGAAACGCGTCGTCGACACGCATTGGTGTCGAATCTCGATCCCGGAAAGTTAGCTGCGAAATGGTTTTTCAAATTTTGAGGAACAAGTTACATTTACATTAGTATACAAAATTACGTACTTGCATATTTATAGAGGTAAATTAATAAACCTGACTTTAAAATGATGGATATTTAAAATCAATCGTATCTTAACTACCTGTATTTAGCCCATACAAGGTGTTTTTGTCAATTTCCGTTAATTGCAAGGGGGCATAGGTTAGATCAAATAAAGTTAATTTCTCCAAGATAGTAGTATCTCTTAACTCTTAATGTTATCAAGATATTGAATATTTTAATTTAATCAGATTTGCAGATTTAACCAGTGTAAAGGCTCTTAACTGTGGTGTCATCACAGTTTTTTAAATGTTGTAAGGTTTACCAAGGTTTAACACTACAAGAAGGTTTACCAAGTGAGTTCGTTCGATATTAGGCAAAAACTGCGTCGGAAGTACATTTTTTTTACTTAATTTGTCTTCTTGGACTTTCTGGTCTTGAACCCTTGCACAATAAGACAATAACTGTCAATGCTACATTAAATTATTTTTTACAAAAAAAGAAAAAATATTATGCTAATAATTGGTTTCTGTGAATGTATTCTGCAATATGCCGAAGTTAACGGAAATTCCCGGGAACACCAATATTCTATGAACCAGTATAATTATATTATGACACAGGGCTGGTTATTTGACTAAGTGTGTTTTTATTGAAATGTAAATGATTCTCAAATACGTTTTATACATTTGAATACCGCCACATTAATTTAATTTATCTCTGATACTGAATACAGAAATGAAAACCTGTATTTTGTATAGGATTTCTATGCAAAGAGTACTCTGCATAACTTTACTCAGCAGTGTACAATGAATAAGAGTAATGTTACTAGTAAGTATTCCATTCCACGCTTCAATAAAAGCCTTCCCGTACATAATACTGGCAAGAAATGCCAACGACATGCAACGACATAGTGCTGACAAACAACCCAATAACATATGCCACCTTCACTCAAGCGGGCAAACCTCTCCCCAGCGAATACAATATCTCCTTAAGTATTTTTAAGGCGAAGCCTCCGCGCGATCTGGTAAAGATTTTGTCTTTAAAATGGTAAGAGCCTAGCGCTGAAACTTAGCGACCAAAAATTCAACAAAAATATTTATGTGAAACTTTGGTATCTTACTTTCAATTACATTGTTTGACTTTATATAAGACACATTAAATGCTATGGGCGGGTCGCACTACCTCACGATTACAGACCCGATGATTTCTTGACCGCTTTTCGGGCCAACAATCTTATATTAAAATAAAACTTCTTTACGACATATCACGAAAAACTTTTTACTTGTATCCGTCTGAAACACGATTTTCAGCTGAAACCGAAACTTTTCCGTACTTCTTGAATTGCATTTTTTCTTGCCTTACCATATTATGGAATTTGCCTGAAATTTCAGCCGTAAAGGTAAAGTAGTAAAAAAACATAGGAACCTATAACATGTCAAATTTCGTCTGTACACGAGCACAGCATATCGAGTTAACGATCAGAACCATGTTGCGTATTCTTCAATGGGTTTCTTGCAAAGAGTATTTTTCCAAACTGGGAATTCTTACCCTTCCAAGTCCATTGTGCACGTACTGCTTACTTGCTTTGTAAAAAACCTAGACTAAACGGAGGAGGCTAGACAAGTTCGCTTGGCAACACGTAAAAAGAGTGTTGGTAACGACTTCTGTTCTGTCCCAAGTTGCAAGTGGCTAAACACTGCGTACGTTACCAAGCAGTAAGCTTATATAACAGACTGCCAAGCGAATTAAGATTAATACGAGATCACCGTAAGTTCAAAGAATCTCTCAAAGTTCTCCTGATGGAGGGATGTTTCTATAGTATTAACGAAATATTCTAAACCTATAAATACTAGCTATATAAATTAATACGCTTAAGCAATTCGTTAATTTTTGTGATTTAATTTGTGTAACTATAACTGTAAAATCTCTAACATTATTTTTTTCTTTTAATTCATAAAGTGCTATTACATTGTTAAAATGTATTCATGTCTTGCTTATGTTATGATATGACGAACATTATTTGCGATGTGAAATTGTACCATTTTGCGACACCCGCTCGGGTTCATGTATATACTTAAATTGTGTGATCATGAATGCAAATAAATAAATGAAATGAAATGAAATAACATTTAGCGCGCGAGCGAGACAAATTACGCCTTAAGTATTCTTCAGGTGGGAATTTCCTCACGGTACTCTTAAATCAATTTGGAGCAGGACATGTTCTGCTTTTAAACAAGGACACTTGAAGGACATTGAATTTGTTTCTAGACGATGGTACTGTGAACTTGGACGGTACTTTAAGTATTTGAATTTAATTTGGGGACTTTTTTATTCCTCTAATTAAGTACTTACCTGGGTAAAAAAAAATATCAAAATCATTCAACATGTTTTATTTTTAAGCGAAAACGCTTTTGCGTTTACCGCCTGGCTGGGGAACCAGGTCGGGTATGACGGACTCCCGGGAACCGCCCGGACTACGGTCTAAAACCCCACGGTGTTCTACGCGTTGCCCTTTGGCGGAGCCACGGGGACGGTTGCACACACTTCCGTGACTCCGGCAGCAACTGTCCCCATGTGGGACCCTTCACGCCTGCGTCCGTCCTGTGGCAACCACCAAGTAGCTGTATTTGCCTGCCTCTGGGGGTGCATACGGCAAACATGGCTGGCCCAGTTCATCTGCTATTCTAGTTCTTGAGCAAAGTATGGTATTTTGACGACCGCTTCAGCCTAGTTGGTAGTGACACTGCCTACAAAGTAAGAGGTCCTGGGTTTGAATCCCGGTAAGGTCATTTATTTGTGTGATGAGCACGAATATTTGTTCCTGAGTCATGATTCAGGATGCATCCATGGATGTTTTCTATGTATTTATCTATATAAGTATTTTTATCTTGGTCTAATATCCTTAGTACAAGCTTTGCTTAATTTGGGGCTAGCTCGATTTGTCTATGATTGTCCCCTTATATTTATTTATTTATTTATTTTGTTCTCGAATTATTTCATTTAATCTACATGTATGTTGTTTGTCAAATAGGTAGTGATATCAATAACCGCAATAATTTACCAATTATTTAAATTAATTTTTGTTTTTTTTAAGCAGTAAAGCGTTACTGCTTAAAAAGCTAGCTGCTAACGAAAATTACAAAATTTAAATCAAAGGAATAAGTATGGGGTGTAGTATGGAGTGGCGCATCGTTACTGACGGTTTCTCAACATAATTTGAGACGTTGGTGCCGTTAAGAAGCCAAAGTCTTCTCGTAGATGTCGCTACATACGCCTCCCTAAGGCGTTGTGTGAAGGAACTGATTGAAGGATTTTGTGCCCGAACCGGATTGTTCCGATAACTCAGTTAGTTAGTAGCGACGGGCCATGAATGCCTGTGGTCACGGGTTCGAATCTGGCTCGGAGCATTAAATTTTTCAATTTTTTCCTTTGATTTAAAATTTGTAATTATTTAACTACTGCGTAGAATCGTACACAATCTACCTAGTCCCAGACTAATCAAAGGTAAACATGTTGGACGGGCAATCCAGAGACGATCATTATGCTGGACTTTTGTATACATAATTTACTTTAAAAACAAAGTTTTAACCGACTTCAATTTAGTACTCCGCCAAGCCACGAGCACTGCATTTCCTATTTTTTACAATTTACCACATGAACTGATTTCCGATAGCAAATGCGTTGATTACTATAGAAAAAAACCGAATCGCTGTATGTGGGCCGATAATATTTGAGGACTTCCATCGATTCCCCAAGATCATCACCAATGGCACTTCATTAGTTCTTATTTCAACGGAATATTATCAGATTGACGTACTTTTGCACTTTTAAGTACATAATTGAGGAATTCGATAAGTAATCTGTGGTCTTCATCATCAATTCCTCGCCACCAAATTTGTGATCCCGGATGTAAATACACGAGTTATAACAGAAAATACCAAAATCACTACACGCGTGCTTAATAAAATTGAGGAGTCCCCTCAATTTCTCATGGATCCCATCATCTAACTGAATTTTGATAAAAAATGGGACCCACCTGGAAGTATATACATACGGATAAAAAAAAAATTCGATTCGGCTCATCAATGACGGAATTCTGAGGTTAAAAAAAACAGCCGAATTGAGAACCTCCTTTTTTTGAAGTCGGTTAAGAATGAACTCTCGTCGCCTTCTCTCAACGTTCTATGCGAGTTAATATATCTACGTAACTTTTAACTACCCATAAAAAGTTACAACTTAAGTCCGACAGACGCTTCCGCGACAGAAGTTGCGCCCTTAAGAGAATGCTTATCTTCGAAACTTGAACTTCAAATTCTCAAGTTGCTTAATAATTACAGTAGAGTAATTAAACTTAAATGTTTTGTTTTAAAGACATAGGAACGAAAATTTAAGTAATTATGTTTCCAACAAGCCAATTCGGCTTTAATCACGTACTTCGATGGATTTTCCGTATTTTGATTGCTAAAAGTCACTGCTACTCGTATTAACGAGTCAGTTGATATTTTGGAAGCCTCTAAGTATTTTTCTACTTTTAGTTTTAAATAATCAACTGCCGATGGCTTTGTTTGAATTTATGCACATATATGTCATTAGTATCACTGATGCCAAGACATAAACGCTCCTAAACAATGCCATATGTTTGTTGAGGTGATTACAGCACGGGACTCGTGCCTCTGTTCTCGTATCCTTATCCATAAACGCGGCTTTAAATATAAATTCGGATCATCTACCATCAATCTCCGTTACCCATGTCGTCTGATACGATCTCAAACTCGTTCGAAAACGAATTTCCCTCTCTCCCGTTGGATATAAACCGTGCCGTGGTTCCAGAAATCACAACGAATTTAGTTTTCAGTTCGTTAGTTCGCAACAAACATGGCCGCTTCGACTTTCAAAGTAAATAAATAAACCAGGCCCCAATTTGGCTACAAAAATCCCAATTCAATCTGATACATTGGATATTTGATATTCAAAATGTGACTCGTGTCTATGATGTTATTGGTACATTTTTACTGTCTTGTCTTTTATTTAAAGACAAAGCGGTTAGGGACGGGGTATTATTTCAGCAATACAGATGCGACACAGTATTGATTAAACTAACGTATTATACTAAAAATAATAATTATTATTTATTCGTATTCACACAAGAGTTTACAGTATAATAACACCAAATGTCTTAACGGGTACCTAGTTTCTCCACTAATTACAGAGAAACAGTTAAGGACGTACATTTTATACTAAATTAATATGACAACATATTAACATGAATAAGGTAACTTTATGAAATACAAGAAACAGTGAGAAGTAAACAAACTAAATTGATTTCATAAATAACGTCAAAGAGAACAATAATGACATTTTTTGTAGGTCCGACACTAAGTACTTCTGTGCCCCTAGTGGAAAACGATATAAGTCGAAAATTGCTACTTTACAGGAGAGCGAAAAAACAAAAGAAGAATGTTTTACAGCGTATCACGCCGTAATGGTTAAAAATGAAATATAACTTTAAATGCAGTTTAGGTATAAAAAATACTCTCTTTTATGTTGTATTGTTGTATTTTGGATAACATTAACGGTTAACAAAATAATTGACTTGTACCCGTTTAAATTTATGCTTTCATAAGATATTACTAAAGTAGTCCCTCTTTTCACATACTTTTTACATAAGTGAAAAAGGGTATTCATTACAACATTTTTAAAATAACTCTTTTTGTGTTAGTTTTTTAAATAAATTTTCCATTTGAAATGGCCAGTTTCCAAAATATTAATTTTATTTCTGTCTTCGTCAACTTTCCTTTGCACCAGCACCAGCGATCCCTTAAGTAGACTTCCAATATTCAAAAACAGATCCTTACCATTTCAGTCACTATAAAATAATGCCGCTTTCCACATGTGTGAACTAATTGATACCAGTCTCTTGGGTGGTGTAGATCCATTTGAGTTTTCTTTTTTTTTTCAATTAGTGCATGATCTACATCACACTCCATATGACTATGTCCCGGTACAAAGAAGTAATGTGTATTTTTGGCAAGCTAGGATGGTTGCATAACGTGAGTAAATACATGACCACCATATAAAAACAATTGTTTTGTCCAAAACTCGAGTCCAAGTGAAAAATTAAATGTTTCATTCTGTCGGGGACATGGTGAAGAATGAAATTATACACAGAATGAAATTTCATTACCTCCCTTCCCAGCGATAGACTCATGCCACATAAAACAATAAAACCTGTTGGTGGTGCAATTCCTTACGGTCAGGTTAAGGTCCATAGTTGGCGCTTATAAAATACGGTTTTTTAATCGAAAGGTTTTGACTGTTAAATACCGAGGTGTATATTATTTCTTCCTCTGGGTGAATGAGGTATAATAAGACCGTTGGTTTGGAAAGTTGGTATTATTTTTGTTATTTTCCTTGTCAAGAAGGTTGAGCATTCGATGAATAAGATTTCTGCCTGCCATTCTACAAACAAAAAGAATGAAAAAAATAAAATAAAAAAATATTTGTCCATACAAACAATACCTAAGAAAATACGATTAAAACCAGTTTGCGTTTCGGCACGCCCCGAAATGCCTTACCGCAAACCTTGGGTAATCGCACTGCAACTACTGTTTAATCTTAATTATGATACCCCACTCTAAATTATTTAACGAAAAATGATAGTTACGGTAGCTTTTTATTGTTACAAAAAACCAATATGGCGGCTAAGATTGTTGACAATCGACTGAAGTGTATTTTTCTTTTAATACTTACCTATTACTGTTTACTCATACTACGTGAAATTAATCAAATTTTCGTTTATTTCACATTACTAAATATAAGTCAAATCTTGCTTGGTGTAAAAGGGCATAAGTAAATATAAATTCTTAAAAGTGTAGACATAACCTATCGGATAATATCTTAAAACTAGGTGAAAAAGGATACAACTCACACATCGTCGTCGTCGCCCAATGCGGTCCGCGAACAACGTAAGCACGTCCTTCTCTCACCATTTGGCAAATGTGTCTCAGCGCTCCGCGGGTGTGCGCGGGGCATCGAATTTACGCTTGTATCGATTTACACGTATTTTTTGTAACATATGACAGTATAAGTCGACTTGCTCTAGCAACTATCAAAATTAAGGCGTGAATACGGATTTAAGTTGACTTGTTCTCTTAGTAATGTCATATTATTAGTGTAAACCGATATAAATAGACATCGATCCTTAAGCACTAAGCATTCCTAAAACAAATAAGTGTAGTTACATCGTTAAACACAGAGAACATACGAAATCGTAAGATGTAACTTTACTCATTTGTCACGAAATAATAATATGCTTTCATTGTTAATAAGAATATATGTCAATATATACCTATCGCGTCATGGTCATTTGAGTCAGTTATACCCTTTAACACGACCGTAACTTTGTTAATTTAAAAGATAACTTAGATCCGTTTACACCAATCAACGAGATATTTTTTTTTTTTTTTGGTATATATAACTCAATTTGGCTAAAATCAGACTTATACCCCTTTTCACTAGGGGCACAGACTTATTCCTACGATATGAACGCTAAAACTCTTGTACATTATACCAATACTGTCAGCAAATATTATGTTTATCTCGCCGGGCACCGCGAACTATAAATTGATACTACAGCACTATCACTGGGCGGGGCGATATGGCCGCGAGAGCACTTATTTTAAAGAATAACTCCTTAAGATCGCGGGAAATGTCCCCTAGTGACAATGAACATGTGAGTTAAACCCATTTTAAACAGTTACTATTTGTAGAATTATTTGCTTTCAATGAAAAATCTGTACAGAAAGCTTTATCGTGAACGTAAATTTCTTAAATGTATGAATAAAATTGCAAGTAAGAGCTTAGTGTGCTTTTTGACACACGTCACGTAAAAAGATATCAGATCATAAGTAGCGCCAAGCTTCCTACACTACGAGTCGTAACTCTGCCACTACCAGCCACGCTCAACCAATTCTACATCTTGGCTATAATAAAGAAGTGTAAGGGAAACCCAAAAAACTACCATTCCCTAATTTTATGGGGTGATTTACAAAAAATCATGAAATATGTATTTTACTATCTATAACAAGGAGTCCCTATATCAATTTTCAGACCTCTAGCATCATAATTTGCGGAAGTCCCATACAAAATTCCATCCCCTAGTTTAAGGAGTTCGGGGGTAAAAGTTCATTTTGTTGGATTATTTGTTGCCCGCGACTGTGTGATAGTGAGAGAGATATACCGATCCGCGCCGCGCACGACCCGCGCCGCGCCCGAGCCGCGCCGCTCCTGAGCCGCGCCGCGCCCGACCCGCGTTCGGTGTGTGGAGGCCTTTAGAGGACGTCTTAATACGCATAGATATATAGATATTAAACAATATCGGAGCCGAAATATTTAAGTTTGAAGTTTTGTTTATAACTTTTCAATATAATAATAATAATAATAAATATAAGGGGACAATCTTACACAAAAAACTTATGAAAATATATATTACAAATATCTCGCCTCGGTAGCCTGTAACGACGCCTACCGTGTCAGTGCAGCACGAAGATGAGACTATCCATACAAACATTGACTCACATTTTCTGTATCTTCTGAGGTAAACACAATAGGATCCGCCATAGCGAGGTCTGAAACTAGTTTTTATTGCTATAAATTATAATGGAAGTTTTTTTTATGGAAAAAGTTATATTCGCTCTATTTTTTTCCTATAATGTTTTTCGCAACAGAAACTATTTTTTAACCTAGATAATGGTGGATCCCACTGTGTATACAAAGATACATGTAATTCTAGGATCATCATCATCATCCTCATATAAGCCGAAATACGTCCACTACTGGTGTGCAGGACGGACATAGCCAATAAATTGTTAACTACATATGTACCTAGATTACCTAAAGATAGATATAATTATAATAGATGTTACCCGCCTTGTCAGAGTCTAGTTAGAAACCTAAATAAACACTATTGATCTCGTCTTTCCTTTACACCCAAATAGGGACATAGAAAACCAATAAAACGGTTCGAATGAGTTTCTAAGTGGTTAAACATTAGGTTTCCACTTGTAAGAATGTAGATAAACAAGAAACTCATTAGATCCTGCCCGCCTGCAGTCTCAAGCCACACTGAGGGCGAGCGCGGGGGAACGGTCTGAGGGGGACGAGGGACGTAAATACAGAGCGTTCCCGGGCTCGCGCGCAGTAACGGCGAGAACGGCGGGCGAGCGGGAGCTTGAATTTAGCATGTCTAATAAGGATAAGTAAATGTATAAACAAATTAAGATAACCATGTATTTAGAATAAGATTTATTGACAAATAAACAATAGCGGGGTGAGGTAGGGTTGGAGGGGTGGGGGGTTCGAGCCCAATAGTATAAAATGGCGGCCGGGCCGCCATACTTTCATTCTACGCCGACTACTCGAACCGACCACAGCTCCAGCCCTGCCAAGCCTCAAGAATTCCTGAAAGCTGAGTTTTCACTGCATCTCACCCACCACCAGCCATAGGTGTACGTCCTGTACATGCTGGTCCATCGCGAACCGGATAATGAAGAAAAGGCCAACATCGAGATCACAGACCGGAAAACTTACGCTAGCGCAACTCATCATGAAAAATATGGAGCCGTCAACGTCGGACGAAACGGGCACCTCCACGTCGAGAACGGCAACTACCAGTCAAGACAGTTCGGGGCCGTCGCAGGAAAACCCACAGTTACGCCAACATCCTGCGACGCCGTCGCCTCACGAACCCCAGCAGTCAAGACAACCCATAGAACAGTTGCCGTCAGAAGCCCTACAGTCAAGAATCCAGCCCACAGAACAGCGGCCGCAGGAAAACCCACAGTCAGACCCACCTGCGGCCACGCTGCGACAGGAAACCCCACAGACAAGCCATAATCCTGTCGCATCGCGTCATCGAGGTCCGTCAGGTCCACGAGCAGTCAACGTGCTCGCCGCCTCGCACAAGCGCGGAAAGAAGCTCTTAAAATAAAGCTAGAGCTCGCGCACGCGCGATTAGCCGCCATAGAAGCCGAAGGCAGCGACGAAGAGGACGGCGACACCATAGCATCTACCGTCCAGCCAGGACACCGCATCGACGAGTGGCTCGAGTCCAGCCGCGGACACGTCCTCGCCATCACCAATACAGCCCACTTCGAAGAACCCGAGCCTGCACACCCACAGTACCCGTCACAGGCTCGACAAAACTACGCCGAGGGCACGGGACCCGACGCCACCGCCGCGCGTCACACGGTTCCTGCCCCTCCCCCCGCCGGGGGAAACCACGCCCAACCGACCGTACCCGCGCCGCCGCACGCGTACGCTTAGCCGCCGCCGGCATATCCACAAGCGGATATGCGAAGAAATGATGTCATAGCCACGCAGAACCCACAGAATATCAACCTGAGTGAACTCGCGTCAGCCATCGCCGTCGCCGCCCGCGCCGGTCATAGAGAAGCGCCGAGATATCACGCCGAGTTGCCGCCTTTCGGTGGATCGCATCAAGAGTGGCTATCATTCAGAGCCGCTTACAACGAAACCGCCTCAAACTACAACGAGGTGGAGAACATAGCGAGATTAAGAAGATGTCTCAAAGGAAGAGCAAAAGAAGCAGTCGACAACCTTCTAATCTACAACGCCCGTGCCGATGAAGTTATGAGAAGTCTAGAAGCCCGTTTCGGCCGTCCCGACGCCATCGCCCTCGCCGAGCTCGAACGACTACGCGCGCTGCCGCGCCTCAACGACGGCCCGCTCGACATATGTGTTTTCGCCAGCCGCGTCGCTAACGTCATAGCGACGCTCAAAGCGCTTGACCGTGCTCACTACCTACACAGCCCCGAGACAACAAGGGCCATGATGGAGAAGTTTACGCCGGCCCTGCGCTACCGATGGTTCGACTACGCGACTACACAGAAAACCGACGAGCCCGAGTTACTGAAAATATCTGCTTTCCTGCAACGCGAAGCGGACTACTGCGCGCTCTACGCGCAGCCCGAGAATGTCGACGGCCCGAATCATCACTTCACGAAGAGGACACACAGAGCTCTCGTGACCACAGACAAGCCGGCACCCAAGTGCGCCTGCTGCAACAACGTCGGTCATCAAATAGAAAAGTGCAGCAAATTCGTCGAGAAAACATTAGAAGATCGCTGGAAGATAGCCAAAGACCAGCGGCTGTGTTTTCGGTGCCTGCGTCATCGGACAAGGACGCACGCTTGCAAACGTGTCAAGTGCGAGCGAGACGGCTGCGAGTATTTTCATCACAACCTGTTGCACTACAAGAAAATTGAACAAAGAAATGAAGCCGTCACCTCTACGCGGGCCTCCAGAGAAGCGCGGGCCTATCTGAAAATCATACCGGTCACTATCTCGGAACCGGCGGGAGCCGTCGAAACCTACGCCTTATTGGACGACGGCTCCACCATCACTCTCGTGCAAGAGGACATCGCGAGGGACTTGGGCCTAGACGGACCGACAATACCGCTACAAATAGAAGCAATCACCGAAGAGAAAATCGACGCATCGAAATCACGCCGGGTCACACTCAGCATCCGCGGCGCCGACCATCACCACAGGGTCGGCGCCCACACCATAGAGGATCTCCGCCTATCGCCACAGTCCATCAAACAAGAGGACCTCCGTGACTGCGCCCACCTGAGCGACATAGAAAATCAACTGAAGTACGAGAACGCGAAGCCGAAAGTGCTAATTGGGCAAGACAATTGGCACTTACTCGTCAGCAACGAGACACGTCGAGGCCAGCAGCATCAGCCAGTGGCATCTCTCACGCCGCTGGGCTGGGTGCTACATGGGGCGCACACACGTATCACCGGTAAGCGAGTGCACGCAATACATCATGTGAATATCTGTGAAAATGAGAAAAGTGAAGATTTGAACTCGCAACTCAGCAAATATTTCGCGCTCGAATCCCTACTAATCGAGCCAAAATTGCCCCAATCAAGCCCGGAAGAGCGTGCGCGCATCATTTTAACCCAGTCAATGAAGACTACCGCCGACGGTCATTATGAAGCCCCGCTACTGTGGAAACAGCCCGACGCCCGCTTGCCTGACAATTACGAGAACACGCTGAGGAGACTCCACAACATAGAAAAGAAGCTCGATAAAAATGAAGAACTCAAGAAAAAGTACAACGAACAGATGGACGCCCTCATAGTCAAGGGGTACGCCGAGCCCGCTCCGCCCTCCAAGTCAGAGAGGGTATGGTACCTCCCTCATTTCCCTGTACTAAACCCATGCATGCCCGGGAAAATGAGAATCGTCCATGACGCTGCTGCCGCTACGAGGGGGGTCTCCCTTAACGACCGCCTCCTCACCGGGCCCGACCTGCTGCAGTCACTGCCGGGCGTCCTAATGCGCTTTCGCCAACACCCTATCGCCGTGGGAGCTGACATCAAAGAAATGTTTATGCAAGTGAAAGTGAAGCCTGAAGACAGAGACGCCCTGCGCTACCTGTGGCGGGGTGATCAACGAGGCGACGCCCCTCCACGAGAATATCGCATGACGTCACTCATATTCGGCGCGACGTGCTCACCGTCAATAGCGATATACGTCAAGAATATCAACGCCCAGAAGCACGAAGGCACGCATTCCGAGGCCGTCAAGGCAATAGTCCGACACCACTATGTCGATGACTATTTACACAGTTTCAAGACAGAGGAGGAGGCGATTAGTGTATCCAGTACTGTACGTGACATACACAAAGAAGCACACTACGAGCTACGTCAGTGGACCTCCAACTCTGCAAAGGTCCTCCGAGCCCTCACTTCGGAGGACCTCGCCTCTACACACGTCGACCTCAATAAGAGCGAGATGCAAAACGAACGGGTATTGGGACAAATATGGAAGCCGGCGAGCGACGAACTTGCTTTTAACTTGGACCTCACCCGCCTGCCGCCGGGAGCTCTGGACGAAGCCGAACCTACAAAGAGACATGTACTAAAAATTACTATGTCAATCTTTGACCCACTCGGCCTGGCAACACCGGTGACAATCATAGCAAAGAAGTTACTACAAGAGGTGTGGCGCCGCGGCACGAGTTGGGACGAGAAATTGGACCCGGACCTAGCGCAACGGTGGGCGGAGTGGACGCGGCATCTACGAGCACTGCGAGACCTGGCGATACCGCGCGCCTATCCCCACTACGGCGACTCCTTCAGGCGCGAGATACACGTCTTCGTCGATGCGAGTGAATCGGCCTACACGAGCGCGCTATACTGGCGTACAACAACGACCGACGGGCGAGTGCACGTGTCCTTAATAGCAGCAAAAGCGAAGGTGGCCCCGTTAAAAGTGATGTCCATACCGCGCCTCGAGATTCAAGCTGCGGCCATGGGGAGTCGAATGGCGGCCGCCGTAATAGAAGAACACGATCTCAAGCCAGACACGAAGACCTTTTGGACCGACAGCCGCACAGTGCTCGCGTGGCTGAGGGCCGGCGCGCGCACCTACAAACCATTCGTCGCGCACCGCATCGCCGCTATTGAAGAAAACACCACAGTGAACGAGTGGCGCTGGGTACCTACGAAACTCAACGTCGCCGACGAAGCCACGCGCGAAGTGCCGCCCGAGTTCGACAGTGAACACAGATGGTTTAGAGGGCCAGACTTCCTGCGCGACGACCCTGCGACGTGGCCCACCGAGCCGTCACAGCCGCACGAGTGTCAGACAAACGAAGAGAGAGTACACACAACGCGAGTCGAAACAAAGAAATCGGGCCCACTCGCCTGGCTGCCAGATCCCACGCGATTCTCGAGGTGGGAGCGACTACTGCGGACTATAGGCAGAGTGTTACAATTTATTGACCTCTGCCGACCCCGCCACGTGCGCGCGCACTATAAGCGCACTACGCGGAACAAACAAGCCGATCCCGACTGGAACAAACAACGCAAGTCTGCGCCGCCGCCGCCGCCGCCGCCTAAGAAGCTGCAACAAAGAAAATACAAAATATTAGATGCGTCTTACCTACACGAAGCGGAGCGCCTTGTGGTACGCGCCAGTCAACTGGAAGCCTTCAGTGATGACGTCAGTGACCTGAGAAATAACAGACCGCCGAGCGCCCATAGTCGCTTACGTCATATGGCGGTCGAGTTAGTGAATGACGTCATAGTTATCAAGACACGGATCAACGCCGCGATTGATATCACCGAGCTACAACGACGACCGCCGGTCCTTGACGGCGATCACTTGGCAGTGAAGTTATACATAGATTATGTGCACCGACAAATGCAACACAATGGCGTCGAAGCTACCGTGAACGAGTGTAAACAACACTACAGTATCCTGCGTCTACGGCCCGTCACGAAAATGATAGTGCATCGATGTCTGCCTTGCCGGATCAAGAAAACGTTGCCGTCAACCCCGCCAACCGGTGATCACCCGCGATGCCGCCTAGCCCATCACCAGCGGCCCTTCTCATACACGGGACTAGACCTATTCGGCCCCTTAACAGTGACCATCGGCAGAGGGACTCAAAAGAGGTACGTGGCGCTATTCACGTGCCTAACAACGCGCGCCGTTCACCTGGAGGTGATACCCAGCTTGACCGGGGACTCCGCGGTCATGGCCCTCCGGCGCATGATCGCGCGCCGCGGCTGCCCGACCGAGATTTGGTCGGACAACGGGACCAACTTCCACTCAGCCGACAAGGAGCTCCGCGAGGCCTACGGCAGCGCCCTCGAAGCCGGCGCCGCCCAGCGCGCCATCAACTGGAAGTTCATACCGGCGGGAGCTCCGTTCATGGGCGGAGCCTGGGAGAGGATGGTCCGAGCGGTGAAGAGGGCCCTACACGCCGTGCTCGACGAACGCCGCCCCAGCGAAGAGGTCCTAACTACTCTGCTCGCCGAGGCCGAATACACGGTGAACAGCCGCCCCCTCACGCACGTGGCCGTCGAACCCGACGAACCAGAAGCCATCACGCCGAACCACTTCCTCCTGGGCGGGTCCGCTCGGGCCCCCAACCCCGGGACCTTCGATGACTCCACACTAGTCGGCCGCGCGACCTGGAGGACGAGCCAACGCCTGGCCGAACACTTCTGGGCCCGCTGGCTGAGGGAGTACCTACCCTCCCTCCAGTACCGGCGGGAGCCCCATGGCCGAGGGCGGCCTATCAACGTCGGAGACATCGTGCTCGTAGTCGACGGGACCCTGCCTCGCAACACATGGCCGCGAGGCCGGGTGACAGCCGTATACCCGGGACCGGACGGCGTGACACGCGCGGTAGACGTGGCAACGAAGGGCGGAGTCTTCAGGCGGCCGACCAAAAAGCTGGTGATCCTGCCGACGGAGCCCGACGACCTGCACGCGAGGGATACTCCAACGCTCACCCGAGCGATGGACGGCGGGAGAGATGTGCAGGACGGACATAGCCAATAAATTGTTAACTACATATGTACCTAGATTACCTAAAGATAGATATAATTATAATAGATGTTACCCGCCTTGTCAGAGTCTAGTTAGAAACCTAAATAAACACTATTGATCTCGTCTTTCCTTTACACCCAAATAGGGACATAGAAAACCAATAAAACGGTTCGAATGAGTTTCTAAGTGGTTAAACATTAGGTTTCCACTTGTAAGAATGTAGATAAACAAGAAACTAATTAGATCCTGCCCGCCTGCAGTCTCAAGCCACACTGAGGGCGAGCGCGGGGAACGGTCTGAGGGGGACGAGGGACGTAAATACAGAGCGTTCCCGGGCTCGCGCGCAGTAACGGCGAGACCGGCGGGCGAGCGGGAGCTTGAATTTAGCATGTCTAATAAGGATAAGTAAATGTATAAACAAATTAAGATAACCATGTATTTAGAATAAGATTTATTGACAAATAAACAATAGCGGGGTGAGGTAGGGTTGGAGGGGTGGGGGGTTCGAGCCCAATAGTATAAAATGGCGGCCGGGCCGCCATACTTTCATTGTCACGTCACTACACAGTGACGGATCCTAACTGTGCCAACTAAGTCACAGTGTGGGGTGGATACCACCACGAAGCCCAGTAATTCGTACAGTCCGACTCTTCCCTTCGTGTTAGGACACATAGCTGACACTGACACGGCGGACAAGTGGACAAGACTCGACACCGACATCAGGATAGCATTTCGGTTCATATTAGGCGTAGGAAAAGCTTAGCGGCGACCGACCAACCAAGTAGGATGGAGCTGCAAGAAAGGATCGCGAGGATGGAGGAAGTCATGCGGGCAATGCAGGCCGAAATCGATCGCCTCGCTGCTGAGAACCGACAGCTCAAGCTGGCTCTCAGCGGCGAGGTCTTTGACTCTGCCCAGGCGGCTCCCATACAACCTCCCCCCCCGACAAGTCTCGACTTGCAACTCCAGGCCCGTCCGGCCACTCCGACGGCCACTCTGGCCGCCCAAGCCCCTAAGGCCACCATGGGACCGCCGCCGCCACCGCCGTCGGCGGCAGCAGCGACCCCTTCGCCCCCGACCCAGGCCCCTAAGGCCAAAATGCCCATTAAGGGCAAAAGAAAACTCGCCAAGGCAGCCGCGTCTGCCCCAGCCAACCCTCCGGCCCTTCAGGCCCCCCCCGAAGCGGATTTAAGCGTGAGACAATCGCGTTCTCGCTCCCTCCAGGGGCGACCCTCCTTGCGAGAGGAACGCACTGTCCCACGCTCCAGCTCTCCCCCCCACCCCCTCCTTCGTTGTCTCTCCACAACCAGACTGACCGACGAACAGACTCGGGACCTCCTCTACTCGAACGAGGAAATGACCATGGACATGACAGACTGGACCCCAGTAGGCAGCAGCCGCAAGGGCAAACGTGCGCTGCCGAAGTCTCCTAGGGCCGATTCGCCGGCGAAGAAAGCCCTTCGGACTCCCGCCGTCCAGGCGCCCTCTGCGCAGGCCCCTCAGGCCATTAGTGCCATTCTGGCAACGGACGGCGGGTCTTCGGCCCGCAGCAAGCCAACTCCGGTAGGCAACCCGGACAAGCCGGATTCATGTGTCCTGATCGACACACATAGATACCACACTGCCATGGCCATAGCCAGTCAGCGTGGCATCCGGGTGGTCGGTTCGGAGATTTTGAAACCGCCCTTGGAAGGGATGCGCATCACGGTCCAGGGACCCGAGGACTACCGTGCTCTGACCCGTCTCTTCGACGAGCTGTCGATGGCCTACAACCGGAGGCTGACCGTCGAGGAGAAAGGTTATAGGGCCGTCCTCCGGGGAATCCACAAGGATATCCCGGAGGACGAGGTAGCCGCGGACCTCAAACGCAAGGGGATCGCCGTCAGGGAGGTTCACCGCCTCTACAATAAGCAAGTAGGGAAGTACGATATCGTACTAATAGTCACCGACCCGAACCAGCGCAAAGCCGTCCACTCCCTTAAGGAGGTCCTTAAAATGGCGGTGAGAGTGGAGGCTCCCAAAAAGAGGACCCACCTCTCACAGTGCCACAACTGCCAGCGGTTTGGCCACGGCGCCCGTGGCTGCCACTCTCCCCCCCGTTGCGTCAAGTGCGCTGGGGATCACGCGACTCGCGATTGCGAGCGCCCAAAAGGCTGCAAGGACCCGAACGGCATACGGTGCTGCAACTGTTTGGGTCGCAAGCTCCCCCATGGGCATACTGCCAATTATGGGGGATGCCCTTGCCGCCCAAAGAGTCGCGACACCGGGGCAAAGTCGAAGTCCTCGCCTCCCTCTGGGCGCAAGCAAAGCGCGGGCCGGGGTGCTCCCCATAGCACTCCGCAAAACTTCCCCGCCCTTCCGGCCGTAGGGTTAGGAGCCCCTAGGAACCCGCCGCCTTCAGCGGCCGTAGGTCCCCGCCCGGTGCCTTCTGCACCCCAATCCCAGGCGGGCCCCTCTGTATGGGGACCCGCCGCCAGTCAAGCGGGCCGGCCCTCTATGGACCCACTCTATGCGTTTATGCAGTTAGTACAGGTACTCCCACCGGAGGTGGCGAGCGGCCTGTCTACCCACATATTCGCATCAGCTACTCGCTATCTCGCCGCACCAAGCGGCAGCCAGGTTAACGGTGCCTATTAGTATGGATAGTACATCCCAGAAGCTTAAACCTGCTTCGATTACCATTGGCATTTATAACGCCAATGGTCTAAGGGGTATGAAGGACCAGGTGATGAACTTCCTTCGCGATCACTCAGTAGATTTACTTCTGGTCCAAGAGACCTTTTATCGTCCCGGCATTAGAGCCTTTCGCGTCCCTGGATACGTTCAGATTAGAGATGATAGGCAAGATGGTAGGCCATTCGGGGGCACGCTCATTTTCTACAAACGTAACTTACATTGCATAAGTCTCAATCCACCGCCCCTGACTAATATGGAAGTGTCGGTCTGTCGCATCTCGATGGAGGGGCACCCCCCGATATCGATTGCGTCAACCTACCTTTCACCTCAACGAGACTTACTTCTGACTGACCTCAACTCTTTAGCCTCCCTAGGTCCTTCGGTCATCGTGGCCGGGGACCTAAATAGTAAGCATACCAGCTGGGGATGCGTAGCATCCAATCCCAACGGCAATCGGCTTCATCACCTTTTGATCGATAGCCTCCCTTTCGATCTCCTCGCTCCCTTAGAGCCGACTCACTTCCCTCATAACGTAGACCACCGACCTGACATACTCGACATAGCACTACTAAAGAACGTAGCGTTAACTCTGCGTTCTATAGAAGTGCTACACGAACTAGACTCGGATCATAGGCCAGTCCTCTTGAGACTAGGCCCTCACCCCAATAGTACTCCTCGAACCAGGACACTCGTGGACTGGGACAAGGTACAATCAGGTCTCCTACAGACGGACTCCCCCCTGCTTAGAGATATCCCAGACAATATAACTACAACCGAACAGACAGACCAAGCGATCGATTCTTTCACCAACTACCTCAACGCTGTTCGAAGCGAAGCCTCAAGGGAGGTGTCGGCGGAGGACATCCAAAACCGACCTCTACCTACGGAACTGAGAGAGTTGGTGACAAGGAAAAATCGCGCCATACGTACCTATTCAAATCACCCTTCTGCCGAAAATCGGCAAATCCTGAGGGACTTGTCTAACGAGTCCAAACAGAGAATTGCCGAATTTCGGGAGAACTCGTTCAGGGATCTGATGGGGGAGATAACGCCTAGTCACCTGGCTTACTGGAAACTAGCGAGATCTCTCAAATCCGATGCCTGTTGGACCATCCCTCCCTTGGATCGACCGGATCACTCAACCCCCGCGTTCGAGGACAGTGAGAAAGCCGAATGCCTTGCGAGTAGTTTAGAGTCCCAATGTTCGCCCAACCTCCTCAACACCGACGAAGCCCACATTAGTAGGGTCGATTCCGAGGTGCACAGGAGATCGCGTCTCCCCGTAACTTCACCCATTTTACCGATGTCGGTTAAGGAAGTCAGTGACCTTGTCAGGCGTCTCCGTATTAGGAAGGCTCCGGGTGCGGATGGTCTATCCAATCGCATCCTGAAACTTCTCCCCGAAACCCTCCTCATCCTTTTGGTCGGCATCTTCAATGCCGCACTGACCAATGCTCACTTTCCAGCCGCGTGGAAATGTGCAACGGTCATAGGGATAGCGAAGCCCGGCAAACCCCGGACCTCGCCTGCCTCTTACAGGCCGATCAGCTTACTTAGCTCCCTTGGAAAGATATATGAGCGGATCCTTCTCACGAGAATTCTCAGATTTACGGCTGAGAATAACCTCCTCATCGATGAGCAGTTCGGTTTTAGATCCGGACACTCATGCGTCCAACAGGTGCACCGCGTCACGGAGCACGTGTTGGATGGTTTCTCTCGATTCCAGGGGCTCAAGACCGGTGCGATCTTTCTCGACGTAGCGAAAGCCTTCGACAAGGTCTGGCATAACGGGCTTGTATACAAGTTATACCAGCTCGGAATGCCGGACAGACTCGTACTCACAATACGAGATTTTCTCAGTGACCGAAGCTTTCGATACCGACTGGAGGGAACGTATTCGGACCCACACCCCATCCGGGCCGGAGTCCCGCAAGGCTCCGTGCTCTCTCCTACTCTCTACTCGTTATTCACAAACGACATTCCCAGGCACCCTAAGGTGCAACTGGGGTTGTTTGCGGATGACACCGCGCTCTTTACGACTCATTGTAAGTACGCTACTATCCGGCGATACCTCCAAGAGGCAATCTCTGACCTAGGTCGTTGGTTTAATCTTTGGCGTATCGAAGTCAACCCAGAGAAAAGCACTGCAATAGTCTTTCATCCGTCGGACTGCATTAGTACAGAAAGGCGGGTGGCTCCGATCCAGATGTTTGACCGACCCATCCCCTGGGTCAACGAGGCCAAATATCTTGGAGTGACCCTCGACAGGAGACTGACTTTCCGTAGCCACATCCGTAGGGTACGCAACCGCGCGTTGTTCGTGCTAGGAAGGCTAGGGCCGATGATCAACAAGTTTAGTAAAATGTCACTTAGGAATAAGCTGACACTCTACAAGACTTGTGTTCGTCCAATCATGACATATGCAAGTGTAGCATTCGCTCACGTGCCTATGTCATCGCTCAAGCCGCTTCAGGTCATTCAGAATCGTTTTCTCCGAAGGGCGACTGGTGCCCCGTGGTACCAATCGAACCTCAGCCTGCACCACGACATGGAGATTAGCACCATGTATGGTTTCTTTAAGCAGGCTGCCAGACGTTATTTTGATAACGCTCCCCACCATAGGAATCCGTTAGTTAGGAAGGCTGCTGACTACGTCCCCATCCCTCCCCCCTCTGTCGTTACTCGGCGCTCACTGATTAGGGGCCGCACGGTCCGGCGTCCTAGGCACACACTCACGGACCCGGACGACGAAATCACAGCGTCCATCGAAAGATGGAACGCTGCGCTTTCGACGTCCAACACATCGCGTACACTTCAGCGTTCCCGCCGGCGGGGACGTCCACCGCGAGACAACACAGACACATACAGTCCGCTTTCGTCCCGGTACCGCCGCATACCGGGTAGAGTCAGTCCGACGCAAGTCGGGCCTAGCTGAGTTTCTTGCTGGACTCTGCTGGAAAAATAAAAAAAAAAAATAAAAAATAAAAAATAAAAAAAAAATAAATAAATAAAAAATAAAAAAAACTTTCATTCTACGCCGACTACTCGAACCGACCACAGCTCCAGCCCTGCCAAGCCTCAAGAATTCCTGAAAGCTGAGTTTTCACTGCATCTCACCCACCACCAGCCATAGGTGTACGTCCTGTACAACTGGACATAGGCCTCCCCCAAAGAGTGCCAAAGTAACCGGTCCTGCGCCACCCACATCCAGCGGACCTTTATCAGGTCATCAGTCCACCTAATGAGGCGCCTACCTTCGCCGCGCCTTCCGATACGTAGTCGCCACTCGAGAACCTATCTGCCCCAACGGCCATCGGTTCTACGTGCATAATTCTAGGATACTGTCGATTTAAAATGGGAGCAAATCTACGTTTGTATGGAGAGTCAAGTGTCCTGGCGATCCTTTATATTACATTTTCTAAAGGGATGTAAATGAACCTGACCAAATTGAGAAATATCAGAAAACGTATTACATCCTTGCATCTCATGACAGTCATATTATATAATCAAAAGAGTACGACTTTGTATTAAGATACCATACGATACGATCATTTATTGATAAAGAAATATGATAACAGAATGATGATGATATTCAACAGAATGGGACTAATTTTGAGCATTTGATTAAATTAAATTGCTTAATTTAGAATTACTAGTGTTAAAATTCATGATCTACCTTTTATTCCTGACAGTATGTTACTTACTAAAAAATAATCCGCATGATGAATCTTTTCGATCGGTATAATAAAGTTACAGTGTATTTTTTTTCTCGTGTAGCGTGTTCGATTCCCGGTTCAACCATGTAATTATTTAAAAATCTATGAATCCAGTTTAAATTGTTTTTTATTAGGGTTCCGTACCTAAAGGGTAAAAACGGGACCTTATTACCAAGACTTCGCTGTCCGTCCGTCTGTCCGTCCGTCTGTCTGTCAACCAGGCAAATCCTGAAATATGTATTTTACTGTTTATAACAAGGAGTCCCTATATCAATTTTCAGACCTCTAGCATCATAATTTGCGGAAGTCCCATACAAAATTCCATCCCCTAGTTTAAGGAGTTCGGGGGTAAAAGTTCATTTTGTTGGATTATTAGTTGCCCGCGACTGTGTGATAGTGAGAGAGATATACCGATCCGCGCCGCGCACGACCCGCGCCGCGCCCGAGCCGCGCCGCTCCTGAGCCGCGCCGCGCCCGACCCGCGTTCGGTGTGTGGAGGCCTTTAGAGGACGTCTTAATACGCATAGATAAATAGATATTAAACAATATCGGAGCCAAGATATTTAAGTTTGAAGTTTTGTTTATAACTTTTCAATATAATAATAATAATAATAAATAGTAGGGGACAATCTTACACAAAAAACTTATGAAAATATATATTACAAATATCTCGGCTCCGATGCAATTTAGTGTATTACATTTTGTAACAAAATATGTTTGTTTTGAGTAGATCTATCATAATATATCAACTTTTACGAATAGCCGCTCATCTAATAAAATAACAGCATTTTTACCCAAACCCCTTTCAATTATCTTCTCTATTATCTGATGTAGATAAGTCCATCGGGGTTATACCTGTAGCATGAAAAAAAGCGATAGCGACCAAGACGATTCCAATTTATTAAAATACGTCAAAAACATGGACTGGAATGGAACCACTATGTTTAAATTGAAATGTAAAGCTAGACCCGGCTTGGGTAAACTAATTTTTACTTTAAATGCTATTTGCTTTTAACTATCAATATAAATGGACCGGTAAAACACTGATACATAATAACAACTAAAATACAAATGATTATATGAAAAGCGTATGTTATAGAGACACTTCTACCTACAATACAAAACAAATACTCTTTAATGCACACCTCTAAGATTAAAACAGTAAAGAATATCAAGATTACAGAAGAGGCAGACAACATGAGGTCTTATCGTTAAAGAGTGAGCTCTTACTTTGGGTAGCGGGAAGGAAGAAATGCTAGAATGCGAGCTGGGATTATTCGTGTGTAGGCCAAAGCAAAGACAAAGTGTGTGGTGTTTGATGGTGAGTGACACCCCGTTCACACAGCGTCTCCGTATTTACGGTACCCGTTTTAACGGATACAATTAGATACAATTACTGTATACTGAATACTGTGTCATATGTGAAGTCGCTCATTCAACTCCATACGCCATCAATGAAAAAAAACGTATACGATAAAACGGAACAGTAAAACGGACCCTGTGTGAACGGGCTGTTGGGTGGTCACAGCTTTCGATGTGTTGTGTTGAGAAATCGACGAGTCAATAAATCGGCAATGCGCTTGTGGTTCCTCTGGACTCGTAAGCACTCGTTGTGTGCTTACCACCAGGCAAATCGTGTGCTTGTTTGCCAGCTTCGAAGCGCTCATAGCCGAGCGGCGCCTGCGAGTCGGAAACGATAACGCAGGTTAAGCAAAGATGGCAGCGGTCAGCCTTTGGATGGGTGACCGCCTGATGTTTGAGTGGTTAATATAAATGAGCGCTTCCGTGCTTTGGAAGGCACGCTAAGCAGTTGATCCCGGTTGCAGTCTATGACAGTAATCGTTAAGCCGAGTTAGAGCCTTCGGGCGGTTTAAGAATGTCTAACAGTCGAGTTGCCCACTCACTTGACAAAGGGGGGACAACTGTTACTCGCGTCCGCAGGAGCTACCTACCATAACCCTGCATGTGCCCCTGGGTGGTATTAAAGATTGACAAACTTCAAAGGCCAAAATAATGTATGCCATACGATTAAATAAATAAACCTTCGTAGTATGGAAAAAAAACTTGGCAACGCAACGGACGCATTCGATGTATTTGACGTGTTCACTCTCTTTATGTCTCACGAGCATCTGACTATGATATTATACATCGTGTGTGTGATTTACCGGTAGAGAATGTGTTTAGGTGCTAAGTTCACCTTTCGTTGTTTTTGTACCTATTATGGAATCATCATTATTGTAGCAAATTGCGTCGACTGCAAGACATAGGTCTCCCCCCTAACACAATAACCTCTGCGCACTCTGATCCAACGGACGCCCCCGCGTAGATACATCAAAGGTATTGTGAAATAGTTTCAATAAATAATTAAATGTGTAAGAGAGAATGGCACCTAAACAATATTAACATTTCAGCAGACTTAATTGAATGTAAAGGCAAAGTAGGCCACCGCGAACCACCCATTGTTAGTTCAGGGCTGTTTAGAGGAACTCTCCAACTAAACAGGTCGTTGGGCGAAATTGAAACAACATTTTGTGAAAGCTATTTATATAATTACTATGGCCTCCGAAAACTAATAAATTGCTTCAATTCTGATAGAGTTCGTAAATGTTTTGGGAACCTTCCATTATAGAGACCTAAGTATTTATGTAGAGAGAGACGAAAGTATCGCTTTCGATATCAATCACATTTCAAATCAGTCGGTTTTGCTAAGTCGCTTCCACATCCGCTGAGCGAACATGTCAAAACGGGCGCGTGTAAAGCCTGCAACACACTGAAGCGGCCTGCAGCGGTGTCCAGTTTACGACAGCTAATGATAAGTTTACTTTTGCCCGCCGCGGTCACGCTGCGCCGGTCTGGAGAGGCTTTATAGCCGACGCTAGCTGACGCGGTTTGCATGGAGCGGGTGGATGCCTATTGGAAAATAGTATGAGCAGCGCTAACGAACCCGCAGGCGTGCGCCCGCTCCGTGCTCCCGCGTCAGCTAGCGTGAGCCTTTACTTTACTCATAAAAATTTGAATGGGAAATGCATGATTCAATTCGACCCCCGGGCGGAACAGATAGTTGACTTGATCTGTTGCACAGAATAAGTGACGTCTGTAGTATGCACGCGGCTGTATGTGTTCGTGTGCTGCTAAATGCTGCGCTGCTGCTGTGTCGGTAGCCTGTAACGACGCCTACCGTGTCAGTGCAGCACGAAGATGAGACTATACATACAAACTTTGACTAACATTTTCTGTATCTTCTGAGGTAAACACAATAGGATCCGCCATAGCAAGGTCTGAAATTAGTTTTTATTGCTATAAATTATAATAGAATTTTTTTTTTATGGCCAAAGTTATATTCGCTCTATTTTTTTCCTATAATGTTTTTCGCAACAGAAACTATTTTTTAACCTAGATATGGTGGATCCCACTGTGTATACAAAGATACATGTTATTCTAGGATCATCATCATCATCCTCATATCAGCCGAAAGACGTCCACTGCTGGACATAGGCCTCCCCCAAAGAGTGCCAAAGTAACCGGTCCTGCGCCACCCGCATCCAGCGGACTCCCGCAACCTTTATCAGGTCATCAGTCCACCTAGTGGGGGGCCTAACCCCGCCGCGCCTTCCGATACGTGGTCGCCACTCGAGAACCTATCCGCCCCAACAGCCATCGGTTCTTCGTGCGTAGTTCTAGGATACTGTCGATTTAAAATGGGAGCCAATCTACGTTTGTATGGAGAGTCAAGTGTCCTGGCGATCCTTTATATTACATTTCCTAAAGGGATGTAAATGAACCTGACTAAATTGAGAAATATCAGAAAACGTATACATCCTTGCATCTCATGACAGTCATGACCTAGTCTTGTTATATAATCAAAGGAGTACGACTTTGTATTATGATACGATACTATAATTTATTGATAAAGAAATATGATAACAGAATGATGTTGATATTCAAGAGAATGGGACTAATTTGATTAATTTAGAATTACTAGTGTTAAATTTCATGGTCTTCCTTTTATTCCTGACAGTATGTTACTTACTAAAAAATAATCCTTATGATGAATCCTTTCGATCGGTATGATAAAGTTACAGTGTATTTTTTTTCTCGTGTAGCGCGTTCGATTCTCGGTTGAACCAAGTAATTATTTAAAAATCTATGAATGTAGTTTAAATTGTTTTTATTAGGGTTCCGTACCCAAAGGGTAAAAACGGGACCGTATTACTAAGACTTCGCTGTCTGTCCGTCCGTCTGCATCCGTCACCAGGCTGTATCTCAAGAACCGCGATAGCTAGATACTTGAAATTTTCACAAATGATGTATTTCTGTTGCCGCTATAACAACAAATACTAAAAACAAAATAAAATTAATATTTAAGGGCGGCTCCCATACAACAAACGTGTTTTTTCCCGTTTTAATAGATAATGGTACGGAACTCTCCGTGCGCGAGTCTGACTCGCACTTGACCGGTTTTTAATTAAAATAAAGTCTTCTTTTAATAAAATCTTCCATCTACAATATTCAAGGTACTTTCCCTCCATACGCGTGGGACGCCCTGTATATTAAAATTAAGGAGAAGATTTGGACAGTGGTACATCCGGACATACTAATGAATTTTGGCTTAAGCTCGCTCGTTCAAAAATAGTAAAGTCAAGTGCAAAGATATGCATCAATTTAATCTCATCATAACCGTACCGAAACCTTAATCCGCTGATATAAGAACGCTGGGACATATTTATGAGTGAGTTGTATGCCAAACACAGGGCGCGACGCAGCGCCGCGCGATGGCGGCGTTAAACACATGCTAACTGGTTACCGACGTCAAACAGACTGCGTCCCGCCGGCATCGCGCCCCGCTTCTGTCGCGCCCCGCGCCGCGCTGCCCCTTGCGTCCACTCGGCGCGAGCGCGGCGCAGCGCGGTGCGGACGCGGCATCACGCTGCGCCGCGCTGGGTCACATCAGTCGGACGTTAGGCAGCGCGCGGTGCCTAGTGTGAGCGTAGCAATATATAAATCTCGTAAGAGATCATAAAGTTATATATGACTGATCTATGGCTTCGGAAGGAATGAGCGACCCTCCGCACGCGCATGCTGTATCCGAGCGCGAGTCACGCCCGCATCGCGCCGCGTTCGCGCGCGCGATTAGGGCGTGTTGAGAGCGCGAAGCCGGCGCGATCCACGCGCGCCCTGTTTGAACAGTCATCGCGCCAGCATCACGCGGCGCGGACGTCGCGCTGCGCCACGCCCTGTGTTTGGCCAAGCCTTTAACTGCACCAATAAGATATAAAACAATCAAATGCTACAGGGATATCATGCACATTTTGCTCAAAAATTCGATTGCTAAAAATAAAATTACCGGTGAACGCTCGGTCGTGCCATAACCATCTTCCTCACTGTTCCAAATATAATTTCCAGCCCCATAAGCGTCAATTAATGTAACAATGCGCGACAATTTCCTTGATCAATGGTAAAGGCAACAGGAAAATACGTTTTCGGGTGTCCTCAAAAAGTTCATAAAGGTGACACGTCATTTCCGCTTGGAATCGTCTCAAAGGCTTTTGTCGTGATGTCAGGATAAAACATTAATGGGTCTAAAATCTATGTGATGGCGTTCTGTTTTAAAAAAATAACCGGAGCCTGACTTTTGACTTCGTTCTTCACAATTGTCGTTTAAATTAAACATTAAAAAAACGTGGTTTCGTCTAACTAGAGTCATCGTTCACTGTTTTTATAATCAGGTAGTTCACCTAACTAAATAAATAATAAATAAATTAATGGACAATCTTACAAATTCTGTTCAAATTTTTACAGAACTTGTTTTTCTATTACTGCTTTAACATACATTCATTAAAAAAAAACTAAACTGTGCTCTCATACATGAAACGTAATTTATGCCGTTTTTTGCCCTTCCATAGCAATCGGTATATCTCTCCGTAACACCACTACCATGGTTTAAACCAGATAAAAAAGAAATTTGATATTGACATATTTAATTGTAAAATCCCGTCTGTGAGGCGAGGTATTTTCATTAGCTGCTCTTTGCTCATACCAAGGGGCGGACACTCCGCGATTTACGTTCATCGCTACAAGTAGGTACATGCTAAACTTGAAACTGCTTCAAACGACAAAGAAATCTTTAAGTTGGCAAAACGCAAACACCGAAGTAGTAGGGATACTGCCATAAACAAATTTATCAAAAATGAACAAGGAAAACTACTAACATCTAATAAAGACATCAGAGACCGCTGGAAAGAATACTACACAGAATTGCTAAATGGGGTATTCCCTAGTGAGGCACTACAAGATATTCCTGCTACAGAAGGTCCTATCCCATGTATAAGGCCTGAAGAGATATCTCTGGCAATCAAACGAATGGCAAATAACAAAGCCTCTGGCCCTGACGATATCCCTGCTGAATTCTGGAAGCGAATAGGAGATACCGGCGTACTTTTCCTGACGAAACTTTTCAATAAGTTCCTGGTCGATGGAATTCCCGACGAATGGCGAAAGAGCTTTCTCATCCCTTTCTATAAAAATAAAGGCGATATAAGACTCTGCGGCAACTACAGAGCTATAAAGTTAATCTCACATTCCTTCAAAATATGGGAAAGAGTCATCAACAAAAGGCTACTTGAAGTAACTAGCGTCACTGAAAACCAATGCGGATTCGTCGCCGGTAGATCCACAACTGATGCCATACATTCGGTCAGAACACTGATGGAAAAGTACAGAGACAACAAAACAGACTTGCACATGATATTCATCGACCTAGAAAAAGCTTTCGACCGGGTACCGAGAGAATTGATTTGGCACGCTCTAAGGGCCCAGAGTGTCCCCGAGCATTACATAATGATTGTCAAAGATATGTACCACCAAGTATCAACCAAAGTGCGAAGTTCGGCCAGCACAAGCGATGAATTCGATGTAAAGGTCGGTGTGCACCAAGGTTCCGCACTGAGCCCTCTGCTTATTTAATATAGTTATGAACCATCTCACCTCAAATCTGCAACGAGCGCCACCATGGGACATCCTATATGCGAACGACGTCGTCATCATCAGCGAAGATGTGAAAAACCTACAGCAGATTTTAGAAAAGTGGAGGGAAGCTCTCGATACGTCAGGTCTGCGAATAAGCAGAGAAAAGACCGAGTACATGCATTGCAACTTTAGTGGCGCCATCAGCAAACACACCATCTGTCTGCAGACCACCCAGCTAAATGAAGTAGACCATTTCAAGTACCTAGGGTCAGTCATCAGTAAAGATGGGTCAATAGACACTGATGTCACCCATCGCATAAATACCGGGTGGATGAAGTGGAGAGAACTATCTGGCGTGCTATGCGACAGCCGAATGCCCGTGCGCATAAAGGGGCGAGTATACAGAGCAGCCGTCCGACCGGCCATGACATACGGAGCCGAATGCTGGCCACTCAAAAAGCAGCACGAAAAATCAATTACACAGCGCAGAGATGAAGATGCTCAGGTGGGCAGGTGGCGTAACTAGGCTGGATCATGTCAGAAACACACACATAAGAGGCACCTTCAAAGTGAGACCTATCCCAGATAAACTACAGGAGAGCCGTCTGCGGTGGTACGGACACGTTATGAGGCGACCATCCGACCACATGACCAGAAAAGTGCTAGATGTCGAAACTAAACCCCGAGGACGAGGAAGACCCCGAATAACATGGATGTCCGTAGTAAATAAGAACCTCAAAGAAGTCCAAGCCAACAAAGAGACGACCCAAGACCGAGCTGCCTGGAGACGCATGATAAGGAGGGCCGACCCCAAATAAAATGGGAAATGGCCAGGAAAAGAAGAAGAGCTACAAGTAGGTACATGACGGTGGCCCAACGTTGGGGAACCGGCATGTACTTGTAGCGATGAACGTCGACGTCGTCGTCGACAACGTCAGAGGGCCATAAATCTTAATGTTTTGGCTGAGAAAAAAGCGACCTTTGTAAAGATCAAAGGAGTGTCCCTTCTGTACTTGTACTATTATCTATTCTGTGCTCATGCTACCACACGAATTTAATTTTGCATAGGCGCAATTGGCGTATTATTTTAAGTTGTCGATAGCAGTGTATCATCAGTAAGTTGTCTTTAGTATATTATTCTTGTTCTGTTTGCTCGTGTAATTGTGTAGCAGTAAGTTCACACTTTGTTTTTTTTATTCTTGCGCTATGTGTGAGATCCTGTAATTGGCTTGTTTGTTAATATTCATGTTAGTAATAAGCTTTATAGCTGTTGGTTCTCCTAAACATAAATAAATGAATAAGATGTGAAATAAAAATAAATTCAGCATGTAGATACTTTAACACTTTTTATTATTATTTATTTAACCATCATGTCCTAATATTAAACAAAAGTTATAAACTTTTAATCGAATGAGAGTAAGTTTTAATTTGTCAGTGAGATGAAACTCTTGTCATCTAGTGATTTATATGGAAAGTTCAATCTCGCAATCTCGCGAGATCTCGTACGAAAATAGAACGAGACTCAGGCTCGTGAAATATGGGCTACCTATCATCTACACTAGTGGGAAACCCGAGAAAAAACCCATCACATTTGTTTGTGGCTCGATATTTTATGGATGGAGTTCAGTTATCGCGCCAACAAACTCAATTTCCTAACGATAGAACACGAATAAAAGTATTTTTCTGTATAAGCATTTCATTGATAAGCGAATTTCGTATTCGCCAGAGTTGCTTTAATGTGTTTACGTACCCTTGTCATTTTCGATGAAAAATACGGCTGTTACTTTTTAATGTAATTTTGAACGTCTTAGCAAAAATATTTTTTATTGAGCTATAAAAACTTGCTGAATTAAAAAGACGCTGAATAGGTATTTAAGCAGAGTATGAGGTTAATAACCGACGTATTCTGTGTACTTATTTAAAAAAATAGGGATTCGCGTCTAGGGGAGGTATGGATGCTTGGATAAGGAAATATTATTTCGAATATCTTGTCTCAGTCGGCATTGTCTTAAGATATGGGATATGCTACCATTGCCATTATATTAAATTTTTGGATGTTGCTATCATTGGTCTACTTACCTCTATTTTTAAACAAATAAATAAAATATTTGGGGACATTCTTACATAAATCGACCTAGTCTCAAACTAAGCAAACCTTGTACTATGGGTACCAGACGACGATATACATACAGACTTATACCCAGGATTCGAACCCGGGACCCGCGGCTTCGTAGGCAGCGTCACTACCAACTAGGTTACAGAGGTCGTCTACATCTTTTCTCTAATAAAGAAACGGAAATAAGATATTTACTTTCTTCCGATAATCACGCTAAACAATAATGTTCATCTTAGTCTAAATACACCATAATTGTAATGGAGATTTTCTCTCGAGAAGAATAGGCCTGTGATCTAAGATTTATTGACGATGCCAAGTAAATTGCTGTTTCGGTCGAGAAATACTGTTGTCATACTTTGTTTCTATAAAAGCGTAACGATTATATAAGTAAGCTTCAAATTCACTCTTAAAAAAATGCATAGTTTCTAAACTTGCAAGGTCCATATTTTGTATGATATTAATTATATTTTGCAATTTATAATTTATAACAATAATTTGATGGCTACGTTATCATTTTTTACGTAACGCAACTATGTACCCTATTGAGTAGACACATCTCCATACTCATCTTGTACGTGTAACGCAAATCCAAGTTAATTAAAACTTCGTATTTAGCTACTTTGATAACTTGCGTTCCTCTGACACATTGATTATGTTTTAGCGATGCTTTATAAGGCGAGGTAGATACAGTGCAACATTGTTATGCCCTCAGCTTTGTAAAACAATACCGATTTTATTATATGTAATTGTAAACCTGACTTGTTATTCGTGAACTAATATATAACGTTCAGACTTTACGTAAGTATTATTAAAAAATATTAAACTTTTGCAGTAGGTACTGTACTAGACATTACCTACGTTCCATTGTCGACCGCTTTAGCCTAGTTGGTGGTGACCCTGCCTACGAAGCAAGAGGTCTGGTGCCAGACAAAGAATGAATTACTTTGGTAACGGCTATCCGCAACCAAAGGAATTCAAGGTACTCCCGCTGAGCTGCATCATCCGCTTTGTGGAAATGATGGAGCGAGGTTGGGACTAGACATAAGGACAGGGCAAATGCACAAAAGATCCCACTGGGTCGAAGTGCATCCGAGAGGGCCCTCATCTAGATAAGATAAGATGAGATAAGATAAGAGGTCTGGTGATGAGCACGAATATTTGTTCCTGAGTCATGGATGTTTTCTATGGATTTAAGTATTCATTTATCTATATAAGTTATTTATATCGTCGTCTAGTACCCAAAGTGCAAGCTTTGCTTAGTTTGGGACTAGGTGGATTTGTGTAAGATTGTCCGCAAAATACTCGTTTATTTATTTATTGTATGACAACATTATGTAAGGTTTCTCTTGTTTCCTTTTCTGCTTGTGTCTTTATCTTAGGTCCATTGTTTAAAACGACCTAATTGGCTATATTATGTGTTTGTTGATAGGTATTTTGAGCAAGCGTAACCAAGGAGATGAGATTCTATAGAAATTGAATTGAACTTAATAAGTGCAGAATAGAGGTCCTTGTACCGTTGTCCTTGCATTGGGTCCTTAATGACATATATAATGGATGATTTCTACTCGGATAGTGTTAAAATAATGACCTGTTATTTATTTTCATGTTACCAATAAAATGTTTTCTCAGTCACCAAACAAAGAATGTTGGACGTTGTCCTGTGTGGTAAAGATCGCTTTTATTGGACAATAAAACGAGGTATTCCATTTTACGGTGCTCTCAGGGATAACTAGAAAGTTATGGCTTTTTCCAGGCCAAGTACTTATCTTGCAAAAGATACTGTACTTTAGCTTTCACAATCGAAAAAAATGTCGCTTTGCAGATTAAAATTTATTGCAGAGTAATTGTATGTTAAGGTGCAACGTCACTGACGAATTCCATACAATTTTCGTTCGGACTAGACGTCTAATCTATCGATGTCAGGAACTTGAAATTGTGATATTTAGATAATATATGACCCTCTTCTCCCGCAGTTTGAATAAATACACGCAAAAACCAGTAATATTCAAAATATAGCCATTTGAAATTCATAAAATTTTACTCCGAGCCTTGTATGTGTGCGTCAGTTAGACACTGTCCGTGTAAATGACATGGCCGCGTCACATGACAGCACGTTGCCCAAAACCTTCACTAGATATCTTTAATATCAAACAAGATTAGTTAGATAGCGGAGTGAATAGTAGTAATTATACTCACCAGACGGTGACACCATCGTACAAACACATTTTAGTTTTTGGTGAAAGAGATAGCATTCATTTTATCTTGCTACGCTGCTCATTTCGGTAATGAGGTAAGAGCAATGTCATTTGTTTTTGATAAATATAATATAAACAATGTATGAATTTCAATGCTTTGCTCTTTAGCCGTGATAGACCTACCTAAAGTCCACGGAACGATAATTATGCATGGGTCTGTACATTTTGCGTCTTATTAGAAAGGAGTAAGATCCAATATTGAAACGCAATCTGTGCTACCGAACGTATACATATTATAGGTTTTGATCAAATGACATACATACATAAATACATTCACGCCTTTATTCCCAAAAGGGGTAGGCAGAGCACCTGAAACGTATGTTTCAGCCTCAATTTTAGCATTAATGTGGGTATAAAATATCGACAAAATGTGATATTGTAGTGATAGGTTGCTAGCCCATCGCCCACATCACACTTCAACCCTGCTCCCTTAGTCGACTTTTACGACACCCACGGGAAGAAAAGGGTGTTGTTGATCAAATGAACCGTTTGAATTTCCAACTTGCAGATTATAAGCAAGTTTCGATTGAGTGAATGTTACGTAATATAGCATTAAATATAACAGACAATTATTAGGAGTGTAAGTACCTGATAAATTTAAACATTCGCTTTTGTCGGCTGCACATCGATTGACATTAAAATACCTACTGCAACCTATTTAGGAATCGACTGCTCAAATAGAATATTAGATTACCCCCAACATGTAAATTAACTAAGTCACAATTTTTCTTCTTTACAATGTTGTGAGGGTAGAATTATACACTCGTAGGCATTCTTCGGTGCAGGGACTGATGCCAGTTACGACCGGTGGTTAGGCAAAGTGGTTAGGCGACAACATAACAGTGCCGCAACCAGTTAGAAATATCCATTACCGGTATTTTTTTAAAGCCTAGTGATATCTTTTTAATACCAGTTTTAAACCGGTTTTATTTCGATATTTACTTAGATATTTTTTTGTTCTGAAGCGGGTCGACCTTGCCCTCCACGCCGAAGTCGAAGTATCGGTTACTTTTGTAACTTTTATGAAACCGTATTTACGGTACCGAAAAAAATGACATAAAATATAAAGCTGCAGCCAGCTATGTCCCGAAGAAAACCCATATATTTAATTAATTTTGTTATTATTAACATACTACATATAGGGAATGCAAACCACCATCATGGAATCCCGAAATACCGGAATCCCCTACCGATTTTCCCAATATTCTAATACCAGAATTTAAAAGGACCAATGTCGAAATAAGTACTACATTACCGGTATTATTATTATTTTTATCCTGCTAGTATTGTAAATGTGAAAGTTTAGATGCTTATATGTATAAATGTTTGAATGTTTAGATGTTTGGATGTTCGTAACTCAATCACGCCTAAACTGGGCAACCTACCTATTTGCCTGCCTAACCTCTTAAGGCCCATGGGCCTACTCATAGGACTTATTGTGTCGAAGGCATTTAAATTATATTCAACTGGAATAGAGCTGAATTTGTTTTGTTTCGGGCACTTTTCAAAATAAACGAAAGTCAACTCTATTTCCAACCCAACGCGATGGCAATTCCAGTGCCATTTTGTAATATATGCTGAGCCTTAGGAGGAGCTTAGATTAAAATATAGGACAATTTTTTTATCCCGGGTTTATGCAGACGAAACCGTGAGTGGAATCTAGTTTTTAATAAAAAAAAAATGAAATTGTCATGCATTTGTAAAAAAAAGGAACGCATAATCTAGTGTAGTTCAATTTATTGGTTAGTTATTGTCTGTCCTACGTAATTTTTCTACTGAAGAATAATCGCTTTTCCACTCTATTGATGCTGGTGGTAGGAGCACTATTTGAACTCTTAGAAGGTAAAATAGAATGAGTAACTTCTATGAATTAACGTAGAACACCGTAAATGGGGAATGTAGAAAAAAAAAAAAATTTATTGATTTTTTTTCTGGTAAGTTCGTTCCTTTTTTCTCAAAAAAAAATAGTTTTTAGGGTTGTTAACTGATAACATAAACGTTACCTGACATAAAACTTTACTAAACCTTTGGTTGTAAACATGAATGTTAAAAAAATATTATGCATTTACTCTTACTACTATTGGTTCAGGGAGGGCACTAATTCTATTGTATAGACAGTTTCCAAATTCACAATGACTCCCTGAACAGATAAAAGCAGTGGTGGTGGTGGTGGAGCAGTGGAGAGATGAGTGTTTAATTTTATATTAGGTAATATACCAATAGTTATGTATTTTTTGACAAAAAAATAAGCTGTAAAACATCCAATAATGTAAATCCAAGTAATGCAGGAGATGAAACAAAATTTTGGGAATACTTATTAAAAAACTTATTATAATTGTAAATTAAATTGTTACAATTTAGTGTTCTGTATTTGGTGAAAACACAAATGTATTGTTTACACTTTTAATTTTAGGCTTATTTTACCTTTATAGTGCGTTTTTTTAGCATTAGAAAGAAGGATAAACCAAAAAGCACGAGGTCTTTTATATAAGACACATACAGCTGTCAAAGTATCTCAAACCGCCATTAAAAAAGACTAAGATCATTGTTGTCGACCCTAAAATGATACAAGTGTTTTTATTATTTATATCTAAATAATACTTACAACAATATATTTATTTTGAATGTATTAATTATTTAACTTTGTAATTTAAAATTTCGTTATTCAGTTCTCGAAAGGTTGCTTAAATAAAAAACCTAAAGAAGAAGAGATTTATCGAAATTGTCAAAATTGACAATCGTATCACGTTCTTTTTCTTGTTTTCTTGCTAATCAACAAATTATTGAATTCAGATCACGAGATTATTAAACGAGTATCTATTTTTTAATTAATATTAAGGTTTTATTTTTCGCTGTGTGTGTGCGGACTGCGATGGAGCTACCAGAGGCAGGCCCAAGTGGCTTGCAAAAAAGACCGACTCGTTCTCTCCCGAACGTATGGCCTTCAACAAAAGCAAAGAGACAGAAACAAAGTACATTAACAACAAACGAGAAACGTTGGTGTTCAACATTTTCAAATTGGTGTGTGAACTTTGCAGCAAGAATGAATTATCGTGTAACAAACCATGTCTGTTCAATATTTATCCCAAGCAGAAAAGGTTGACGACGACTTCTTCTTCGTTTAGCGTATTTCTAATCCTAAAAAAACGCACTATAATGTGCAACCAAATGTTCATAGGTATTATTATCGAGGCCCCGGTAATACCGGTATTGAGGTCCAATATCACAATTCAATACTACCAGCATTGAGGATCATCTGATATTGAAGGTATATATCTATTTCGTTTCTGACGATTATAATAATGACTTCATGTACATTGGCATAATAAATAATATATCAGTTTATATTACGTTCCGCTGCTGGGCACAGACCTCATCTCATGGACGAGAATAAAATGAAAAAAATAACGGTATCATAATTATACCGGTTTGAAAAAGGAATTATACAAGTTTCAGTACAATTAAAAATAAATACCGGTAACCGATATGTATTTCTACACGGTTCTGGATCCCGGACCGTTACGTTGGCGGCGCGGCTAACCTTTACAATATAACTCTATTGTAATGGAATACCGATTCCATACCGGTATAACCGTAACCGAAATCAGTCTATGATCGTAAGTCTGCCTTTAAAAACAAAATTGTTGGCCAATTGTTAAAAACTGAATCGATAACAATATCCATATACTTAATTGGAACGAGCGATCGAGACGAACGAAGATTTTCATTTCAGCTAGGCAATATTATTCCAGATTTCCAGATTCGCGTTTAAAAGATCTTTACGCAAGTTGTTTGCTAGCAGAGCCGTAAATTCTTAGTGTTTCTGTTCTCTATTTTCGTCTGTATATAAGTCTGTATTGAATGAAAGTATTTATATGTATTTTATTTATTTATTGTCTATTGTCGTTATTTATTATGTATGTATAACCACTGTGTGTATAAACACACAACCAAATTGTGGGCGGTGCAACTACAGATATAAATCTGTAGTTGCACCGCCCACAATTTGTCTGCTTTGCCCAAATGTTGACTGGTAGAGAATGCTTACGGCTTTAAGTCCACCTTTTGTACGATAAGTTGTTCTTTTGTTCAATAAAGATTAAATAAATAAATTATGTCCGGCTGTCTAGACTTCTATATATGTCGTAGGTAGCTATTTCTCAACCGATTCTCCGGAAATTTTGTGAGCTGATTTGAAGATTATGCAGTGACATTCAATCCGAAACTGTCACGGAAATTTGCTCTAAGGAGTCACCCAGACTGATTTTAGAAAGAATAAAAACTGCATTTAACTTAGTGCACAGTCAAATCTGTCTAAAAATCCAAGTTCGTTTTTTTGCGTATAAAATGTACCAAAGTATACTTACTATGCCTAAGCATGGCTATGTCCCCCCAGTAAGTTCAGTCATCCATCACCAGTGAATTATTTTTTATAATCGGATAAGTGGTTTCGGAGGTTATACCGTACATACAAACATACAAAAAAATAACACTTTGCAATAATCGTTCCGGTAGCATAGTGCTTCAGGCATGCGACTGTCAAACGGCGGTCGTGGGTTCTACAGATAAGATTTATCTCATATTTACCTAAACAAGACATTCAATAATTTTGTAAGCAAATGCCCATAACCCAACCATTGAAGATTAGTAATGAATGAGTGAAAGCATCATAAACGTATAGAAACGTAAACGCGTGATAAAGTTGAATTCGATTTTTGAATGTTGACGTTCATCGAAAACAGTACCATATTGTCAAATGATATATTTCTCTCTTTCTAACGCGGTCTACGTCCAGATTCGAGAGACTGGCCACTAAGAGTTTTGATATACAAACTCGCCTGTTATTCACAAAGCTTACTAAATTCGTCCGTCCGGTAACGCAAAATTGTTACCAACTTTGAGGTCATTATTTTAGACGTGAGTCACGGGCGAATACAAAACATTTTGTGAATAATACGTAGCCTCTCTGATTGTAATTATGTAGTACCGCAACTGCGGGTGAATATGGATATAACAAATCAAAGTACTAATATACTTACTAAGTATAGGTACCTTATTCCTTACAATGTTAGATTTTTGTAAGGAAAAATACCTCTTTTATCTTCCTTTATAAATATTGTACTTACTAGTGTTATTTCGATTATTTAATGTGTTTCAAATAGAACAATGTAAATGTTTTTGTTTATCATTATGGTTTTCATGACGCGAATGACTTGAAGATTTACGCACGATTTGTCTAATCTCATATGGAATAGGGTATATGTAGAATAGATAAAGGTCGTACTTTGATTTTTCAACAGTAAACCTACTCATGAATCATGATTTTCTAATTAAATGAAAGGCGTAACATCTTTTAAATGATATACCTATCCAAAATAGTATTTATGTAGTATGTAACATGTAAGAATAGGTCTGCCATAAATATAGTAGGGTTTTTTTTGTGGATCATCTAGATACAATCATGCTTATCAAGAAATTATAAACATGTTTAAGTTATAAAATATATTTTTGCACATTATAAGTAAATCTTAGTTAGTTGAGACGGCCATATTGGTTTAGAAATCCAAATAGAAAAACAAAAAAGAAGTATGTCCGTCGGGATTTGAACCCGGTTCAAGGATGGCGTTACAGACAGATTTAAGCAAAAGAGACGCGCACTGCGCTACCGCATGACATTAAGTAATGAGTAAAAAAGTCAGCTTCATTCATATTGTAGTCTAGAGTGCCTGCGACAAGTACATTTAGTTTCACTATTTCCTAATAGAGGCGATACTATAGATTTAGTTTTGCGCCCTCTAGTTTGATTTATGCAAGATGTTTGACAATGACTGACTCCGAAGTGACATTTAGCTACGTTAGTCTGCGTAAATTCACGGAAAAGCACTTTTATGCATATTTTCGGACTACATTTTAAAAATAAACACTGCTTGGTGCAGATTGATTGCGATTCATACGTAGCAAGCTCTTCGGCTTCCGCAGTTTGAAACACATGTTGGTACTCGTCACGGTTTTGCGTAAAACGATGAGCAACCATCGAAATTATATATCGCGACATCTGTTAGCAACAGCTCGACAGGAACCAGTGACGTTGAACCTTAAGATCTGCATTTAACATTAATCCTCGTCTAAATCAACCGTTATAGACTCCTTCGAAAACAATATTATAGAGATTGAACTGAAATTCGGTTTGCAAATTAATACTAACGAAGAATATTCGTATTTGTTGTACAGTATTCTTTAAGCTAAATACAGGACCAGAACAGTGAAATATTTTATTATGTTTTTTTTTCGAAAATACTCGTAAAAATCAAGTTTCAATCTTTATTTGCATTTAAACTGGGTGCATAAATGTTAAAATATAGCCGCTGTTTGCCCATGGGAAATTGCAATATTTTCTGTCTGTATTTGACTAAAAATCGTTTAACTCAACATATATTACGGAAATCTTTTGTGTGATGGCAATTCTTATTCTGAGCCCCAAACCCACTACTGGCTCACCCACTTTAAACACTTGAACAAAATCCTCACAAGTTTAGGAGTCGCGACACACTAAATGCTCGGCCATACGGTGCGCCATAAGAAGGAGCGAGAGGCGCTCCGATCTGTCACTCCTACGTGTGGCCACAGTGTGGCGCCTACCTCTACACAAGTTCCCGTACGTTTCCCAAGTTTCTACACTGAAAGATGTGAGTTGGAGCCCTCTCAGTGGGAAGAGAAGGCAGCGCCCTGCCCGAAAGCAGTTTAATGCGTTTGAAACTGAGCACCGTAACGAGCTTGACATAAAACGAGGCGAGCTCGAGGCTCGTCCACCAGCAGATAACCGTTACAATTACGTCGGCGGAGTATTAACCTCAAAGTACCACTCGTACCTTTATAAGAAAGTGTGTATATGTTAGCCACCTGAGAGCGCACCAGAAGAGTGGCACACACAGCGACTTAAAAGATACATAATTTTGTCCTACTAATATTAGAAACGAGCTTCCGCCCGCGACTTCGTCTGCGTGGACCCGGGATAACAACTATCCTTTATTTAAATCCTGGTTATAAACTATCTTCGTGCAAAATTTCAACAAACATCCAAGAATCTAAAATTTCGCATAAATTATATGAGTACTCGTAGGGTGCGAAAGTTTGCATGTTTATGTTTGTGGATGTTCGCTACTCAATCACGCTTAAACGGCTCAACTGATTAGGATGAAATTTTGCACAAAGACAGTTGAAAACCTGGATTAATATAAAAGATAGTTTTTATGTCGGATCTTCGAAGACAAAGTCGCGGGGGGTATCTAGTTCAGTCGTATACCAACAGCTGCAGCCGAAATCGTCCAGGTTGCCATAAACATCATCACACAAGTAAAGACACCCTGAATCCAATCATCAATTTACATCTATGATATTAACACAAGTTGACTAAACGCGGCGTCTTCTTCAATATTCATGTTTCGTGCATTATGGTCGTCCTTAATTTGGTAAAGCAAATTAATTAGCAAATTGCGGTACGTGACGGGGCCTCAAGTTTCCGGTGTGGGTTATTTTAAGTCAACACATGTTGAGTGAAGTTGTTTATGAGCAACATTTTGTCACTTATCATAAAGTAAAACCACGGCACGGTGAAATGGAATTCATACGCTTCCTTAAGTGTTGCAAGTAACACATTCCTTTACAATGTTCCTTCGGATCTAAGCTGCGCGACGATAGCCTAGTGGTTCAGGCTGTCAAACTGCGGTCGAGTCCCGGCTCGTACCAATTAGTTTTCGGAACTTACGAGTAAATAGGTATGTACGGAATATTTACCGTTAGCTTTTGCGGTGATGGAAAACATCGTGAGGACACCGGTCTAATCACAATTAGGTCTCGTTTTCCGTCTGGGTTGGAAGATGGCAGTCGCTTTCGTAAAACTAGTGCATATGCATAAACATAATCTCTCACAATATTTTTGCTTTAGCTGTTTTTACTCGCACATTCTTATGTCTTATAGTTGAGATGTGCTCCTTTTGTGATTGGTTTTACTCTACTGCGGTCTAATGGATGAATAACCAATAAAAAGGACTTGTTTCTGCAGCGAAATAGCTATTCGTATTTATTTTATTTATTTATTTTATTTATTTATTAACAGTTACAACTTACAAACTAAACATATCTAACCATCACAAGCGTTTAAACAAAATTCATATTTGTAAGTTAAAGACAACTGTCCACATCACTTACAAAAATATCTGTTTAAGGTAAGTACACGGATATACAATGTGAGATGATATAATACTGTAATACTGCTGCTAATATGTATAAGGTATTGGATTATTAAAAGCCAAAGTAGCATCGTTGTATCTGTAGTAGTGCAATATATCTTTTGTTATTGCTTCTTATGGGTAGGGGTAGGCAGAGCACATGAAACTACCAGTTGCACTTTCAGCATGAATGTGCGTATAAATAAAATATCGACAAAACGTTATATCGCAGTGATATGTTGCTAGCCCATCGCCCACAATACACTTCAACTCTGCTGCCATTGTCGACTTTTACGACACCTACGGAAAGAAATGGGTGGTGAAATTCTAACGCGGGCTATTCTTTTACCATGCTGGTTTTGATATATGAAGATTTTCAATGAGAGAAAACATTAAGTTCTACTTTAATATGAGTTCCTAATCAATATAAAATAAACTTCTATCCAAACACTATAAAAGTCTTTGGTATCGCATTGCATAACACAATCCCGAAATGACAAAACGTATCTACATAAAGCATATCACTTGAGGTCATTCACCCCAATTGCCTGCCTATTCCGTTCACCGGTAATATATATTGCTATAATGTTTCATTGGAGATAAATACGTCACTCCACGCCAATCAATGATGCTCACGATAATGCAACATCGCGCAATGCCAATATCCGTTATTCCGATTGATCACCGGGAACCGGTAAACGAACATGGACATTACATTTATATGTTTCTCGTTTAACGGGAACAACTTGGCAAACAATAAAAAAAACATCCGGCGACAAATTAGGCTGGGAGTACACTTTCTCTTGCTCGAGACCGATTCCGAATTTTACAGTAAAAAGGACTTTTTTTCATCTCAGTCGTACACTCTTCTCAGAATGGTCGCGGCCAAAAATGTCTGCGTTCAATCTGTGGAATCAAACAGCGTGACTCATGCAACCCACACTTTATTAAGTAGGTTAAAAATACTCACATTACCTTGATCCAAAATCGAAACGAATTTGGTAAATACAAAAGTGCCCGCCTTCAGAAGAAATTATAAGCAATTTCAAGTAGTACAGCGTTATTGCAAAAAAGCATAATTGGAATGGCCCACAAGATTTTTAATGAACTACCACGGACTATTGTTGGAACTGTTGAAAATTATGTTGATATGAAACTATTAAAAGAATTTCTATTAAAAAAAGCTTATTACTCAATTAATCAATTTTTAGCTGACATATGCACTTAATTCCAATTACTCTATTCTTTAAATTTTTAATAATGCTGACTACATCGTATTTTATTTTTCATTTTAACGAACTTTGAACTTTAATTTGTATTTATATATATATTGTGATATGTTGACTACCTAATGCAAATTATTTGTGAAGCATGCTGCATGCAGGCATGTTACAAAAATATAACTATATTTGTATGCCGCAAGGCGCCACATAGTGATACTGAAAAAATGTAATACCTGATAACTACCTATGTTGGACAAATAAATCTTTGAATCTTTTCATGTTTAGGGTGTAAGTTTATTTTACTTATAATGGCAAAATACATAAAGTGGAATTTGACAACCTCTTATTGTTGCTAAATATGAAACGAAAAGATAACAAAGGTGCGTCATAAAACTGGCTGAAGTGTGGCATATAAAACCAGCCATTACTATATCTATTGTTTAATTGTTATATTCAAGTACGGTGCTAAAATAATTACGCATAAACAATATAACTAACAGTAGCTACTCTGTACTGCCACACTTCAGTATTTACTTTTATGACGTCTCTTTGTTATAATATTTTAAGTTGTTGTTGTTATTGTTGGTGGTTGTTTCAATAAACAATAATATTTTGACAAATGTCATATTTTTTTAGTATTAATAATGAATGAGTATGAGTATCTTTTACTTTCATATTTAGCAACAAAAGAAGTTGTAAAATCGCACTATACGAGTAAGTGCTTTTTCGTAATTTTAACTAAAACAGACCATTATGTATGGATATATATAATTACTTTATTATACACAAAACAGGTTAAACCAGTACGGTTGATAGGTGTATGTGAAGTCCCCAATCCGCACTGGGCCAGCGTGGGGACTACTGCCCATTCCCTCTCATACATGAGAGGAGGCCTGTGCCCAGCAGTATGTAGGCTGATGATGTGTGATGTGAGGTTAAAACATAAACGATATACAGGGTGGATATTTTCCATGATTAAAGAAAATCATTGTCATATTAAGGATCCCGCAAACAAAAAAAAAACAATAATACATTTTAATGATAGCGCCAAGCCTAATTCATCTTTGGAAATGTTAATGTTTACCACAGCCTTGCTTCTCGATAATTTGACAATTTCTCTCAGGGTTCAAGCAAAATTCGACTTTACGGTGACAGCAATTCCTGTCAGACCTTAAAATATTGTTTACCCATGATGGCATGACCTTATTCTCCGTTGTTGTTAGTATGCAGCAATTGCACAAAAGTTTGATGAACTCTTGGAAACGAACGGTCAGAAATATTAACATAGTTTATTTGGGAAATTGTAGACACTAAAGGCCTCCACCCACCGAACGCGTGTCGTGCGCGGCGCGTAACGTGCGCGGCGCGCGTCGGGCGCGGTTGAATCGGTATATTCACACCGCAAGCGGGCGGCATATAGCAACGCGGGGGTACGCGGCGGGCCCGCGCGGGCCCACTGCGTCGGTGACGCGTTAACAACGCGTGTGCCGCGCGTGTGCCGCGCGGCTGCGGTGCAGCAGCAGCGCGGGCCCGCGCGTCATATTTCTCTCACTACCAACACATTTAATATGTATCTCACTATCTCTATCACGCTTAGCAGCGCCGGCCCGCCCGGGCCCGCGCTTCACACGCGACGCGCACGTCACGCGGCCGCGCTTCACACGCGACGCGCACGTCACGCGGCCGCGCTGCCGAGTTGTAACTTTAGCGCCACGGGCCCGCGTGGGCCCGCGTTTGGACCGCGTTCGATGTGTGTTTGAAGTGTAGTTTCAATGATTTACAACTTGGGCGGATGCCGCGCAGCACACGCGCCGCGCACGACACGCGTTCGGTGGGTGGAGGCCTTCACGCTAAACTATCCTCCCCTTGCGGGAAATCCGTCATTCCGTTCCACGCTGTATAAGAAAGGCACAAACTGCTGTACCGTATAAGGTACATACTTATCCCTATAAGGGATCTATTCCCGCTAACCTTTGAACAATTGAGTGGAAGGTAGGTAGAACGCGACTTACTAAAAAAGTACCCAAATTATACGTACATAAAAAAGGACCTTTATGTACGTATATTACTACGCCTGACTGTATCCTACTGAAACGGAGTATTTCACGACCAACAGCAATTTACATGATTTGGTTAAAGTACGAAGATAATGCTGTGACGTCATAATACAATGTCAATTAGTTTGAGCCGGTGTGGCAGTCACCGGTTCCGTAGCCAAATGGCAAAAAATGGAACCGTGATAGATTCGTCATGTCTGTCTGTCTGTCTGTCCGTCCGTATGTCACAGGCATTTTACTCGAAAATTATAATGGTGTATTAGAATACAATTTTGAGGATAGGTGTATTTTGTTAGCCGCTACATAGTTTTGTAATTAAATTACCTACTAAAAAAATAAATTTTTAGGGGTGCACTCCATACATAAAACTGAAAATCAAAAAAAAAAATCATTGCAAGCCCACGTGTGGTACATAAATCGATAGGCTTTTCAAAATTAATACGAGGTTTGTCAGCATTTTTTTTGATTAAGTGAATAGAGTCATAAATAATCGGCCCGAAAGTCACTAAAATTGTGTCCCCCCCTCTAATTTTTGAACCGTTTATTTTAAACATATGTAAAAATTCGTGGACATAGAGCTTATTAAATACTTTCGCCAAATTTTTTTTTGAATAAGTTCGATGATCGAGATATTTCTAAAAAACTGCCTTCCTTAAAGAAAATGATGCCATAAGATTTCAGTAACGATACGACCTGTTTAATAGGCACGGAACCCTTATTGTGCGTGGTCCGACACGCACTTGGCCGCTTTTTTGTCTTTTTTCCGTGCCTTGATTGTAGCTAGTCCCGTACAAACATTTCATCCAGTCCGAATACTGGTTCAAATGGTAGCCAAATTGTACTAATATCAGGCTTAATACCCTAATTATATAAGCTAAATATCTAATAATAATAAGCTAATTATCTTAATCGTGTCTAATTAATGTCGTTTCTCGATGTACAGTCGTCGCGAAATCAAAGTTATGTTTACACTTTGTCACCTTATTCCTTTTAATGTACGTACCCTCAGTCTCGGAACTTTAGTTCTAGTTCTGTGTATGTACGAAACGGGATTTAATCGCGTATAAATAACTTACTTATTTACCTCTGAGGCATCTCGGCGTTTCGGATGTGTCACAACATTCTTGTTCGCGGGACAAACTGGCTTAAGCAGGTATCAACATCAAATATATATAAATTGCCGAACGCACTCACAAACTTCTCAAAAAATCGGTTGAGAAATGAGACTCTTAAAGAACAACTGGACAGCCGGACATACGGAATATTTTTTGTGCTGAAGCACAGAACTTCGCTCGTTCGTTCAATAAAGTCCGTAGAGTATTAGCATTTAAATCATATTTAAATACAAGACGGCGAAGTGACGACTCTAAAGTTTCAGCTTTATGAAACCAGTGGTACAAGTAAACGCTGACGGTTACTTAACACAAGCATCAAGAGCCACTTAAAACCCTTTCATAATGACTGATTTTATCCTGCTCTGCGATTTTGATCCGTATTCATTAGAACTCAGCGTCGCAATGGTATCAATAACAGTAATTTACAGTAAAATTCCCAGCTGTTTAGCAATTGGAACGAGAAAGGTGGTATAAGTGTTAGAAATATTAATATTCTTATGACGCTTTTTTGAGCTTAATGGTAGTTTTTACCAGTGACATATAATATAACCTTGAAAATATCACAAAATATTAAAATTTGACTGTACAGTCGAATACAGAAGTTACAAGTTTATATTGCTTATCTAATCGTAATTCTCGGTGTGGTATCAGTAAGCCAGGCCCCTATTTCACCAACTTGACAATTGTCACCTGACACTTACAATTCGCCATACATTGCTTGTTCTAGAAGTTAAGGTGGTTGCTAGGTTACTTGTGGAATCAGCAATGTACGGAGAATTGTCGTTGTCAGGTGACAATGGTCAAGTTGGTGAAATAGGGGCCAGAGGTCAGTGTCAACTACCAGTCAAGTGAGTACCTACTAGTAGACTACGTCTCAAGGGATCAAAATGACGTAATATTTATACCGGGTGGAAAGGCATGACGAACCCTTCCGCGAAAGGGGGATTGTTTAGTTTTGGTACTGTATTTCCTCTAAAGAAACTAGGCTGATATTCGTAAGCGTTTTGAAGTTATAGGCAGTTAACTTTTAATGCAAAATACTGCAAGTGACAACCCTCATTGGGTTCAGTAACATTTTAACAATAACACAAGGGTCAGTGACCTTTGTCAATACGTATATAAAACTATTAGTACGTTGTAATAGTAGGGGTGTCACAAAGAAGAACATTAATAAATTTTAATATTTTTACTAATTGTTCATAACAAAAATCTAAACATTACGAATCGATTCTCCATCACTTAAACTAACCCCCCTTTGCGGAAAGGATCGTCGTGCCTTTCCACCCGGTATACGTTGAGGGCGGTATATTGATTCCCGAAAGGATTCTAAAGTAGAATCTTGAGCGTAACGAGGGATTCTAGTGTTAACATCCAAGACGGAAATAATTTTGCTATGTAACTCATACTGCTTTTTACACCTTCTATGAGGAACATTGAAATCCCTCATTTGACGGCGTCTGTGACTCTTTTCTGAATATATATTATATCATATTCGTGGTGCCGCGCGGACTGCGATGGACCAGCCAGAGGCAGGTCCAAGTGACTTGCAAAAAAGATCGACTCGTTCTCCCCTGAACGTTTTCACCACAAGCAAAGATACAGAAACAGAGTCCATAAACAACAAATGAGAAACACATAGCGGTGAGCATTTACAAGTTGGTGTGTGTTTGCAGCAAGGATGAATTTCCGGGTAACATCTAATATTTGTCCCAAGCAGAAAAGGTTGACGACGACTGCTTCTTTGTTTACCGTATTTCTAATCCTAAAAAAACGGACTATAATGATACAATAATTAGTGTCATGTCACCACCCTGACGAGGGGGAAAAGTAGAAAAGGATCAATACCTGCCTGAGGGCCAACAGATATAGCCCGAGTTCCTATTTTTACCCTCGACCTGCTTGCGAATGGCCGGCTGAGAGCATTTGAGGCCCTCAGAAAACAAGTTACCCTCTTTCCTATAATAACACTGTGTAAGAACTCTCTCGGTTTACTAAGCTGCAGATTTCGCGAGCCAGTTTTTTAATTTCTTATTTAGTAAAAGGTGTCTTGGCAACAACGAACATGCTCACAAAATTTCAGGAGAATCAGCAGAGAAACGCGACCTAGCACGGTTGCCATTTTATCACTTATCGTTGCATTTGTCACTCTCGCACTCGCATACTTGTCAGAACGTGACAGATGTCTTATACGTGACGGATGTCTACAACGATAAGTGATAAAATGGCAACCGTCCTACGCCTTCTTACACCGTATCGGTCGGCCTTATCACGTGATAAGTGACAAGATAGGAGCGTCGCCTCGTTCTATCAAACGGTGTTAGCCAGTGACGGACGCTCTATCTTGTCACTTATCGCGTGATAAGGCCGACCATGATACGGGGTCTGGGCTGTTATTCGCTACGCACTAAAATTCAGCTTAACCCGCCGGTCACCCGTCACGAAACTACACCTCTGCCTATTTAAGATATATTTGTCGGTGAGCGTTGAGGTGAGCTTAAAACAAGTAACAGAGTAGGGGGGCTCTAGAGGAGATAAGTGAGACAGACGCCGGACACTGGACCACAGACAGACAAACGATTTTCGGCGCAAACTGAAGCGGAATTTCGTTCGTTTCACCCGCTCGATCGAAAATACAATGCCCACGATTTTACACCTTAAAAATCTGAACGACCTAATTTCTTTTATTTTTAGTAATTCAATGCTACTAACGTATTTGAAATAATATTAGTTTTATTCTGCCCATTTTTGTTCCGTGTTTAAAAGTTATTGTACGTCCTTTCGTTGCGCTTATTTGCAAATCAAAGTTTGAAAGAAAAACCGGTCAAGTGACAGTCGGTTTCGCCCACCGAGGGACTTAAGAGGCCGCAGTAAGCTCGGCTGAATTTCACCTTCCCATACAAACGTAGTTACGCTCTCATTTTAAAACTACGTGTTGGATTGTGACGAAACTTTGCATATACAATGACATGAGGTATATCTATGTCTGTAATTAGTTTATATGGTTCCAATTTATAAATCAAAGTAAATACAGCAAAAACTAGTTTTGTATGAAAAACTTAAATTCGCTGTATTTTTTTTATTATGGTATCTGAAGCTACGTAAACTAATTTCCGACATAGATATACCTCATTTCATTGAACATGCAAAGGTTCGTTACAATCCAACACGTAGTTTTAAAATGAGAGCGTAACTACGTTTGTATGGAGAATCGAGCTTACTGCGGACTCTTAATAACAAATGTATAGTTTTCAGATTTTTCCCTGAACTTGTAGAGGTAGTTAGTAGAGGACGATATTACTTGCCAAATTTCATAGTTCTAGGTCAAAGGTAAATACCCTTTAAATTGAGATTCCTGTGAGAGTGTCGAAATATACGTTTTTGCGACATAAACAACCGTATTTTTTTTCTGTCAACCTAGACGTTTGATTTTTTTACACCTCCAAGGGAATGTAGACCTGAGGGGTAACCACGTAACGTTTTGAAGCGCGCATTAGGACATTTCAACTGTCATTTTCCCATATAAAAATTGACATTTAGATCTACCTGACGCGCGTTCAATGCGTTGCGTGATCGACCTGCGACCTTCATTTCAACACGTTCCCGAGATTCCTGATGGTCGGATGGGAATCCTGATGGTCAGACAGATGGACAACAAAGTAATCTTATAAGGGTTCCGCTTTTTCCTTTTGAGGTCGGATCCCTAAAAATACACAATTATTTACCCTCAAGTGTTCTAGAGTTTAGTCATGGAATTGAATAAATAGTGTTTTCCACACAACACACGAGCTACGGTAGCCTAGTGGTTCAGGCATGCGGCTGTCAATCGGCGGTCGTTGGTTCGAATCCCGGCTCGTACCAACGAGTTTTTCGGAACTTATGTACGGAATGTTTACCGTAAGCTTTTCGGTGAAGGAAATCATCGTGAGGAAACCGGTCTAATCCCAATAAGGTCTAGTTTTCCCTCTGGGGGAAGGTCAGATGGCAGTCGCTTTCGTAAAACTAGGCCTATGGCAAATCTTGGGATTAAGTGTCAAAGTGGACAAATTTTGTGAGCAGGTAAAATAAATATATATTTTTGGGTTTGTTTTTTTATTGAGTTTGTTGAAAAAAAGGGCTCGCGAGTTCAACAGCCAATCACTGGTACAAATAAAATAAGAATAATTTAGAATGCGGAGCGTACACGTGCGTTACCTTTTCGTTCGCTCAAATCGAATATGGACATGTCTAATAGCTTTATATCTGTATGATTCGTTATATTGTGACCTTTCACGGAATATACCCTGATATTTAGGAAAGGGCGTTATGATACCTATATCGTTTCATATAGCATTTGTTAAACACGATGATTATATTGAATATTAAGTTTTTATCTACTCTTCTTTACTTGACTTGACTTGTTTATGTATTATCCTTGCAATCATTACTCAAAGAGTACATCTGAACGTCTCAGACAGCATTAGTAGACATTATCTCCCTTGTTAACTTAAAGGTCGCGGGGATCCGCTGGATGTGGGTGGCGCAGAACCGGTCATTGTGACACTCTTTGGGGGAGGCCTAAGTCCAGCAGTGGACGTCTTTCGGCTGATATGATGATGATCATGTAATTCTATACTTGTTCTTCTACCTAGCGTTATCCCGGCCTTTGCCGAGGTCCACTTTCCTACTCGCTTTCCTCCACTTTACACGATCCTGGGCGTATTCCTTTGCAAGCCCGAGTTCACTAATATCGGCCATCACGACATCTAGCCACCGCTTCTTAGGTTAGCCGCGGGGTCGAGGGCCATCGTGGACTAGGCCAAGACAGCAGAGGCAGGCCATCTGACTACATAGGGAACAATTGTGTACGTAGTCAGTTATATTTTATTCCTCACATACACAGCAGCGCGGACACCTCATTTAATAAACTAAGTAAAAACGGGTACAATTCACGATGAATTTCTGAACATGCTCCTGTTTTCATTGCTCAAATGTATCATAATCGAGGACCTCTTTTATAATACTTCAGCCCTGCCAAGCGGAACGTAATTTAATCGCATATACGTAATCTAATGTCCTTGGCAAGGGATGGAATAAGAATATTTCCCTCATAAAAAACCCTTGGAAGCTTTTAAATTGCACGACCGGCAATACAACTAAACGAATATTGCTATGGCGATTGATTTACAAAGGTAAATCATGTTAATGCTGGTAGATATTTTCATGTGGTATAGAATTAATTCCACCTTGGTGTACCCACACTGCGCCTGCAGGTACGTGGTCGTCACTTGACAATCTTTCCACCCCAACGGTCACGGGTTCTACGAGCAATGTGCCCCCCCCCCCCCCATTAGCAATTCGGAGGGCTATATATTACCCTGGTTATAATGGTGACTCATTTCTGATGCAATCACGCAGATAAACTCCTTCTTCTCCCTTTCGGTGAATTTGAGCCTTCTAACTACGCATTTGACGACCGGTTAGCCTAGTGGGTAGTGACGCTGCCTACGAAGCTGAAGGTCCTGGGTTCGAATCCCGGTAAGGACAAATATTTGTGTGATGAGCATGAATATTTGTTTCTGAGTCATGGATGTTTTCTATGTATTTAAGTATTTATATCTATTATATATATCGTCGTCTATTACCCATAACACAAGCCTTATTGAGCTTACTATGGGACTAGGTCGGTTTGTGTAAGATTGTTCCCTTATATTTATTTATTTATTTTATTTATTTAATAAGTGTATGACCACGTTTCAGTGCCATTATCAACACACGCTGGTCAAAGACTCTTGGCTTTAGGCAATGCGGAATATTAGGAATACATCAAGCTGAGTCAGATTCGTATGACCCCTTTCTCGAAGTTGGACGTACCTAACTGTATAGTCTGTTCAAGTCTGATGACCTGTTAAAGTTCGCCGGAGCCCGCTGGATGCGGGAGGCATGACAAAACAGTCTCGTTACAAGTAAAACTCTGTCTATTAATTTAATGTCCTTTTCGTATGTACAAACATACACACATATAATGGCCTGTTTCCCAGAGGGGTAGGCAGATATCAAGCTTCCCCTTGCTATGATCTTGACTACGATCTGTCATGTTTCATTTACTTTCATACATGCTCGTCGGTTTAGGGAACCTACTCTAGCAAGGTGCAAAGCTTTCGAAAATAAACAAGTAGTATAATTTGCGCGGGAGTCCGCTGGATGCGGGTGGCATAGAACTGGTCATTGTTGTACTCTTTCTGGGAGGCCTATACCCAGCAGTGGACGTCTTTCGGCTGATATGATGATGACAATGCCAGTTTTTTTACAAGAGGTTAATATATGATGTTGATGTGAATAACGGATATGCCAGGGCATTTATATCGATTAAAAATAACATCGTTTTAAAAGTATAACCCTTAACACAATCCTCGAGCTTACCATAACCCCATAGTAAGCTCAATGAATCTCTTAAGGCCTCCACCCACCGGACGCGTGTCGTGCGCGGCGCGTGTGCTGCGCGGCACACGCGCAAGTTGTAAAGCATTGAAACTACACTTCAAACACACATCGAACGCGATTCGAACGCGGGCCCGCGCGACACGCGCGCAGCACACGCGCGGCAGACGCGCGGCACACGCGTTGGTAACGCGTCGCAGCCGCGTACCCCCGCGTTGCTATACGCCGCCCGCTTGCGGTGTGAATATACCGATTCAACCGCGCCCGACGCGCGCCGCGCACGTCACGCGCCGCGCACGACACGCGTCCGGTGGGTGGAGGCCTTAAATATTGATAGGTGCCGCGCTCGCTATGTGCGGTTGCCACCATACCCAAAGCGCTGACGTCGTGACGCGGCGAGCTGCACGATTCTGACTGGATAGTAGGTATACGAATGTAAGATGTCCCTGAGGGAAACTGGAGCGATCAACGGATTCTGGGAAGCACGTAATGAGGTTCACGGTACTTAGAGAAGATGAGATCGATACTTTGACTAAGTAAGTCCATTTATAGAGAAGCTCTTGCCTATGGCTGTAATATGCTTGGGGATTCAAGTCCGATTGCAATTCCGAAACTACAAAGTTGGAGCATAAGTGCCGTTTGCGACATGTTGAACGACTTCTCGTTGTAGTAGTAACTGCTGCCATTAGGGGATAAGATTATAATGATAATAAAATTAATAAATCATTTCTTTCCGGCAATTTCTAAGGTCCATAGTTACAGTTACAGCACAGAATAGATAATAGTACAAGTACAGAAGGGACACTCCTTTGATCTTTACAAAAGGCGCTTATTTCTCAGCCAAAACATTAAGATTTAAGGCCGAAACGCACTGACAGCGGTGGCGGAGCGGCGCGGTGCGGCGCGGAGGCGGTTCGTACTAGCTCGAATATTACAACCGGTACCGCCTCCGCACCGCGCCGCGCCGCCCCGCCACCGCTCTCTGCGCGTTTGCAGCTTTATGGCCCTCTGACGTCGTCGACGACGACGTCGACGTTCATCGCTACAAGTACATGCCGGTTCCCCAACGTTGGGGCACCGGCATGTCAAAATCGCGGAGTGTCCCGCGCCTGGTTACAGTTAGTTATATTACCATGGATAGTACTATCACTCGTACCACTGAACGTGTAGACACTAAATAAAATAATCAGTTAATGTATTGTCTTGCAAACGGATTCAGACTTGGACTCAAATGGAGAAAAAGCAACGCAAGAGGTTAAATAATCACAAAGTTATAAGTGTCCAAGGTTTAATGTTCTGACCCTTTTCCGCAAAACGCACCTTCACATGAAACCATTGTCATTTACTATTACGTTCGAGTATCGTGACGTCATGATCTGGTAGCGTTTTCTCTCCCTAACAAGCAACATTGAAACGGTTGTAGTAGCTCCATAGTTTTTTGAGATATTTGAATGGGATTTTCGTCATGTAGCATAACTTTAACATTATCAGTGTGTATGTCCATTATCATCGTAGCTCCCAAACGAATGAAAGTGAGGTTCTATAATGGAAATCATTTTCTATCGAGATGGTTCTTAGCTATGTTTGCTGTGTCAGCTGTGTGGGACTATTTTAAATTTATTCTGTTAGTCGTACTAGCCCTAAAGTGAACTAAAAAAGGCTTGTATTACCACTTACACAAGCTTATTAGAGTTTACAATAGGCATTATGCTTAGTTACACATATAATTGTCTAGTACGTAGGTACTAAGACACATCTAGAAAACATCCAAGACTCAGAAACAATTCATGCTCATCACACAAATATTTCCGTGCACCTACCGGAATTTGAGCTCAGCTTTGTAGACAAAGTCACTATACCTAGCCCATAATAAATAATAGTAACTTCTCTGTACTTCTGTTTTGACAAATCCTCTGTTTAGGTATGCCAAACGAGCCTAATCGGGACCATCCCTTTCTATCGCATGCAACGCGCTGCGATAGGATGCGTGCGTGCCCTAGCAATCCTAGTATACCCGGCCAGGAGCTGCATGTACCTGTAGCGACGTGACGAAATCACGGAGTGAGCCGGCCCTGACACTAGGCTAAACCAGACAACAATAACACCGAACGACGCCCCTGAATCTATTGTATTTGTTTTCTCATTAAACCCTAAATAAAGCAAACATAATTAACATTTCGATTGCCTTATCAACTTAGTCGAGCGTCAAAGGTGACCGTTCATTGTAAGTTTCACAACAGGGGTGTTCAAACAATACAAGCAAACACAGACCCAACAAAAGTTCCTATACGCATGAACAGGTAAAGGCTTAAAAAGCACACATAGGCAACTCCAACTATGTTCCGCAAGCAAGACCGCAGATAAATTAAATTCAGAGAGGGCAAATTTTACTCATTGTTATTTTTATACATAAAACATATTATATAAAACCATAACCAATTTGTACAGACATTCTACACATAAAAAAGTAAACCAATTATTTAAAGTATTTGATTAAATGTTTAACCAAAAAACGTTTGGCGAAATGTTTCATTTGACAAAAGTTTCATTTGACCTAATGATTTTTTTTCTTAAATAGAAAGCTTTATAGGATTATTAAAAAACAAACTTAACCTAACCTAACCTATTGATATTCAAAGAATTCCCGAAAATACCACTGTTTTGATGAAAAATGCATTGGGTCAAATGAAACTTTTGTCAAATGAAACATTTGGCCAAACGTTTTTTGGTCAAGAGACAGGACCCGGATTAAATATCTTCTTCTATCTCGGTTTGATTATATTCATCGTCATCATATCAACCGAAAGACATCCGCTGCTGGACATAGGCCTCCCTCAAAGAGTGCCACAATGACCGGTCCTGCGCCACCCGCTTCCAGCGGACTTCCTCGACCTTTCCCAGGTCATCAGTCAACCTTGTTGGGGGCTTACCCACGCTGCCGCTATAGTGTTGACATAATTTAAAAAAAAAATTACAATCACCAAAATATATTTATTTTGTCACTGTATCATGGAAGAGTTTTGCGGTTGTGTTTGGAGAAGAAAACATTGTGAGGAACCTGAGAAGAAATGGGTCAGCGTGGAAAATTTTGGCAAAAAAACGTAACTGATGAGTTAATTATTAGTTATTTTATGTTATACTAATGAATAAAGTAAAGTTTATGATTTAATTTTTAGTTTGATAAGCACATAGTTACGCACCATTGAACAATTGGTGTACTCCGTACTTATAAATCATGCTTATTTCGTAGGTATTCTTTTGTTCAGCATTGAGGTTGAAGACAAAATATAACCTTATATTTTACTAAACCTATTTATAATAAATAATAAATCAGCTTACATACGTCCCACTGCTGGGCACAGGCCTCTTCTGATGGATTAGAGCGAACGGGCAGAAGTAATCACTTAAACTATTTAAAAGTACCTACTAAAACTTAGTTAATGAGTAGTAATCGCTGTAACCCAAGACACAGTAGATGTATGACTTGAAATATTTTTTCCACCGCAGACAATATTCTAAAACCATCTGGCTGAATTTTCAAAGGATCTGTGATTTTTGATAAGCATAACGTTTAAAACCAGACAAAATAAGTCTATTTTCATGACCTTTTCAAATGTCATTGCTTCCTGCGATACGGAGCTTAGAAGAATATTTTAATTTGATTGAATGGGTAAAAATAAAAAGCGAAGTTAAAAATAAATAATATAATTCGTTGCAAGAGAGTTTTTTAAAATATCTAAACATCGGAGATGATGAAAAGGTCTGAACCGACATGGCAAGAGATTAATTAGCTGCCACTGTTTCTGACCTATCGCAATGTTTCATGTGTGCAATATTGCATGTAATGCACTTAAAATAACTATTTATTAATTGCCATAGCTTAAACATTTTTAGCCTTCTCTAATTGCTACCATACTTAACTTCTGTTTCATCTGATGTAAAATGTGATACGCGATAAATATTTCACTTTGACTTTATTTAAGTTGCACCCAGTAGAAAAATTACCAAGCTGTTGTAATCTGTGCCGGTTGAACGCTCCATTTGTAAATGAAAGAGCATTTGCAGGTTTCAATAAAGCGATAAACATGTAGTTGTATTAAAGCAGCAGTGTAAAATAGAATAGGGGTAGAAAGACTACGGGTACGGGTTTATCAGGAAGATCGTATGATTGAAAAAAAAATTAGTTACTTATCGCAGACTTTCATGATGTTTTTGCTAAAGCCATTAATGCCTTATTTACAGCTAGAGTTCAGACTAACTATTTGCTACGCCATGTAATTCATCGCTAAATAATACATATATTGATGATAGGCTAAAGTAGATATTACAGGAGGTAGAGGCCATTGAACACAGCATTCTTTCAAACAGTTATTAAGGAGCTTGAAGGTGGAATTTCACAATTTAACAGCTCAAGGTACACTGTGAGTTCGGTGTGCGTATCATCTATCGGAGGAGACGATCTCTTGCCGCAACGTCTCATAACAACTCCAGCGCAAGACTGCCCCCCTCCTCCCGCCTCGTCGGCGTGTGCGTCAAGGCCGCGCGGCAGTCGGAGCGAGCGTGGGCAGTGATTCAAGCGACACTGCTACGAAAATAATAACCTGAAGAAGAATTCCCGGAGAGTTCGAAACTTTTCGTCTGTAGCTACATTATATACGTGAGTTTAACCGTTTAATTATTATTATTAGCTCAAAGTGGTTGAAAAAAACACGCATGTAACAAATGGAAAGGAACTGAAAGAAATAACGGGACTCTACTATATGATTAGATCATAAAAGTGCTTATACACAGAACCCTCCTTTACTATTTATACTTCTAGCTCATCCCCTATAAAAACGAAGATTAAATTCGTATAGGTTCCAACGGGCTAGAATTTCCGACAGAAATACGCCCTTATAGTTTTAAACGAAGCAAAATTGTCCCCTTTGATATATGGGGCGGGGGTCAATTTGGGACTTTAGTACCGCAATTTAATTTCAATATTTCTTGCTCGTTCGGTTACTTTATAAGATCCGCGCGCGTAGAAACGAGCACGCGAAATAACGTCTATGTGAAATTTGAATGCGAAACGCAAGTCAAATTGACCCTTGCTCACCGCAAAATGGACTCCTCCCCTCGCCGGAAGTGACGTGAGCGATCTTGACTCGCTTCCGGACTGAGAGAACCTCGTAAAAAAACGAAATATTGATAAAGTATGAAGGTTGAATTTTTTCCTTCTATAATGAGCGCTATTGTAAACGGCGTACAAGAATGTAGTTTGCGACCACCCTCATTAAATGTTGGTAAATATCATCCCATCATGTTTTGTGATTTTAACTGTTTATTCCACTCCTACGGAAAAAGAAGGAGTAAGCTCATAATAAATGTCGTCATATTCGTAACGTTTTTTTTACTGTTACAAACAGTTTCATTAAAGAAAATCATGTTTCTAAACTGTTGCAAATTTTAAAACAAAACAAGCACTGAGTTTGAGTTTTGTCTTTTGATTTCTCAGCATGATTAATTATTATTTCACCACACCAGCTCGCAAAGGGCTCCATAATGCGCAGGAAAACACAAACACACAGCTACAATAGTCTATACATAATGCTATTTATATGTAACTAGCTGCGTGCGCCGTGGATTGCAAAAGCACGCAAAACCCGCGTGATAAAATATAACATATGCCCATTTGAAAGGCTCATTCTTTATCTCGATGAAAGCATTTCTGAAATCGGATGATTCGTTCCAGAGACTTCCACCTCCAAACTTATAATCTCCCAGACTTTTCCTCTTCTAATATTAGTAAACAAGACACATGAAAAAACACATGGAGAAATACAAGTACTATTAGAGCCCTCAGAGTGGAAGGAGAGGGTAACAGCGGCCCGACTCCACGTGTAAAATCCTGAGGGAATTTTACTAAATTAATCTATGAGGAGAGCTGTAACCTATTAGTCCTAACTCCTACTGCCCTAACTAGAGCCCTAATTCCCTAGCCCTATCATAGATTTGATATATACACATATAAATATGAAAGATGTCTGCACCATGAGACCTACGGGATACAGACGGAAGGTTGGAAGGATATGGGTAATAGGTTGGATATTCACTGCCAGTCAGTCGATTAAGGTTAAGGTGTCTTGGCCACAGTGAAGGATTATACCCTGGTCGATGAAGTAAGGTCTGAGTCCAAACTTAAAAGACATTTATTTACAGTTAACATCATATTTTATACCAAATTTTACATGTGTGTGCTTGAATACCGATAGTCCTTTTCTTATATGTATTTTATTAAGTCGACGAAACACCCATCGCACTTTGCTCGCGCTCAGTGCTACTGTGCAGCAGGAGCTCGCCTGCAGATAGCCATCCAGTGCAACTTCGTCGGCGGGGTATAAACCTGCCCGAATTCCGCTCGTACTTACCGTAGCAAATAAGTTAGGGTATGCAAGCTACACGAGCACACACTAGAGAGTAGAATAACAACACTCCAGTATGTCTAGCACAACTTGCTGCTCAGTCGCTTCCCACGCGACTGAGCGTCGCTTATCTCACCCGCACCGTGCAAATTAGAAAGAGGAGGGTAGATCTTTCTCGACACGCGTCGCGGCGCGGCGTCAGTTGTGCTAGCCCCGCAGTCGTATGTCGTATTGGTAATCGTTGATACCAAATCCAGTAGACAGTGACATCCGGTCACCTGCTGGTCAAATGCTTTCCTTAAAATCTCAACCATTACATAGGTCTGTACTCAGAGTAAGTACGAGTACATAAGTACAAACACCAACGCAGTTAACTGACCATCCTGTATTTATATAGAACCTTATTACAATGCATATAAAGTGCACGGATGGTCAGTTAGCTGTGTTGTCGATATAATGTAATGACTATTGATTATCTAAACAGGGTTCCGAAATTGCCTCGTATCAAGTTTGTGCCCGTAATTGGAAGCAATCTCACCGTTTGCAGGCTTATTGCTTAATTAGCCAGAACCAATTAAAGTTATAGGGCGACTATCAACACGGTGAGCCTACGGGTCCGCCCTGTTTTATAAATACACACACAGACACAGAGACATTTATATATACCGTTCAAGCAGCCCTGTGCTTCGCCCATGTACACAAGGAGCGCAGGCTAGCACGCAGGATAGAATAAAACCTAGTTTGTCCATGAACTTCTGATCAACTTACATTCCAAATCTCCTTGTTTGTGGGGAATTGCAGAATAAAAGCAATCTATATTTTAATCTAGGTTATATATAAACTCTATCTCTATGCAAAATTTAATGTAAATATTATAAATCTTTCAGTTTTTGCGTGTTAAATATTGCAATTATCAAATTATCGCCTAGCAACATTATCGGTCTAAGATTTTTAAAAAGTTAAAAAAAAAATTGTCTATGCAATGACCAGTCGAATTTGAGTCGTTGAGTAGCAGCCAGAGTTGTGGTGTCGTTTTCGATTGGTTTGCTCTGAATTATTCCGTAAAACAACTGATTGTCGCGTTGCAGTTGTGAATAACATAGTATTAAGATATAAGACTTGTGGAAGCAGGACCCGAGCATTTAAGTCAATTCAGTTGAGTGCCGACGAGACTCCTATCGGTGTGAAGCTTCAGGAAAGGTATTTCGCGAACTGTAGGTAAGTCGGCTAGCTGAAAGTTAGTGAAAGTACTCTGCCCTGTTTGCTGACACCGACTTCAGCCTACTACAATCGCAGACAAGCCTGGTAAGTGCTCAATTTTATTGACTTAGAGACTATTCCACACAAACATTATTTCGTACATTTTATTATCAAAATTTACAGTCCATTCATGAAAAAGACAGCGTGATTGAACAGCAAACATCCAAACTTTCACATTAATTTGTGTTTATATAGTGGATGAGTATTAGGTTTTTTTATACCAAGTCGGTGGCAAACAAGCTTACGGCCCACCTGATGGTAAGTAAGTTGGATGTCGATCCAGAAAGTCCATTCTCAAACTTCACAGCTGAATTTATGATTGGTTAATTTTACAGCCTTTCCAAATTTCAGTGGTCCTGTCCAAAACCCGACATGACACCTCAAACCAACGTGACATACCTACATCTTTAAACATTGAATAACCTAAATCGAATTCATTTATAAAATGCACTAAAACAACGTGTCATGTCATGATTGACTTATCTCCGGGGACACTAACTACTAATTCGTCAGCGTTGCAATCAGGCTTATCTTATTACAAGCAACTAGTCGCTTATTTTGATATCGTATCCATTGTCAACGCGTTAATTGGAGTAATTACGAGGCATTTAACTGAACAATTAGATTGGTAGTTAGAAGCAGTGAGCGGGAGTCGTAAGTGCTACTTAGGTTACATTCGACCGAAGCGGAATATAATCGTATAGGGAAGTGATAATTATAAAATCAGTACATAACGGTCACAAAACGGTTCCACCTCAGCATATTCAGTAATGGCCAGCGAGCGCTGAACTTGCGAGGCTTGTGAGGTGACTCCACGGTGTCACCCATTTAAAAACACATACCAAGAAAAACAAAGAGCTAAAAGTAAAAATAAATGAAAAAGTTTTACCATAGAAATACACAATTAATTGATACCGATGAATAGACTGTGTTTGTTTGGTTGAAATGAAGCTACTAGAAACTGCGTTAATATACGATGAAAATTAACTTGGCAATCGCATTTTGCCATACGAAAAATAAATAAATTAACTGGTGCGTTACTTCACGTCTGAGCGATAACTCTCAAGAAAGATTATTTGCAAACGTAAATACATAACAGTTTTAATGTTTGGAAAATACAGATGTGGCAATACGGACAGACAGTGGAGATTTTGGATTCAATATTGAAACGGAAAGAGGATGATTCCTAGTTTTAATTATCTAATTTTAGAGCTCTGAATCCCTAAAGCAATCAACTTTCAAAAGTAGCGTTATAATTTATTAAACCTGTCTTCAAGAAGCTTAAATTTAAATAGTCCGCAGTGATAGGGAAATTTTAAATTTTCCCCTATTTACGCTTCGTGTACAAGCTCACATAAACTCATAATAAAATTATCTCAGTAAACTGTACATGAAATACGGGTAGGCATGCATTAATTCCCTGTTAAGTCTTCTACGTATATTTATCGTAAACACAGAGCCCGTAGTTCGTTTATCTCTGCTTACACACGACGTTTACGGCCTGGCTATCTAATCATAAAACATTCTGCACTCCCCTGTGTCTAGCGTTAATTGAACCATGGATCTGTAGTATCTTTACCAACCATGAGATCCAAAAATCATACTTGTACTGGCCGTGCAGCAAAGCGGTTGCTAAGTTTCGTAAATCGCAACTTTATGTCCTCAAGCGAAAAGGCTCACGTTGGTAGGGAACTTTAATCATTTAAGTCTTTCTATTTCTAAGATGATTCAGGGATTAGCGTACCGCAGGGTACGGTCCTAGGGGATACGATGTTCATATGAAACGTGCAGTTGTTTCTAGGAACAATAAGACGAAAGTTATATTAATTTTGCAGGCGCTCACGTTGTTTTTCGTGGAACCTTTGTAAATGACACTGCTAGACATAAATGTCCGTCGCGTTAAGATCTTTTTTCGTTACTTACATAATATTGGTTAGAACTAAACGAGTTAGTTCGTACATTTGCTTACGTTTAGTACCAATAAAGCCCTAATCAAACCTAAATATGGGTTTACGGCATATTGTGCGGCTTTAGTAACCATTGTTGTGGTGTGTATTGTACTCGTATATGTTGTGGTTCTTACTTTACATTGTTACTTTTATTACACCACCCGTGAAGGAAAACATCGTGAGGAAACCGGTCTAATCTAATAAGGTCTAGTTTCCATCTGGGTGGGAAGGTCAAATGACAGTCGCTTTCGTAAAATAGTGCCTATACCAAATCTTGCTATAAGGTGTCAAGGTAAACCCCAGGCTTCTTTAATTTATTTTTATTTATTTTATTTAGAAACTCATACAAAGATTTTGTAAATAAATTAATATAGCACTATTAAACCGTTTGGTTTGTCTCGATGCTAGCGCAGTGACTTACTGCTAAAGGAAAATAAATTATTTGCATTTAGTTATTTCACTTACATCTATCAAATCTTAACTAATTATCAAAAATCATATTTTAATCGTTTACCCGCCGAACGTCATATAAGTTACAGGCAAATTTCAACTAAGTCATAATAAATTATCATTATCATTTATACGCAAAGTCTGATACGTCAGACGAGGGCGGGTAAAGGGAGAATTTATCTGTAAACCATGATTTTGTTATTGAACATCTCTTTGATTCTTTTGACTGCTGCGATCTAACCTACGTATTACCGTAATTCAGGGGCTCCAAAGTATTCATACGAATGTTATAAAACGAATAGATTCACAAACTTTTTTATAGACATAACATTGATAATCTTCTAGACTTTCAGAGTTTTCAACTCATTCATCTTTTTCATTTCATTTTTAATTTTCATTTCATTTTATTTCAAACAGTAGTTTTCTAATAAAAACCCTCTTAGGTGCGGCTGTAAAACCTTCCTTATCGCGTTTCAGCCATTTTATACCTAATGTATTGGCCTTCTATACCTTTGCAATTACCACTATACCGGTGGTAAACTGCGGAACTAACCTAATTCTTCTGTAATATGACTAAACTATACAGGTACTTACGCCGCCAAGAACCGCAAATATAAATTTGTCAGTCTTACGACCGTCGTGAAAATGTTTATATTTTCACCTACTTTATTTTTATAGCCATCTCTTGCCAGGTAATGATATATTTTTGTTTAGCTTTGAAACTTTAACCTGTCTCTGCGTGGAAACACTATTCTATTTCTAATCAACTTTTTCTTGTCGCTATTTGCCTTGGGTTTCGTTTCCTGGGTCACTTTTTGAAACGGTGTCTCTACTTCTTAAAGCAATAACGCGTAGCTTCGTGTCCGAGAGGCAACCGGATGGCTCGCAGTATTTGAGCTAGCAAAGCATTGTGAAACCGCCCTGTGCAACCCAAACTGAGCCAACTTGGAATGGAGCGGAAATAGGAGGGAGAATAAAAAAGAAATTGTCGCAAGGTATTCGATTGACAAAATAGTTATTTGTGCAACAAGAGAGCAAAGTTTGTTTTTGCTGCGAGTGCTAATTTTGAGTGAGAAAGCGGGGCCCCGCGCTTGCGTTCGGAAACTGCATCTGTGGTACACGTTCATAGAATTTAAATTGTTTGAACTAGTATTTTTAATTAGCTAGCATAATAAAACTCATGTTTACCTATTGTTATGAAACATGGAGTTTTTTTGAGATATTTTATTTGAATATTCTTCAATATAAAATTCCTTTGTATAATCATTTTTGTAATTTAAACTTGTTAATTTGATAGTTTTTGAACGTGTTAGTTGTATCCGTTTTTTTGGGGGTCTACTTTGAAATTCGATGGTTGAACTATGCATCGACCTATGTCTGCCATTTACTTTTTTCGTAAAGGAATGAAAGGGACAGTGCTAATAAAGTTTAAATATTCTGAACTTGTAATAGATCCCATACGACGAAATGTCAGTGCTCTGCACCAAAATTAAAAAGTTACTTTGTCTCACGGAGTATTTTGCACTGTTTTCACGCAGCAAAATATGCTTGTTCGAGCTGCTGAGGTGAAAAATATTTTTCGCCTACCTTTTTTCTATTTCCGCCCCAGTCTACGTTGGCTCAGTTCATGTTGCACAGGGCGGTGCCACAACACATCGGGAGCTCAAATTCCTCAAGCCATCCGGTTGCCTTTGGACACTGCAACTACGCGTCAGTGCTCTGAATATACAGGTTTCCACCAAATCGACACTTTATTGGTTTTGTTGGCATTCTCATGGGCCTTCTTACGGCATTATGGGCATGTCCATGTTGTAAACATTTTATAAAGAAGCTTTAATAGCTTATTTATTTATGTGTCTCAGGCTCCCATATTTAAAAATACCAAGTACCATAATAACACGTTGAGACGGCGCGGCGACGCGCGGTGTATGTTCTGGATGTCAAATAACCGGCCTCGAAATCACCGGCCTCGAAATCTCGAAAGTACACTATTCGGCCAGAACAAAAAATGTTGATTGACCCAATAATGATTTCAAACCCTTTTAGCCGGACATTTACCAGCACATTTAAGGGTCTAGTAGTATGTCTTACCTAGTTTATTTGTCATCTTCAAATAAGACTAATAACAAGACAGAAAAGTTACTTTTTTCGAAAATAAATTATCAGTATAACTAACTATTGTAGGTTTTCATAAGAGTAGCCAGTAACGAGAGCCATTTTCTCAACGAGATTCTGTCTTAAGTTGTTGCAAACAATTTTATAAAATGCTCGCCGTCTAATGGAATGGAATTGAGCTGGTGGTCAATATGAGACATGCATTTGACATTTTAATTTTAACGTGCTCTCATTCTGACGCGCTAGCTCGGCGCATGTGGGAGCGAGCGGGCGCACCGCATTGGACGCAAGTTGAAATGTGTAAAGTATGTCTCAAATCGGCCCCCTGACCTCTCCACTCGGAAACTGAGAGCTCCTACCGGGATTGCTAGAGGATGGAATCGACCACCAATGTTCCGATATCTACGATTAGTATGTAACCCACTTATTGGCTTGGAGTACCAGGCTTCCATATTAGTTTTCATTTCGTTTTAATCATAGTGGTATAATGGCGACTTCTATATTCAATATTGTAACCGGAAGAGCGATTGATGGATGCCTATTGTAATTGTGGTGTAATAGAAGAATGATTTCTGAGTGGTTTTTTTAAAGTAAATATTTGGGTAATTTTACGTCTGAAGGTTATAGTAAAATATATTTAAACTTTTGTGAGACATGTCTAAAATACTACTAATAAATTCACGGTTAAACTAACGTATTAAATGTCACGACAGGCGGGATGATTCGAACGAACTCTTTGGAAGTTCTACTTCAGGATGAGTGTTTTCGCAGCAATGTCGCTTGAAGCTTCCACTATCCATCCAGCTGTGCTAAGAGGTAACCGATCGTCCTCCGAATCGCTAAACTAAATCCTAACTTCAATAGCAGTGGGCGGGACACATCCACGTAGAACCGATAGCCGTTGGGGCGGAAAAGTTCTCAAGTGGCAACCACGCACCGGCAGGCGCAGCGTGGATGGACCCCACAAGGTCTGATGACCTGGTAAAGACCTGGTAAAATATATCCTTAAATTGTGATTTCAACATTGTATCAAAATGTGTTGGTATATATTTATTAGCTTTAAGGAGGATAAGGGGCGCGTGATTTTTTCTTTTCTGCCCGAAGGAGAGGAGGGTTATGTTTTTCGAGCGCATGTAGTATGTATGTGGCATATTCTTTGGCACGCCCTGCAGCCTAAACCGTTTGACGGATTTCGACATATGAGGTGTCGTTGGATTCCTCTTAATCGTGGGAGTGACATAGGCTATAATTTTTTTAAAAAAGGAGCTGAGATTTTTGAAAAATCTTCTGAATTCACTTGTTCTTACTTGACTTGAAGTCGTATAATTTTGCTGACTATCTGTCTGACAGTCATTACTATAAAACATCAAAATTTTCACTTACTTTATAAACATACAAATTCCCGTCTTCTCCATGGCCCTCGAGATCCCCTTCCACGAGGCCAGCATAGAGTACTTCTGTTTCGCGGTCAACGGCAGCCGCGGGTCCGTTGCCGGCGGCGGCCCATCAGCCAGCGCGGGCGCAGTCCCCGCGCCCCCCCGCCTCTCCGACGCGGCCAATTTACCCAACTGGCAACCCATCGCTCACTGACACATCACCAAAACACAAAACACTGACAACACCGCACCTAAAACAAAACACTGCGCATTCTCTATTCGATTTTGCTGTTGTTTTTTAAATTGATTTTTTAATCGAATTCACTGGTTCGATCATGTTGCGCACTGGCTGTTTTCGCTATCTGAGTCTTCTGGCTTCATTCATGGCGTTGCTATCTCGTTATCTAATCGTACATTCCGAAGGCGGCAGTCTGTGAAAATAGAAAAAAATGTTCGTGAATAACCTTATCAAGTGACATCATTATGGCTGAAAAATAAGGTAAAATTAGGCTCATTTAGGGACTCTCATGCATGAAATTCGTTAGTGTGTAAAAATTTGAGCGTTTTTTAACAAAAATAAATCAAGAACCTTCTGGCCACAAAACTGGAACCGACTTTGATACATATAGAAATAAATATTTTGTGGATTTCGATAAGTTTTCGTCAAACTTCTATTTTACATGAAACACACGTATCAACAGTTCATTAATTGCCTTACATTATTATTTTGATGACCGCTTTAACCTAGTTGATAGTGACCCTGCCTACGAAGCAAAAGGTCCTGGGTTCAAATCCCGGTAAGGGCATTTATTTGTGTGATGAGCACGAATATTTGTTGAGTCATGGGTGTTTTCTATGTATTTAAGTATTTATTTATATATGTATGTTTATCGTCGTCTAGCGCCCATAGTACAACCTTTACTTGGTTTGGGACTAGGTCGGTTTGTGTAAAATTTTCCCCTGACTTTTTTTATTTATTTTTATTTACTTCATTGTCAGAATTTAAATAATAGTCTGCCATAGTTCTGCATAATTGACTAAAAATTACAACAACTAGTGTACGCAATCAACTCAATGTACTCACTTGATAAGAAAAGCAAAAGTGAACTTGCAAATATCAAATAAAGTCAAATGTCTACGTAGCTCAATGAATTGCTGACTATTGTACGTCAATTTGAACCAACTTGATGACTGTGCTTAGTTTGTGACTTTTTCAGATTTAGGTATTTGACAAAAAAAAAAATATCCGTCAGAGATCTTCAAGAACGGAAGATCTCCGTGTGGTGTTAATGGGTTAGAATTTCACCACCCCCGTTCTTCCCGTGGGTGTCATAAAACTCGACCAAGGGAACAGGGTTAAAGTGCATTGGGGGCAACCTACCATTGCGAAATGCATTTCGTCGATCTTTTATACCCACATATATGCTAAAAGTAGCACTGGAACATAAGTTTCATGTACTCTGCCTACCCCTTCTGAGAATAAAGGCGTGAATCTATGTACTAACGTACGAATCTTTGATCAGAATATAGTACTAACGGCGTGGCGTTTTAAATGCTGGCCTTACGATTTCCCGTATAAGGGTTAGTTGCACCAAACCGTCTGTAATCGTAAGCGGTGTTCGTTAAAATCTGAATGTATGGAACGTTTGACAAGTTTCTATGGACTGACAGCTGTCAGCGCCATATTTAACGTTGATCGGTCTGTAATCGTAAGTCGATGCAACCCGCCCTTAATCATGATGCGAAATGACTAACGAACACCGCTTACGATTACAGACGGTTTGGTACAACTCACCCTTAGTGTGATCAATAGTTCTAATTTTAAGAATTTATGTATGTAGGTACCTAATAGGTATGACAAAGTTGGTTCCTGCGGTATGAGACGGGAGACGGCGCCCGCAAAAAGGGCACTGTATTAGTATATTAGTTTATTATCTAACGTCATGATACCCCTTCCGCACCACGCAGATACCTACCGCAAGCCGTCTCAGTTAAACGGTAGGTTTATATATAGTGACAGACACCGACAACGGTTTACACGAAACGAATTTAATCCCCGAAAATATGAGCATCGATGTGTATGTCTGTGACATTATAGGTCCCAACGGATAAACCGATTTGAGTGCTGTTTTTTAATCAAAAGTTTTTACCAATGGTAAGAAATGAAATACATACACAATTCTTATGAAAATTAGCAACAAGAGGAACTTAAATGGATTTTACCCATATTTTTCCTCAAATCCTCAAGTTGGTTATGTAGAGAACGTTTGGAACTTCTTAAGTGAAAAGCTGTTACAAGAAAAAGTTGGATGGCGACAAACTTTACGAATTTAGTTTTGATGCTTTTCGTCACTCATTTTAGTTATAAAATGAAATGATAATCAGCCTGTTAATACTTTTCAGTTGTTTGTTGTTTTCTTGAAATTGCTCTGACATTAACAGTAAACAAAACTCATGAAAATACTCCGAAAACGCATACGAATTCCGCTTCAATATTTTTTTCCTATTTGATTGGTTTTAAATATCATCACGATCAAAATATGGACGCTGTTTGACCATACAAAATGTAGACGTCTCTTGTTTTTATTTTACTTCAAATGTTTACGCGAGCTTGGTCTATTATTGTGGAATTTTATTGGAAAGTTGCAATTGTTTGTCTGTTGTTACTACGAGCAGGCGCGGGACACTCCGCGATTTACGTTCATCGCTACAAGTACATGCCGGTGCCCCAACGTTGGGGAACCGGCATGTACTTGTAGCGATGAACGTCGACGTCGTCGTCGACGAGGCCAGAGGGCCATAAATCTTAATGTTTTGGCTGAGAACAAAGCGCCTTTTCTAAAGATCAAAGGAGTGTCCCTTCTGTACTTGTACTATATTATCTATTCTGTGCTTCGAGTATAATAGCACGCCCATTGGCAATCCTCTTATGGTTGAACTTTAGGCAGAACACTATGGCCGACTGCTCAAAATTTAAATCAACGTTTATTCATAACATGCTGCCAAGTAGCGTCGCGTGCGACAGCGACTACTGTCTCGCTTGATTGTGAAATTAGAAAAATGCGAAAAAAAATTCTCGTTTCTCATCGCATAGAGGCGTCAGTTGTGAAACCCCTCTGCAAATAGGCGGTGATGGCACTGTGCAACTGCTGTAAAGCTTTTTTTATATAATGAGATTAACAGTAAAGTCCTTATAAAATTGCTAGGTTTGTTGTTTGTAGGTTGCTTAGCTGTTATTACCGTAACAATCCAGTTAAAGTTTATTAGAAATACTATTTCTGATCGTCCAATAATTGCACCACTTGGTCCTTTTAAAGCACCCTTGAGTATTGTTTGTTCTCTCAACTATTGATGTCAAGTGTCCAATTTCTTACGGACTGAAGATCTTTGAGTATCGAGACGAAGGGAAGTAGGCAAACTTTTTATTAGATATTGCCGTGCAAAGTTTTGTATAACTGAAAGTGAAGATTATTGGGGTGTGTTTGATATGTTCGCCGAACGCATGCCTGCTTTATGTTTGACTAGCTTCCGCCCGCGACTTCGTCTGCGTGGACCCGGGATAAAAACTACCCTATATTTTAATCCAGGCTATAAACTATCTCTGCGCAAAATTTCATCCAAATCGGTTGAGCCGTTTAAGCGTGATTGAGTGACAAACGTCCAAACATCTAAACTTTCGCATTTATAATATTAGTAGAATTTAAATACTGGTTAAGCCTAGTGGTTCGAATATCAGTATTTATTTGTGTGATGGGCACGAATATTTGTTCCCGAGTCTTGGACGTTTTCTATGTAGGTATTTAAGTATTCATTTATCAATATAAGTAGATATATCGAGATCTAGTATCCATATTACAAGCTTTGCTTGGTTTGGGACTAGGTAGATTTGTATAAGATTGTCTACAAATATTTATTTATGATTTTTTTATTACCTCAGTGTATACATGTGAGTTGGTCTGTCACCGCTATTTTTATGACTAAGGACGTTTTGCCGAGGCCTCATACCAGTAAGCGCAAGTTGTTTTATATCGATTCATGTCAAGAAATTAAACGTACAGATCCTATATTTACATAGTTCTAAAATCGAACATAAATTGGACCGGTAAATATCAACTAGCACGCTATTTTAATTTTATTATTCCAACAATTTTTACACAGTATTACAGTTACAAAATGGATGCACTGTGAATCGACTGTGAATTACCTTAATACTTAATATACTACTGAAGAGCGAGGGTCATTAGCATACACGACAGACTTTTACCCAGCGACTAGCAAAACATCTCACTCAGGTGCAAATGCTAGAAGATCAATATGCATCACATCACATCATCAGCCTATATACGTCCCACTGCTGGGCACAGGCCTCCTCTCATGTATGAGAGGGAACAGGCAGTAGTCCCCACGCTGGCCCAGTGCGGATTGGGGACTTCACATACACCTTTGAATTTCTTCGCAGATGTATGCAGGTTGCCTCACGATGTTTTCCTTCACCGAAAAGCTAACGGTAAATATGAAATCATATTCCGTACATAAGTTCCGAAAAACTCATTGGTACGAGCCGGGATTCGAACCCACGACCGCCGCTTGACAGCCGCATGCCTGAACCACTGGGCTATGGGTAATATGCATACTTAGTTATATTAAAGAGCGAGAAGCGAGCAACTAAAGTAACCAATCCCATTATATATTCAACGTTAACGTTGGATGAATTGAGGTCATTGAACGTTGTAGTTGGAAATAGCCCTTATTAATGGATGTAACGTATTAGACCTAAGTGGGCAATTTCGTGAAAATGCTAGTAAACACAATGTTTATGGGTAACCAATTGACGGTAATGACTAAAAGCGGGTTGCACCAAGATACGAATACAGACCGATCAACGTTAGATATGGCACCAGCGGCTGTCATTCCATAGAAATTTTCTTCTTTCCATACATTCAGATTTTAATGAACACCGCTTACGATTACAGACGATTTGGTGCCCACCCTAAGGAGGGTAAACCTATAAGTACTTATTGTTGGCTGACGATTTTAGCATGATTCTTATTTCAAGGCAAAAGTGGTAAATACACAGTGTCAATGTGTGGATAATTTCCCTAAGTAACTACATAGTTCCCAAAAGTGATTTGATCGAAAGCATATTTTTTCTGAATTTTATAAAACGAAAAATCACGTTCAGCTGACGGGAAATTTGATTTCTGAGGGTATAATACTGACCTAACCTTACCTTTTTATACAGGGTGTGGCCTGTAAAAAGAGGAAAAAATTAAACGGATTGTTAAGCCAATCAGCAATCAGTTCCAAGGCGTTTAACAAAAAACAAGAATAACTTTTTTTGAAGTAACAGCATGCTGGCTTCTTTTACTTGACTTGAATACTATGAACACTATTTTACATTATAAATACAAATGTTGAAAATGTTAAAAAAACTTCGAAAATTGATGAAAAACATAGACACTTAAGAGTATTATACACTGGGGTGTTCTACCAAGATATTAAATGAGTTACATGCTACGATAGCGTGAATTCATTACTTATTGATCACAACTACATTTTTTTTCTAATTCAACAATTTGGAAACACTGGAACCAATATAAAATAACTGCGGATATTCCATGGAATCATACAAAATTTTTTTGCTCCTTTCAAGTCAATGAGTACAAATGTATGTTTACCGGAAAACAGTGTTTGAATTTTTTCTTCCTTCCCATCTGGATGTGTACTAGATGCTATTCTAAGGGTGCTTTGCCCGACTGGTGTTTTGTATTCAGTATGTGGCTTCTACGTCAATGTCGACAGCTGGGCTCAAGTGCAAATTAAGGCCACGCACCCTCTTTGTGAAATGGGATACATAGGTAGATATATACATCTCTATACCAGGTTACACATCAGTTCAGGAATCATATAGCTGGCTGTGTTTAAGGCATAAGAATAACTTTATCCTATGAAATATTAGATGCGGTTTAGAATACCTATAATAGGGAAACTTGACAGATGTGAATTGTGTATTAATACTACAAAAAAGAGCAATACGTTCTCTGATTTTGGGGCATAACCAAAGTACTCGTGCATGTAGAGGTCACTTCGTGACGCAGCGCACTATTCGCTCTATGTTCATGAAGTCATAATCTTTCGCGGTTCAGTCAGGTAAAGGTAAATGAGGTACACATTCATTCAACGGGACGGCTACGAACAGTTCCTCGTCGGATGGCCCTAGCAGAAAAAACCCACGCGTCATAGGCCCCACGTTAAATTTAAAATGTATACCATAACTCTTTATTGAACTCTTAATTAAAAGAACACTATACAGAATATAGTGAAAACAAGTAGAGGTAAGAGAGCGAAAAAAATATATATTGAGAATAAAAATAAATCATGTGTAGTTTCTCAGGTACATGACAGATCATAATCATGACTGCATGTAAATTGACATACTAAATCTATCTATCTATCTACCGACATTATAACTACTCTCACGACTTACGTCATTTAATAATGCATCATTTGTGTAGTCTGAGGTAAAAATAATAATAAAGACCAAAGCTAGTTGTTTTTGTTGAAAAATAATAAAATATTTAGTTAGGATTCACATCCGACGGTGTAATATATATATTACTTCCTAAGGCTTCCATCTTGGTCGAGGCTATCAAGTTTGATCGTGGTTGGTGATTTATTCGATCACAAATGTGTTCCCTCTATCGATTCCGGTCCATTGCGTTCCTCATAACATGGTAGAATTCAGAAAATAGGTACATAAAAAAAACTATCCAATACCTTCAACAGCGTATAGCCGCGCTGGGAATTACTTATTATCACAAGTTACAAAACTCGATAATTTCAAAATCCTTACAAAACCGTACGAAATTCCAAATACGTCCGCAACACTAACAACAAACGTTGAAATATATGCTAATTGCCACACAAAGGTCTCGTCAGTGGTAACTACATTTGGATGCACACTCTGAAGGAGTGACAGGTACAGTTGGCAGTACAAATATCTTGAGAAGTATGTTTTAAGTAGAGCACACTGGAGTGTCTTCGCGCCTTGCTACATCTAACTCGTCCTCGGGCGGAACGATCTTCGTCACCCGGGTTTTTAGGGGCGGCCGCCCACTTCCATATGGAACACTCACCACGATGACCCCAGTCAGTAGCCATTTACGTTACCGTTTCGCTAAAACATATTTGTTTCAAAATGCCTAAAGCTTGAAACAACGTACAACTTCTTCTTAAAACACCAATCTCTTAATGACTGTGTTTCAAATTGATTATGTATTGATGTGATATAGGTTAATATGATACTTGGTTGTAACGAAACGGTGACCCTTTTACGATAGGTGAGGAATTATGGCTTTCGAACGTAGGTCGTCAGTTCGAAACCCGGCTCGTACCAATGAGTTTTGTTGGCACACAGTAGATGTATTTGGCAATAATCATTAACTCTTCCGAGAAGGAAATCGTCAGGAAACTAAACAAAGAAATTCATAGTGGGCTAGCTTGAGGTCTGCATTTGTTAATTTTACATGTGTTTCTTTTGTGACGTTTACACGCACTCTGGTTACACTTTTGTGTGGCTTTTAATTTGTTTGGCACGTGAGGCAATGGAAACAATATTTTCTATAGTAAAATCTGTAACTATTTTTTCCTGTACAGTTTTTGAGGAGTCTAGAGATATTTTTACGGTAATATAGCAAATCATTTTCAAATTTAATTACTACCTATTTAAATACCGAATCAGGAAGGGTTGTCAGCCATAGCTGTCATCATGAAGGACGTGTGGTTTTTTTGTAAATGTATTTGGCAACACACTCGGATGGGTTAACACTTTCGCAACCAGGCAAAATTCCGAACAATACCCCAGAAACCGACAGAATTGGCGTCGCGTGAGGGTTTATAGCTCGTGCTCGACTCTCGGGTATGCCGGCATCTGAGTAAAGTTTACGAGTGCCCGAGAGTCGGGTACGCGGTGTCCAATGTGTTAATCCGTCGTTTACGTTGACGTGACGGTAAAATCTGTGGTTGGTGCGACAAGGGTTACAGTTGCCGCAAACACAACATTGTTTTAGCAGTTTAAAATGTTAATTATTTGTATCAAGGGTTATCTCAAGTGACGGTCAACTCAAAGTCAAATCTCCATATAATCGTAGTCCAGTTCTCATATTAAAACGGAAAAAAACATTTTTTTAATACACAATTACATCTATGTCGAAAACTGTCTGTACTGTAATGTTATTACAGTACAGATTTTTGTATCGTTATGAGTTTAAATTTGGAACAGCTGTCAAAATTCAAGCGGGTCTCTAGTATCCATAGATATTAAAACATTTATCGATACGAAACGGCAATTCAGTATGTTTTTTTAATATAAACCGCACGACATATTTGATCTCGAGTGATATGAGTATAGGAACTTCATTCGTTTGTCTCTGATTAAAAAAAACCATTCGTCATGACGAATTGTCGCCATTGTTGTTGTAATTTTTTTGTTGGTTTTTTGCTGTTACTTACCTATTTATCATATGTATGTGTGTAGATAAAGTAGTTTATGCAACTGTACATAATTAGGCCTTAAAATACGAGTGTGGTTTTATGAAACGAGCTCATTATGGATCAGTCACATAAACTACTATTACACTTATTAAAATGTCACGGTTATGATAATTGTTATTTACATTTTCTTTGGCCTTTAATCGAATAAAAATATGTATTGAGTTTTGACAGTACTTAAAAGTTTTTAACACCATTCCATTAGAATAAAGTCACTCATCTATTGTTCCCGGTAAGGGCAAATATTTGTATGATGATTATTAGTTTATGAGTCTTGGATGTCTTTTATGTATTTAAGTATTTATATCTATTAAATATATCGCCGTCTAGTACCCAAATCACGAGCGTTGTTATGCTTACTATGGCTAGTTATATTTGTCTAAGATTTCCCTCGTATATTTATTTATTATAATATATAATCATGCTACTGTAAGTTATTTTATGCTCCCGTTACAGGCCTCATCCTGTATAAATATCTGTACGAGTATACGTAGCTCGTCACGCACAGAGCGTAACCAACAGTATTAGCATCTGAACCAAGTTATGCAAATTGTCCTAACATAATGTCCATCACTCTGTTGAGTCTATCTGTTGGTCTATACGAATCGACACTTCGCATGACTATATGGTCTCAATGTGATACATGGTCGTTTCAACTAGCGATCTCACGTATTGGAACAAGTGTACGCAAAATATTGATATCGTAGTTGGCTGATAGCTAAGTGTCGATCCAAATCGATCTCTATAACATCACAGTTAAAGGAAGGTCGTAAGTATACATAAAATTTTACTGAGTAGTATACATTTTCGTGAAATTATTCACGTGATAACATGTATAACGACTGAGCGTTAAAGATCGCAGAATGGACGTTGAAGTGTTTACGTTGCTTAAGTGTTTTCGTTTAAAATTATGGTAATAATTAGATGCATTTAAATTGGCTGGAACATAATTAACCTGTAAAAGGTGACTCGATCAGTGAAGAGGGAATACGATATTTTTGCTCTGGTAACTATATAACAACAAGGGGAATGTTCAAAATATTACATGACACAAAAGCCAATCATTGTTGTTTTTATTTCCTTAAACCCCCATGAAATTTTCTTGAATAACTCCGAAAGTAAAACCTGGCTACGCCCGTGTATAGTGCGACCGAGGATTGTATTCTATTTAATTTTCATAGTTTTGTGCAATGAAATGAGTGCATTACTAATGCGTTAAAATTAGCAGGCGCTCCAAATATCCTATATACGAGTTACATGACGTTATTAGTAACCCCCCACATTAATTCTTGTTTCCCTAAAATGTAATCTAAAAACATTGGATGTTGATGCCACCGGAATACGTGATGGGCCTCAAACCCGCCATTTTATCATTTTTATCTTTATAACGAAAGTACACCTGTATTCGAAAGTCGGATCCGCTTTCAATTATATTTTTCGAAACGAGGTACTTTGAAGGGTTTTTCCCGCTTTTATAATTGAATATTTATTTTTAACCGACTTCAAAAAAAAGGAGGAGGTTCTCAATTCGGTTGTATTTTTTTTTTTATTTTTTTTTTCAATGTTTGTTACCTCAGAACTCCGTCATTGATGAACCGATTCGGAAAATTTTTTTTTTGTTCGTATGTATATACTTCCAGGTGGGTCCCATTTTTTTCACAATTCAGTTAGATGATGGGATCCATGAGGAATTGAGGGGACTCCTCAATTTTATAAGGCACGCGTGTAGTGATTTTGGTATTTTCTCTTATAACTCGTGTATTTATATCCGGAATCATAAATTTGGTGGCGAGGAATTGATGATGAAGACCACAGATGACTTATCGAATTCCTCAATTATGTACTTAAAAGTGCAAAAGTACGTCACAGGTTCTGATAAGATTCCGTTGAAATAGGAACTAATGAAGTGCCATTGGTGATGATCTTGGGGAATCGATGGAAGTCCTCAAATATTATCGGCCCACATACAGCGATTCGGTTTTTTTCTATAGTAATCAACGCATTTGCTATCGGAAATCAGTTCATGTGGTAAATTGTAAAAAATAGGAAATGTGCTCGTGGCTTGGCGGAGTACTAAATTGAAGTCGGTTAAAACTTTGTTTTTAAAGTAAATTATTACTTAAACAAGATATCTAGTTTCAAGACCAAAAATATATTAAATGAATTTAACAGTAGACAGCTTTTTTGTTTATCAATTTCGCATCAAATTAGAATCTGTTTTCTATAATGTTTAATGCGTTCCCAGTCTAAAGACTCAGTGTTCGTGAAAGCTATTTAGTAGGTAAAAAACATTGAAAACAAATTGGAATACCTACGAATACGTGCCTGAAAGTATCACTGATCAATGTAAATTTTAACTATAACTTAAAAGTTAATCCTTCTTAAAAAAAAAAGAATTTCGCAAGTCTCCAGGCACACTGCGGTCGGCTGTGTCGATAAATATTTTTTAGAATAACTTTTCTGGAAATTGTTATAAGTGTTATGGAAATTTATTAAGTGAATATTATGACATGTATACATTAAAAGCACCATATTCCTTTGCAAGGTGAAATATTTACGCATAATATCTTAGACATCCACTTTATTTTAATTTATCTTATCTCTAGAGATTTCACCAAAACTTATCTTTTGTAGTGTTGATGTTCGTCCGTTAAAAGATCTAAAACCTATTGTATTTTCTAGCTATACCTAGTATTGGCAAATTCCTGAACGAACAAGTATGTAATAAATTTCAGAACCGGACACTAGACCCATTACTGAATTCCGCACTATCGTAGTATTTCAATGTTTCACGGGTGAGGTAAACCATATTGCCGCTATTTCTGGATAATTGATTACTTATTCATCGATTGCCCCCTTTACACAGGCGCTGAAATTGGGACGCTTAGCAGTGAGCGTCCATGCTACTTGAAGTAGTTAAGGGGGGTCTATATCGGGTGGCATAAAATTGTTGATCCTAAAATTTTGTCGCATACCAACTTTGTGCCGAATATCGAATTGCATAAACATTGTTGTGCATATTTTTTATTTGCCGAAATTGTTGTTCCTAATATCGATTGTCCTAAATATTTATTGTCCGAATGTTTATTGTGTCGAAGGTTTTTTTTTAGAATGATTGATGTGCATAACTTTGATGTTACTAATATTTAATGTACTAAAAATGTTGTGCATACATTTTGTTACGCATACATATCTATTAGAATTGCCTATTACTTGAATAACATCCCGCCCTCATGTCCCCGCCCTCGTGTCATGTGACCCGCCCTCATGTCGACGGAGCCCCGCTTCGCGGGGCCCCTATTTCTGCTCTGAGGGGTAAAAGGCAACTAACGAACCTATTTTATTTATCTAGATGTAGGTCGGGTCAGCTCAGAGTTTATAAATAGTAAAAATAAATGTTTTATTTGTGGTTACCTAATCTTTCCTATTTAGGTACGTACTTTAAGAACTTATGACCCGCCTTCATGTCGACGGAGCCCCGCTTCGCGGGGCCCCTATTTCTGCTCTGAGGGACAAAAGGCAACTAACGAACCTATCTAATTGACCTAAATGAAGGTTGCCTCAGCTAAGAATTGCCTAATACTTGAATAACCTGTGACCCGCCTTCGTGTCGACGGAGCCCCGCTTCGCGGGGCCCCTATTTCTGCTCTGAGGGGCAAAAGGCAACTAACGAACCTATTTTATTCATCTAGATGTAGGTCGGGTCTGCTCAGAGTTTACAAATAGTATACAATTTAGGAAAAAAATAGTATAGGTGGTTTAATTTTAGCACGTTTAACAATAGGCAAAATAATTACTATGACAATGAAAATTAGGAATATTACTTTTTAGGTAATTCGATGTTCGAGTAATCAATATTAGGATAAACATACTTTAGGACTTTTAAATGTGTATGCGCAAAAATGAATAGGCTAAATAAGTAGTATGCCACTCAACATTATGCCAAACATTCTCGGCCAAAAAATTTTAGGACGATCAACATTATGCGATACGACAGGCACCCAGTTAAGGGGATGCCTAGATTCGAGTCAACCACGCCCCCTTGATAGAGACACGCTTGTGCCTTCCGCGCACGAGAAAAAGAAATGCAACCCTCTTGGGGAATGGCTGGACCTGAATACTGAAGTTTTATTTATATATTTTCATGTAGTGAGATTTTAGATGAGATAAAATAGTATAGTATTAACTTGATTGTGTTGTAAAATAATATATTGTTTGAGTAGGCTGAGCTAAATAAGGAAAATAAAAACCCAACTTTGGATTTTTTTTCTAGTAAGGAAATTTGAGGCAACCATTTATCGATTTAATCAAGAATCATATATCTGAAAATCAGACCTTATTGTTACTTCCTCCTCTCCCGGGCTAGTTTTTTTTTGTTCGCAAGTCCATACTAAATACTGACTCACATATGGGTCAGCGAGAGAGGAGAAATCTAGCCAGAACGGCGTTTCAAAGCACGCGATAATTTCCAATGCACCCCCTTAAGTACAGTAAGCTGCAGAGATAAGTATACCCCTTGCTTGTAAAACTGGACTGGCCGAGTCACGTGACTGCAACATTGCATCACGTCACTCCGTCGGAGCTAGCAGCCATTTGAATATTGTTTTTATTTTTTAGCCATTGAGTGTATTCCGATATCTTCAAATTCGAATTATACGAACTACTTAACCAGCTAATACCCAAGATGGCCATAAACTTACAAAAAGACACCAACTCAACGGGATCGAACGTGCGTCGTCGGCACTGCAATTTCTGATACCCGCTCAGGGTGCCACTAGGCTACTCGAACATTACGACTACTGATCGAAATTACTTAATTGTTATTTGCATTCTCTCTATTATGCATCCTTGTCTAGCCTTAAGATGGAACTAGTCTTGTCCTTGTTTGTTATCGTATTATTGCACGTGATCGGTCAACGCATCTCGGACTGAATGAAAACGCTTCAACTATCTCTAAAATAGGGTCGTAAATTGAATGTTTTATTAGTTCTTTTTACTAATTGCATTTGAGGGTAAGCTCATATTAAAAGATTATTTTTAGAAATCTCTTAATACGTGTTGTGTAGTGTGCGTTAACCTTCACCACTTATTAATTATTTTCTTGGGAGTTTTATTAGTGTTATCATGGTTCGATTGACGACTTTTTAAAAGCTAAAATAATTGTTCTCTGGGAACAAAACCAGAGTATTAAGAAAATAGCCCGTTATATGAATATAACGGTAAGTAATTTTTGGTTAATCTACGTTTTTTTTCAAGCCTTCTTATCTAAGCTTTATAAGCTTTAATATTCAAAAATATTTGTTCCTTATAAGCGTTCATATTTATTTTCTAGAGAAGAACCGTTCAGAAGTGGATTAAGAAGTATCAGGAGACGGGTGATGTGAAGTGTGATCTCCCCGGCCCACGTCCTGGAGTATACACCGATGAATCAGAGAGACACCGTAATATTGTAAATATTCACACGGAGGCCCCGTTTACTACCACTCGGTCAAGTGCTCAAACATTTTGGATTTCGCTCAGCACGGTTCGGCGACATTTGCATGCAGCGAATATCCATAACTACAAACCTGCAAGGAAAATACCACTCACCGATGCCCATCGAACCGCTAGAACAAATTTTGCTGAACGTTACCTTAATTTTGATTGGGAAAACGAGATAGTGATATTTACAGATGAAAAATGTTTTAAATCTGATAAAGATGGCAGAAAGTTATTATGGAGAAGAAGTGGAGATCGTTATAACCCCAAAAATATGTTAGATTTGAGAACTAGTGGAAGAATAACATTGGGTAAGCAAATTTTATCTATGTTAAGCTGTTTAAAAAATATAATAATTCAATGTGTAATTCAATATTCTATGTGTTTTCATACACATAGAATAAAAAAATACTGGAATTGTGTATTTATTGTAATTTACAGCGTATTGGGGCTGGATGTCATCCATGGGCCCCGGAGAACTAGTGGAAGTCGGTGGCCGCATGAATAGCCAGCGTTACTTGGAGGTGCTAAGGGATGTCATGCTGCCGACGGTGCGAGTCGCATACCCCGAAGGCCAAATTCACCTGGTCCAAGACAACAGTGCGGTCCACCGATCACGACTCGTCCAGGACTGGCTGCCATCACAAGATGACATTACTGTTTTTAATTGGCCGTCTAAAAGCCCTGACCTGAATCCAATTGAAAACTTGTGGGGTCAAATGGTTTTAAATTGGGACTCTAGTGAAGTCAAGTCAAAGCAGTAATTAGACCAAGAAGTCAAAAGAACGTGGGAGTTGATGCGAAGCAGTAGTGCATGTTCGAACATGGTCAGGCACATGAAAAGCCGGCTCCAACAAATCATAGACAATCATGGTCACCCTCTTCGATATTGATTTGTCACTTTGTCCTAGCCCCATTATACTGTGATTTCAGTCAGGCCATTCGCGTCTGTTAAAATATGTGATACTTGTTTACGAGAGATATAAATTGTCAGACTGCTTCGTAGTCTAACATGTTGGTTCTCTTTCACACGTAAAAAGTTCACGATTTAACAAAAAAAAAAACCTAATTATATATATGTATAATAAGTCGTATTTCTAGAAATATAATGTTCATAGACTGTACAGTATTGTATTTACCTATTGCAATGCTTATTAAACCCACATAAACATTGCTTTATTTATAATATATTATCAGTAATCCTATTTGAACTTACCTATACCTTCGTAGATTAGGATAACTACTTATTCTTAAGTGTCTGCCAAGACGATCGCCAACACGTCCCTCCGATCCAGCGACCTTGGTCGGCACCGACCGCTGTAGTATGAAAGTTTGCTGCAAACTACTGTCTGCACTTGAATATTTCTAGAAATACCTACTCTCCTACCGTAATTTGAATCAATAGCATAGATTACAGTTTTTGTTCGAATTGTGAATAATGAAAAAGATGTAACCATGTTATATCGATTTCTGTAAGTTTTACAAAATAATGTTTTAATATAAATAAATGGTTCATTAGAAACAGCTAGGCCGCACTCAAATCCGTTCAAAACACTCTGTAAATAACAGCATAACTTTATGCGTTCAGTTTTTATGCTAAGTTAAAATAATAGCAAAATAAAAATATTTATAAACATATAACTGTGTTTTTTTGAATAAACATAATTTTCAAAATTATTCATGAATAAAAACATCATAATATATACCAAAAAATGAACTTGTGGAAAAAAAAAACAAAAAAATGGTTACTCCACTCCGAGGATTCGAACCTGCGACACATGTGTCTCTAGTAGATTTCAGTAGCATATGTCACCACTCGACCAACATGCTACTTACGTCATTAGACGAAATTATTATACGGTTTTGTGCCAGTCCGAGCACTATTCTCAGGGGGTATACTTATCTCTGACGCTGACTGTACATGTTATATATAGCAATGCAACAAGTACTTGAAACCTGTTATTCAGGAAAAAGTTATGACACCTTTCTCTCATTACTTTAGAATTCGCCGAATACTTTTTATTAAAACAGCTATTTTAGAAATTCGATTTGACTTTGGCAATGCAGGCAATTTCCATCCTGATGTAATAGGACCGGCAACCTTTTCATTACACCCACACTAGCGTCCATGGGCCCCTATTACTATCAAGGGTATTACCATCAAACAATAAATTCTTGCCAACGGGTCGGTGGCAAGAAAATTTAACTTCACATTTTCATTATTTTAACAAATCGTGGGCTTAATCAGGTTAAAAAAAAGTCGTAGTCGTGTATAATGCGTATAGATAGTCCACGTGTTGCAATGACAATTATTGCAAGAAGACCACTTAAGCTCGCTCAAGATATTTGGTTGCATTGTTTCTGGTCTGGATGACAAATGCAAGATGGCAGGTATATTTTGTGACTTGTCCAAGGCTTTTAATGGGATTGATGATGAATAAATTGCTTTTGGACAAGTTACATTATTACGGGATACAGGACTTGAGTCAAGTTAGTTAAATCGTTTTTGTCCGACCGAAGACAGGTAGTTAAATTATCTGTGGGCGGTAAACGACAGAAGTCCAGTGCTGGCAGCGTGAATATAGGAAATACCCTTTTCCTAACGTTTATGAACGACCTTCCCGCTGCCATCAGAGCAAGTCTTTCTGTCCTATTCGCGGATGATACCACAGTGGTCGTCAGTGCACGCACTTATGAACAGCTAGGAGAGAAGATACCTACATGACACTTTGCACGATCCTGGGCGTCATCTTTTGTGAGCCCGTTTTCGCTCATGTCGGCCTTCACGACATAGGTCTGCCGCGGGGTCGAGGACTGTCGAGGACTAAGCGAAGGCAAATATAATACCTCACTACCTAAGTTGTACAAATAAAATCTTTGATATCTTTAGGATATTTTCCCTACGTATCCCTGTGGAGTGCGGCACTAAGAAAAATATCCAGCTGGTCAGATACCAAATTGACGTCAATGAACACTTCAAACTAATTTACATGATCAACATAAAACGTAGCACTAAAGTACACTACGACATAATTATTTACTTTGCTTTCCTAATAAATTCTTAACACGTTGTTCACGCCACCGTGTTGGTAAATGACACGTTACAAAAGCCAAAGTTTAGTACAATTTTAGTAAAATTGTGGTTATGTTCAGAAGGTAATCACTTATCAGCCTATACTATACTGACGTTCAAAGTAATGTTTCGTAATAATTCTAGAAACACCAGAATAATAAATAAAATCGCATGAATAATATGTACTAGCAGGACATACCAGGATATACAGAAATGTCTATCGAGTTCTTATTAATGTACGTCATACATATTTATGTATGTTTATAATTTTATTATAGTCAATATATTTTGCAAGTTACACATATATCCAACCTACTACCTTTTCGCACTGGCCTACTAGATTGTAATCGAGTAGGCCGCGACGCAACAAATTAAGAGAGCCATGCGCTCAAGAATAGAAAGTGTCATGACATTATGGCGGGGCATAACATAATTATTATTTACATCATACACGAGCATATAAATTGATTGATATGACTGCATCGAGGATTCAAAAACAATGTAGTCTAGTAACTGCATAGTTTTAAAGATTAACAACATTCGTAAGAATAATGAAAATGCAGACTTACATAGAAACTGAAAGAATGAAACAATAGAGGAAGAGAAGTACATATCTCTCGTATGTGATACACATACAACTAGTGAGCATCAGCTTGAAGCTGGATATTACTTTACATACTCGTAAATTACTCCCTAAGATGTAATACGATGCGCCACCTGATGCGCGGGATCTGAAACTCGGCAAAATAGCGCCATTTCACAACATTCGCGAAGACAGAATCACAGAATAGATAATAGGTAAAGTACAGAAGGGACGCTTCTTTGATAGAGATCAATTACAAAAGGCGCTTTTTTCTCAGCCAAGATAGTAAGATGACCCTCTGACGACATAGACGACGATGTCGACGTTCATCGCTACAAGAACATGCTTGTTCTCCAACGTTGGGGCACCGGTATGTACTTGTAGCGATGAACGTAAATCGCGGAGTGTCCCGCGCCTGACAGAATAAATGAACTAAAGATTACGGGGAGAAAAGATGAAAATAAATAGACTTATAAAACGTAAGTACCTACTTCAAATTATTTCATAAAAATAATCACGTTGGTTTTTATTTTTACCCACGACGCAAAGAGAGGGGTGTTATAAGTTTAACGTGCCTGTGTATTTGTATCCTGTCTGTGGTATCGTAGCTCCCAAACGGATTAACCAATTTTCATTTAGTTTCTTTTGTGTCATAGATAATTTTATTGCGAGTGTTCTTAGCCATGTTTCATGTAAAACTGTTAAGCCGTTTTTGAGATATTGGACTTTGAAATGAAAATTTCGGGAGTTTCTCAACTTTTCTAAGTTGTATTTATTTAATAATATTTGGCTGCGTTCATTGCCTAGCGGCGCTTGCTGGTGTACCGAGAGTGGACGCATGTTAAGCCGTTGCTTCCAGTTGTTATCTGCGACAGCAAGCCTTCTGGCGGCTTGAAAATTTCTAGCTGTCAAATTTTCTACTCACGAGCCAATTTTTGATAAGTAGCAAGTGAACTCCGTATTTTACCAGGCTGCATTTGACTAACCCGATACTTGGAAAAATAAAAATAAAACTCCAGCATAGCCTGCGCCTCTTAGGCCAAAAAAAAATTTGGAAAACGCTATAAATAAACGTGTATTTTAAAATACATTATCAAGAAAATAGTTAATTATACATGGTGGAAAGTTGAGACCGGGGCAGCAAATGCTCTTAGAAAACCGTGACATGCAGTGAGATTTGGCAGTGCCATTATATGCATTAAGAGTTGGTGTCACAATAAGAATAGTGAGTGCATTATTAGAATAAATATTTTTCCCTGTGTGGTGTCGGTGTTAGAATAGCACCACCCCCTTTCTTCCTCTGGGTGTCGTAAGAGTCGACTAAGGGAACAGGGTTGAAGTGTGTTGGGGGCGATGGGCTAGCAACCTGTCAGTGCGATATCACATTTTATCGATCTTTTATACCCACATTTATGCTAAAAGTGGTACTGGAACACAAGTTCCATGTACTCTACCTACTCCTTTTAGGGATTAAAGCGTGAATGTATGTATGTATATTTTTTCAGCGGACTGTATATTTCTATTTACAAAGTATGTCAACCACTAAGCCACGAGGTCTCTCTAAGCTCGTCAATTCTTTATCTCATACATATAAAACTACAGTACATAAGTACTTGAAGCTACACTGCAACTTCGTTTGATCCACATTTAGTGATGTACCGTGCTTGGCCATAATTCAACATAGTCAGCAACAGTAACTATTTCCTTTTTTGATTAGCACGTGTCATTAAAAAAGGAGCAAAGATTTGGAAAACTCTCATTAATACACACGCGTGCACCCATGTTTTTCTTGACAGTATTGTATTACGATTAATGTATAATAAATACACACACAATTTACAATACTTTATTTGGTCAGAAATAAAATAATTTATATTATAACGCCCAACGCTTAATACGCTTCACAACGAATAGTAGACATGTCGTTCATAGTTCTGTTATGAATTGAAAGTTAACGTTTTCATGGTCATTCTCAGACACTGAGATGTTGACCTTACTTTCTTAACAGAGGATCCGTTCCATAACCCGTACTGTTATTTTGAAATTAGAGTGAAATCGTATTAATCGGTGTACTTTCGTTTAAGTTTGAGAAAACGCAAACATATGAGACATCGGACTCTCTATTGCCGCTATCCGAGAGCAGTACAATAACATACTCAGATTACTGTTGAGGCTGCCGAAACACTGTAGTGCGTCCGGCATGTTCGCCGAGGCGCACACAGATGACTTCTTTGCCATCAGACGAAAAAGAAGAGCATCACTACTAAGACGTATGAGAGGCAGCGGCAACAGCCTTCTGAGGGTGTTGGCGGAGAGGCTCGATTGTCCACTCACCAAATATTGGGTTGAGGTGGCTATCAGGAGGTCGAAGTGAGCCTGGCCTGAATATTATAAATAATTAGTGGTAAGTTAAAGTAAGTTAAGCTAAATCACTAACATAGCATGTAAGTCTCAGCTGTAACTAACAAAATATGGATCGATTAGGTCTGAAATAAAGATATTTTATTTTATTTTATTTTTTATTGCCCCAGCTATATTTCAGTAGAAATCCGCAAGAAATGACAAATTTTTTGGGGCTAATCACGGAACAAGTTTGGGGCATGGTCTTGGTGTGCAACTTATATGTCTTTTGTTTATGCCATGGTTTAACGTCCATAATAAGCATTTAAACAGAACACAAAAATATTAACTGGACTTTATACCACTCTAATAAATAAACTTCACAGTTTCACTTTTAAGCTGGATTATCCTCTGTATAAACACTATAACAATTAAAATAGCCCACTGGCTGAACTATACGGTAAAACCTACACTTATCGCATCGGCTTTATAATGGAGTTCCAATAAAGTTTTATTCAGCCAACAGCATTATATTACAATCTGTAAAGGGCATTGCTTATGAAGGGTTTCGTAGACAACTATTAATCAGCTATTATCAAGCCTAATATGATGGAGTTACAAAAGAGTAAGTTTACAGCAATATGCAGTCAGTAGCAATATTATATGCCCTTGTATAACGTTAAGCAGTAAAAAAGGATAAATAAAGAGTCTTAAACAGTCGCTATGTAACTCTAGTCTTCTAAAACTGCTTAAAGAATTTTTTTACACTTAACAATGTATTTTTGTGTTTTGCAATGCTTTTAAGAAGCTTAAAGTAATAATGTCGACAATATAAAGCTGTAAACCAGCTGTTCTGTATAAAACGATACAGTTTATGCTCCAGTTCAGCTTAATGTATGTATTTTTTGTGCAGTCCTGTGACGTGAAACGCAAGGATCCACATAATATCAGCGTCGAGTCATCTTCTGTGGCTCGACATTGTGCTGAGTGGACTTCTTTTTCGCATCTCACGAAATACCAAAATATTATTGAATGCTGTATCATATTCTGTATTTTTGCCAAATAAACTTATTTTCTTTCTTTCTTTCTTACTTTATTAATCAGCATTTATAAAGTCTTAAGCTGTTAATGAACTGGTTAAACGGTTTATTTTTAGCCTAAATGTTACTTGGGTTATATGTCCCTTCAGTGCGCATTATCGTTAAAATAAGTATGCGAGAGCGCGACGAATTGGTGTCGAAATAAGTTTTTTAAAAATCTTAAAATAAAATGTCTAGTAGCAATATCACCTTTAGGGTTGATATTTACAACGGCACATCACTATCCACGTTCCACGCTTCGGTTTCGCTCGGGTTGACTCAGCTATAATCCGTAAGATAACTGAAACTTGCGCGTTAAGAGGGAACTTCTTGTGTAAGCCGACACTTGTAAATACGGTAAAGCTTAAACTTGAGCTTGAAGTAAGAATTGTGAGTTCAGGTTTTGTGTTATTTTGCATAGATCGTGAATTTGTTACGACGTTACTAATTCGTTGATATCACGAGGTAACATACATTTTAAATTTAATAAAAATTTACCTGCACCATCAACATAATAGCTATTGATATGTGTAAGTTGCCTCAGCGGCGTAGGCCTCCCCAGTTTCCACCATCTGTCTCTTAGCTTGTCTTCTCCAGTCGGGTCCACATTTTTCTTTAAATATGTCATCCCATCTTTTCCTTGGTCTACCTTTGTTTCTTTGTCCATCACTATGTAGGTACCCACTCTAAGAGTCTTCTGGCCCGTCTATATCATATATCATTCTACATGCATGCCCTGCCCATTTCCATTTTAAGTATCTTATATTTTTACAAAATCCGTAACTTTTGTTTTCTTCCTTATTTGTACATTTTCAAGTTTAAACATCTGATATTTTTATGCTCAGCATACTCCTTTCCATTTTGCGTTGATGTACAACTAGTTTATTTTCCTCTTTTTTATGTAGAGTCCATGTTTGGCAGCCATACGTCAAACTGGGTACGATCAATATGTCATATAGTTTTCTTTTTATTCCTATGTATAGACATAGTCTTTATTTTTCATAATCTCCTTTAAACTCCAATACTTCTCTAAGCAATCACTATCCTTCTATTGATTTATTTTTCCGTCTGGTCCGTGAACGGAAAATCACGAGATATTAAAGTTTAATTCCCGAATACCGTCTCTTGTGTGCTGCCATATCCTTACGATACTAAGGAATACCGTCAGCCAGCGAGGTCAATCAGACGTATGTATTTTAATCCAGATTACATTTGATGCGCGTTGCATCAGACGTTAGCCGCTAGATGACTATGGCGATTCTTAATTTCACCACCGATCAAACGCGGGGCCAATAAACGGCTAACCCATAAATACTCCGCGTTCGTTTTTTTGCTCAGTGTGCACCCAGCGATAGTCACCTGACAGCTCGCGTGACATTGTGCATGTGTGTAAACTCGGCCTTATACCTGGCGCGCGAGAATACGAGCGCTCGCTAAACTCTAAATTAAATTTAAATCAAATACGTTAAGTCAGATATACTACCTTCTTTGTCAGTGAAATGCGAAGTTCGCGGAATTCGTTATTAAATAGCAACCCTCGAGACATCTTCGGACACATTTCTACGAGTGTCGAGTATACTCGACGGTAGCAAGAATATTTTATTAAGGTTTGCCTTTGCGTATGAATTCGTAAAAGTTTCTTATTTCTCGCCGGAAACTTGCATACATTGAAATGATAATTAAACAATTTACGTCACACCTGGCCATAATGCGAGTTTTGCTGCACGCTGTGCGCACGGGAAAACTCGCATTGTGGCCAGGTGAAGACGTAAAATTTTGTACGCAACACGGGCGGTAATTCGTAAAGCGCCAGAGCGCATATTTATGGCCCTCACCTTCGGTTCGGGCCTCAAACACCTACGATCTGGGGCATTCACGAATTCACCGCCCTAGTTACGTAATGTACTATTCCCGTATGCTGTCAAGTTAAACAGAATTAATCCATTTATTGGTTTAAAAACCAAGCAAGTTTCCGGCGAGAAATAAGAAACTTTAAAGATTTGTTGGAATAAATGTTGTTTGTCAGTATGTTAAATAATGAACACACCAAAAGGTGTGTACTGACAATGATAGAGTAGAATAAAATAATATTTTACAGATACTGACAATATGTCAGACCTTAAGGGATGCCTCACAAAAAACAATGCCCTATAGAAAACAATAAAATCCCAATTGTGTTACGTACGTGATATATGTAAATATTTTTATTAAAATTAGGCTACAGTACTGAGATTTACATCGTAAAGAAACGTAACAGAGCTAAACTACGTGCTATTAATAGTAACTGTTTACTGTACTAACGGAACTCTAAAAATTAAATAAACCTAAACACGGAGTACCGCAAGAACGAACACTGTTTAATGTTTTAGGTCGTTAATTTAGCTGGACGGCTTTTATACAAAATAGTAAGATACAAATTGTAGTAGATAATTTATAATTGAGACTTACTCGTATGTCAATGTATGTTAACACTCATACTTTCGCTAAATTTCTACTGATATCGGACAATTTTTTAGATTTAACTTAGCTTTAATTTAATTTAGTTAATGTTATAGTTATCATCTTGTATATACCTACTTTAGAAAATAAATATTATTACTTATTGTGTAATCAAATAGCTTTTTCACACATTTGAGAAGTAAAGTTTTCATATCTTATGATGGAGCTGGTGATTCAGAAAAAAGTCATTATTGTAAATAATGAATGTGAAAAACGGTTGGTACTTTTCAGGAGATACCTCGGCTCTTGTAAATCAAAAACTATAATCAAAAACATGTATTAATGTTAAGTCCCCTTTCAGGCAGCAGAGTATCTGAAAACTTCATAATTGTCCAGTGCATGCGCTCTAGTGTGAAAATAATAATTTAACTTTCAAACTAAAAGCGCTCGGAAAGCAACGAGACCGTTTCATCCCTTGGGTTACAATGTATTATTCTTATTTAAATTTAACGTTTTCATTGAAGCTCCACTTGGCCTCATTTCCCAGACCAGTATTGCGTCTCTTTCCCCGGATAGAGAGAGCATAAGAAATATAACACATCCGGGTATTGAGGCCAGTAGTAATACAACCTTTGAATGCAGTGACCACGATCCACAGTAATGAGGGAACCACAATAGAAATACCATCGGCCTTATATATGTCTGTGCTCGGGCGTAAGAAGCCGAAAACTGGGTCATCTTTGATCCGACGCGTACACACCCTGTACTATAGAATAAATTTGTGCTGGCTGTAAGCTTACTTGAACATTTTTAGGCTGTAAAACGCAGTCTCGAGTTTTATCTATTTGCGAGAAATGTAATATCATCTCATGTTGAATATGTGTTTTCATAAGCTATAAAACAAATCTTCACACATCTCTCGTGGATATTAACTCTTAAACTCGCGCTCGGCTGGCTGCGATACTATTAGGGTAGCTATACGGGGTGTATAAGGACGGGGGTTGAAGTGAAACTGTGTCAAGACGTCGTCTACCTTCACAAAACGGAACATTATTGTCACCAGTAGCACCTTTGAGACAAATACTGGGAAAAATCATTGCTGGGATTTTTTTTAGCATTTCAAGAATGCTTGTCGTCCTGAACTTTAATGTCATTAAGAATAGTGGATTTATACATATGCTGGTGTGTTGTGAATAACCGATGAACAAACTTTTGGTGCCGAGCGTCAGTGACGCTTTATTATTTATTAAAATATTTATCAGGTCGTAAAGGAGAAAGTTAGTTTTTTGTCAGTCTATACGTATCTAGTAACTAAAGTCTGAACATCTGGTTGGCAATCGTCCTCCAACCTAATGTCTGAACTAAGTATGATTATTATATTACAGATCGACAGGATCTCTGAACCCAACAATAATAACCTATATATGTATAACTAGAATTGTTACATTTATAAATGAACCACTAAACTACTAGATATTAAAATGATTTGACAAGCCGTTCAAGAGAAAGCAGAGTTATAATATGATTTAAAATAAGTATTATTGTGAAAGAGATAAAGATTACTTACTCAATGGTATGAGCTTTTTGTATTTTTCTTTCATATCTTTTGTGCATAAAAACAAAGTTCTTTGAAATGCAAATGAAAACCGTTTTTACTTCAGAAACAGAACTCTTTGTGTGTGCAGTGCAGTATGCCTGGATATTCATAGTTCTAATATTCATATTGTCACAAATTTCAATAAATAGTATCTACGCGTAAAGTTTCGGTTATACTGTCTGTGAATAAGGTCGCAAACGTTATTACTTTTCCAATAAAGGGAGTGAGATTTTCTAGGAGTGATATTCACCAGTATCAAATATTTGCAAACTAACCTTATGCAGTCAAATCAATATCAAATGTTGGTTTCATTAACGGAATTCCTAAAGTGTACACAAAAAAGCATTAACAGAAGAATCAAATAAATAACAAAACCATTTCATAAATTAGTTCACTACACTGTAAAAATACAACTGAAAGAAACCTTAATATATTCCATCATCATGATGCTAGAGATGGAACAGAAAGGAGAAAAGAAGAAGAATACAAAGATATAGCAGGAACCATGCGGAGGAAAGAACTTCTGGATGAAGTCAGCTTTAGGAAATTTAAGGAAGCCAGCCTAAGGTATCTAGACCAGAAACATTAGAAATATTAAGTTTGCTGCGGCCCAGGTATGGAATTACTTGCCACAACGATTAGTTAAAACTCATTTACTGACATTGCAAAGCAGATTTAAATCTTCCTCACAATACAGTACAATTCAACAGAATATAATATTATACAAAATAAGACGCAAACTACACTGATACATACACACGCTCATACACCCACATCCACATACATACACAATGCACATACTTACACACACCGACACTCCTTACAACTTATTGTGAATCTATTTTTTTCTGCACTTGAGCTCAAACGAACTAAATATTTTTTAACCTCCTGGATCCCCTCTGGTGGTCCTCAGTTGAGGACAAAACATTTTTAAAAATCTGCAATCGTCAGAACGTTTCCAAACGAAACTGTCAACCTGAAAAATAAACACCAAGTCACAAATGACCAATCAGCGTTCAGTTTTGCGAGGGGAAAACTACATGTTTTTTTAAATTAATTTTCCGACATTTGCACCTGCATTTTGCACTGATTTGTTTTAGCACAATCGATATCTCCAGGATCCAGGAGGATTTGTCCTGGACCATCGAACACAACTGAACAAGACTGGTGAAGCCAAAGTATAAACAATACTCTCCAATGTTTAAACACACACAATAAATTATGTATAAGCAACACCAACGAAAATAAATCTGTAGACGAAAACAAGACAATCGTGTTGAAATGTTTGCAGTTATCCCGAAATTATTACCGTTGAGTTATACCGTGTACATAAACTTCGGTGCAAAATACTGAACAGTTTCAAGAACCTAACAATAAAATCTTAAGACATTGTTATTTAGGATGAAGAACAACAAAACTGAAATTATATTTACTGTACATAAACTTTGCAAAAGCCGCAAAATTTCGGTAGTTACAGTACCGGCCAATAATATCACCTTCATGTTTGGAACATTTTCTATATAATAACCATTTTATGTGACCTGCTGCTCGATTACGTAAAGTATCGTGTGGTTTTGTACGAACGTTAGGCTGATTAACATTTTTTTTGCATAGGAAAGTGACAGATTAGTTGGCCTGACGATCGTTCGAAAAATTACACAATCATTTCTTAGATCGTCTCGTGCCTTGTCGGATAAGGAGTCCTAATTTTTCATACAAAATATTTTTATCATATGAAAGTCGGACGGGATGTTACAAAATCTCTGTTTCATTATGTAAATGCACTAAACGAGACAAATACTATTTAAGTTACTGACAAATATCTAGCTACTGCCGACTCTTACGATGTTACATACTTTGCAAGTGTCTCGTCTTGCAACGTATGTCGTCATTTACTAAGCTATTATTATACTGGTTACAGTATACTTATGATTGCGCTAATATACTAAAAGTTAGATTTGCGACAAATATAATAAGTCCAGGGACTCGATACGGCATAATACTTAAGATAAGTGTCGCGAGAGCCATTACGATATTAATAGCAATCGATTTAATCGCTCGTAAAACAATGTGACTGGTTTCACTATCGAGTTCATTAAGCTAGAGCCTCATTTGAGCAGTGAGAGCTCCCGACGGTGCCTGCTTACCATCGGACAGGTCATTGTCCGAGGCCACATTAGTATAAATAAGTTTCTGTGAAAAAAATCTATGGTACGTACAAGCTTTTATTGCCGACTGTACATTTCTGTATACCGTCATCAACTATTCATTGAGACGATCCTAACGAGCCCAAACTCAACGGGTTTACCGCGGTTAAGTACTGAATTCCCATGGCCACCTTCTGTGTCCATGATTAGATCAGCTCGATCGTACTATAATAGCATATCTCTTTATATCCAAATTTTCACCTCCATTGATTGCAAATTTTGACGGACAACTTACTTACATACTTGTGATCAGTGTAAGTTAAATATAAAAGCTTGTAAAAACTAGTATTTCGGGGATGAAATTGTGTTCCTCTCAACTCGCACGATTTGAATGTGTTTTTGCGCTCACTTTCAAGTGCCCGACCTAGAGTATTAGGACGAGCTTATGAAACGCACACACAATATGAATGCCATATAACAATGGTAAATAAACCAAACTGAAATGAGGTATTAGAATGCCTAAGTATGTCATGTATTTAGGTATTGTTAGTAGATTTTTAGGTCAAGTCTGTCATTAGCTATCAAATGTATAACTTAAAACTTATACGTCGATAAATTGTACTAGGGTGTTACGTGTTACTGTACGTACTGGCAGCTCTAATTATTTATAGTATGGCAAATCAGTATTTAGAACCGTGAGATCTTGGAAAAGACAGTACGACTCTAATGTTAGGAGGATAAGGACTTTCTAGATCATTTTGAGCGTGTTATTTTGCGTAGCTACTTCTGCTGCTGACTGTACATATGCAGCACCCTACATAGTACAATTTATCGACGTATGAGTTTTAAGTTACACATTTCTTCATTCATTCACTGCCTAGAATCGTATACGTGCTACGCTCGTAGATGAATCCGTGGTTTTCCCCATATGTAGCGGAAAGCGACTACGACGTAGACGCCTGCTAAGCGGGTTCCTGGTAGTGAAAGTGATAATATAATTTCAATGAGTGACTATCATATTCAATAAATCAATCTGTCACACAGTGCATACACTTTCGTACCCTTCATCGTCATTATCATCATCATCATATCAGCCGAAGACGTCCACTGCTGGACATAGGCCTCCCCCAAAGAGTGCCAAAGTGACCGGTCCCTCGCCACCCGCATCCAGCGTACAGCATCCAGCAGCTTTCGTACCCTTAACAAATAATGAATATTTTTGGATTTGCTTCCGCTCAGACGTAAATGTTTCGGATTGTATCATTCTTAATTACCCGTATGTACAATGACAGCTTTGCAATATCTGACCACGTAAACGTTGACACCTGCAACTAAATATCGACCTAGCTTAAAATGACATGTAATCATGCAAAGACTGTAATAGCTGTATTTGCATAATTACCTATCATATTACACACCGTGAATGCCGGAACAACGCGCCGTCGCAAGATGTGCATATATCTGTATGACTATGGTTGGCTAGTTTGATTTGTGCAAGAGATTCTTCTTCATATATTCGAACTTACAACGTTTCCCAAGTGCTTTATGGTGTCTATCCACTAGAGCTATGCAAGTTGCGAGGCGGTGAGCTAGAAAAAAATCACCAATAGTGTGGCTGGCCGCGCTCGTGCATCGCTTTCTAAATATTGGTCGATTTCTTCGCTCGCAACCACGCATAGCTGGTGGACACTCGGTTACCTATCTGAATCACATTTTTTTTGTCCTATTTTCATTTCTGCATTTATACCTTGAACACCATTAAGAAGCCCGTTTTGTCCTCCCGTCATTCCTTCTCGCCAAGTGTCTTGCACACCTCCACTTCAAATGTTTTATTCGTTTTCCGAAATCCACTACTTTAGTGCGCAACCAGATTTTTGTATTTGAAAAACGATTTAAAAGGGACATTCCTAAAATGGCTCGTTCCAACATTTGTATGAACAGTTGAGTTATCAATAAAGGTGCAAAACCGAAAACATCGAAGAGAAACACTCCATTGAATAATCGATTCACACGATATTATAATTTAGGTCATCGATTCTTTGATTGCTTTGAAAACATCATAAATAGCATTGGTCGACCAACCTCAATTCATGAAAAAGAGGAATTGGAAAACGGAGTGATTCACTCCGTCCACAGTTGTTATTAAATATAAGACAGCTTTTAACCGTAACTATGCCTGCGTGTGCTATTTTCATGCACGTATGATTTATCCTAGCTCTTACTGAGGAAACGTTGTAGGTATTATTCAAACGGGGCAATGAGGTAAAATCTGATACGGTTTGGCCGGTTGCTGACGCAACGAATCCTCCGATCAACCAACGCATACACAACACGGCCCGAAGGCAAGCGGCGAGGCTCGCAGGTCGCGGGGCCCGAGGCCCGGAGTGTCCCTCCAAGGCGCGCTCTCGGATACTCTACTCCTGAGTGCAAGGACAAGCGAATCTGCTGGCTGAAGGCTCAAAGCGCCCCTTCAGAGCGTGCTTTTCACGCAAGTCCAAACTGTCCATAAGCTATGGCATCTGCATACTTCAAGCTGTAGCGGGTTGCTCTAAAATGGAGCGAGACACGTCTTTGGTTATTTAACGCGAATGGTAGCTGGGAAGCTAACAAAGCAGAAAGAGCTACGGTGGCCTAGTGGTTCAGGCATGCGGCTGTCAAGCGGCGGTCGTGAGATCGAATGCCGGCTCGTACCAATGAGTTGTTCGGAACTTATTTACGGAATATTTATCGTTAGCTTTTCGGTGAAGGAAAACATCATGGAGAAGGTCAGATGGCAGTTGCTTTGCCAAACCGGCTCCTTTAGAGCGCAACCGTGAATAACGCTAGGAGGATAATGAATATAGCCGGGAAGTCCCAATGAAAATGCATCTTTACGTTTCGAACTGCAATTTTAAAACGGAAATGACAGTTGACGTGCTCTAACGGTTCGAAAAGTTATCCAACTCTGGTAACATTCCACATTTAGAGGCTAAGTAAATATGATTATACGCCTGGGTCCGCTTCGTCGGAACTAGGGCACCGATTTCCATTTCCATGTGTAATGCTCCCGTCTAAACCAGGCATAATATCGGCTCATTACGGTTCTATTTTCGGATGAGCATTATTGGAACCGAATTTAGTTCCAATATAAACAAAGAAAGAGGTTACGTCGGGATACATTCGTTTTAGATTGAGGAAGTTCCGGGTTTAGTTAAAAGCGCAGCTCCACCTATGTATAACAAAGAATCCGTGCAAAACTACAGCAAAAAATATAGTTCAAGTATATCTATGCACTCTGAAGGATCATTCTAAATACTGGTGAAACAATTTTTGAAATCAGATAACAGGCTTGGAAGATTTCTCCCTACATATCAACATACAAAGCTACAGTCTCACTGACTTTACCGTTTAGTTATATAAGTATATATTCCGTATCTTACTAATCACCTTGTGTTAATTTATGACCAGTTTCATTTTGAATATGCCATCGATTTCTTCAAAGAACCGTCAAAGTTTAAAACAGAACGGCACTCCTTCCGCGCGAAACCTCAAGCTGAACAGTTACCTTTACTGACTTTTTCGCCGGAAAATGGCACTCTCAGCGCTCGACAACCTTTAAATTACCAGCTATTAAAATGGCTGGCTTTATGAAAATGAAAATGATGAGAAAACGCGGACTAAAATATTGCTTCTTTATGACTTCTGAATGGGACTTTTGACGGAGAATAGGTAGGTACGGGTATATATATGTAATACTACACAGACTATTACAACATTTAATCTTGACATTTTCACTAAGTACCTACCAACTAAACACAACAAGAAAATAGATATACTTAGAAAATATCGACTTTTTTACATTGAAATACAAAGTAGTTAAACTGCATTAATGTAATTTAGCATCAAATCCATAAGCAGTCCATTAGCAGTCAAAATATTGCATCCCTTTATCACGAATGGAATGGGACTCCCAACACGCATAATTCTTAGTCATCCCGAAATATCTGACATAGCTCTACGAACGGATTTAATAAGAAATCCTTCCCTACGTGATATGCTTACCGGGTATTCCGAAAAGATTATGTGCCCTGGAATTCCGTATTCATGTGACTTTGTTCTCCCAAGTAATCACTGCTCCTGTAAATACCTAATGCAAGATAGTCCTTATAAAAACCCTGTTTATTCTGAATCTGTCCTTGTCTTATCAGTTTACGACAAGTATGACTTATGTAGCTTTAGATTTGAGAGAAGGGTTGCCTCTAAACATCGCGACTTGAATTCTGGGGAGGAATTGAAATGGAAATACCTATCCTGTGACGAGAATATATTGTTCTATATTATTTATTTGACAGGGAAAACGTGAGTTATGACTGTACTGTTGGACAACAAACCCTACTGACCTTTTGCTACCAGATCCATATAAAAGTTATACGTAGAGCCCTTCGAGTGGAATGACAAAGCAGCACCGCGGCCCGAATGTCGACGGCTCACCCATGAGCAGGTCAACGATTATGAAACTGAGCGTCGTATCGAGCTGAATAACAAGTGAGACGAGTTCAGGGCTCGTACACCAGCCGCCATCAGTTACAACTACGTCGGTGGAGTGTTACAGTCCGTTTTTTTAGGATTAGAAATACAGTAAACAAAGAAGCAGTCGTCGTCGGCCTTTCTGCTTGGGACAAACAGTGGATGTAACCCGAAAAGTCATCCTTGCTGCAAAGTTCACACACCAACTTGTAAATGTTGACGTGTGAACGAACGTTCGGGAAACTTAAAATCTAATTATTAATTAATAAATAAATAAATATATGGGGACAATCTTACACAAATCGACATAGTCCCATAGTAAGCTCAGTAAGGCTTGTATTATGGGTACTAGATGACGATATATATAATAGATATAAATACTTAAATACATAGAAAACATCCATGACTCAGGAACAAATATTTCGTGCTCATCACACAAATAAATGCCCTTACCGGGATTCGAACCCAGGACCTCTTGCTTCGTAGGCAGGGTCACTACCAACTAGGCTAAAGCGCTCGTCAAAATTTAATAATTAATTAACAAATAAATACATACTCGTATAATAATCTCGAAATCTGAATTCAAAAAAATTCAAGAAAGGAAAAAGAACGAAGAAATTGAAAATTTTGACAATGTCGACAGCGAAAAAAAGCGAACCGCTCGCTTGTTTCAAACCTGTTCTTCTTTAGGTTTTTTATTATGCAACCTTTACAGAACAGAATAACGAAATTCAAAATGACAGAGTCAAAAATAAATACTTCCAAAATAAATATATTTTTGTAAGTATTATTCAGACATAAATAATGAAAAACACTTCTATCCTTATAGGGTCGACAACAATAAAGTAAGTCTTTTTTAATGGCTGTTTGAGATACTTTGACAGTTGTGTGGCATAAAGTGTCTTAAATAAAATACCTCGTGCTTCGTGCTTTATCCTTCTTTCTAATACTAGAAAAACGCACTATAACTTGCACCGAGTGCGCCTGCACCATGTTAAGACCAAAGAATACACAGTCGCTGTGGCCGAAATTGGTCAGGACGATATCATCATTATCATCATGTATTTGGTATCAGCATATTTCCAAGATGATTTAAACATCATAAAGGTAGTTTGTTTATATTATGCCTCATTTCGAGAATTGTATCTCTTTGAAGGGTATATACGGAAGGCTAGCGTCAAGGTTACCATACAACTCAGTGGAGACCATTTCAATGACATTTTAAATACTTAGTTTAATTTATATCTTCAGTGCATCTTAGTTACTTTTCTTAAGTACCTAGTTTTAAAGTTTCATAATTACGCATTAAATACAAAAATACATTCGGATCAAATAATCAAATCTTCCCTTCAAAGTGAATCTAAACACTTTACGGCGATATCACAATGGAAATATGGCTTGTAAAAATATTTTACAAACAAGTTTCAAATCCCCGTCAACAGGTTAACCTAGCCGACATCACACGAATCATAAAATAACTTTAAGCGCACAGAAACGTTAGGAGATGCTCAGTTGGCTCCCAAATCAAATATCATTATACAAACACACGCTAACAAGCGCTACGTTCCGCCTCACTTGCTACACAAACATCAATGCTGCCAGCATTTGAATTTCATTTTATTGTTTACGAACACTGGCTGTTAAAAAGTTTGGGAAAAGAAGAAAATTATAAATAAGACTTTTTAAGCCATGAACACAACACGCAGAGAGCGTTCATGAAGTTTATAAAGAAATTCTCTCTTGTTCACCGCTTTCAATCCCATTACATTTTAATCTGTTTTATACCTATCTTTCAGAAAATCAGAACGCGTAGCACATTCAATTCGAGAACGAGAAAGAAATTAACCAATATGAGGTACCTATGAAATAAAAATGAGTTGCAGTTAAAACATACTTTTTCAGATAAGATAAACAAATGCTGTATTTTTATTTAGCTCTAAGTCGCTTGCGTGTTTTGACATATTGAGTGAACTTTTCTGCGGCTATTCTATGTCAAAATTTTGATACAATGACCAAGCCTTGGCCTTAATCTTGCATAAGACACATGTGTAGTTATTTTTGAAAGGTTGTCTGTATACATATTGGTGACCTCGACTGTACAAGGAAATGACAACTCCACCTTTTGTAAGACACGTTTTTCGTTTGTGAAATTAAGATTAAAGTAGTGGATCTGGGACCTGAAGAACCAAATCGGTTTTAATAAGAAAGAAAGAAAGAAAGAAAGAAAATACATTTATTTAACGTCACAGCTTAGGCACACAATAAAAATAAAAATAAAGTAAACGGTGGGACTTAAATACGAGGACGTTTAACAGGAGGAGGAAGAGGTTAATAAGGAGAATTTTATTTATTTCGAAAAAGAGAATCGACATAAAATTCTATATAATTAACGAACCTTTTCACAAAATTTCACGAGAAATGCGACCTGTAGATGAGAATACATCCGGACATACTAATGATTCTCGGCCCAAGCTGAAGCATAGAATTTCGATGACTTTGCTCGCCGTTCGATTAATGTGATGGTAAAGGATAATACTTAAATTAAATTAAATTAAAAAAGGGGTCAAACACTGACTAAACATCATTTTTTTTTTCGTAAAAGTCAAGGATCCAGATCTCTGCCTAGTCTTACTTGGCATGTTTTTAGTTGCCTTCAAGTATATTTGTCTGTATTAAAATTATAAGTATTCATTAGACCGAATTCCTTAATTATGGACCACAAAAAGCAGATGTTCAGAACGGCTGTGATTAATACAATCTTACCGAATTCGAAAAAATATATATACTACCTTTTTGACGCCAACGACTGATATCCGTCAAGGAGCCCAGTGCCATAGCAACCTTCTTGCATTGACATAAGATTTAACTCAGCACTAAGTGGCTTGTTGACTAAGCGTGTGGTTGACAACAGCATTAGTAGCTTCATTACCGTTAACTCTGCGGTTTACTTATACGAAGCTTCCTACACAGAAGCAAGTTTACCTAACTAAATTACCCAAGCCATTCTAGAAACCGCCTGCTCCATGCAATCACCACAAACGCATTAACGCCAAGTCAGAGCATTACCGTAATCAAGTGCATGATACAAGTCGGCGAGAGCCCAGAGAACACACAGTCTCGGAAATCTGCCGACACAGATCTGCAGCACTGTAGCAGGTTGTTTCTGTTAAAATGACGAATTTGCGTGGGCTTTTACAATTTCCTTTGTTGCTAAATGCGAATGGAAACGATAACACATACGCCATAAAACTGACCGAAGTGTGGCACATGTACGGGTGTAGCTAGTGTTTGTTACCGTCCTTGCCCGTGGTCCACCTAATCTGTCCACCTGGGTGAACCACGGGAAGTTTTTTCTACCCGTGGTCCACCTAGGTGGACTAAGGTGAACCACGGGCATTGTTTTTTACCCGTGGTACATCTATGTAAACTTTGCTAAAAGACCTTCTTTAATATGAGGAAGTGAAATATCACATTTTCGGTTCTGGCGCTTCGCCGGCCGCTGCCACGGCACGCTCGCTTCGCTCGCTCGGCTCGCGCTATAAGGTTTATGTGTAATTTTTTGACGACCCTACTTGAAGATATCTATTAAACAAAAGAGGTTCGGTAATGGTTTGTTTTAAGTATGTTTCGTACTGAAACTGCCAAACTGTGAGAGCTGTGCGAGTTTGCACAGCGAAGAGACGGGAAAAATGTGAGCAATAAATAAACTTAAGAAACCCATTATTCTATAACCAAAGTAAAAACAAAACGGGATATAATTAAAATTAATCTGGTTAAACAGAGTAACTTCTGTGTATTTTTTCTTAATTATAAAACGTAATTTGGTTAGGTCCCTCTCGGGTAAAGGCCTCCTCCAGCTCTTGCCATTTTGTTCTGTTTTGTGCTTTATTTCGCCAATCGGTTGCTACTTTACGGCGGTCCGCCTCGCAGTCTCTCATAACTTTGGTAAATAAAGGTAAAGACAGACAAAATCTACCGATGGGCATTTAATATCTTCTAATAGAAAAGTTCTCGGTAATAATAAAAGATTTCCTGACAAAATTAAACAGGAAATATTTAGTTATGTTAAAAGTGGAGAACTTCCTAAACGGAAATTAAAATTCAGTTCTCGCGCAAGTTTTTTGAAACATCGTGGAATGTTACTATTTTATTGTTAGTTTATATCACATCACACACATCATCAGCCTATATACGTCCCACTGCTGGGCACAAGCCTCCTCTCATGTATGAGAGGGAACGGGCAGTAGTCCCCACGCTGGCCCAGTGCGGATTGGGGACTTCACATACACCTTTGACTTTCTTCGTAGATGTATGCAGGTTTCTTCACGATGTTTTTCCTTCACCGAAAAGCTAACGGTAAATATGAAATCATATTCCGTACATAAGTTCCGAAAAACTCATTGGTACGAGCCGGGATTCGAACCCACGACCGCCGTTTGACAGCCGCATGCCTGAACCAATGGGCTACCGTAGCGTTAGTTTATATGTTTGGACTATATTGACAGTTGCCAAATAAATCTTAAAACAGCGCCCTCACTAAAACCCTCACACAAGTCTGATCTTCGAAAATCATATCCTCATCGTATCAGCCGAAAGACGTCCAATGCTGGACATAGGCCTCCCCCATAGAGTGCCAAAGCGACCGATCCCGCGCCACCCGAATCCAGCGGACTCCAGCAACCTTTACCAGGTCATCAGTCCACCTTGTGGGGGGCCTACCCACGCCGCGCCTTCCGGTACGTGATCGCCACTTGAGAACCTTTCCGCCCCAACGGCCATCGGTTCTACGTGCTATATGTACATATTATTTAAACGATTCCAATCTAATATTTTTTGCTAGACATTCAATATTATACAGACAGCGTATTTTCCCACACCTTCAGGATTTTCAGAATACTGAAGTAAAGAAGCCGGGGGGGTATTGTGTTGTTCGAACAATCGAGCCGCAGGTGTGTAATTATACTTGTAGCTAGATCCCTCATCTTAAGCCGGCATACCTCGTAGTTAATTGAATGGAACGGAATGCGAGCTTTAATGGAGAATGCTCCAAGAATGTCCTTGTAGGGATTAACCGATCAGTGTAGGATTATGATGGATTTCAATACGATTAGTTATTATAAGCCTTTTTTGTTCCATTATTTTTGTTATTTTTCATGCTCGAAGAATGGTATTTGGTCCATTACTCGTTTTGTTAGTCACGTAAGATGGCTTTCTTTGATTATTTCCTTTCAGCAGCAGTCACTATCTTTATTGGATCGTCACATGTTTACTTGTCAAAACATAATATTGACATGATTTATTAGTTAGAAGTGACATTCTCGTATGACTAAAATAACAATCATTTCCGAATTACACTGACGCGGCCTGTCTTTGCGGCTACCGCAGACCGCGTCCGTAATTTTTTTATTATCCACCTTGATCCTAGAAAATTCAACGAGCAATAATTGTATATATATATATACCTATGTATATTTGCAATCACGTTATCGAAGATGGCTCTATTTCGGTGAAATTAGGTAAGTAGGCCATGTACGGGATTAATGGCGAATTATCGATCTAAGTCGCCTGCCTGGGAAAATTCGTTTTCTCTGTACTTTCCCAATTTTCACCCGAGCGGAACTCTTTTGCCGCGCCACTAACTTAGGCGGATGTCATACTGCGCCGCATCTCCGGACGGAGTTGCTGAGCTCGTTGTATGCAAGTACCTCAGTTTGTATATAAATTCCGTATGATACGACACACTGCACCGCACCTCCGTCCGGTGAAATTTGTATGCAGCTCCGCACCTCCATCCGCAGATGCGGACAGAGACATCCGCCTTATATAAGAGGACACGCGTACGTAGATTAGATACAATAACAAAACAACGAAACTGACCAGAAAAAACAATGACGAGTACATAAGCCGTAACATAAGCAGGATCGGTAAATTTACGAGTACATAATTGTAGGCTGGGAAAACTTACGGTGAAATCACCTGCAGCTCAGCTTCACCTGTGAAAGTATTAATGAGTTAAAGCCAAGCTACTAGCTACATAGCTGTAGCCACTCATTATGGTTGAAACGTTTAAAAACAATCGTTAGGCATCAAGGAACTTGATGTAAAGACACTCAAGTCTCAAAGGTCTCAAAGGACACTCAAGTCATCGGCTTCTTGTTCCTTTCTATAATGTTTCCATCGCTAAAAAACTCTCGAGCAAGATAATGAGAATGTATTTCCGGGTATTCACTCCCGTGATAAAGCATTTCTATTTGCGTAACAGAATCGATAAGCAGATTCCCACAAAAATGTAAGTGAGATGCTGTTAACGAAGGGTCTTATTCTTTTGTTAAACATTGAGTTTATTTTATGAAAATGAGAGGAGTAAGAACACAGATAATGCATTATTTTATTGGTGGTGTAATGTTATATTATTGTGACGGTCTAAATGGGTTTGAAATTGAAGTTGTTCTGGCAAAATTTTATTTGATAGAGACTAACTGTCCGATATTGAATTAGCACTTGACGTTATATTTAGAGATATATACGGAATTTTTCATTGGAATCAGAGGTTCGCGATTATTACCGGCTTCTTTTCATTTAATTTTTAATTTGAAAAATCCCGCAATTATCCTTTCCAATTTCCTTTTCGTAAACGAAATTCGATTGTATAAAGAGTTAAAGTATCTTTCCTATTCACCAAAGTGTATTTATGAAGTACAAATCTACTGATAATCTCTTTCGAAATAACACGTTTCTACATCATCATCATCATCATCATCATCATATCAGCCGAAAGACGTCCACTGCTGGACATAGGCCTCCCCCAAAGAGTGCCAAAGTGACCGATCCCGCGCCACCCGCATCCAGCGGACTCCCGCAACCTTTACCAGGTCATCAGTCCACCTTGTCGGGGGCCTACTCACGCTGCGCCTTCCGGTACGTGGTCGCCACTCGAGAACCTTTCCGCCCCAACGGCCATCGGTTCTACGTGCTATGTGTTCTACAAAATTCTCTAAATTACACACTTAATCAGAATGTACCTAACCTAATGTCTGGAATGAGTCTAAGCGTGCTATATGTAAATATAACGAACAGAGATAGAGCTCCTGTTTATTTAACGTTCTCAGTATTTGGTCAAATATAAAACTGAAACCGTTATACTAACGTTACAATTCTCTGCGGCCTTTAGCTAGCAGGTAGTCTGTGAAAACACTTGTTTATTTTATTTCGTTCTCTATTCAGAGCAGAAGTGCCCAAAATAACGTGGTGTGTTAAACCAATGTTTGGGGTTTATCACACATCATCACATCACATCATCAGCCTATATACGTATACATAAGTTCCGAAAAACTCATTGGTACGAGCCGGGATTCGAACCCACGACCGCCGTTTGACAGCCGCATACCTGAACCACTGGGCTACCGTAGCTTTTTAGGGGGGGGGGGGTTATCACACTGTCGTTTAAATATTATTATTTTATTCATGATGCTACACAGGTTACACTTACAGTATACACTTATGGCTGATTGAACATTAGATTTTCATCCGAGTGCGACCGAAGGAGGGTTATGATTTTCGAGTGGGTTATGTGGGTGAGGACCAAATTCTTAGCCAGTAGTTAGCGTGGTTAATTGGTAGTAGTTAAAAAGTTCCGTTGTGACACGAAAATGAACCATAGAATTGTATGGCTAATTTTCGTGTCACAAACGGAACTTTTTAACTACTACCAATTAACCACGCTAACTACTGGCTAAGAATTTGGTCCTCACCCACGTATGTTGTTTGTATGCGTATTTATACTTGTAGGTACATTTCATAGGCGAGATGGCTTGATGGCTTTAAACCTGACTAAGGTGTCGTTATATTCCTTAAAATTTAAGACAAAGGTAATATTTGTAAAAAAGAAAGCGTGTTTATCAACATCTTTTTTCACTTTGCTTCTATCATTAGGATTGTTTAAACTGTAGGTACAATAAAGTTATAATATCGTTTGTCTTTATCCATCAAATATCTTATACAAACCTGTTCTTAAGGTAGAAAAAAAAAAATTAACACCAGTTTCATTTCAATATTACCACATCGTAATTTCAAATTTCGCAGATAACCTTAAAGATTACTATGTTCTTAATATCAACATTATAATATGAGAGCGAGAAATTTCGATATCACCGCTTTACCCAAAAGTAGGCCGGAGGAATAAGTGATTTGAGGTTTTGCATAATGCCTCATGAATCGCGTAAGCCACTTGCTTTAGCTCGGGCGTGGATCGATGATACATATATGCATACATAGATTCCTTTATTACCAAAAGGGGTAGGCAGAGCACATTAAACTTATGTTCCAGTGCTACTTTTTGCATAGATCTGGGTATCAAAGATCGACAAAATGTGATAACGCAGTGATAGGTTGAGAGCTACAACACACAACCCTGCCCTTAGTCGACTTTTACGACACCAACGGGAAGATAGGGGGAGGGGTGAAATTCTAACGCGAGATCACACAACATGATGATGTTGATATGTTGTTTTAAAGGAAATTATGCTTTATTTTGCTAAGCATACAATAAGTACAAATACATAGCAAGTTTTTAATTTAAATTATTTAAGTTCATAAACTGAGAGTTTATGAACTTCAATTATTTGTTAAAATTATGTGTTTTAAACTTAGTATTTAAAAGAACACAGGAGAGTGATAAAATGATCTGGACCTTTGGAACATTTCAAGGCGCGTTCTTCAAGCAATGAAGAGAAAATATTTTCTGGCGACCGAGGTCTATTTAGACTATTTCCTAGGGTTATTTGAAAGGTATTTACGTTTTAATACCGTCGATAATAATATAATAATGCGCTTTTATGCACTTTCAGTCATGAGTGTTTGTTTGATATATGGTTCTATTTATCACAATCTTTGATAAGTCTTCAAAAAATTTCAAGTTTCCTTTTTTTTATTTACAAGTGTTCCCAAACAGTTTGTAACCCTTTGACAGCTTTTACTATCGTGTCAAAATGTGACGTACACGCCAGCATCTTGACAGCTAAAGAGCGAATATGAAACTTATCCGACAGTAAGAAAATTGTTTTGACAGTGTCCGCCATAACCACTTTAAAGGTTGTTGGCATGGTGGGTACGACAGCACTCGACCACTTTAGTGGCTCTCGGCGTTCAAAGGGTTAAAGAGCATAAATATTTGTATGACTTAGTACTACAATTACAACACAATGCACAGCAGAAGGTAAAATAAGTCTCAGTAAAAATTTACATTTTTAGCACAAGCTTTTATTGCCAACTGTACTTTTCTGAATACCATCACCAACTACTTACTCGTTGAGACGATTCAAAAGAGCCCAAACTCAACAGGATTATATCAGTTATATCCTGAATTCACATGGCCACCTTCTGGCTTCATCATCAGATCAGCTCGATGGTACCTTACAAAATATTTAATCATCTTCCAAACTATACTTCACTCCAAATTTCAGCTCAATCGGTTGAAGATATCTGCTTCAAAATTGAGTTGCAAATTTCCACCACATTACATACATTGTTAGTTAAAAAAAAGCTTGTAAAAAGAGTCAAAGTTGGATATTGCCTGCCTGTTTGGCCAACGTCCCACAATTCTATTGGAGTAATCTATTTTACTTTAAGACGGTAAATATACAGCCTTAGGTTATATTTCATTTGTAATTATAAGATGGTTCACTATCCACATAGCGACACTATTGTCACGATTTTTAACGTGAGGAACACTTACATTATCATGAAACGAATGAACCCTAAAAGCTCATCTCAAGACTAGGATGATAGTACGTCGTAAAATGACAATAGACAGGTCAAGGCCTGCAGACAACCTCTAGTTGACACTCATGTTTATTTAATAATGTGAGGCCGTATATTATCCATATGTGCCGGCCAAAAACCAATTTTAGGAACAGGTTAGGAATTAGGCAGTCACTATGAATACCATGTAAATACTTTAAGGGCGTTAATTATTAAATGTCGCGCTCTTTGAAACGCTGTTCTGACCAGATTAGGAAGGATTGAGGCAGTCCTTAAAATCAGTCCTATTTCAGTATTTTCAGATTAATGAATTTTGACGCTAATAATAAAATTTATTTGTCTGATTGCTTAAAATTTCCTCGGTAGAAAGTTTGGGTGTTTATGTCCTCTTTTACACTAGCCTACTCAAACAATTATTTCTTAAACAACAAAAGGCTCTGTGAGCAATAGAACTCGAGTTCAAAATGGTTCCTACGTCAAATGTCAAAAAGGTTTTAATGATTTAATTATTGTAATCAGTTAATGAATATGTAATTTAATGTAGGTACCTAATTTGTTGATTATTATTATTGACGTAATAAAGTGATTGTAAAATCCAATTATGAAAATAAATGTTATGATAATATATGATATGAGTTTTTCATAAAACTTTTTTTTTCGAAAAAGTGGCTAAAATTATGAATGAACCTTTTTACAAAATTTCACGAGAATCGATTGAGAAATGCAACCTGCAGGAGAACATCGGGTCAGACACCGGAAACCGGACACTGGCCGCGGACAGACAGACGATTTTGGCCTAAGCTGAAGCATAGAACTTCGTCCGCTTTGCTCGCTCGTTCGATGATGGTATTTTACTTATGATACTATCAGATAAAACTTCACAAGGTTAGATCAGATATTTATAAAATATTTGTACAAAAAAGTAATTTCCGAAGCGTTATCTTCTTTGGAATACAAAAAAATGTGTATCTTACATGAAGGTGTGGTTTACAAAAACGGGACATATTCTTAGAGGGACGGAATGCTACTGTGTTTAAATTTTTTTTACTTGTATTTATTCAAAATATAAACGTATGCTAAAACATTTATTGCTGTATTCTTACTGAAGCCTCAAGTAGGCTTATTTGTAAGAATCAGTTGCGACTTAATTATTTATATATTAAACGTTTGCTTTAGGAAAAGCTTCGGTTTTCTGTCTGCAATAATTTACTTTTAAAATAACCTTTTTATTCGACTCCACGTGACCCAAATAGCTCACTTAATTCCTCCACGATGCCATAATCAGATCCTGACCTCATGGCCATGGGGCCTAGGGCGTCGTCTTCGAGTAATCGTAGAACATACATTAAAAATAAACGATTCCGACTATTATGAACCTTTTCCTTTTTTGGAGTTGGTTAAAATGGGTATTCAAATATCTATACGACCAAACTTTCTTGATCAGCGTTTCACTGCACTTTTAGGGTCGATTGTGTGAAAATTCAAATCCCACCTCCGCTGAAGTTAACGTCTCCAAGGTCTTCTTTGTATGCTCTTTTCCTATATACAAATCCAATACAAGCAACCTTCAAAACAGCTCCACAAAGGATTTCAACGTTTGAGTCGGGTACAAGCGGCTGTGCTATTTACGATAAGCAGTGATTCGTCTCATTCATAACTAGATAGAATAACTTGGCAGCACGATTCTTAAAATGCGTTATCATAAGATCATCATCCTCCTAGCGTTAAACTAAAGCGTAAGTGAATGTCATTTGTCTTTTGCAACCGAGAGGGAACACAAGACCTCGTAGGGATTTCACCGGATATAGACCGTAAGCCCACTCCCATTACACCTACGTCTCATGATAACATGTAAGTGGCCAACTTTGGCACCGTCCGCCAAATACCTCCGGCTATTTCAGGACTGTAGGTTTACTCTCTCTACGATTAAAGGGCTAAAATGATGCCACATGTCTCGTATTTTTGGACACTTGACGTAAATATATAATTATATAACTTTTTGTCATGTGACGTAGATGTATTGTAAGTGGGCTTACCGTCTAATAATGCCACCGTAATCATAGATTATGCACACGGATTGTTTTACTTGGGTATGACAACTCGAATGACGTTTTTAATTATTTATTTATTTAAACTTTATTGCTGAATATACAGAAATGTACAACTAGCGAGTTTAATGCCAAATGGCATGAGGCTTCCAATTTTTTTATGGTTACGTTTTGTGATTAATTTCTTCGATCACCAAGGCTTTCTACGACAGACTGGGCAGGCTGTGTGCTTGTTTGCCCACGAAAAAATTCTTCATTGTAGCTCGCTAAATATTGTAGTGCTTTTGAAATTCAAATTTAATTTCGACCAATGCGAGGTATATTTTTATAGTTGAGAAGAAAATTCATTACTTTTTCAGCGCACAGTTTTTATCCCGGAAATTATAACATAAAGGAGTGAAATAGCGGGTGAAATGGAGCTACGATATAAACGAGTTCCAGCAACAAGTTCTGAATTAGTTATTAATCAGGTAGGCCATGCTTATTTGCTACCAGCATAGTATAAAAAAAGCTATAGCGACCTACGTAAGCAAGCTACAGCACTGACCTGCGCTAGTTCTAAAGTACCCGTCGCCATCTTTTATTCACCACGTTAAACACTCCCCACTGCCGTCAGGGTTTCAGTTTTCGTATTGTAACGAAGGCAAATGTACGTTTCAAAGTTTGACTTGGGGTTAATGGTTTGCTGGAGGACGAAAGCAATGGGATTTTTAAAGTATACAAAAAACAAGACAAGATATTATTTTTTTCAATTGGTTTAACTAGTTCTGTCATAAATAGGGAATGCAACACCCCTGGAGTTGCAAGTGTCCATAGGCTACGGTAACCACTTACCATCAGCTGGGCCGTAAGCTTGTTTGCCACCAACGTGGTATATAACAAAAATGCAATCTCGCAGGCTCTCGTAAATCTCGAAATGCCGCGGGATTGGGCGATTTTGATTCACATGCAAATACTATGAATTCCATTTAATGATTGTCAAATAACAATAAATCTGCATGTAGTGCGTAATAATATTGTTAAAAGTACCTAATAAAATACAAAACAAATAAAAGTAAGTTTTATTTTGTCATTAGAGTGACAAACTGTAAAGGCCAAAATGCCATACGATTAAATAAATAATTGTCTTAAAACTTTTTTCAAGTAGTGTTTAAATAGAAAGTTCAATCTCGCTATCTCGAGATTGCTTTCCTTAGACATAAACAGCCACCGGGACTTAACAAAGTAACCCCTTTAGATAAACCCTCTTAAAAAAATTGAAACGCTTTATAAGAAAACTACCGCGATACAAAATCACATTTAGACAACTAATGTAAGAGGTTTGCCCAGGGATGTGATTTAGGTTTTTATCGCAGCGTTCCTCAAGCCATCCCCAACGGGATAAAGTAATAGGTCGCTTTATCCAGAAAATTGAATGAATAAAGTATTCCAACTTGAAAGACCTTGTTATTTTTTTAATTATAATATAAAAGCTTGAATAAGGGTCAAAAGTAGAATCAGGCCAGGGAAAGATGAGCCTGAGATTAATATGGCAACTTTTTTATATGGCAACAGTAATATCATTGTCAAATGTGTCAAACTTCTTAAATAAGAATGATGTTCTAATCTTGATACTTGGTACAGTAACTAAGAAAGTTACTGTTCCATAATAAATTGGACTGTTTTTGCTTTTTAAGAGAATTAAAGGGTGGATTACTGCTAATAATTATTAACATTGAAGAATATCATAAGACGTTCAATTATTATTTCTCGTCAAAATTAGAATTGAAGGTGTGGTTAAATTGATTAATTTTCTTAAAATTAAAAAGTAGAATGAACTTAAAGAGTTTTATTTGATCCTTGTTCAGTTGCATCGTGTAAATTGAAAAAAAATGTTCAAGTATCATTAGTATTATATGGTGTTATAAAGTGTTGCAACAAGCCACTTTTTTTTAATTTGTTGCTCTCTTCTGGGCTCATCTTTTCTGTCCAAACGCTAGTAGACTACTGTCCACTTCGACACCTAGTCCCAAGATTTGCCATAGGCACTAGTTCTACGAAAGCGCCTGCCATCTGACCTTCCAATTCAGATGGAAATTAGACCTTATTGGGATCAGACCGGTTTCCACACGATGTTTTTCTTCTGGTAAATATTCCGTACAAGTTCCGAAAAACTCATTGGTATGAGCCGGGATTCGAACCCACGACCGCCCACTAGGTATCGTAACTTGCATTTCTTTACTTCCCCATCAATTCTAATTTGCCGTTGGGCTTGGCTTACTGGATTCTACTATTCGATTCTCCAACTTCCTCAAAGTTAGATAATCGATTTAGGAAATTCAACAACACCGGTGGATCCCAATCCGCAAAGGGCCCGTTGCCGTTGGCCCTTCGGGGTTTCGGAGTCTTAATTAAACTTAAGTGTCAGTAAGTTTTTGGTGTGGTATGACACACTTTAGGGGCATAAATTAGAAATCCGAAATTTTTAGTACAAAAACGTAATTGTTGTTAATTTTCTCTATAGAAAATTATGCCAATATTGTGTGTTTATTTCCTTTTTTTACGTCTATCAAAGTAAACAAAAGTTATGATTATGTTACGTTAGAATTATGGTATTTTATTACATCTAAAATGATAATAATGTATATAACTTATTACAAACATAAGTTTAAAAGATGTTTTTTCTTTGAAGACCTGGAATTTCGACCCGCGACCACCTCAAGATTGCAACAGTGTGCAGTGTCTGTTGGATCCTTTTTACTAATAACTATTACTGCATGTTTAATTCAGCTTCTCGTATTCGTTGGTAACGAAACTTATATGAGATTCCATCGAAAAGACATGACCTAATAACGTTTTATAACTAAAAAGTCTTATTTAAATAATATCCCGTAAGTACGGAGGAAACAATAAACATACAATTATAATTCAGCTGTTCATAAACAGCTGCATGAGGGTTCCGTACATTTAACCTTAAAACAATAATCTGCCAGATTAAAATAGTAGTCAAATCATATAAACTTAATGTATTTATATGGCCAAACTGTCACCAATCGTCCAGTCCTATTCTCATTACGATTTAACAATAATCTATCTACTCTGTAAAAAGTTTATCCGCACAGTTCAAAAGACCTTTCAGTTCCTACAGACGGTCTAAGCCGCGCACGGAACCGAGCATTAAAAAAATGAAATCGGCTCGTGTGTCAGCCCTCTTACTTACAGTAACGTTACAATCCAAGTCACAACAGAAACGCAGGCACTCGCGTTAGGTTAGCGTATCGCGTCCGCTTCAGAACCGCACCGTGCGGGCGAGCGAGCGAGACTGGGCCGCTGTGGTGATAACGGCAAAGAGTAAGGCTGTGGGAAAATTTCAGATGAGACACTAGCCTGGCTGAGTAGTCTAACGCCTACTCGCAAATGCAAATTTTCACTGTGTAAGCAAAATATGTTGGTATTCCAGCCGTCTCATTGATAAATGCGTACTGTAATACCAAATCTAAAAATGTACAATGTACGTCTTCACCGTCTAGTAGCAATATGTACATATTTCATTAGCCATCTTATTGGTGTGTGCTTAACGTAATATCGAAGCAGCAATGAATAACTGCTTTAATATTAGGTAGGGTAGGTGAGGGCCATAAATATGCGCTCTGGGGCTTTACGAATTAACGCCCGTGTTGAGTACAAATTTTACGTCTTCACCTGGCCACAATGCGAGTTTTCCCGTACGCGCAGCATGCAGTAAAACTCGCATTGTGGCCAGGTGAAGACGTAAAATTTTGTACGCAACACGGGCGGTAATTCGTAAAGCCCCAGAGCGCATATTTATGGCCCTCACCTTCGGTTCGGGCCACAAATACCTGCGATCTGGGGCATTCACGAATTCACCGCCCTAGTTACGTAATGTACCTACTATTGTTTAAAAAAAACCTCAATATATTCAACTTGTATTTTAAATAAAATAGCATAGTCCTTATGAGAATCACGATGATTTTACTATCGCAATTTTTAAGTCTAAAATATCAGTTGTCCCACTGCAGGGCACAGGCTTCCTCTCAAGGATTAACTCTCGCAGTTCGGGTAAGGGACTTCACATACAAGTTTAAAAATAAAAAATGGTTTAAAATCCAATTTAAAGATCGCTTTTAAGTCGATATGACAGATTTTATTGTCTAAAGAATTAGACTTGAGTTTGTAAGGATTTGTACTATCCCAGAGAAAAAAATATGCAGATTCAAATAATGCAGTTGAAAGACACGTCGGAGGTTATTTTAGTGTTTTTCTGGGGCACGTTATGACGTTATAATTATGTCATCCTCGGCTTAATATCCCGTTTTTAATGTGTTTGTGTGTCTGTCAGATTATAGAGACACGATATCCCATGAACGTCACTTTCCACCTTAAAGCTATTGGACATCAGAATAGCGACCACATGAGCGATGGTCTTGGTGAACAATAAATGGCCGTGTGTGTTTTCGATATATATGAAGCGCTGAAAGTAATAGTACTTTACTACAGAGCCCGGGATTGCCGGCCGAGTACATAAAGACGGCCGAGCGTAGCGAGGTCGGATAGTTACGAAGCTGGCAACCCTTTTTCACGCCGAGGTATGTATAGTGCTTTTCTCAAATATGCAATGAAATAAATAAAAAAACTTCAAGAAATAAAAAAAAATTGTTTATGGCTGAACGCTGTGATCCTGTGCCACAAATTGTGCTACTAAGTAATATTATAAATGCGAAAGTTTAAATGTTTGGATGTTTGTTACCTAATCACTCCTAACCGGCCTAACCGATTTGGATAAAATTTTGTGCCAAAATAGTTAATAGCTACATTAAAATACAGGTTATTTTTTATCTCGGGTCTACGCATACTAACTTACGAAGTCGCGTGCGGAAACTTTTCATTTCATAAACTCTAAAAGTTCTTGTAGTATTAAACACCATCACATAGTATTTTGGAGCTCAATTTTGGTAAGCATTTATGATGGATTGTAAATACATTCCTGATCCCTCTTGCTTTAGCACAAACCATGTGTGAGAATGAGGTGCACTGATAATTGAGATTAGAATTTAATTTAATTAGTGGCCATATGGAGATTTGACGTATCTGCGAACACCTAATCTTTTTCAAGGCTTTGTCGCCCATCCCTTTCAATCCCACTCACCCGCTACTCCCATCTCGATCTCGCACACGCTCAAACGAGTGACGTATATACGCGGAAAATACTCAAGGCACCTGTTCCCCAGTGTTGTTGCCACAGCGAAAGTTGACAAGCGTAAAGCCTGTCCCTTTCATCTGTTGCTGAAATGACAGTGAGGGATTGATACGTTTTTTGATTGATCTGGCCGTGGAAATGATGTGTATAGGAAAAGACATAATTATTGAGCTACTTCCAATAATACGTCAGTCATTTGAGGATTCTATTTGTAATGATTTCGTAGTATGATTGACAAAATGGATGGTATTCTTGCTGGTGGGGGGGTTTTTTTAGTTTTTTTTTACATGCTTATTGCGATATTTTTTTCTACTTATATTTATGTTTTGCATGTAACCTTCTGTTGGTCTCAAACTTTTGCTTGAAAGTAACCGTGGTGATTAGTTGCGTTGTAGCTATAGTGCAGAGGCAGAGAGTACGCGTTATAGTATATAATAGAATATAATATTTCGTTTATGTCAAAGACCGGTACATTGTATGTTTCATTCATCCGCGCACCCGGGGCCAAGGGGAACATCAAGAACTCAGCGACCGTAGCATGGTTGCCATTTTGTCACTTATCATTGTCGTTAAGACATCCGTCACTCTCACGTATGTCTTAAACACAGTGATATGTGATAAAATGAAAACCATGCGCGTAACCACGCTGACCAAGGAATAACTTTCATTTTTAAAACAAGCTTTTAATTGCTGGCTGTACCTTTCTGAATAACGTCATCAACTACTCATTGAGACGATTCTAACGAGCCCAAACTAAACGGGGTTAAGTACTGAATTCCGATGGCGACCTTCTGTCTCCTTCTCCATGGAACCATAATATTGAATTGTCATCCACACTATATCTTTACCCAAAATCTCAGCTCAATCGGTTGAAGATATCTGCTTCAAAATTAAGCTGCAAGATTTCCCCCGGACAAACATACATACATTGCAAGTTAAATAAATAATAAATATACAAAAATAAAAATGAAAAACCTACTAAAAAGTTTTGTGTGATTTAGATTGTGTTAGTGTGCGTGAGCTTATGTGTGCATGGGCTTCACTAGGTTGTTCTTAATGCTTCGTCTATTCTTTGTCTGATGAGATCAGAAAGTATATAATGAAATTTAGTAATCTATAGAACTGACGGCTTACTGGTACCGTACCAACTCTTTAAGGGGCGTTAGACTGTATGTATTTGTTGCCTGAACTGAAGGTACTTTATTATCTCGTATAGTGAGCATATATTACCACATTTTAACTACATTTTAGCCTGTGTAAAACGGTATTTTTTTGATTGGCGGTATATTACTAATACCTCAGGAAAATTACGTTTATTTCAAACATTAATTTATAACAGCGTTTTTTTTGTTTGTTTCATTTTAAAATGTTATTCTAAGATGCCTTATCCAAGAATCCACCAAAATTTCCATCGGGAAGTAATTATATAAAAATAAATGACACATACATTATGTTTTTTGTGTGATTTATTTATTATTCTTGAAGAGCTCCTGTAAATTAACCAAAACAAAAATTAAAATATCTATTAATATTTTTCCTCTTTTTTCTGGAATTGGTTAAATATCGATTTTTTTGATGACTAATATTTTGGTGGATTTTGAGTCTACGTAATTACTAAAGTGATAATATATTAGTTACACGCAGAAAAGCTGCTGTTATGAATTATTTCCAAATTTGCATTTTTTTCATACTAATGAAAATAAAGTGCTTGGGCTATAATATATGGCCAAAGCCGACTGTAAAACAATTCAGTTTATGTGGTAAGCTGGATGCAAGACGGTAGCCTTGTGGTTCAGGCATGCGGCTGTCAAGCGGCGGTCGTGGGTTCGAATCCCGGCTCGTACCAATGCGTTTTGTGTTATGTACGGAATATTTACTCGTACCGTTAGCTTTTCGGTGAAGGAAACCATCGTGAGGAAACCGGTCTATTTAATCCCAATAACGTCTAGTTTTCCCTCTAGGTAGGAAGGCCAGATGGCTGTCACTGTAATAAAACTAGTGCCCATGCTAAAACTTCAGATTAGGTGTCAAAGCGGACCCCGGGCTCCTTTAGGGCGCTACCGGAAACCACGCTAGGACGATGATGATGTGGTAATAGTACATTACGTAACTAGGGCGATGAAATTCGTGAATGTCCTAGATCGCAGGTGTTTTTGGCCCGAACCTAAGGTGAGGGCCATAAATATGCGCTCTGGGGCTTTACGAATTACCGCCCGTGTTGAGTACAGAATTTTACGTCTTCACCTGGCCACAATGCGAGTTTTCCCGTCCAGTAAAACTCGCATTATGGCCAGGTGTGACGTAAAAGCTATTACACACGGCTTTATAAGTTTGTTAATAATTTCATTTAAGCATTTCCTCTGCAGTAGCTAATTTTGCGCCTATGTGTATACTAATGAATGTTTTATTTAGAACAAGGAAAACCACAAAACTATGTAGTCCAACGTTTTAAGATAAAATAACAGGAAACATACGAGGAAATATTTATCAATTATTCTATCAAATTAGAATGGAATTAAAACTTATATTTTCATTTAACTACATAGGGGATAAAATACGAATAAGATAGATATTGAAGTTAAAATTAAACAGAGCAATTAGATGAAACAACCGTCGGCGACTCACTTAGGATTGGTAGCACCAAACCATCTGTTTTTGTAAGCGGTGTTAATAAAGTATATACAGGGTGACATTTTAATCAGTGTCCAAATTTTTTGGAAGCATTTTGTATCACTAATGGACTCCATTTTTGAAAAAAGACTGGTAGGTATTTTTTAAATTATAATTTGTCTATCCCAAAAGAATTATCCGTACTGCGTGGTTACTGGGCATTCAGTACCGCGCGGAGCGGGGCGGGACCGAGGGAGGGGAGGCGTGCCGTGCGCAAACCTTACTACCCGCTGAGGTGCCCGCGCGGTAAGGTTATTTTGAGATAATTTTAAGCAGCAATTACTAAAATTTTATGTACTGAATGATATGAAACAAAAAAAAACGTATTATTTAATTTTGCTGAAGAATCTTATACTTGAATTTGGACACATTAAAATGTCACCCTGTATGTATGAACATTAATCTGAATGTATGAACAGTTTGACAGAATGACAGCTGCCGTTGCCATATTTAACAATGATCGGTCTATAATCATAAGTTGGCGCAACCCGCCCAACCCAAAGGGTTCCCAACTTTCATGGTCCCGGTGACCCCTTCTGACAAAAAAATATACATTTCAAGTAACAACTTGAAATGTATATTTTTCATTCATTCATTCATTCATTTCTAAAATGAGGCCTGTAGTAGTAGCAAGTATACATAAACAATGTTCATCTATTCATTCATTATGAGTCCTGTTACTTAAAATAAATATGTTCATTAATTTCCGCTTAGTCCTGCCTACGCTAGCTCTACCACAGAATAGATAATAGTACAAGTACAGAAGGGACACTCCTTTGATCTTTACGAAAGGCGCTTTTTTCTCAGCCGAAACATTAAAATTTATGGCCCTCTGACGTCGTCGATGACGACGTCGACGTTCATCGCTACAAGAACATCGACTAATACCTAAACGTTGGGGCCCCGGCGGTAACCTATCGAAGTTTCGAAAATCCTTTGTCCGATTTTCACTTGTCCGAAAACGGTTGCTCGAATGTTTATAATCCATATACATTGCTTACCATATTTTTTGAAATGTCTCTAGTTTCCTATCCCACATCTACATTTTCCCGAAATTCGATAACCAGAAGAACGGTTGCCAAATTTATTATTTGACAACCGATTTGTTAATCACCTTTTTATAAATCCGATGCTACGCGAAATCGAAATGTCATTTTACCTTTTATCAGTAACCAGAACAACGGTTGCCAATTTTATTATTTGACTATCGATTTAGTAACCACCTTTTCGTAAATCGGATGCTACGCCAAATCGAAATGTCATTTTCCCTTATATTAATAACCAGAAGAACGATTCTCGGACAAGTGAAAATCGGATAAGGAATTTTCGAAACTTCAATAGGTTACCTTCGATGCTATGCCGATGCTACGTGTAATTGAAATGTCATTTTCCCTTATATAATTTTACAGTGAATAATCTTCATAAAACATACAGATCTGTTAAACATTACATAGTGCCCTTTATTAGAAAAGTGTCTAAGGTTAGGTTGGTTATTATACCAATATATAGGAAGTAACCTTTTCGATAATATGGCCTATTCGCAAGGGGGGCTCGCGGGGGCGGAGCCCCCCGCAATTAAAATAAAACGGTCACCCAAAGGCTAGTTTACTTGGATAGGTTCGTTAGTTACCTTATGTCCCTTAGAGCGGAAATAGGGGCCCCGCGAAGCGGGGCTCCGTCGACTTGCTGGTGAAACGTGATAGCTTAAAAAGATACATGACAAATAGGACGGGGCGGGGAAGTCAGTAAATCAAAGCAAAAAATATTCACCCGGGAAAAACTTTGGCTAGAAAAGTGGGTTAGGTTAGGTTAGAACGGCGACCCTTGCGGAAACAAACATTGTAAGAAAGTATTGAATATTGGTTAATAAAACTATAAGTTTAATATTATATTTTTAATCATTATACCAATATATAGGAAAATATATAATTATTTTTTAACGTTTGAATCAATTCTGTACTTTTTTTTAGTACAGTCACCAGCGTTAATATCTTTCGCAACACAGCGTGCAAACATATCTAACAGCACCTAATGGCCCTTCAAATAGAGTTCTGTCAGATATTTTTGCACGCTTTGTTGTGGCAGATATTAGTGCTGGTGACTGTACCAAAAGAGAAAAATACTTATTTTATATTGAAATAATTTTAGTAATTTCTTTAAGAAATTTAACTTCACTTAAATATTTTTTCTTCTCCATAAGTATGTTTATTTTGATTTCTTTAGAAACGTATTTACTATCTGGGAAAATAATATATCGGTCTGAATACTTTACGCCACAAAAAGTAGTTGGCAAATAATACTTCGGGATTTTAATAAGTGTTTATTCGAAACAATCAATTTCGATTGTTTGATATGGGGGAAAATAATATTTCGTTCAAAATACTTTACGCCACATAAAGTAGTTGGCAAATGATACTTCGGAATTTTTACAAGTGTTGATTCGAATCATAAGCGAAATAAAATTGCAGCGAACTGAGAAGGGGGGAAAGTAATGAACAGGGAAACGTACTTTCGGGCAAACAAAATTTAGGCTAATTAATAAAATGGGAAACGTTTTCGGGGTATTAATAATCGACATTACAATTTTCGACTTTATGATAGGTAACCGGCCCCGGCATGTACTTGTAGCGATGAACGTAAATCGTGGAGTGTCCGCCCCTTGGCTGTACTGGGAAATCGGCGTAAGGGTGAATATCCAGCAGAGCTGTGAGGAGTTTTCACATATTTTACACAAAGGCACGCGAGATCACTTTAATTCGCAACAGCGAAGGTCCTTAGTTTAAGCATCGGTGACATTGAGTAGTCCCAACGATTCCGGTCAGGAAAAAAAATCGTCTATGAGTGCGTTAAGGCGGGTGGACGTAGCGAATTAAAGGGAGTTACTAAAGTAGTCACTTCTGAGGGATAATCAAATCACGTTACGTTTCGAACGCGCGTTAGAACAATTTAACTGTTATTTTTCCATATAAAAAGTGACATTTAGATCTACCTGACCCGCTCACAATTACGTGATCAACGTGCTGAAATCACAATCCTTTGGTTTTGATTTGACTGTCGCTATTGAGATGCGTGACCGCAATTTGCCCACCGCCAGGTGTGTTTAACAACTAATAAATTGAAATCCGTTTGATATTTATGTGATGTCGAGATGTAAAAGAGCGAACGCATACCAAACCATATCCTACACAATACAAGTCGAATACCTTGGCCCTCATTAGAACCTTCCATCTTGACATTTCTGTAAGCATTGTTATGTTAAGTGAGCGTTATCTCTTTGTTGTATTTGTGTATTCGTTCGGCGCATCCGTGCGTATAATATGTATTGTATGGTGTGTGGTAATGATTTCTTTCCTGTAATATTGCGCATCTGTAACAATATCAGCCTCTACCAACAGGATCCCTTTAATTTACAGCTAAATAATCGGTGTCTACTAAATCTTTCTCTTTTTTGAAAACCCTGCATGAAGAGAGATACATGGACGTGACTGGCTGGGCCAGTACATTGACAAACAAAGAAATGAAAATCCAGTGATTGATTTTCATTCACGTGTAACCAAATTAGAAAGAAAGAAAGAAAGAAAACATTTATTCGTGGACAAAACAATGGGTATAAAAAACAAACCACAGTAACGTACAAGTAGCAGGTCCACGAAAAAGCCCCGACTCAGCATGTTGCTAACCTAAAAGGCCAGCGCTGGTCTTCCGTCGGAACCTTTACATGAGTTATCTCCTGGAAGGCAACACAAAACAAATACCTACGCTAAACATATATGAGGAATACATAGTAACGGCAGATTGCAGCGTGTGAACGCGTCGCCAAACTGTGTGTCAGTGTCACTGTCACTGTCAACTTGACACACATACTAAATTAATATTGGTTTTTTAAGCAGTAACGCTGCTAACGAAAATTATAAATTTTTAAATGAAAGGAAAAATTGAAAAATTTAATGCTCCGAGCCGGATTCGAACCGGCGACCACAGGCATTCATGGCCCGTCGCTACTAACCAACTGAGCTATCGGAACAATCTGGTTCGGGCACCAAATCTTTCAATCAGTTCCTTCATACAACGCCTTAGGGAGGCGTATGTAGCGACATCTACCAGAAGACTTAGGCTTCTTAACGGCAACAACGTCTCAAATTATGTTGAGAAATCGTCAGTAACGATGCGCCACCCCAATCCGACCCTCGACTCCGAACCCGGACCCGAATCCGGCTCGGAGCATTAAATTTTTCAATTTTTCCTTTCATTTAAAAATTTATAATTACTACATTGTTTTATGTCATTCCTTAATAAATTAAAGATTTTAATTCCATTGTATTCAATGTTTTTTTTAAATAGTATATAATTATTAGAATTCGGTAAAACTATGTCACTGTTATTCCTTAAAGCATGCAGTCTGTTATTGTTTTTACACTGATAGTTAGATTTGTTCTTATAGATAAATATGCTAATTAAGAAAATATGTATAATGATATGACTGTCATTATCTTGTCTTACAAACAGTGGACGACAGTGTTCTAGGGGTTTAGCTTTATCGATACATCTTATGGCTTTCTTTTGCAATATTAATATAGTGTTTATGAGAACACTGTTTCCCCACACCTGCAGGCCGTATCTTAGGATGCTCTCAAAATGTGCAAAATACACTACTTTCAGGTCTGTTGAATTTAGAATATTGGACAGATTTTTTAAAGCATAGATAGCACTAGCTAGTTTCATAACTTTACCATGATATAGACAGTACTTCAGAGTGTCTCTCTGAGTGTGGACTGCCATAAACCCCTCTGGGGTGCAGTCCACACTCACCCTCTCTACTCCCCCATCAACATCGTAATTATTGCCAGGCAGTGGACACGATCCTCAACCATCAACCACTGCCGGCAAAGTGGTGACCCAGACGTGATCTGTCTACCACTGCCGGCAAAGTGGTGACCCCGACACTGAACGCGCAACTATCCGGCAAAAACACCATAATACTACGAATTAAGCAGTGGAATTCGTCGGATTAAATAGTTTAGTAAACAGCAAAAGTAGATAATTATTTTAGTACCTTGTCACTTCTACTACTTTTGCGCATACCAACTGTCGCAGTAATGTAACGTTAAGTGCGACAAAGCACTAAAATGAATATATTGCTGGGTTTAGTAATATTTCGCCGAAAATTAGGTATTTAGCAAATTCTTAACACACCAAACTAAGTTTCCCTTATTTTTTATTTGGTAAATTTTTTATTTCCCAACGCAACGTTTCGCACTGCTATCATTATCATTTATTCATTCATTTCCCAACTAATGATTTGATAAATTTTATTATTGTTAGACAAATTATTACCTGGGATTTATTTAAGATGTCATTTATGTTTTCGTCAAATGTATTGATTGGCATACCATGATTTAGCAACATATTGAATGGCATTATGAAATCTAACCTATTTTGTTAGAATTTAAGGTTCAAATTGAAGTATGATTTTATTGCATTAAGTGCCATTCAGCTAAATTAAGATTAAGTAAGATTTTGCAATATAAAAAAGTATCGAAATAAAAAAGTAAGAATTAAAATTATGCCAAGGATTGGTTTGCCAAATAAAACAGCGAAAAGTTGGTTGCCAAATTAAATTTGACGAAATATAATTCGGAAAAAAGGCAGTACACCCTATTGCTGTTGGCTGTACTACTGTTCTGATTTGAAACTTTTCACTTAACGAGAACAATTTTTTTGCTAGCCTAAAGAAAATAATAAACATTACGTGAGGCAAAGCTTACTGTGACAGTGGAGGGTCTACTATGACAACTACATACAGTTTTTCTTGCGTGTATTGCGTACTAGCTTCTGCCCGCGACTCCGTCCGCATGGAACTCGTTTATATCGTAGCTCCATACAAACTTTCAACCCCCATTTCACTTCCTAGGGGGACGATTTCCGGGATAAAAACTTTCCTAGGTCCTTCCCTGGGACTCAAACTATTTCTTTTCCAAATTTCAGGTAAATTATTTCAGCGGTTAATTAGAACCTGAAAAGTTTAAGGGTAGTTTTTAACCCCAAAAGGCATACTTTAAAGGGTGAAAGAAGGGGTGGTTATTCTGCGGATGTTTGATTACGGGTGTAGATTCGACTCGAACATACCTTATAAATATTAAAAGACCTATCGATTTACATATTGACGTACAGTCATATTTTTTTTGTTCCAATTACCTACACAAGTGGAGTGCCCCGCTAAAAACAATGTTTTGTTAATTGATTACTAACCTACAATAGTGGCTTACAAAATACACCTACAAACTCCAGATTTCATTCAATACACCTTTTAGTTTTTGAGTAAAATGCCTGTGACAGACGAACAGACGTGGACATGACGAAATTATAAGGGTTTAGTTTTTGCCACTTTGGCTGCGGAACCCTAAAAATGCGTCCAGAAGTCTGAAGATGATGATTTCGTATAAATAACGGTGTTATTTTCATGTGGGGTTGAGATATAAATGTCGTGTCACATCGCTCTTTAGGGCGTGCGCCGAATGGAAGATAAACATGACCAAGCGTTTAAGAGGTTTTTTACCCTTTGAAAGATTTTCCGCTTGTGTAACTTTTAATTAGAAATGTAAACTTAACGTAACATCTCTGGCAAATTGTAGGCACCTGACTACGAACTTTCAAAGTCGTTCTTTTCTGATTAATAAAGCCATTTGGAATAAGTTTTGGAACATTTTAATAATTTTGCTTGTATCTACTTGCTACACTAATACTTAATGCTTGCTATACTATACTAATATTATAAAGAAACAGAGGTTGTGAGGGTATAAGAAGCTTGATGTGAGTATAGATTCAAAAGTTTGAATTTAGGGGGTCATATCCACTACTCATCCGTTTTTTTTCTTCAGTTTATAGAAGGATCTGTTTTATCGTGCGGATTTATTTACATTCTGAATAATAGGCGCTGGGCGTGATATAATGAATGTGATAACATATAACGGAGATGTGATGAGTTTCATTAGAGTTTTATTTTAATATTGTTTTACCGATGTTCGGCGCAAAGATTGTCTTAATATGGTTTCACGTTCTATCACTAATAGCAGTTTATGCGACTGATCCATAATGAGAGGCCTTAAAACACTAGTGTGGTTTTATGAAACGAGCGTTAGCGAGTTTCATAATAGGATCCCATGAATGTGTTAAGGCCTAATCATGCCCAATCATACACTACTTTATCTACACACATATTATAAGTAGTAGTAAGTAACAGCAAAAAACTAACAAAAAACAGCAATGGCGGCAATACGATCATTCGTCATGACGGATGGTTTTTTTAAATCATAGACAAACGAATGAAGTCGCTATACTCATATCACTCGAGATCAAATGTTGTGGTTTGTTTAAAATAACGTACTGAATTGACGTTTCGTATCGATAACTGTTTTAATATCTATGGATACTAGAATAGAGACCCACTTGAGTTTAGACAGCTGTTCCAAATTTAAACTCATAACGTTACAAAAATCTGTACTGTTATAACATTACAGTACAGATTTTACCTACTACCACTGACAAGAAAGTTCTCATAGTAAAATCGGTTGTAGCAATGCTGGTCATTTCCTACGGTTTCTGAACGCATTTTAGAGCACTAATGACATGTGCGTAGATAAAATATGTTTCTTCATTAAAAACACCTTAAAATATATATCTTCTTCCACGAACACTAACGATGTACCTAATTGGAAAACTTTGAGTGTAGTGTTTCAAAGTCCTCCATGTTGCCCTCGCTCCGTTTCGTTTTATTCGTAATCTGATCCCATAGCTTCTTTCGCTTCAATAACACGGATTTCCTGAGAACACTGGCACGCTTTGGAGAGACTTGGTTAACAATGAGATAGTAGCTATGTAAGTTTGTATGTTTTGGGTAATCATCGGAACCATATAAAGGCATTCAAAAATATTTTAGAGTTGATTTGATTTTCTGGATGTTTAAAGGCTATATTTTATCCCACGGGTCTGCCTGCGTTCCTCGCAATACGCGGGCGTAGGCGTTTTACCATCACGTACTAAGACAATCGGTAATAAAATAAATGTACCAAATACAAATTGTGTGCGGAAGATTATTTTGCGCGATTTACATTACGCTTAGAACCCTTCATTATCCCTACATTTAAAGTTCCCAGAGGCATTGTCATTAAGACAATAATTTATTCACGAACTGCGAATATTCCTTGCAAATAAACTTTATTCTCAAAATCCCTATATTAATAATGGTGACTGAAATTTTGAACGGACCGGGATCCGTACTTTATAAAAGAGTTGGGATGAACTTAAATGAATGAATGAATACTTGTCAGCATTCAATAGTAGGACATTGAATTTTGTACAAATCCGTCTCGCAGGTTTATTTCCCATAGGGTTCTGTTTTTGATCATCGCTTCGTATTTGTTTTAGACATCAATTTGTCAATGCCGCACTAGTGCTAGAACGAGATCGCAAAACATTCAAATGTGAATCAGATGCGAAAACTATGACGGTAATAGAAATCCTGTTTATTAGGTACTTAAGATGGTTCGTGTTATACCTACTTTCAACCAGCGGCTTGAAACCCAGGGATGAGTTTTTGGGTACATTTTCCGGGTATCGGCTTGAATTTATCGCACCTAATGAGTTTCCCATGCAATTTTCAAGGAATGGCTTGATATCATACCAATATTATAAATGCGAAAGTGGGTTTGTCTGTCTGTCTGTCTATCCGTCTGTGTCACTGTCTGTCTGTATATCTGTTACCTCATCACGCTTAAACCGCTTAACCGATTTAGTTGAAGTTTTGTACAGAGATAGTTGAATCCCGAGGAAGGACATAAGATCTCTTAAGGGGTGGGGGGGGGGATTTCTTAGCGTAGCGTAGCGTCTCACTCTAACTAAACTTAGGGTGCCTTTCCACCAGACATGTGCTATTCCATGCTATGCTATGTTTTCATACATTTGAAACGCAGCTCTAGCTACAGCTAAACGTATGAAAACATAGCATAGCAAGCATAGCACATCTCTGGTGGAAAGGCACCTTTATCCTCGTGTGCCGCCACTACGCTGCGCTCGGGATCATGTCATAAGTTCATAAGCGAGTATAATTAAAGTCGTACAAGTTACAGCCACGCTACCGAGATTCACAGCGACGTAAATACGAATATACCATGCAGTATTTTGTACTTTATACATAATGCAAATTAATTTTTGTTTTTAAGCAGTAACGCTGCTAACGAAAATTATACATTTTTAAATCAAAGGAAAAATTGAAAAATTTAATGCTCTGAGCCGGATTCGAACCGGCGACCACAGGCATTCATACACGCCTCCCTAAGGTGTTGTATGAAGGATTTGGTGCCCGAACCGGATTGTTCCGATAGCTCAGTTGGTTAGTAGCGATGGGCCATGAATGCCCGTGGTCGCCAGTTCGAATCCGGCTCGGAGCATTAAGTTTTTCAATTTTTCCTTTGATTTAAAAATTTATAATGCAAATTCTCGGTGTGCTATTTAGTTACACTTGCCTTTTTACCCGACTGCGCGACGCAAAGGAGGGTAATGTGTTTATCAGCCTATATATGTATGTATGTATGTATGTATGTATGTATGTTTGTTCCTATGTGGCACTCCAGAGACCAAACGCGTGAACCGATTTTGATAATTCTTACGTCAATCGAACCGTCTTACTCTTGCGTGTGTCACTAAAGACATGACAGAAATCAAAATTCAATATGGCGACAACCAGACGCCAAAATTGAAAAAAAAAGAAAAAAAAGTGAACGAAATATGTCGAGTGGGGTATCACTGAATAGGTATTTAAAAATCAGTTCTAGGTTTCTTTTACAGTTTTTCATTTAGAGTGACCATTTATATTCTATAACGTTATAAAGTTATAGTAATTCTGTTCAGTATTAATACTGCTCTGCGCGACGCAAAGGAGGGCCAATATGTGACTAATTAAATCTGATTAGAATAGGCACCTAAGAAAAATTAAATAAGCTTCGTGAAGTTATATAAGAATTAAATAAGAAAAAGTAAACGCGGTAGGTAGGGGAGACCGAGGTAAGTTGACACAAAGGTAAGTTGACACAACGTCAAAATCTCAAAAACTATAAGCAGTAGAAATCTGGCATCAACGTAGTTCTAACCGCGCCTTCCCGTTGACCAACTCGTCAGTACACGCCGAGGCCACTAGGCGAATGGTTGTGGAGCCACAGCATCAGTGCTCAAAATTTCACGAAAAGTAGGTTTTTTATGTTTTTTTCTACGCTGTTATATTACTTGTGGCGCGCATTGATCATTTTTAAAGCATATGTAGTTAATTAGGTTTTATGCAGTCACTTTATTTTTTAAATAAATTAATGGCATGTAGCTAAAAATCACGATGATATATACAATACCGTTAATTTCGAGGAAGAGGTAAATTGAAACACCTTGTTTCAACCCACCTCCCTTGTTGCAACTTGCCTCGATTTAGTATTAATTTGTATTAGGTTTTTGCTGACTGCTGACTTATATGAAGGAATGAAGATGAATAGAGGCGAAATCAGTGTTCAGATAAGTATACAAATAGGCCACAGAGGGAGTTACCTTACCTTATAACGAAAATATCTTGGGAATTCAGCAGTGTTAAACTCAAATTATGCATGGCTAATAAAAAAGGCACGAAACACCTACTTAATGTTAAACAATGAAAGCACCTTACTCAATTAATGAAGAAAAAACTATTTTAGGTAGGCAGGTAAGTTACACAAGTAATTGATTATTAGATCTGTAAGAAGTTGTATTCAAGTTTACATAGTTATAGTGACTTTACAGTCTAAATGTCACTTCAGTACAATGGATAATATTATATACTGTATATAACGCATGTCTTTTATTGTAAATTATGGCATTTTAGTATTTAATAATAAGGATATCAGGTACTACTAAGATACTTATTATTGATAACCCACTTAAAATGTGCCTAACTAATTACAATAAAAAATAAATTATTTTATAAAACGATTATACCTACTTATGTATACAGAGTATTGATCTCAGGGAAACTTTTCTGCAATATCAAACATGTATATTTTTGTTCATTAAAACTGATTACTCACATAAATCAGCATTTATTGTTCTCATAATCATAGTCTCTCATTGTGTGTCAACTCACCTTGGTACCTGTTTCAACTCACCTAACTACTAGGAGGGTTGAAACAGCGTGACTCAAAACAAGAACTAATGTATGTAACTTATATAAATATAGCTAAGAACAAGCTAGTGAAATTTTGTGAAACTCATACATACACTTATACGCATACGTCCATGCACACTCGTGCGCGAGCACACCCACACACAACCCACCCCCTCACTCACTCACACACACACACACACACACACACACACACACACACACACACACACACACACACACACACACACACACACACACACACCTACACACCTACACACACACACACACATACACACAATAAATAACTACTTGTTGCTATGGAGGAGCGGGGCTTCCTAACACAGGTATTGTATACTTAACAGGAAGTCCCCACCTAGTATTATGTACACTGCTTAATAGTGAAATAAATATTTTTCATTTTTCATTTCATTTTCATTTTCATAAGCTACAAGGAACGACTTTAGACCGAGCTGTGGTTGATTTAAGTTCACGCATTTTTGCAAAAGGTTAAGCATATGTAGCTTTGAGCCGCGTTAGGTCGCTAAATGGATTAATTATCAGTAGTTTAGACCACCGCAAGCTACTGAATAATCCTCACGATATTAACTCCCTCAATGAAATGACAAGATTGCGAAATTTGCCGTCTTTTAATACTAACTAAAAAGTGTTAAATAAAAATAAAAAATTTAGAAAATAAAAAAACCCGACTGCAAAAATAAATGAAAAGAAAAAAACAAGTTCAGTAGTCGAGAACATTGAATCAGTTTCATGATTAACATTTCGTAAGTCAATTTAGACCTTGGAGTTTAAAAATAATGTCCAAATCGCTTGTGACGGATCCGGAACGAGGCATACGAATCGTTATGACACAGATAAAACAAACTATACATTCTTATACGAAACAGCAACTTATTTCAACAGTAAAAGTCTAGGCTACGGCACTAATATTGACGACAATAATGGGTCCCGACTGTTGAAGTTGCTGTTTCGTATAAGAATGTATAGTTTGTTTTATCTGTGTCATAACGATTCGTATGCCTCGTTCCAGATCCGTCACAAGCGATTTGGACATTATTTTTAAACTCCAAGGTCTAAATTGACTTACGAAATGTTAATCATGAAACTGATTCAATGTTCTCGACTACTGAACTTGTTTTTTTCTTTTCATTTATTTTTGCAGTCGGGTTTTTTTATTTTCTAAATTTTTTATTTTTATTACAGTCTTACTACTGCCTTATCTTAATCTATTAAACGAGCAATATTTGTTAAGGTATATATTATTGTCAATCACGTTCTCGGAAATGACTCTAACTATTTAAATGGAATTTGGAATATAGGCGTTTACGGGGGTGAGAAATCGATCTAGCTAGGCCTCATGTCTAAGAAAATTCTTTTTCTCCGTACCTATTTTGATCCAAGCAGAGCTCGGTCGCCCAGGCACTTTTAGTGATATGTGTATTCCCATTACAAATAAATTTTGCACGTTATTGATTATATATTTTATATGTTATGTAGTCATTCATAATATACGTCAACTTCTAAATATACAATTAAAAGTTACGCGATTTGCCTGTTGGTTTAACGAATGTATAATTTGACTTTTAAGGTTTGGAACTATAGACGAGTGCAATTAAAGTTTCTTTTGAATGAACTTAACTTACAGATATTTTTTTATGTATATTGATATTTACCAGGTGCTTTTCGGTGCAAGAAAACATGAGGAAACCAGCATAAATCTATGAAATTCAAAGGTATATACAGAGCTATAACCACGAACTTCGAATGTCGAAGTTTGGGTATCTCTATCTCTATCTCACTTACTTAACTCGACTGACAGGGATACAAGTACGTAATTCGCTATTCGATTTTCGTGGCAGCGCCGCAGCCCCCAACCCGCACTGGGCCAGCGTGGGAATAACGGCCCATTCCCTCTCACCCAAGAGAGGAGGTCTGGAATTATAAATTTATTAAGAAGGTATCCAAAATAAGTAATTAAGTAGCGTTTTTTTCTAAATATAACAGTAATATCAGTTGTTACATAATAAATAAGAAAGACGACGTAATCCTTAGATAAACCACGAAATCAATCACTCAGAGATAATCCCGATGATTTGACATATATAGCGAATAAATGCGGGTTCCATATAGATCGACGTAGGAAAACATTCCCCGCTATTCATCTAGTGAAATGAAAGCCGGTTCTATTCAACTCATGACGAAACGTGAAACGCTTCACTTATTACTCTAGGTTGTTTTTCCTTTAGTCTTCGTAAGTAGGGTCTTTTATAACAACAAAAGTAGTGGTCCTAAATTAGACATATTTCAACCACTTGCCGGTATTCCATTGAACTGTTGGCACACACGGATGAAAACGAAATATTGTGACACCGCCAAAGTGATCATATGATGGAGACAAAAGTTGACCGCAGCAGCTTCTAAACTACGAAATAAAATTATCTACTGTTACGTAGTTGCCAGTCTGTCTTAGTTATCGACACGCGCGCAGATTTGTATGAATGTTAGCCTTTCTTAGTAGGTTCTTTTTGAAGTTGGTCGACTATTACTCGGTACCTACTTGTGCCTACTTAGCCGTGATAGTTTTCCTTTTAAATTCATTATGTATGTTCTACTGCCAGGAATTAATTAATATCCCCAGGAGTAACAATTTAGCCGGCAGGGGGTATGCCTCGAACAAAATTAGGGCTTTGAAGCCCAATATCTCGCAAACAAATCACTGAATTGAAAAAAGGTCTTAAGAATCCCATACCTAGTATTTTTGAACAAGCTTTTATATGGGAAGCGAGAAAAAATAATATGTCCCCACTGTAAGTGTACTCGTAGGGGAGGTAGGTATCCTTCAAAATATTTTTTTGCATGTTTTTATTCTACTGTTTTCTCGGCGTGATTAATTTATATACCCATGCCGAATTACAGTTTTCTAGTGGTAAGGGTTATTGAGCCAAGCCGCAGACGGACAGACAAACAGACGGACATGGTAAAACTATAAGGGTTCCGTTCCTTGTTGGCCATTGAGGTGCTAGCTGAAAGCGTAAGCTCACCAATAGCAAAAAAAATTTGGTCAGCAATACAAAACATTGACTTATGATTCTAATTCTCTGGTCGTGTAAAGTGTGTTTTCTTCATAATAGGGTAGCACAGCTGTGGATAGATCGTTCTATTTCTTCAAGGAATACATAAAATCATTTGTTATTTATGTACTTAAGCGGGCCTGAATATTTTTGGGATAAGTAATTTAACATTCCCCGAGATAAAATATTGGTTATTCTGCCCCCTAGAGTGTCGGCGCAATGTCCCGGAAAATGAGATAATATCAATATCTAGATATTGGACAAGTAAAATAAAAGGTTTTTTGAATAAAATGTGTACCATTCTCGTATTTGAGAAGCGTAAGGAAATTTGAGTGAATAATAATATTTTATTTCGTAGGCTTCTGTTCAAATAACAGAGGGCAAACTTATGGTTTGTGAACTGAGATGCAAAAACTAGTTAGAATTCTAAGTACCACGCTACTAATATAGTTACTAAAACTATCCTTTATACAATTTATTCAACTCAATAAACTACGCAAGTCAGACATCATCATACAGCTACAGTTTGTTAATTTCTTTTTTTATTTCTTTTCGCATCATAATCCCTTACCTCCCAACAGGTTCCTTCCCAGTTTTTTAAACTATAGTTTGTCTTTTGTTTTCCCCTTGGATGTACAACAAATTTTTACCCATTTCAGTCTGTTCAAATAACCTTATATACATGTCTCAGGAACATTAACTTTGCTTACTCTGAAAGCCAAGACTACTAAGTGGATAATTATATTTTTGTATTCAGCAATAGCATGTTAGTGAAAATCACTGTTAAATGTAGACAAAGATAGGCTTCACAGACTCCATCGGATTGCAACAATTGCTGCCTAGAAATTTTTGACTTTGACTAGACACTCCTTTTTTATGTTATAGGAGGCAAACGAGCAGACGGATCACCTGATGGTAAGCGATTACCGCCGCCCATGGACACCCGCAACACCAGAGGTGTTGTGAGTGCGTTGCCGGCCTTTAAGATGAGAGTACCTTCTTTTCTTGAAGGTTTGAAGGTCGTATCGGTCCGGAAATACCGCAGGCGACAATCCATTCCACAGATTAGCTGTGCGAGGCAGGAAGTTTCTGGAGAAGCGCACAGTTGAGGACTGCCAACCATCTAAGTGGTGAGGATGGTAATGTTGTCGCGTTGGAGGGTGGCGAAAAGAAGCGGTAGGGATTAATCCGAACAATTCCTCGGAGCACTCCCCGTTATACATGCGATAGAAAATGCAGAGCGAGGCCACATCTCAACGCAGCGCCAAGGAGTCAAGCCTATCCTAAATGTGCTGGCAGTCGATAATTCGAGTTGCTCGTCGTTGGATGCGATCCAGAGGGAGAAGCTGGTATTGGCGTACCCCTGCCCATAAATGAGAACAGTATTCCATGTGTGGGCGGACCTGCGACTTATAAAGCTGCAGGCGGTGGGCAGGTGTGAAATACTGTCTCTGTCTGTTGAGCACACTGACCTGTTTTGAGGCTAATTTGGCCTAACCCTCTAAATGGCCGCGGAACTGGACTTAACTCAAAATGTCGACGCCAAGGATTCCGATACTGGCTGCGGCAGTTATGGGAGTGCTCTCAATACGAGGTGACACGACAAACTAAAACTTTTTCGCGTTAAACGGGCCAACCTGTGTCTTGGTAGGGTTATAACGGACTAAGTTAAGTTGACCCCATTCAGAGATTTCTCTTCCTTAAGGTATACTCAGCTACAACTTCAATGTAAATAGAGAGCTCAACTATATTTTACGTTGAGTATTTTATCAGAGATGAATGCAAGGTTTCCGCGGGAACCCTTTGTGTAACCTTCAGCGGTGACGCCGCCACGTACAGGCGTGCTACTTTCACAAGCATTCATTACGGGAACGCTGCGAGATGAGTTATCTAGTTCTGGCGGTCTGAATAAATAAATCACTACATAGTATAAAACGAAGTCGCTTCCTTCTGTCTGTCTGTCCCTATGTATGCACAGATCTTTAAAACTACCCAACGGATCTTGATTCGGTTTTTTTAATAGACAGAGTGATTCAAGAGGAAGGTTTATATTTATGTATTATTATACGGGTTACATGCATTATATAGTCGGTCCCGGTCCTGGACCCTAATGTACTGGCAACCGGGGATCAGAGTCCTAGTACTAACATACACGTTGCCTCAATATTAATAGAGGATGTGGAGAAGGGGATAAAACGGCTCAAGTCCAGTTGTTCTGTAGGACCAGATAACTTGCCATCCTATGTTGTAAAGGGTTGTCAGGATCATCTGAAACTCCCGTTACAATATATTTTTAATTTAGCTCTCAATTCTGGATCATATCCTCAACTGTGGAAGGTGTCCAGGGTGAGACCGATCCCGAAAGGGGGCGACGCTACAGTTGTAGAAAATTACAGACCTATTGCCGTTCTTCCCACGTTGGCTAAGCTGTTTGAATCCATACTCCACCAGACCTTATCAGCGCAGGTTAAACCTTACTTGAATGATGCACAGCATGGCTTCAGACCTAACCGGTCTGTAAATACAAATCTTCTGCTCTTGGTTGACAACATTTCTGAGCGGTTGTCTATTGTTTGCCCGACATTCACATACTATAATAATCATTTGCCCGAACTTCGCTTGCCCGAATTTCATTTGCCCGAATGTTTCGTTTACCATAATAGTTAATTGACATACTCTTGTTTACCCGAATATTGGATGTCATAATGATACGAATGCCATACGTATTGTTTTCCAGATTATTGTTTGCAATAATATTATTTAATAGAATATTTAAACGCCATACTAAACATGCATTCGGATTCATTTTTGTTAATTTGTTAGTTTTTCCGCTCTTTTATTAAGAAAAAAAATAACCTCGACCACGAAAGCGGGAGCAAAGCTCCCGCTTCCGTCTTCTAACCTATCCGCGATCCGAGTCGGTTTTGCCACTAAGCCCCTGTTCCCTACTGCCTATGATACACCACTATCTTGGTATTGGGTAATCTCAGAGAAAAGTTTATTTTTACTTAGTGGCAAGACCGACCCGGATCGCAGATAGGTTCGAGGTATTTTTTTTTCATTTTAGACACTGCAATACGTACCCACATTATTACATATGAATATTATGGATGTTGAGATGGATGGCAAATGACATTATGGCATGTGATATTTATGGATTACAATGATTATGGAAAATGAGATTATTGATATTGATATTATGGAAAACAAAGATTCTGGCATATAATTAATATGGTAAACAATGAGTATGGCATACAAAATTATAGAAAACAACTTTATGGCAGTTGAATATTATGGCAGATAAAATTCGGGCAAATGAAATTCTGGCAAGCAAGAGTATACCTATCTGAGCATCTTGATAGAGGTATCCAGGTTGATGTCCTTTATTTCGACTTCGGGAAGGCTTTCGATCGCGTGGATAACGATGTGTTGATTAACAAATTGAACCAAATTGGTTTCTCTCCGAAGTAACTGTCTTTCTTCGCTAGTTATCTGCGTGATCGGCGGCAATATGTTCGACATGGATGCTTTGTCTCGGCTCCATATCATACCCGATCTGGTGTCAGTCAGGGGTCCATATTGGGACCTTTCCTGTTCGGAATAATGATAAATGACCTCACAACAGTTATTAAGTCATCCCAATGTCTCCTTTATGCCGATGATTTAAAATTAGTTTACGGTGTTGAGCAACTAACAGATTGTGAGTCATTGCAAAGGGACATCAACTTGGTTTTCCGGTGGAGTATGGATAACAAACTTCTTTTCAACTCTGCCAAGTGTTGTGTCTGCACCTTCTGCCGTGCACATACGCCGATCAATGCTCAATACATGCTCGGAGCAGAGCCTATCAACCGTGTCTCCAGTGTTAAGGATCTCGGTGTGGTCTTCGACATGCGACTTACTTTCCATGAGCACATATTATCACTTCCTGAAAGCTGCTATCGAAGATTAGGTTTTGTGATCCGCAACCTGCGTGACTTTCATGATCCCGGGGCCATCAGGCTAGTTTATAATGCACTCGTTAGAAGCAAACTTGAAGCTTCGTCAATTATATGGAACCCTCACGAATCAACTTACGCCCTATTACTGGAGAAAGTTCAGAAAACATTCCTACGGTTTCTATATAAGAAAGTTTTTGGGAACTATCCATTCCTGTATCCCACCAAATACCTGTTAGGGACCTTAGGTTATAATTCGTTGGAGGTAAGGCGTAATTACGGTTTGTTGGTGACTGCGAGTCGGATCATACGCGGTGAGACAGATTGTCCAGAGCTAGTGAGTCGCCTCGTGCGACTGTATACTCGGATATCCCTAGGATAACTCTCAGGGCACGACGACGCGATTTACTGGCGGTGCCGGCAGCGCGCACTGTTTCACGCAGGAACTCGCCGCTGATCCGTGCTCTCTCACAACTCAATGCGCTCTTGGCATCAGCACCGGAGTGTGACTTACTTGCGTGGCGATGGATGTATGTGTGCAGTGAATGTCTGAGCTTCTGTGAGGAGATGGATGACAGGCAATCAACTGTACCAATGTAATTTACTTATGTGTTTTCCTTTTTGTCTTTTTATATTTAGTTTTCATGACGCATTGGTTGTACTGTAATGTCATGTTTACATGTTTTCAATAAATAAATAAATAGTAGAGAAACACTGATCATTTTAGAGGTTTCTAATGTGATGTAAATAAACAAATCTTTTTGCGCTTACATTGCAAACGCTGAACCCTACGGGATAGATCAAAATAATATACTACAGCATTGTGTACCTTAAAAAGTTCTACAAAAAAGTCTGCGATGGTATATATTATTGTCTATCTCTTAGGGGTAAACCACACTAACCATTTTTTATCCTTTACTTTTTACGAGAAATAATGGCTTATTTACGGAACGATTTTAAGCAATACCACATTAATCTTAATCCAATGACGTGCCTTAAATACATCTTGCTATATACGAGTAGATCAATATGGCCCTATCTAAATATATAAAAGAAGAAGCTGACTGACTGACTGACTGACTGACTGACTGACTGACTGACTGACTGACTGACTGACATATCAACGCACAGCCCAAACCGCTGGGTCTACGGATTCCAAATTTGGCACGTAGGTTCCTTATAAGGTGTAGGGGAGCACTAAGAAAGGATTTTTCAAAACTCACCCCCTAAGGGGGTAAAACGGGGGTCCAAAGTTAATATAGGGGAAGCATTATTTTAAGAACTACAGACTTAAAACTTTGTAGGAAGATTATTTATTAAGATACAAAAAAGCACTTTCAGCGTTTTACAAAATTCCACCCCTAAGGGGGTCAAATAAGGGTGCAAAGTTTGTATTCAAAACTACTAGGACTAAAAATTTGAAATTTACACCAGACCTTCCTTTTATGACGTAGGCAAGGGATAAGACGGGATTTTTGGAAATTCTATCCCTAAGGGTGTTAAATAGGGGTGCAAAGTTTGTATGGGTGAAACATTATTTTTTGTACTAGAGACTTGAAACTTTGTAGGGATATTACTTATTAAGATACAAAAAAAGCGCTTTCAGCGTTTTACAAAATTCCACCCCTAAGGGGGTCAAATAGGGGTGCAAAGTTTGTATTCAAAACTACTTGGACTACAAATTTGAAATTTACACCAGACCTTCCTTTTATGACGTAGGCAAGGGATAAGACGGGATTTTTGGAAATTCTATCCCTAAGGGTGTTAAATAGGGGTGCAAAGTTTGTATGGGTGAAACATTATTTTTTGTACTAGAGACTTGAAACTTTGTAGGGATATTACTTATTAAGATACAAAAAAAGCGCTTTCAGCGTTTTACAAAATTCCACCCCCAAGGGGGTCAAATAGGGGTGCAAAGTTTGTATTCAAAACTACTTGGACTACAAATTTGAAATTTACACCAGACCTTCCTTTTATGACGTAGGCAAGGGATAAGACGGGATTTTTGGAAATTCTATCCCTAAGGGTGTTAAATAGGGGTGCAAAGTTTGTATGGGTGAAACATTATTTTTTGTACTAGAGACTTGAAACTTTGTAGGGATATTACTTATTAAGATACAAAAAAAGCGCTTTCAGCGTTTTACAGAATTCCACCCCTAAGGGGATTAAATAGGGGTGCAAATTTTGTATTCAAAACTACTGGGACTAGGAACTTGAAATTTACACCAGACCTTTCTTTTATGACGTAGGCAAGGGATAAGACGGGATTTTTGGAAATTCTATCCCTAAGGGTGTTAAATAGGGGTGCAAAGTTTGTATGGGTGAAACATTATTTTTTGTACTAGAGACATGAAACTTTGTAGGGATATTACTTATAAAGATACAAAAAAGTCCTTTCAGCGTTTTAGAAAATTCCACCCCTAAGGGGATTCAATAGGGGTGCAAATTTTGTATTCAAAACTACTGGGACTAGGAACTTGAAAATTACACCAGAACTTCTTTTTATGACGTAGGCAGGGGATAGAACCGGATTTTTGGAAATGCTATACCTAAGGGGGTGAAATGGGGGTCCAAAGTTTGTATTGGGGAACATTATTTATTGAACTGGAGACTTAAAACTTTGTAGGAGGATTACTTATTGATATCAAAAAGGTACTTTTGGCGTTTTATAAAATTCTACCCCTAAGGGGGTTAAATAGGGGTGCAAAGTTTGAATTAAAAACTATTGTGTCTAGAAACTTAAAATTTACACCAGATTTTCCTGTTATGACATAGGCAAGGGATAAGACGGGGTTTTTGGAAATTCTGTCCCTAAGGGTGTTAAATGGGGGTGCAAAGTTTGTATGGGAGAAACATTATTTTTTGTATTAGAGACTTGAAACTTTGTAGGGATATTACTTATTAGGATACAAAAAAAGTTCTTTCAGCGTTTTAGAAAATTCTACCCCTAAGGATTTCAAATAGGGGTGCAATATTTGTATGAGGTAAACATTATTTATTGAACTAGAGACTTGTAACTTTGTAGGAAAATTACTTATTAGAATACAAATAAAAATATCTTAAGCGTTTTTAAAATTCCACCCCTAAGGAGATTAAATAAGGGTGCAAAGTTTGTATTCAAAACAACTGGGACTACAAACTTGAAATTTACACCAGAACTTCCTTTTATGACGTAGGCAAGGGATAAGACGGGACTTTTGGAAATCCTATCCCAAAGGGGGTTAAAAAGGGGTGCAAAGTTTGTATGGGAGAAATATAACTTTTTGTACTAGAGACTTGAAACTTTGTAGGGATATTACTTATTAGGATACAAAAAAAGTTCTTTCAGCGTTTTAGAAAATTCTACCCCTAAAGAGTTCAAATAGGGGTGCAATATTTGTAGGAGGTAAACATTATTTATTGAACTAGAGACTTGAAACTTGGTAAGTATTTTACTTATTAGGATACAAAAAAAAGTATTTTCAGCTTTATATAAAATTCCACCCCTAAGGGGATAAAAAAGGGGTGCAAAGTTCGTATTCAAAGCTACTGGGACTAGAAACTTGAAATTTACACCAGAACTTCATTTTATGACGTAGGCAAGGGATAAGACGGCATTTTTGGAAATTCTATCCCTGAGGGGGTTAAATAGGGGTGCAAAGTTTGTATGGGAGAAACATATTTTTTGTACTAGAGACTTGAAACTTTGTAGGAATATCATTATTAAGATACAAAAAAGTAATTTCAGCGTTTTATAAAATTCTTCCCCTAAGGGGGTTAAATAGGGATGCAATGTTTGTGGAGGGGAAACATTATTTATTGAACTAGAGACTTGAGACTTTGTAGGAAGATAACTTATTAGGATACAAAAAAAAAAAAATTTCAGCGTTTTATAAAAATCCACCGCTAAGACGGTTAAATGAGGGTCCAAATTTTGTATAAGGGAAACTTATTTCTAGCTACGACGTACTTAAAACTTTGTGGACAGATTACTAAACTTATTAATTTACAAATAAAGTGCTTTCAGCGTTTTTGAAATATTTACACCTAAAGGGGTTAAAAAGGAGGTCCAAAGTTTGTATGGAGAAAAAAGATTAGTTAGACAATTTTATTCGAGAATTCACAGGATAATTCCTAACGATAAATGAGTAAACAAATGTTTCCGGTTTTTTTTTTTTTTTTTTTTTTTATTTATATAGGAAGATCATCAGCTTAAATATTACACAGTAGCTAAAAACAGTAGTGACAGTGAGCTAATAACAGATCCTCACCGATAGCGTGATGAATATGTAAAAAATAAGTGAGCAAAAACCAAACGAAAACACAGCGCTTTTGCGTCTTGACACGGCTACATAATTTAAGTACTTATTTCTAAATAGACTAAAAAGAAGAGTTACCTACTTAAACCATTTCCCTACCTCTACCGAAAAATTGACGAGATAAGCGTCGTCTTACTAAAGGAACACTTGCACTGAATAGGTCCAGGTCGTCAAACCTCTGAAACACCTCATTCAAGCCGTTGCTCGCTCTGATCATAAAACTATTTTGCCTATAGTTAGTGGATGATAATGGCACGGATAGTGGCGGCTTACGCCGAGCTCTACTGGGTATACGGATGTTCAATTTACCAAGTAAGGTGGGGCTGTCGATTAAGTTCGATGCAACTTTAAGTAGGTATGTAATGTCGGCTATATTTCGACGGGTCTCAAGTGGGAGAAGATGGAATCTCCTGCACAGGTCCAAATACTTTTGAGAATTCAACCCCTAAAAGGAGACATGTGGTGACAAAATCTGAAAATCAACATCGGCATCTATTGTTTCTATGGTTTATCGGGTCGCTGATTAGGAAAACAACAACGATTTTACATTCCAACGTGGCGTCTAAATATCAATATAGGCGTTGTTATTACGGTTTTTTGGGACGTTAATAACGAAAATCACATAGATTTTGAAATGTAATGTTGTGGACATGAAAATTCATGAAAATATTCGTGCCAAATTGCAATTCAATCGGTCCAGTTTTTTTCGTAGCAAATCGGTTGTAACAGACGGACTGACAGACAGCCACACGTGATCCTATAAATAAGGGTTCTATTTTTGCTTTTGAGGTATGGAACGAGACCCGCGTTATATAGGGTTATAGGTTTTAAAGTTTGTATTTGGTGCCATCTCGATCGTCAGCAATCGGTACCTAGGCGAGTGCGGGTGGCGCGGCGGGACGGGAGGGTAGGAGACATTGGGAAAGTGCCTGCATCCGTAATAAGTACATTCAAGGTGCTGCACGAAGATCTGCTTACTTTTAATAAGTTAAGCATTTTGGCCGCCGTTAAATTAAAACAAATTTTTGGGTATTTATGTTAAATACTGGTTCGAAAAGCATGGAAAAAAATCTTAGGAAACAAGCCTATAGCAATGTCCAGGCCACAAATTTGACTTAACATTCGTGGAGATATTTTGGTATTTCAACATTAATGTTCATGAACATAAAGTAGCTTTTATTCCAGAGGACAGATTCTCATTAATCATGATTGTAAATTTAATAACAGAAATACGTACATACATACATACATTGACGCCTTTATTCCCAAAAGGGGCAGGCAGAGCACATGAACTTTATGTTCCAGCGCCACTTTTAGCATAAATGTGGGTATAAAAGATCGACAAAAAGTGATATTGCTTGCTAGGTTGTTAGCCCATCACTTCAACCCTGCTCTCTTAATCGACTTTTACGACACACACGGGAAGAAAGAGGGTGGTGAAATTCTAACTCGCCACCACACGGGCATAAATATAGTAGTAAATAAAAATTAATTTACCATAATGGGTTATGATGAAGGGTTATTAGTAGGGGAAGTTAGTAGTAGTAGGTTAGTAGGCGGCGTAGCAATTCAATAATTATTGGAAAATTACTTTTACTACGCGGGCGAAGCCGCGGGCAAAAGCTAGTACAATATAATTTGTTCGAAGCGGGGCGGGTCGCTGGTAATAAATAAATATTAGGGGACAATATTACACAAATCGAACTAGTCCCATATTAAGCTCAATACATACTATCCATACTAATATTATAAATGGGAAAGTGTGTATGTTTGTTTGTTTGTCCGTCTTTCACGGCAAAACGGAGCGACGAATTGACGTGATTTTTTAAGTGAAAATAGTTGAAGGGATGGAGAGTGACATAGGATAGTTTTTATCCCAGAAATCTTTCTTTAAGAGGATGAAATGTGGGGGTAAAAGTTTGTATGGAGCTTCGATATAAACGAGTTCCACGTGGACTGAGTCGCGGACAGAAGCTAGTAAGGATATACTTAAGAGATATAATACTACATACAAAACATACACGATTCAGAAACAAAATATTCATGCTCATCACACAAATATTTACCCTTGCCGGGATTTGAAATCAAGACCTCCAGTTTCATAGGTACCCACTTGGCTAACCGGTCGTCATTAGGTTCGGTGTAGTATTCATTAATTTCCAATTAAAGTGAAAAAATATTCGCACCAGGCGGGATTTGAACCCGCGCCATTGCGTTCCTAAACTAAACTAAACCAACTAATCTATCGCAGGTTTCGTCCACTCGTGGTTCAACCTTTCAATCACTTAATTAATCACTTTAATTTAACTTGCTATATATGTAACCATGTTTGTTCGGGTGGAATCTTGCAACTCAATTTCGAAGCAGATATATGAAGCCCGTAAGAAGTTCACGTTCAATAGCTACATTTAAAAATAAACTTCAAATACTCTTATTTTTAGAACAAACTTCGGTATAGCCGACGGTGTCTATATTCTATTATTTATATTATTAATTAAAAACGTAAGTAGATATTACTCAAAAGGTATATTGGTTTGTTGTCAATGGCAAGGATATGTTTACGGATTTTGTTACACTTCATTTTGTTCGCTCATCGCTATGATTGGTTCTCTTAGGTTAGTTGTAGTATAGTAATCTAATAAATATATGTTCTGTTGTTTAAATGGATCCACTGAAAACCAGCGTTAAGTGCACTCTGTTCCCTAACAGCTGAGTGGGCAATCTTTTACTTCCTATTTTAAGTTCTGCAAAATGTGTTGTCGATGTTGTTTTCAAATAAACATTTTCTATTCTATATCTTCTTCCAAAATTTTGGGTTTAAGTATAGTTTGGATGACACTTCAATATTATGGTACCATCGAGCCGATTTGATGATGGAGACCAGAAGGTGGTCATGGGAATTCAGGCCTTAACAGACGTAACCCCGTTGAGTTTGGGCTCGTTACAATCATCTTAACGAGCAGTTGACGACGGTATACAGAAAAATAAAGCTGGCAATAAAAGTTTGTACCAATAATTACATTTTTGTCAGAAACTTATCTAAATAGACTTTAGGCAGCCTCGTATGACAAAGTTAATACAACATCTTAATCGGCACTAACGTCTCGAATAGTATTGGGAATTGATATCCAATGTCCTACTTCTGTCAAATTATTTGGAGCGTGTGAATTTGGGGACTGATGCATTCATGCAGTGCTGGTTCTGACACAATTATTGTGCATTGTACTGAATAAAAGCTGCGTTAATAAACACAAATACTTCACTTTTGTGTATTTGGCTTTTAGACGCAGAGCGCTGCAAATTTAATTTTAACATTCCAAACACAGATGGCTCGTAAAACTTAAACACTTCCATGCATAAAACCTCATCATGTTCAGTTGATAACTTCGCTTTTGTGTCGAATATGATATTTACTTCTAAAATGAACTTCGTTTCTCATAATGTTCGTTTATAACATAGTTGGTTGACTGACATTATACAGTATGTTTGTTTATTAAATTGTTGGTCAACTGACATTAAAAAATGATCGTTTATTACATTGTTGGTCGACTGAAATTACAAAATGTTCGTTATTACATTGCTGGTCGATTGACATTGAAAATGTTCTTTAATTACATTGTTGGTGGCCTGACATTACAAAATATTATTTTATTACATAGTAGGTCAACTGACATTAGATATCCAGTCCTAATCCTGTCCCTTGAAGTGAATGAGAATTTAGATAAACGCTCTCAAAGTCATTCAAAAGTATTTCATCATCATCATCATCATAATATCAGCCGAAAGACGCCCACTGCTGGACATAGGCTTTGCCCAAAGAGTGCCACAATGACCGGTCCTGCGCCACCCAGCCATCATTGATTCAAAATACATTTTTAGACAATACTTTTTTAAATTCGTAGGTTAAATAATATAAATATACATTTCTAGTCTGCTTAGGTATAACAATGCCCTCTTAAAATTACTAGGTATTGAAGTGAAAATTGGTAAAAAACTCGTGGGTTTTGCTTTCAAATTGAGCAGCTGTGCTTTACAGGTTACCAAATGTTTTGCTTTGGGGAGAAAATACTGCAATTCACAGCTTCTTTGTTTACTCGTCTGTCATGGGCGCTGAACACGTGAACGACTTCACTCCATCGGTAGGTAACAAAAACTGTAAACAACGTCCATCACCCGTTCACGTAAACAATTGCAGGAGACGAACAATTTTAAAACAGATTAAGGGCGGGTGGTAGCAACTTACGATAACAGAAAGATCGACGTTGAATATGGCGACTGAAAACTGCGAAACCCGACAAACTTTCCATACATTCAGATTTTAACGACCATCTCTTACACCACCACTCCTACACTCACTCCACACTAGATTTGAATAAACAACAACTTAAATGTAAATTAACACTAAAGGCCTCCACCCACCGGACGCGTGTGCCGCGCTTGTGCTGCGCGTGTTCTGCGCGTGTCGGGAGCCTATGAAGCGGTATATTCACACCGGAAGCGGGCGGCGTATAGCAACACGTGTGCAGCGCAGCTCCTGCGCGTGTGCCGCGCGTGTGCTGCGTGTGTGCTGCGCGTGTGCTGCGCGTGTGCTGCGCGTGTGCTGCGCGTGTGCTGCACGTGTGCCGCGCGTCATATCTCTCTCACTACCAACACATTTAATATGTATCTTACTATCTCCATCACGCTGCCGCGCGTGTGACGCGCGTGTGCAGCGCGTCTGCTGCGCGTGTGCTGCGCGTGTGCTGCGCGTGAGCTGCGCGTGTGCTACGCATGTGCTGCGCGTGTGCCGCGCGGGCCCGCGTGTCATATCTCTCTCACTACCAACACATTTAATATGTATCTTACTATCTCTATCATACTTAGCGGGCCCGCCTTCGAAACGCGTTCGATGTGTGTTTGAATTGTAGTTTCAATGCTTTACAACTTGCGCGTGTGCCGCGCAGCACACGCGCCGCGCACGACATGCGTCCGGTGGGTGGAGGCCTTTAATGATTAAATTCTCACACTGCCTCGAGGCGCCCGTGCGCCTCGAGTGCTCGCGCATTAAATTTCTCGGCAGTCGGGTAGCCCCATAGTGGCGACTACCCACAAGCCAGCCATGATCAGCCGATACAGCCTCCGGGCTTTGGCATAGAGAACCGGTCCAAAAAAAAAAGACCATCTCTTACGATTACAGATCATTTAGTGCAACCCAAGCGCAAGTACAAATGAAGTGTAAGAAATTTCGCATTTTGTTTGTCATTTTTACAATAGGTAATACGGTGGAATCTGTTTTAAAATATCTTTTATGCATGCAGTTGCTTTTCGGTGTTGCCAATCGCAAACAAGTGCATCAAACCGGTCGTTGAAACGTGTTTTGCCTCTCTACGAGTTATCATCAGGAGAATAAGCACTAGGTCTATAGTTCTGTCAAGTATGCGATTGCGAACGTGACGGATGTCTTATTCACAACAATAAGTAGGTAAGCGACAAAATGGCAACCATACTAGGCAACCATGTTAACTGATCTGTTTTTATTAACAAGCTACCGTTACTGCCGATTTCGCCATTAGTCAGAATCACCGAAACGGAAGGACTTAAATGATCAGCTAACTCTAAATAGATTAGACACACTCTTCGACTAAAACATTAGTAGTTTTAAAAACTTGTAAGAGTGTAGAAAGAAAACAAGTGAACTTGAAAATGTATTTTTAGGGGCTTAGAAACAAAAACACATCACAATAAATCCGCATGTATGTATACCTAAATAAATCTAACTAGTTCGTGAATGGTCGGGTACCGAGCGATTCCAATTGACGTTAGAAGCCAAATATAAAGCTCTTTCCCTTTCTAGCACAGCACATTCTAGCCACTTATCCCTCCGAGCCACTGTAGCCTCCCTCACCCTACATGGTGCAATTAATAGTACATTGACACCTCTTGTTTATGGTCTGTTTTGTTTATAATTTCCTTGCACTTGCCATCCGAACCAAACTGAATCAGGATCCGAACCGAATCGGATCGGTTTATATTTATAAATAATACCAATAATTGGTAAAATATTTATATTAACACACAATACATGATAATTTATTTTTATTTTACTAAATAATTTATGTTATACAAATATTTGATAGTAAATAAAAACTCTTTATTTTGAAAAATTTGCTTATGAAGTTGGTACCACTGCAATATAGTGGCTGATTAAAAAAAAGTAAGGTGATTTGACATCCTGGTAAACAGTGCTTTTATGGAAAATGTATGAACCATAAAAGTACACTTAAGAGTGCGTTTATGGGCCATAGAGCATAGACTTTGTCGACGACTTATTATCGGTGTCATTGTATTTGAGCTAAAGCCTATATAAATGACAGATAACGGTACAGGAGTAGAAAAAGATATTTAATATGCCAACAGCCTCTAATTTCTTCTTCCCATCAATAAACCGAGATGGAATTGTTAATTTAAAAGCCATTATAAATATTAACTTTTACTAATGATAACTTTTCGTTATCAACATCGAGTTTAAATTGGTTTTATTTATTTGAAAAATAAAACTATAACAAGTGTAATATTTTGCGATACGAAAAGTTAAACCGTTTTTTGATTAGTTTGAATAATGGTTTCTGCTTATTGCATTTTCAATGTAATACGGGGTAAAGCTTAATTCATATCGGTACAGAATATTTGAAATAGGCAAAGAAATAAAAACTCTTGTCTTTTAAATAACATAATTTAACTCACGATTGGGTGTCAATTGTTTCTAGTGGTATAAAAAGACGGAAATCCCTTTAATTAGAGTATACTGTAACCATATACTCGTAGAGTGTATTGGTAAATGTAAGTAAAGTCGAGTGTTAAAATACGGGTACCAGCATTAGTATTTACAAAGGCTGCAAAATTATCTTACACGTCCTAATGACCCTAGAAATAAAGCCGTGTCAGATATTTTTGCGTTGTTATGGCAGATTAATATCTGTCACCAGCATTAATATGGTGGTGACTGTACATACAACTTACTGATAAAGTGATAAATAAGTCGTTCCTAAGCAAATCCTACAACCTATTTATATTGGCATATAAAGTCATCCCGCTGACGATCCACAAAACCGTACCCTTTCAATACTGTTAGCTAACGGCAAGGTGAGGAGAAACGTAAACTGAATCGCAATCAATCGTCGTCATTGACCCGTCGTCGACAACCGCTGAGGACTCGAGGTTACAAATTCTACATAATGCTTATCAGTACAAGCAAAATGTCATCATTCATCATCATCATTTCAGCCGAAGTCGTCCACTGCTGGACATAGGCCTCGCCCAAAGATTGCCACAATAACCGGTCCTGCGCCATCCGCATCTAGCGGACTGCCGAAAACTTCACCACGTCATCAGTCCCACTATGTGGGGGAGAAGGAAGTCCACAATATGTATTCAAATCTAAAGAAGCTCATCGGTAGCAGATACTTCTGACCTGATACTCAGAACTGCAGATATTTCCTGAGAGGTATTTACATCAACGAGAAGTACACTTTATTGCACACCTCAAAAAAGTAACACTATACAGAACATAAAACGTAAAGTCTATAAAATAAAAGTTAAAATGAGCCGACGTCCAAAATTTGACAGCTGTCATCCCAGTACAATTTATGTCATCATGTGTCACCATTGACGTTTATTGTACCGGGGTGACAGTTGTCAAATATCGGCTGTAAAAAAACGAATTATAGGTCTAAACAACAGGCGATAATAATGTAAGTTTTCGTAACGAGCATTGGGATAAATTAACGATCTAAATGTAATTTTCCCACACAATAATACTTAACGCGTTCACAACGGTATCGGGTCGAATGTATCCGATGTAGAACTTTCCTCCGGTGCGGGGGAGAAATTGCTGTTCCGAACGCTGGTGCGGGATAGATATCTCTGGATTTACTACGAGTAAAAAAGGGACAGTTAGGTTTTGTCAATGTCTACTTACTCGAAATTAGGCGATTGACGCAATAAAAACTCATCGGGTACTTTCGACCCCATGACGACCAGAGCGAAAGTTTTTTCATCTAGTACGGCCACCTGGTCTTCAAGACCCGATGCCCGGTAGACACGGTAGCCGTACTAGGAAGGGAAGGTTGGAAGTTCAGTTGACCTAGTGCAGTCCAAGTGTGTAGGTGGTAATTTGTTGCACAGAGATTATCGATCATGAAGCGATCACGGAAAATGTTACTTATGTGCGATAAGAATGAGAACGAGCATGAGACGGTGAAAAAGAAAAAAGAGGTTGTTTATCTTATAAGTTTAGTTTGTTTTCGTATTTCGTATCGTATTTATAATTTTCAATATCGATATTTTATTTCTACCCCCAACACTAAAAAAATATCGGTAATGTAAACACTCAGTGCGGATACAAGGTTGAAAAGATCCGACAGATTGTTCTTTGTTTTGCTAGCAAATCATAAAGTGAATCTACCTGCGATTTTAATATTGACTAGGTTGACTTTGTAAGAATATATTGTTTTAATCACATATTCATGAATCGTCATAACTACGGAGATAATCCCAATTAATCAAGAGCATACCCAACGGATGTTTTCGACCCGTTAACGCACTAGAATATAGTTATGCGTCGGATCTAAAAGACCCCATGTCGTACGCAGGTAAAGTCTTAGAAATTCTTTGCCGTATTGAACGTGTTAACCTAAGTAGGTACGAAGCGTTACAGAATCGACGAAATTTATCAATTATATTTTTTTTTAGTCAATAAATTTGATCAAAATCCTTTCACAGGTTTTAAAACGAAACGCTAACGCTTATACTGGTCACCTGCGTGTCTGGTATTTTGCGATTGAAAATCCGGTCTTCTTAGTGTCAGATAATTTGCGTTTCTGGCATTTTGACTTCAGTAGGTCACTTGTTTCAAACCATCGGTAACCGTATGCAAAGTGATGAGTTTGGGACCTTTCTAAGATCGGTGCCATATTAAACATAAATCCTCTCGCGGAATGTGGCCGATGCAACTGAGTATATACGGTGACTGAAAGCCACATTACAAGGGAATCACAGCCATGTAATATACCTAGGAAGCCGTGGCACAGTAGATACATAGCAGTAAAACAAATCCGTACACGTCCGATTAGACGCATACGCATAGACACGTGTCGCAACAATAAACTTAAGACTTGTGCCAGGAACTCGCTAGGCGCGTCTGCTCGTGGGCACTTTTAGACCATGCGATCGTGGAACAAACTTCTTTTAACTTTAGCCTCTAGCTGCATACTGTACAAGAATAGAGTTTGTTTTGTTTTTAAACGGAACGCAGCAAAACAAATGCAACCCTGTTCAAATTTAGAACGGTTAAATCCATACATCGATCGCTAAATCTATGTGGCAGTGTGCGGGCATTGCACGTCGTTGGGGTCGGAATCGGAAAGCTTCTCGAGTGGCGACCACGTACCGGTAGGCGCAGCGTGGACATCCTCACAAGGTAGACTGATGACCTGCTAAAGCTCGCGGGAGTGCGTTGGATGGTAGTCGCACAGGACCGGTCATACGGACGGTTGGACTTGGCAGTCTTTGAAGGCATATGTCCAGCAGTGGACGTCTTTCGCCTGATAAATGATGAAGAATGAGCGTTTAGAGGTAATGACTCTAGTAGGGATACTGCTTTAGCAAATATATTTAGTGTGCCGTGGTGTGTGGAACTAACGGAACGCGCTCAATCAATCCCTGTTATTTGCCCCTCGTAAACAACCGCTGAAAACTTAATGCTGCCACAGATTCAACAGCACAGCTGACATAGACCCGAGGACATAAACAACTGTGAATTTAATTAACTGTGAGGTATTCTACACAAGTTAAGTATACGGATTTGACTACGCATTCACTGCCAGGAATCACTGCACGCTACGCTCGTAGCCAATCTTGTGGTCCCCGTATGTAGAGAAAAGCAGCTAAGGTATAGGCGCCCACTAAGCGTGTTCCTGGCAGTGAAACTTTTAATGTAAGTTACTTTTCAGAATCAGTGCACTATACAGGGTGTATTAAAAATGGGGTGTGAACAGATCAAAGCCATGTTCGGTAGCGTATTGCGATTCCAACAATCAATTTTGTTTATTTTTTATGTTTGATTTGTTTGGCCTATTCGTCTTTACAAGATGATTATACAGACTACAAGTATTTTGACCTAATAAGTCCCAATTGACGAGGAAGTGCCCCGCCCTGTTTCTCCACCTATTCCCTCTACGATCGTATTAGTGATGTGGCTGTATCTGTCTGTGATAACCAGAAATAATAACGTAAATAGAGAATAGCTTAGAACCGCTATAGGACGTATTTAATGAGGTACAATTAACGTCGGTCTGGGTGGATATTACAATGTACAAAAGGTACAGTAGATATGGGGGAATGGCAGTGCTCTCGCCAATCCGCCACGTTGTAATACCCTTGTCGGATAATTTGAATGTACTTTACCTTTGGCGTCGAGACCCTCGGCCCATGGGGTCGCAGCGCGCACAAGCTATTTGCGGTAATCGCGTAACGTCTGGTTGATGTAACGGTGACCAAAGAGCTGGACTTTCGCGCCCATTGCAATGCAGCGATGAAATGCCGCCAGCATCTTGGGACAATGCCTCGACGGGACTTTTTGATGTAGATATAACTTCATTTAAAATAATTTATTTATAGGCGCAGCGTGGGTAAGCCCCCGACAAGGTGGACTGATGACCTGGTAAAGGTTGCGGGAGTCCGCTGGATGCGGGTGGCGCAGGATCGGTCACTTTGGCACTCTTTGGGGGAGGCCTATGTCCAGCAGTGGACGTCTTTCGGCTGATATGATGATGATGATGAAAATTATTTAATGTAAATTATTATCTTGTATATACCGGGTGGAAAGGCACGACGATCCTTTCCGCAAAAGGGGGATTTTTTAGATTTAGTAATGTATTTCCTCTAAAGAAACTAGGCTCATATTCTTAAGCGTTTTGAAGTTATAGGCAGTTAACTTTTAATGCAAAATACTGCAAGTGACAACCCTCATTAGGTTCAGTAACATTTTAACAATAACACAAGGGTCAGTGATCAATACGTATATACATTTATTAGAACGTAGTAATAATAGGGTTGTCACAAAGAAGACTATTAATTAATTTTAATATTTTTACAAATTGTTCGTGAAAAAAATCTAAACATTACGAATCGATTCTCCATCACTTAAACTAACTCCCTTTGCGGAAAGGATCGTCGTGCCTTTCCGCCCGGTATACGTCCACACTAATATTATAAATGCGCATGTGTGTCTGTCTGCCTGTCTGTCTGTCTATCTGTCTGTCTGTTATTTCTTCACGCCTAAACCACTAAACCGATTTAAATGAAATTTGGTATAGAGTTAGTTTGAGTCCCCGGGGACGAAGGATAGTTTTTACCCCGGAAATCATCCTCAAGGGGGCAAAATGCGGGATGAAAATTTTATTTAGCTGCGATTTAAACGAATTCCGTGCGGACAAAGTCGCGGGCAGAAGCTAGTTAGAATATACAAAATATCCCTAGTAAATGTCTTTAGCAGGTGCTTACGGATGTCGCCCAAATTTACTGGTTATACGCATGCAGTAGGTACCGCATTTGTACCGTACCACCCCGCGCCAATCAGAAACACACATTTACACCGAGCCCGATAGATACGGAAAAACTCTCTTATGTTTTAACAACTTCTTATAATCTGGTAATTGTAAATGTATGCAATTTAAGGCGTAGTTATCACACGAGTTGTACAAAATTACGGGTAATAGTGGCTCCGTGGGCTGTCAAAATCGCAAGCCTGTATTAAAAAATAAAACTGAAACGACAAAAAGAAACTATAATATGAATACCTAATTATCGAACCTGCTCTCAAGCTCAAAGCTGCTTCACGAGAATCGGTTGAGAAATACAATCTGTAGAGGACCGGTGGTGGACAGCCAATTGGTATATACATAGTTATTTGTGTCACAAGGGAGCAAAATAGTATATTTACGGCGAGGGCGGTGTATTGAATCCTGAACGTTGCGATGGACCCTACAATAGGATCCTGAGCGTAGCGAGGGATTCTAACATAGGATCCTGAGCGTAGTGAGGGATACAAGTGTTTACGCCCGAGACGAAAATAATTTTGTTACCGAGTGACACATACTATTTTTCACACCGGCTATGAAGAAATTGAAAAAAGGTATTAAAATTAATCAAGAAGTTTTTCTTATTTTCTATTAATAATTTTTAAATATTACGAAATATTTTCATACAACGTTGTTAAAGTTAAAACTTGAAATATGTTCGTTTTGAATCGATTACGATGAAATTACAATAGATTATTTTACTAAGATCTGTGTTAAATTGGCACATTGCGTAAATGCTAAAATGCCAATGCATATTTTAAAAAAGTAGCTTTAACAGAAAAAATGGCGTTTTGATCCCTCTCGTCGTGGAGCAAAATTTACTTTTCCGAATGAAAGGTGTGAAAAAATAATTGTGGCCCAACCAGAGACAGAAAACTACGCTCCCTTCGCTCGTTCGTTCAGCCAGTAAGAAACCGAATAAATCCAACCACATGTAATCTGTAGTCTACTAATGAAGTACCAAGTATACGAGTAATTCCGCTGTCGTATTAACGGTTAATTAGGCTAATAAAGGAGCAATATATTGACGTTCTCTTTTCTCCCAAAGTTGCTACGAATGGGTAGAAATAGAGGGCGTCCAAATAAAACAGGAAGAATAGGTTGTAGGTATGAATTAAACATATCGTGTTCGACCGCACCGTAGCCTGTGGTTTCCGCATGATCCAGATAAATCCGGTTTTATCTCGATTTTTGGTCGGCGGTCAAACGTAGTGTTTTGTAACTACAATAGCCGACTACGGCAGGAAATTGTGGCATAAGCTAGACGTTCAGAGGATTGATCCCGTTACGTTTTAAACGGGCGTTAGGACAACTGTTAAGTTACACTTTTAGTTAAGTGACAGTTACGTCATTTTGCTATACAAAATCTAACATATAGATCAACCTGACGCTCGTACAACGCGTTACGCGACTGACCAGCACGACGGTCTGGTCTTTTAGGTTAAAATATAAACAGGGAAAGTTATACGTTTATCCCAATCAGTGTTATAACGTGTTTTATTTATATACCTAGTTCATTCGTTCCTCTCGCTCTTACATACTTGCAAATTTTGACCAATGTTTAAGTCCAACATTAACATGGTCATGCTTGCTTATAAGGAGACGTGAAACCTACATTTTATTGAACGTGTACGTATACAACTGAGAGAGGTCTATATGCTTGGAGTTTCTTTGCTTGATCGTATGAGAAATGAGGCTATCCGCAGCAGAACCAAGGTAACCGATATAGCCCTCTAAATCTCTAAACTTAACACATTCGCTGCCAAGAATCGCTACGCGCTACGCTCGTAGCTGATCCTGTGGTTTATCATGTATGTAGCGGAAAGCGGCTACGGCGTAGGCGCCCGCTAGGCGGGTTCCTGGCAGTGAAAGTGTTAAATGGCAGTTGGAGGGGTACATTGCACGTAGAACCGATGGTCGTTGGGGCTGAAAGGTTCTCCAGAGGCGCCCACGTACCGGTAGGCGTGTATACGTCGTACGTACACGTCTGATAGCGTGGGTAGAAGCGCTACAAGGTATATAGACTGACAACCTGGTAAATGTCTGGGGAGTCCGCTGGATGCGGGTGGCGCAGGAACCGGTAATTGTGGCACTCTTTGGGGGATATGTATGTCCAGCAGTAGACGTCTTTCGGCGGATATGATGATGATGATGATGATGTATGTACACAATTGCAATTTCAAGTTCCTAAGGACTACAAGGACCTTTACACTTCAAGGTGGATTGGTTTATTGGCGGATTTATTAGATCACAATTATTATTTGTTGCCTTGATGATCTACAGGATTTACCAAAAAATGGGGTGCTCATTTTTGGTGCACCTTGTATGTATAGTCAACTACAAAGAGATGTATCCATGTTAGTCTTACAAAATGAAGTAAATTTTCGTTTGCCATCATTAATTACCCTTGGTTCGTGACATTTCTAGTAGCAATGAAACCTTACATTATCATCGACTCGTTTAATATGCAATAATGATGTATCCCACTACGTTTCCTCTAAATGTACACTTACAAACCTCTTTTATAATTATAATCTATACGTATGTTTTGACTAATGAAGGTAAACTCCTAATGTTACAAAGAAATGTAACCAATATCTTTAAATTCAGAACAGAATCCAAGCGAAACATTTTCAATTTTTTAAACAAAGAAAATCTTCTTAACGACGTTCAACGTAAATTCAAGAGTGTGCCGTGGTCATATGGATGCCGAAAACTGGGACAGTGTCGTAAACGCCAGTACAGCAGTCACAAATTTGAATGAAAATCATGCGGCAGACATAATTCAAATTTATAAAAGTGTACTTCAACTAGCACAAATTACTGTTTTGTCCGCTTTAGAATAATAACGTTTGATTTGTAGCCATTATATAATTTTATTCACAAACAATGTATAATTTATTTCACAATCGTTATGTAGACATTCCGAAATCAGAGGTTTTCCGGGTTTTGAATATAGAAAAAAAATCCTATTTTATAACCGGATTAGCTACAGAGAATAATATATTTCCTAATAGAAAGCCACTTCTCAAATTTGGTTATTTACAAGGAGCAAGGACCTGTCTTCGGCTATGTATGTTTTTATATGTTGCAGTGGAAATAATGAACTAATAAGTTCTCTATGGAACCATAGAAAACCGAATGAATCGTATCAATCGAACCATCGGGAAAAAGAAAGTTGTGTGGTCGGATAACGGAGATTTATAAAGGTCTCATGGTTCGATCGATTGAACAACGTAAACTTAGAAAATCCCATTAGTTCGATTAGTATCCGACCAATCGAACCAACAGTAAATAAAAAAATCATCGTCCGAGCGATCGGACAAGCCGATCGGACCACGTGGCCTAAGGGAGAAAATCATTCCTAAAGGAAAAAAATGAACGTTTGATAAACCATTTTGCCGAAGTACTTATTATCTACACAGACAAATGTATATATATATATATATATAAACAAATTACCTAGGCACATAGTCCAAGAGGGATATCTCTCTTGGACTATCTGCCTAGGTAATTTGTTATAAAGATTTGACCTATGTGCGATTAAAATGATCGCTCTGACGACTGACTGACACTGACAACTCACGAAAGCAGTACAGACTTGTCATTGCATACATCTATCTCAGGTTATTGGAGAAATAATACTTCTTTGTTGGCGTCTGGCAAACTATTCAAAAAGGTTACATTTCTTTAGAATCAATATTCTATTACTTATATTATTACTTATATTTGTCATAACATATTGATAGATAATACATGAAGGTTGCAGGAGTACATTCATAGGAAACTTGGTTGGATACATAATAATAGCACTTTAGACGAATCGATGATAGTGTAAGATTTGGTGGATAATGAAAATACACGAAGCAAGGGTAAATATTTTTTGCATACTATAATTTACTTCATTTTGTAAGACTAACATGGATACATCTCTTTGTAGTTGACTATACAACCAGTATATTTTCGAAAAACAAGCATTTCCTCTAAGAGAACCAGCGTCGTTACACTATCAATTCTCATGCCCTGAATACTGAAACTGATTTATTCACCCCTAGTCGAGTTTTGGGCGAGGAATTTGCGTAATGCTCATATTAATAAATGGCAAAGTCGTGCGTATCGCTCGGCAGTGAGCACAGGCGCATTGGGAGTGTTATAGTCCTACGTATGGGTAGGTACATTAAAGCCCAGTAGGTACCACAAGCTGCGGACGAGGTTTTTCATACGTTTTGTGGCCGCTTCCTGGCCAGCTGCGGTAGTGGCTAGCACTTAACAATGTTCAAGGGCAGTGGTTCTTAAATGTTAAGCAGGGACCACTTTCAGAATTTTAAAAATACCTTGGGGGTCCAAGTGTTGTGATATAGTAAAAAAACTGATTTAAAGAATCACGACGACCATACAAAACGGTTTTTGATATTAGCAAGCTAAGGGCGTGATATTATATAACGCACCTTCATGAATTGATTTTTCATTTGCGCGAAATTCCCCATTTCCTATAATAAACTTGTACAAACTAGAATTATTTGAGAAATAAGTTTGTCACGTGATACTTTGGGAAAACGATTATGCTCAAATTATTCTAGTTTATACAAGTTTATTCTAGGAAATGAGGAATTTCATGCAAATTGATGCAATGGAAGCCAATTTATGAAATATTTTTTGAAATATCGCATCGTCAGCCTGCGAATGTCAAAAGACGTTTTGTATGGTCATCGAACCACCTTATTTAGATGTTTAATTTACTCGCGTCATGTGTTTATACCGCATTAACAATTATTATTATTATTATTAAGAGCCTCAAGCGTCCCACTGCTGGGCAAAGGCCTCCGTCTTTTTCTTCCACACATCCCTGTCCTGGGCAGACTCCCACCAGTCTTGGTCAAAGACGTCAAGCTCCTCTCGCCATCTCCTACATGGTCACATTAACAAAGTAGGCAAAAAAAACTGTCATGCGCGAATCACACCATATTTCTAATATAAACCACAAGAGTGAACGAAGTGGCCGTGGACCCCTAGCAATCATGTCACGGCCCCCAATGGGGTCCATGGGCCCCACTTCAAGAAACCCTGTTCTAGGGGCTTAATGTGCGGCAGAGTGCTTGCGTTTAGTGGGCCACTAGTGGCTATAGTGTGCTCGTTGAGAACTACACAAATTCTATTTCCTCTATCTATAGGTATGTGGTGTTGTGTGAAGTCCTCCGCAAAATCGCAGCCATAAAAGTTTTAATAGACGATCGAACGGTCCGGCGGAACGAGAGGGATTCAGCTATCTGAAAGAATCAGAGAGTCATATATCGCTCTGATTCTTCAGATAGCTGTGTCCCTCTCGGTCCGCCCGACCGTTCGATCGTCTGTCAATACTATAATAACGCCAATACTTACTTTGTGAGTATGTGGTATTGTGTTTATGGTAGCGAGTATGGTTACTAGGAGCTCCCGAGGATGGCCTGTGTAGAACGTATGAGGGACCTGCCATTACAACGAATCTTCCACACAAATGGTCGGAAACGGCCTTGCGATTCTTTTGGAGTCGCACGCGTCCATAGGCGACGGTGTCTTCTTAACATTGGGATGGTATAAAAAATGTAAATGGAAAAGTCATATGAGCGTAATTTGGAACTTACAGGCTTGTGTTATTATCGGTACTATGCGACGATTAAGAAAACCGTTACATCTGTTTTATAATATCTTTTACGTCACACCTGGCCATAATGCAAGTTTTACTGCACGCTGCGCGTACGGGAAAACTCGCATTGTGGCCAGGTGAAGACGTAAAATTTTGTACTCAACACGGGCGGTACTTCTTAAAGCCCCAGAGCGCATATTTATGGCCCTCACCTTCGGTTCGGGCCTCAAAACTTTTCTGTATTTTAATCCAGGCTATAAACTTTTCAGGCAGAGGCGGCTCGCCCTAAGGAGCGCTGGTGCAGTGAACTCCCATAAATAATTATAACAAAATTATACTCATTAATCTCATTATTAATATTACTATTTAAAATCCACTTAAAATACGACTGTACCAATACCAATAAAATAATTACCTTTACACATTACAAGATCATAAGTAGGCGCTATACCCATCATCCTACCGTATCATTTCATAGGTAACGCGCCAAGCGGAGCGCTCACGATTACGCTCCTATGAAAGAAGACTCAGTACATTTCCTAATACGAAATCCAATAAGAGTGAAAGAGAAAGTTCGCCACAGTCCTGCGCGTGAAACAGAAGATTTTCTATGAAAATATAGCCAAATTCGGAGCACCGCTCACGCCACGTTGCCGGTTAATTTTGACGCCCGGCCGCGACAGCGACAGCGATTGCGCGCGACGTTGCCACTCCTATGTAAACAAAGTCAACTTAAATGCATGCGCGCGAATGCAAATTCGGGTATTTTCCAATTAATAATCATTTAATACGAGTTGAAATAGCCTGTACTTATCAGTTACTACTTGTGAGTGTTAAAATGGATAATTATAATGTGGTGTTCATTAAAAAGTGTGCAAAAACGTGACAAATCCGGCTTGAATTGGAGGCTAAGGGACAAGGGACCTTGACCTTACGCAAACATGAACGACGAAAATCAAAACATTTACGCGTGTGTTTAAATCCGAACAATATGTGAAAACACTGTAGTTGTGTGGTAGTGATGAGAGTAAAAACTATTTTACAGGATATGCGCAGGGCACTAGATTCCACGTAAGTACCGAAAGTCTATACGCGAGTTCAATGACCGCGTTGACAAAAACAGGCATATTTTACGAAGGTTGGGAACAGATTGTGTAGTATTATGTGGTGCATTTCAAATTGCTTTAAGGGTGCACGGATGAGTCTTCGGAATCCCGGAATCTGCTAACGTCATGTATTTACATTGTTTTATTTCAAGTGAACACCCATACAATTTAGTCACGAGCCGCCTCTGTTTTCAGGCTATAAATCTTCTTGCAACATTTCAGCCAAATCGGGTGAGCCGTTTAAGCGTGATAGAATAGAAGAGAATAGAATAGAATAACATTCATTCATGACAATAACACATGTACATGCACATAAATAAAAAAAACAAAATAGAAAACAAAATTGCCACGAAACAATGATGATGTGATGAGTAACAAACATCGAAACATCCAAATATCTGAACATCCAAACTTTCACATTTATTATATTACTTAGTAGGATATATGAAAACTTAAAGTACATGAGTTTGACCACCGCTTTAGCCTAGTTGGTAGTGACCCTGCCTACGAAGCGAGAGGTCCGGGGTTCGAATCCTGGTAAGGGCATTCATTTGTGTGATGCAGGAACCGGAACCGGTTACCCTAACCAGGGTTTTCCATAGGGTTATTTTAAAGGTGGTTTTAAAAACCCTATCAATAAGGTTACCATGTGATAAGGTAAACTTATTGATAGGGTAACCTTATCGATCGAGTTAACTGGGTTAACCCAACTTACTGACCTGACTACTAACCGAAATGAAAACCCCATCAGTTACCGGTTACCCTATCATGAGGTTTTGAACCACTTTAAAGGAATATAATTTTAACGCACACTTGAATACGACTTATTATTGAATAACCACCGTGGCTGGCATGGGTTGTAACAAGCTTGTTGTGGATCTCAGCCATCTCAGGGCAGACCGGTTTTATTTGCCGTCAACGCGGCTTCTTGTTACTCAAATTCAAACAGAGTGTTATTGTGTATTATGTAAACAATTCGAATGAGAGCATGACTCGCGCACCGAGGATTCCGTACAAACTTAATTTATAAAGGATTTATGATGATTAATAAATATGTTATGTGTAATAGTTATAGAAAGAAAGAAAGAAAGAAGACATTTATTCACTACACAAAAGACACACAGAGACCAAAAATACAATACAATTGACACGTACTTAATGTGTGTCTTCGCGGCAGTGAATCGGCCGCTGTCTCAGCATTATGCCGAGGTGTCAGACAGACACCTACAGCGCTGATTTTCAGACAGCACCGTACGTGACCCACGGAACGCAACACAACATACTGCCGATACAAACATGTATACCTACACATAATAAATAAATACCTAGTTAATATAATACATTTGTTAAATAAGTAACGCAAACTAAAACGCGATACGCTTGGGATGTTTAAAAAACAAAAATAGAGAAAAATAAAATAAAATAAAGTGCTGGATGGGTTAGGGTTGGGATCTTTGGAGCGTCAACAAATAGCCCTTAAGCTGCCGCCTAAAGGTATACCTGCTAGACGCTCCTTGGATAGGTGGAGGGAGATCATTCCAACACTTGGATGCCGCGAACCTGAAGCTACCTCGAAACGCCGCGGTTCGATGCTTTGGCACCAGAATCATCGCCTTACACCTACGCGCACTCTTGGGCCATACAAGTCTACTCAGCAAATATGCTGGGACCCCAGATCGCACTATGCCAAAGAGAAGAGTGGCAAGGTGAAGCCGTCTGCGTGCAGGCATGTTCAGCAGACCAGCGGCATTCAAGTAGGGAGTGATATGGGAGCGGGGTGGGACACGGAAACAGAAACGAATGCATGCGTTTTGCACTCGTTGTATGAGCTTTTTCGTACGACCAGTAATGCAGCCAGCATAGACAACATCACAATAGTTTAATCTTGACAATATCAGCGATTCACAAAAGTTAACACGCAAATCAAAACTTAGGTAATCGCGAACATTGTAAAGAACTCTAAGGCGGTAGAAGCAGTTACTCACAACTTTTAGTACTAGTTGTTAGTTATAAGGTTATATCTTTCCTGTAATATTTATATTCAAACTTAATCATGTTTAATAATTTCAAAATGTTCGTATGGCAAACTTTCGAGAGAAGGGGAGGGTGGGAGAAGGTATTTTTTTCGAATTTAACTTACATTTAAAGATTTATTTGGCACGTATCCCTAATATATGTATTGTATATACGTATATATTTGGTATTGTTGTACCATTCATTAATGAATGTTTGTTCTATTCAAATTAAAATTTATTTTACTGACATTGTTATGAGAGCGATTATTAACTTAGCAGCTGTGCTAGTGACTTGTGGAATTTTGCCATCGTTTAGAGATTAGGTCATTAAGATGTTGTCTCAATAGTGTCGACAAATACCCGCAAAATGCCGTATCAATTAGATAAATGTTTTTTTTTTTATATCTATTATTTCGGTATCGTGGTATTTAGCATATTGTGTTTATTTTAAAATTATCGAAAATACGGTGAAGTCGGTAGTAGCGGCAAAATCAAAGGATTTTGTAACTTTTGTAAGTAACATTTTTTCACTATATTTATTAATGTTATTATTGCCCAGAATGAAACGAATAGACTTAATTACGACAATTTTTTGGTGTGATCTTGTTACCGTTTTCAAAGCCAGTTTTCGGGGCTGTACGATTTTACCAGCTTTTTGCATTATATCATAACATACTTTTCTTATGTACTCCTCGATCTCCTTGCCCAAAATGAACTGGCCCTAGCTTTCCGAAAATAATATCAGAATATAAGAATCTATTGTCAATAATAATTAGTAACATAGAGTTATTGAATCGCCCAATCCCGGGATTGAAATTGTATTTTTAGAAATCCGGGATTTAAGTACTATCCTTGTTGACCCTAATTTTTACTATTATTAAGTGGAACAATCTGTGAAGTCGTAGCTTTTTGGCAGATCAGATATAAACAGAGTTATTTAGCAAACCTTTGTATAAAGTAATATTATTTTATATCTATTGTTAAAATCTAATAAATATTTTTTTCATGTAACATAAACCAGAATTCATAAACAAATGTAAGTCCCGGAGTCCCGAAGCATATCCAATAGCAAGCCGGAGCATATCCATAATAAAATAATGATTGTGTTGCACCGGGAATTCGATTCACTGGTAATGGTTACTCTTTAGCACCACTGGGCAAATAAAAAAAACAATGTAAACAAATGTACTCGTAAAATGCGTTTTCTGATTGGTCATAAGCTATAGTTTATGCCTGCGTTCTTTGCAATTTGGACCTAGTGCTCATATAAAGAGATTTATTACCTTATTATTATTTTAATATTTTTCTAATCATTTTACTATCGATGTTATTATCGGATGAAAGCGGACCGAAAACGATTGGGCCTGGGTGTTTTCTATTGTTTTAGGTAATCCTAAAACTAGATTGCGGCGGCTGTCGTAGTGACTAAAATAAATGCCTTCTTCATTATTATAAATACGTTCATGCCGACGTTGTTATCTTTAAACAACCTTTTAACTTGGCGACAGCGTACACGTGCCGAAAGGTAGAGTAGTACTGGTATTGTGATATTTCTCATTGTTTTCAGAGTAAACCTACACATTTTATCAATATTGACAAAAAAAACATAAAATTTTAATTTTCGCAAACGTTCGGGCCTACCTGCAAGTTGTATAAAGCACTATTTCCACCAAACGGCCCGCTACGGATCGCATCGGATAGAATTGTATAGTCTTTAAACGATACTGAATCATATATGTACTGTTTTTAAATCTACATTACCAAGCTGCGCACAACAGCTTGACTGCGGGCGTCTTCCGCGACATGTGATCGTCTTCAGTTGTGACCATTTGGTGAGGCACGGAACAATGACGTCACGGTCACACACAAGGACAAATTACAAAAACATTAAAAATAACGAGGAACACAAACTCATTAAAAACAAAAAACGAACTTCCTTACAGTCACAACTTACCTTCCAGTAAAGTGAGGACGTATGAGATGCAGTGAATTTTGTTAATGTTGAATTGACGACTTTTGCTACTGATTATGGACACTGACTGCTGCATTTTGATTGTTGATTGTTTGATTTACAAGTTAATGTTATTAAGGTGAGTTTAATTTTTTGTCATAAATGTTGTCACCAAATCTAATAAATCTCAATCTAATCTCATCAGTCTTAATTTGTTATGTCAATTCAATACGCATATTACTACTAAAGTACAATAACTACGAAATTATGAACAGTAGGTAGTAAAATCCCGGACATCTTAAATAATGTTACTCATCACTTTAAGAACCCCGGCATTAGTTGGTGTTAGCAACTTTTAAACTTGCCACGCCCTGGCATTCATATATACTCATATTAAAATGGCTCCGACAATAAGAAACGCTGTTCATCAGTACTTTAAATATGATCGTTCCGGTATCAGCACTTGTCACTTGTGCAATAATAAGTTAAAGTTAAGCTGTTTAAATATATAAACTAAAGATCTTGCATATATTAGTTTAGTTTTCTAAAATAACACAACTACACTATTACACACACACCTACATAATTTACACTAAAACTTAAAAACAGGGTATTCATTAATGTAATTGAAATTTCTTTCAAAAGATTTATTCAAATTAATTGTAACTTAAGTCAATGTTATTTTGTCCTGTACAATAACGTTATTTATTTATATTTGTAGGCAAAACATACAACCAACCTGAAAAGTCACATAGCAGCCAAACATGCTAGCGAGCATCAAGTTCTTGCAACGCAAATACCATCTAGTTAATTTTGATGTTAAAACAAACTATTATAAATACCACGATACTATCTTTCGGCACGCGTACACCCTGTAGCAAATATGAATGCTTAAGTAGATAAAGGTCGCGCTCATAAGAAAGTCGGTAAAATATATGTATAATAAAGATTGAGGTATTTATTGTTGTCATTATGACTGTCACCGTATTCTGGTTAATCTTAAGACAATGGCAAATACCACGAACCGTGAGCTTTCGGCCCGAATCCTACCGCACAAGTAAGCATTCCGATAACAACGTCGGTGAAGTAAAAAAATACTAATAACGTAACAAATCTCTACATTTCTATACGCATAGTATATTTCTATACGTTAACTAAAATTATTAAAATATATACACGAATCGCAACAAAATGCTTTTCAAGAGTAATTTTTATGATCCCGGGATTAGGTCTCAACTCTATATTAGGTGCAAACGCGCCACCGCCTCAAATATTATCCTATCAACTAATGATTCCCGCGACGCGACACGCCGTGGAAAATCTTTTGTTCTTATATCTTCATCTTTTGCTGACCACTCTTTTTGTCAGCATGCGTTTATTATTCAAACTAAAAAAATAAACGGAGGTAATCAGTATTTGTCTATGCACTGTGCCAGGCGTATCGAGTGATCTCCTGTGAAAAAATATTATTTTCGATTTTTAACGGTGCAATTATTGTACTGGAACACATTCGTAAGTATATTCTTACATTGGTATTCGTTACTTAGTAATTTATTGCTATTTTATTTTTACCAGGGCTGATAGAAAAGGGTTCCCTCTATTTAGCATAACTTTGATTGTCCGAAACAGCAATGCGAGTACGATACGCGAGATTCTATAACATGTTTAATTTAAATATATGCACAATAAGCAGCAGATGATACGGTTACCATAACCCAATTAAAAACCCCAAACTAAAACCTTATCCCAATAGGGTTTGAGGTTAACCCTATTAGAGGTTAAGGTTACCACTTCCGATAAGGTTACCATAACAAAAGGTTAACCCTATGATAGGTTAACCCAATGAAGGGTAACCTAATTGATAGGGTTACCGTATCGATGCGGTTAACCTTAAAGACGGGTTTTCCGGTCCCTGGTGTGATGAGCACGAATATTTGTACCTGTGTCATTTATTTATTTTATTTATTTATTTATTCATTTAAAGTCACTGTAAGTTTACAGCACACTATAATACCAAAACACTTACACGATAAATTATTACATATAACAGACCACAATACATGTCAAAAAGAAAAGGTCTAAATAAAATATGTCAAAATAATAAATAATTGTTAATAAAATTTGTCAAGGAACTGCTTAGCAATACAACATAATTTAGTAAAGCGATCAGCAAACATGTCAGCATCCTCGTGCTGAGTGAGCATTTGGTATAATAACGACATTGCGCGCGCGGTAGGAGCGTGTCGAGTGTGGCACGTGCGAGCAGACACACGCTGCAGCAGGCCCGGCCGACGGCGAGCCGCCACCGCCACGCAATCCAAATCCTGGGGGACCCTCGTTGGAACCACCAAACCGATCCTCTCGAGCACAGCCGGGCTGTCTACTCTGTGGTGGACAACAGACAGATATTGGACTAACAACAACAACTTCCTCCTCATCCGAAGCGTGTCTAGCCCAACCATCCCGGAGACAAACAATGAAGGGTACAGGTATGGGTAATACCCGTAGGATTTGCGGTACAACCAGCGGGCGAATTTACGCTGTACTCTTTCCGCCAACAGAGAGTATTTATCCTCGTAGGGATCCCAAATAACAGCTCCATACTCCAACCTACTACGGACATAGGCACTGTACAAAACCACAGCGACTCCTACATGGAACTGCTTCGACACCCTCATGACGAAACCTAGGGTTTTGCTAGCCCGTTTGCAAAAATTAGATACGTGATTATTTCCAAACAAGCGTCCCCCAGGATGTAATCGGTTAAAAGTGGCAAGCGCTTACGTGTAAATGTAATGACCTTGCATTTTGCTCCATTAAAAGGCAAACGGTTTGCAACACTCCACTCAGCTGCCGCATTGATGTCGCTCTGCAAAGCAGCGCTATCCGCCACACTACTGACGCCGAGCAACAACTTTAGGTCGTCCGCAAAAAGCAGACACTCAGCTGAACGAATTGTATCAGGCAAATCGTTAATCATTAAAAGAAATAACGTCATGGATGTTTCTATGTATTTAAGTATTTATTTATCTATATTAGTATGTTTATCGTCGTCTGGTACCCATAGTACAAGCTTTGTTTAGTTTGGGACTAGGTCGATATGTGTAAGATTGTCCCCTTATATTTATTTATATTTATGAGTAAACATGCTCATCACGAAAAATGATAATAAGTGCATGCTCGTACAGAAAATATTTCTCCCTACCGGGATCTAACCCAAGACCGTCGGTTTCGTAGAAAAGGTACCCTTTAGACTAAACCTTATTGGTACGTGTAAAAAAAGCTCTATTCAGCCAGCATTGTTCGCACAGAGTACCCTCGGTATAAATAGGCTCGGGTGGCCAGCCCAGTGGCCTAGTTCTCAGCCGTCGACCTGCCGCGGGTAACGATCGAGCGGGAACGGAACGCTTTGGGGTACAATGGGACCGCTAAAATCTGTATCTGAATATTCAAAGTGGGTTGGGTTTATTTTCTTTTATAAACACGATTTAGGTATGTAGATAGAGTCAAATGCCGACCGCAGCCGAGTCGAATGTCGATTGACGACCGCTTTAGCCTAGTTGGTAGTGACCCTGCCTACGAAGCAAGAGGTCCTGGGTTCGAATCCCGGTAAGGGCATTTATTTGTGTGATGAGCATGAATATTTGTTCCTGAGTCATGGATGTTTTCTATGTATTTAAGTATTTATTTATCTATATAAGTATGTTTATCGTCGTCTAGTAACCCATACAAGGTTTGCTTAGTTTGGGACTAGGTCGATTTGTGTCAGATTGTCCCCAAATATATATATATTTTTTTTAATAAATGTAAAAAAGTTAACATTTTCAAACCAATATGGACCTTGGATCACGTAACGTTTTGAACGCGCGTAGATTTAACTGTCATTTTTAGGGTTCCGTAGCCAAATAGCGAAAACGGAACCCTTATGGATTCGTCATGTCTCTCTGTCTGTCTGTCCGTCCGTATGACACAGGCATTTTACTCGAAAACTAAAAGGTGTATTTGAATAAAATTTTAAGGACAGGTGTATTTTGTTAGCCGCTACTTAGTTCTGTTCATTAAATTACTAAAAATAAAAAAAATTGCCCACGTGACACCACGCATTTTTTAAAGTGAATAGAGTGTGTCCCAAAAGTGAATAGAGTGTGTGGTTCAAAAATTAGAGTGGGGACCACTCTATTTTTTGAACCGTGTATTTTAAAAATGAAAAAAAAATCATGAATATAGGGCTTATTAAATTCTTTCAGCGAAAATTGTTCTGAACAAGATCGGTTCAAAGGTTTGCGAGATATTTCTAAAAAACTGCCTTCCTTAAAGGAAAAGGACATAAGTGCAAAAGATTTCAGTAACAGGCACGGAACGGCACATGCACTTGGCCACTTTTTCCACATAAAAATTTAGATTTAGATAATATATACTTAATGCGTTACGTGAGCAACGTGCTGGTTCTGAAATTAACAGGTTCATTAATTATTGATTCAAAAATAAATCTTTGTATGTGAAAAGCTTATGTAATGGCCTCTCTTGCATGTGGTTGCGGACTAGTCGAATAGGTATTTGTTTTTTATAGAACAAGCGAGCGAAGCGAACGAAGTTCTTTAGTTCAGCTTGGGCCAAAATTTAGTCCTATGTCCGGATTTACAGCGGACGTTCTTCTCTACGGGTTGCATTTCTTGACTTATACTAGTGAGATTTTGAGCAGGTACAATAATTTATATTGTTGTTTTTTTGGCTATTCAGACTTTCGTTTTCTTTAAGACATATTCGCGACATGTTCTGCACTTATAGATCCACTAGTTTTTAATATTTGCAACAATGGCGGTTCATACCCGACGATCAAGGAAAATAAAGAAAGCCGTGAAGCGGAAACGAAAACCGCAGACGCATAATTGAAATACATAATTCGAGCGAAAAGATCTCGAAGAATAAGGGACATTGAAGACAAATATTTTTAATAATGAAGAATTATTTCGAATAATTCGGTAAAAGATTTGACGAGATGCGACCCAAAATTAAAAATAAACATTAAAATGGCGAGGAAGAACAAGAGCAAAGATAAGAGTATAAACCAAGGGCTCGTCACGAGCAAAATATTGAAAATATTTAAGTTCATCTGCTGCGGACTCGCGTAGTTTTCAAACGTCCACACTAAGATCAGACATAATGCTGGCACTTATCTTGGCGTTCGGTTTTCGCGTTGCGTGGTTGCTTTCTTTCATTTGCAGTACGAAGGAAAAAGATGCAACACAAGCGTATTGTAGATTTAGGTACATAATATATGTGTAACTTAGAGTGTTATATATGCTCAGTACAGCCGGTAAATAATTACAAACTAGCGAGGTCCTGTACGTAAATAAATAAATATTAGGGGACAATCTTACACAAATCGAACTAGCCCCATTGTCAGCTCAATAAGGCTTGTGTTATAGGTACTAGACGACGATATATAATAAATATAAATAATTAAATGCATAGAAAACATCTAAGACTCAGAAACAAATATTCATGCTCATCACGGAAATACTTGCCCTTACCGGGATTCAAACCTAAGACCTTCAGCTTCGTAGGCAGCGTCCCTATCCAATAGGCTAACCGGTCGTCAGCATGTATTACATATGTATGTCTTTTATAAAAATAAGAATACGAATATAAGTGCCAGCATATACAAACATACAAACATAACACAAACATGCAAGATATGGAGTGAGATACAATAGATAATTCCATCTGGGAGCGACGGTTAACAAAGACGCCGATTGTGTACTAAGAGTACAAAGCGACGCTTTGGTACCAAGGACGCTTGACCCACCTTATCAGGATACCAGGTGCATGAGCATAATATTAATAGCAGGAGTGTAGAGTGACTTCGTAGATCCTACATACGAAATAACTTTGCAGTTCTGCTTTTAAAGTTAGCACTGGGAATATATCAACAGTCACGTCGTCTTCAAAAAATTAGAGTTAATAATGTCCTAGCGCACGTAGGAAAAGTTTCGCAAATACCTCGCTAAGCCGGTATTTCATGGGCAATATTTAACAGGAGTCATATTCCCACTATGGTTTGTCTGTCATTCGGATTTTGAACGACAAAGGCTGTCAGAAAATGCATGACCCCAAACATGTCCCCTTCTGACGGTAATATATCCCGTTTAAAATAGTGACCCTTGTTCGTGCTAACTGCACGGCTATCACGCGAGGGCGCGCGAGCTCTCTCGATTTTTCTCGCACTATCCGTCTCTCTCTTATTAGAACACTCGGAACAAGAGGTTATAGTACGAGAAAAATCAAGAGTATGTCGCGGCCGCTCACGATAGACGTGCTGGTCAGTACAAGTGCGTGAAGCACATTTAAATCTGGAATCTTATACGTTCCTACGTCTCAGATTCGAGCCCAGACTGACAGCGGTGGCGGCGCGGCGCGGAGGCGGTACCGGTTGTCAAAATAGTTATTAACTATCTTTTAACAAAATCGGCTCAGCCTGTTTTGAGACAATGAAATTAAAATGTCGGGCGTTTTTCATCTTTTCCTAGTTGTTAATTACGAGTATAAAGTTAATATTATTAATAATAAAAATGGGTTAGTTATAATTTATTTGATCGATACTTTATTACAATCAGTCAGACAATAGGGCAGGGTGAATAATGAAAAACGTGTACAGCACAAACACATTAAATGAAATGAAAGTTTTTTCATAAATGTCAATTTCGAGTAAAGTCGCGGCAAATAGTGCCCACCCCAAGGCACTTTGTTTTACCTGCCTCCAATATTCCTCCTGAACTCATAAATCACTGTCCCCCGACTGCCGATCCTATAATTTCGTACATTTCCTCGATGTTTATTTATGCCTGTTGCAAAACAAAAATTCCTACTTGATCGTTGTGCTTACTAATGTTGTAATGTTACTGCAAATATTTACTTGGATCATATAGTGATATATACTCGTATGTACATTCGCATTTTTCCTATGAAATTTTGTGAAGATAAGATCTATATGAATAGACGGTGTTTAATCTGTGCTAATATCCTGCTATACTGCAAATATTATAATTGCGAAAGTTTGGATATTTTGATGTTTGAATGGTTGGATGTTTGTTACTCAATGGATTTGAATTAGATATTTTAAAGCCTGGATTTAAATATAGGATAGTTTTTATTCCGGGTCCACGCAGAGCGGACGCTCAGAAGTCGCGGACGGAAGCTCGTATTATTATTAAGAGGAAAAGTCTGTGAGATTGTATCTTTTTAAGCTTACATACATGTACCGTTCTCTTCAATAAAACCAATTTCGCCTTATAGTTTTACTTTTATTTCAAACCCGCAACCAAGACTTATAATTTTAACGAATTAATTAGTAAGTGATACTCTGAAATACAGTTTCTCGTTAATCGTCCTCTGTCAATATCTTTCATCATTCGTTCCTTCGTTCATTCTCTGATCCAGTCTCACTCTTCCATTCCATTGTCTATCACTCAGCAACTCTGACGACACCCACAGGAAGAAAGGGGGTTGGTGCTGTTCTAACCCGACACCACACAGGGTTACTTTGTTAGTGAGGAATAAATGTTCCAACTGGATTTTGAACCAACTAATTGGGCTAAAATTTTAGGTATAAGTATAGTTTGGATGAAGATTCAATATTATGTTGCCATCGAGCTGATCTTATGATGGAGACAGATGATGGCCATGGGAATTCAGTGCTTAACCGACGTCACCCCGTTCAGTTTGGGCTATCGTTAGAATCGTCTCAACAAGTAGTTGATGAGGATATTTATACAGAAAAGTACAGTTGGCAATAAAAGCTTGCAAAAATGTTTTTTTATGTCAGAATCTTGTTTTTCTCTATAAGACTTGTGACACTCTTTGGGGGACATATATCAATGTCCATCAATGAAAGTTTTTGGACTGAAATGATGATGATGATGATGATTACCCATTTGTTCGACTTGTATTTTAGATCTTATTCTCGTCCTTGAGTATTCTTCTTGTCCTGGCATTTATTGCCTTTCCTAATCGCTTAGTTATACTTTACATGATCCTAGTAATGATCTTTTGGTGAGCCCGTTTTCACCCCAGAGGGGTGACAACGTAACCTTTCGAATGCAGGTTAGTACAACTTGACTGTCATTTTCCTATCCGAAAAGTGACATTTACATCTACCTGACGTGCGTACAATGCGTTTCGTGATCAACCTGCTGATCTTCGTTCTAGAAAGTGACAAGTAACATCTACAGTCACCATCAGACCAATCGCAGCGGCCAAAGTGGTCATAAATATCTGAACAAGTCTCTATTGTCGAGTCATTAGAGACGACTAACCCAACCTAAAGTCACACTACTACAAAAATAACTGTTAGAATTGAGTCAGTTAATCCATTAGGTACCTATATAGAATCACAGGGACATGTGTACACATACATTTTCGCATTAACACTCACAACCACTCGACACGAGAGCCGATAATCAAACGCGTAATCGGTACTTGGCTTTGATGTGTAGGGTATTATATCGAGTGCTACAAGCATGTACAAACATGTACGAACACACGTCTGTTTCCAAAAACGGTAGGCAGAGCTCATTAGATTCAGTTTACAATAAAATGGGGAAAATAAATATGGGATAATGAAATAATCAGTAAGTAATATAAAATTTATTAATCTTAAACCGTCACTTAGAAATTCATGTTTATGACTTTATGAGAAACAGCATAATATTTAACAAAGGTTTGATATGTTTTTTTATGATAATTTACTTTAAAAACAAAGTTTTAACCGATTTCAATTTAGTACTCCGCTAAGCCACGAGAACATTTCTAATTTTTTTTTACAATTGACCACATGACCTGATTTCCGAGAGCAAATGCGTTGATTACCATAGAAAAAAACCGAATCGCTGTATGTGGGCCGATAATATTTGAGGACTTCTGTCGATTCCCCAAGATCATCACCAATGGCACTTTATTCGTTCCAATTTCAACTGAATCTTATCAGAACCTGTGACGTACTTTTGCACTTTTAAGTACTTCCATAATTGAGGAATTTGATAAGTCATCTGTGGTCTTCATCATCAATTTCTCGCCAACAAATTTATGATTTCCGCGGATGTAAATACACTATTTATAATAGGAAATATCAAAATTACTACACGTGCCTAATAAAATTGAGGAGTTCCCTCAATTCCTCATGGATCATCTAACTGAATTTTGAAAAAAATGGGACCCACCGGTAAGCATATACATACAAACAAAAAAAAATCGAATCGGCTCATCAATGACGGAGTTCTGAGGTAACAAAAATTGAAAAACAAAAATACAACCGAATTGAGACCCACCTCCTCTTTTTTAAGTCGGTTAAATAGTCGGGGTAAATCTCGTTGACAGTTACATGCTTGAACTGCTAGACTACCTACATATTAAAAAAAACGACAGCCACGCGAAAATACAGTAAAAATATCTGGAGATAAGTTTAATGCATCGTGAAACATACGAAGCCATACATCAAGCGATCTCGTGTTGATGGGACGTTTATAGCACCATTATAGCGTTAGTCCAATTAAAAGCCCATTTACGTGTGAGCCGGCAATTACAAACGTTTCTTATCTAAAAATTAACAGTTTATCGTATCGTTTAGCAGTGCCGTGAACCCGTGATGTGAATAATAGGTAGGCGTGCCTGTCGGTTCCAACTCCAAGTCAGCTGAAACTTTACGTGCATAGGTACTTCACTGCACTGGCAAGGTTCATCATCATCAGCCTATATACGTCCCACTGCTGGGCATGGGCCTCCTCTCATGTATGAGAGGGAAACTGGCAAGGTTGATGGTACCTAAACGTCCTCGATGACTGAATCTATCGTATGTTATCATTTCCAAAAAGTGTTGTACTTAAAATTGACTTGGATAGCAAATGTAGAAGAACCACAGAACAATAATGACATGAGGCATTATACAGCGCGTCCCAAACTTATGGGACATGAAGGAGAAGTACCTTAAATATCGTAGATAGGGTATTTTGCTGAAAGAAGACCTTATGTTATTTTTGAAAGTTAGTAATCCTGCATTCAAAGTTTTTCGAAAAATTGCTTGCTTTGTCTGGGAATCGAACCGACTTAAATGTGAAAAAAAATCACCCCTACTTTTACAATGCCAATGGAAAGAATGGCTACAAAATAATAACTCTTCTTTAGTAACACAGTATTTTAAAAGAAAGGAACAATGTAAAATGTTCAAGTCATATTTCAAGAAAATTATTTATTGCCGACGACGACGTACGAAAAGTAGCGATATTATCATTCCATAGATAGCATTGATTATGCCATGTCATATCGAGTATTCACCATAAAATGATAAGAAAATCAACAGGCAGCGGCCTTATTAAAAGATTGGCAATTTGTGTAAGACAAGAGCTACCTACATAATTGACTTGTGCAGTTTCATGTATGTTTTTAATTTGATTAAAATGATTAATTTCACGTTGTTCTTTTGTTTTAAAATACTGTGTCACTAAATATTTTTTAGCTATTCTTTCCATTGGCATTGTAAAAGTAGGGGTGATTTTTTTTTCACATTTAAGTCGGTTCGATTCCCAGAAGAGGCAAGTAATTTTTTGAAAAACTTTGAATGCAGAATTACTAACTTTCAAAAATAACATAAAGTCTTCTTTCAGCAAAATACACTATCTACGATATTTAAGGTACTTCCCCTTCATGTCCCATAAGTTTGGGACGCCCTGTATACACTTAGTGGAAAAAAACAAGTATAGGTATGTTGTATAGAATTTACATACAGAGTAGTCTAATTTTATAGCTTTTTAGTGTACCTATTATGAGACCTAAAGCGAAAGTTTGGATTGCGTTGTCGTCGTTTTCGTGACGTTGTGACACTGCCATACTTGTTAGCAGGTGTTCAATTCCTCCTTCTGTGCTTCTATGCACTTCTACATTAATTGTTGAAGTACGATAATGCACAGAATATTATTCAACATAATCTGCACTGGCAATAATTATTATTTTGTCAGTGTATATAAAAAATAAAAATTAAAATGTTAACATTGTCTATTGCGATTAAAACAAAAGAAAGTATGTCAAAGCATGACAGCACATTATCTAACATCTGACAATCGCTAAAACATTGCCGGAGCATGGGAAAAATGCTCTTAACATAACAATAGCAACAACCACGTTATTCTGTGCCATCGAGCCAACAATGTTAAGATAAAAGCGTCGCTTCCGCACTCAAATTTTCTGTTTAATTTTTCTCCTGTCGTGTCGTGCGAAGATTTGATATCTATTGTGCGATTACAATTACTGTTAGACAGGCATGCAATCGTTGGATGGTGAGATAGAATGTTGAGAATGGAGATGGCCGCATGATGTATTGACGTTTGTACGAAGACAGTTATAGCGTCCACACTGATACGCATACACATAATCGTAATTTGCCATAAAGTGACTTTTTCTAAAATGGTGACATTTTCAGGACAATTTAAATAAACTTTGTACGGAGCCCTGTAGGCTAGGTTAGGTCTGCTTGATAAAAAGAAAAGTTAAGTTTTGAGAAAAACTACTTAGGGCCAACGATGATTACGGCAAACGTTTCATTTAAGGCGCCGTAGGTTCATGGTCTTCTCTCCCTCTCACTGAGCATAAGCGTGAGCGAGATGGAATTGCGTGCTCGGAAGCGCGGAAATCATGTTTTTTTTTTTTTTTTTTGCTGTTTAAATAAATAAAAAAGTAAACACTGATTTCTCTCAATCATGATATAGCCGATTTTAAGAAACCATTTTAATATTTTTAGCTTTTGTGCATAATTTGTAAAGAATATTTTAAGTGTATTTTAGACCGTTTTGGAACTATGTTCGTGATTTTTTTCTATAGAGCGAAAATTGCTTAATCATGCAATAAGGTGTAACATTGTATATACAAGTAGGTACATTTGATTATGATACCATTTTACGTATTGGATGATGGTGATGGTAGTGACCGTCAAAACTAGTACCTACGCGAAATCTTGGTGTTAGGTGCCAAAGCTGACTCCGGGATCCTTTTGGACACAACCGAGTATAACGCTAGGGGGATGATGATGATAATGGTGATTTGATGAGCGCATAGAATATTACAACATTTCAGCACACAAAGAACTAAAACAACTATTATAAATTACCTAAATAATTCATACAAAGCAATTTCCAGTAACTCCAGTACAAAGTAGACAAAAGACAAACGATTAATTATTCCCCATTGTCATATAATTGTTGAGTTAATTGCCGCTTGTGTTGTGAGAAGAAAGTGTGGTTGGATGTTTAGATGTAGACGTAACGAATATTCTATTCCCAGGGCCAAATTGGAACATACGTTACGCATTTGATTTCATTTCAGTGTATTGTGCGCGATCGTTCTGACAGTAAGAGGAGACGAAAGCAAATCAAAATCTGATCGGAACACGCACATTTTGACCCCGTGGTCCAGCATAATATATTGTATAGGGATTTTGTCACGTAGACTGAAATGAATTTGAGATGCCGCCGAAAGTTTATTACTTTTTACTTTACCTTGTTTTTCTAAACGAAGCATGAGCTTGTACTACTTAGATTAAATATATCATGTAATAATTAGCTTTAATATGCATGCCGTGTTTGTCTGTAATTCGGTGAATACTCAAGAAATCTTATATTCTGTTTGTAAATAAGTATTTAGTATAACACCTATTACAAACTTAAATAAATAAATAAAATATAAACAATGTGAGAGGTGTTATAGTAACTACCATTAATTAGTCAAAATTAGTTGTCTATGAACTCTAAACTAAATCCCATAAAACATACCATGTAAAAAAGATGCCAAGTCTCGAAACTCTTCCACCGTAAAACAGTTGAGAGATATATCGTAGAGCCAAGTCTCAGGCATTCTTATTATTCTTTATTTGCTTGCTAAATAAAATTCTGCTACTTGGCAATCACACAACGTTACTGCATTTATAGATTTTTGCATACCCAAAACAATGTAGTACTCGTATTGTGTTATTGCCAAGTCACAAAATTTCATCATAATTTGTCCATAAAATAAAATGTACAATTCCTAATCACCTACACAACTGGCTCTGTAAGCTGTAGAACTTGACATTTTTTTAATTTCAAAAAACTGGTGCGATGAAAAAAAAAAAAAAACTGAGGCAACAAAAAAAACAAATTAATAAAAAGTTAACATGTAACTCCTCTAGAGTCCTAAGCATCCATAAGCTACATGATCTACTAATCACCGGGTAAGCCGTATGCATGTTTCCTTCGGTCGGAATATAAAATACAAACTACTTTCGGCACTGACTGTACCAACTATACTTTCTTTTACAATTTCCACTTCAAGTCGCAGTATAAATAGTGCCAGTAACTAACCACGATTTATTACAGAAACAGCAGGTTCCTTAACAAAATAAAGCGTTCGTTAAAGTTTTTATTAGGTTGTTAAATTGTTGGCCAAGGAGGTTAAGTTGGTGGTTTATGGAGTTAACCTATATTCCACTTTACGTTAACAATTACCGGTCCCGACTCAATAATAAAGAAAGAAAATAGGTTTATTCATGGCGGTTTAAAACTAAGGCTAAATACATAAGAGAAGTAACAGTTGGGAGAATTTTAAATCGTCGTTGAAAGTTGTGCGGTTGAAACCCGTGTGTTGTCGGGTTAGAATTTCACCACCCCCTTTCTTCCCGTGGGTGTCGTAAAAGTCGACTAAGGAACCAGGGTTGAAGTGTGTTGTGGGCGATGGGCTAGCAACAGTCAAACAGAATCCCCCACACACAATATAAAGGCACGGCAAGACACAACAAGCTAAGGCGCTGAATTTCGGTGGGGACTTAACTTAAAACCATAATTTCACAAACGCCAACAACTCGTATTAACTATAGAAAAACAAACAATACGAACCTAGTTTTTTTTTACATTTGTATGGAGCGTTGGCCGACTGGGGCGACCTTGGAGACTGTATATATACGGGTGGAAAATAAAAAAAATATAATTTAGAAAATAAAAAAACCCGACTGCAAAAAAGCTATCTTTAGAAAAAAAAAACTGAAAAGAAAAAAACAAGTTCAGTAGTCGAGAACATTGAATCAGTTTCATGATTAACATTTCGTATGTCAATTTGGACCTTAGAGTTTAAAAATAATGTCGAAATCGCTTGTGACGGATCCGGAACGAGGCATACGAATCGTTATGACACAGATAAAACAAACTTTACATTCTTATACGAAACAGCAACTTCAACAGTCGGGACCCATTAGTGCCGTAGCCTAGACTTTTAATGGGTCCCGACTGATGAAGTTGCTGTTTCGTATAAGAATGGTATAGTTTGTTATTTCATCATAATTTGTCCATAAAATAAAATGTACAATTCCTAATCACCTACACAACTGGCTCTGTAAGCTGTAAAACTTGACATTTTTTTAATTTCAAAAAACTGGTGCGATGAAAAAAAAAAAAAAACTGAGGCAACAAAAAAAACAAATTAATAAAAAGTTAACATGTAACTCCTCTAGAGTCCTAAGCATCCATAAGCTACATGATCTACTAATCACCGGGTAAGCCGTATGCATGTTTCCTTCGGTCGGAATATAAAATACAAACTACTTTCGGCACTGACTGTACCAACTATACTTTCTTTTACAATTTCCACTTCAAGTCGCAGTATAAATAGTGCCAGTAACTAACCACGATTTATTACAGAAACAGCAGGTTCCTTAACAAAATAAAGCGTTCGTTAAAGTTTTTATTAGGTTGTTAAATTGTTGGCCAAGGAGGTAAAGTTGGTGGTTTATGGAGTTAACCTATATTCCACTTTACGTTAACAATTACCGGTCCCGACTCAATAATAAAGAAAGAAAATAGGTTTATTCATGGCGGTTTAAAACTAAGGCTAAATACATAAGAGAAGTAACAGTTGGGAGAATTTTAAATCGTCGTTGAAAGTTGTGCGGTTGAAACCCGTGTGTTGTCGGGTTAGAATTTCACCACCCCCTTTCTTCCCGTGGGTGTCGTAAAAGTCGACTAAGGAACCAGGGTTGAAGTGTGTTGTGGGCGATGGGCTAGCAACAGTCAAACAGAATCCCCCACACACAATATAAAGGCACGGCAAGACACAACAAGCTAAGGCGCTGAATTTCGGTGGGGACTTAACTTAAAACCATAATTTCACAAACGCCAACAACTCGTATTAACTATAGAAAAACAAACAATACGAACCTAGTTTTTTTTTACATTTGTATGGAGCGTTGGCCGACTGGGGCGACCTTGGAGACTGTATATATACGGGTGGAAAATAAAAAAAATATAATTTAGAAAATAAAAAAACCCGACTGCAAAAAAGCTATCTTTAGAAAAAAAAAACTGAAAAGAAAAAAACAAGTTCAGTAGTCGAGAACATTGAATCAGTTTCATGATTAACATTTCGTATGTCAATTTGGACCTTAGAGTTTAAAAATAATGTCGAAATCGCTTGTGACGGATCCGGAACGAGGCATACGAATCGTTATGACACAGATAAAACAAACTTTACATTCTTATACGAAACAGCAACTTCAACAGTCGGGACCCATTAGTGCCGTAGCCTAGACTTTTAATGGGTCCCGACTGATGAAGTTGCTGTTTCGTATAAGAATGGTATAGTTTGTTTTATCTGTGTCATAACGATTCGTATGCCTCGTTCCGGATCCGTCACAAGCGATTTCGACATTATTTTTAAACTCTAAGGTCCAAATTGACATACGAAATGTTAATCATGAAACTGATTCAATGTTCTCGACTACTGAACTTGTTTTTTTCTTTTCAGTTTTTTTTTTTTCTAAAGATAGCTTTTTTGCAGTCGGGTTTTTTTATTTTCTAAATTATATTTTTTTTATTTAACACTTTTTAGTTAGTATTATTATATAAGTTCTTACAACCAATAAATACAAACTCACACCGCACCTAGATAACTATGTAGGTATTCAAACACCCACTAGCAAAGTAGATGCAGGATTTCAATACTTACCTATTAATAATCATATGGTATTAGGTAAGTATTTATAAGTAACCTCGCCAAATATTACATTAAAAAAACCGCCGAGGTACCTATTTATTAGTAGCTACTAAATCAAATATATTATTGGTATGTATCTGTACTTAATTAACTATCTCTTTTACAATACCTAACAAAGAAGATGGATGGTAAATACCTACTTATCAGTCACTAACTAACCGATATAGCTACCTAGCTACTTAAGTAAGTTAAGTACCTAATTATTAAGTTGCTACTTTCTACGAATCGAATGTACCAAACTATACGCCAAGTAACTTTATACAATTCTACCTACTTACAACAAAGAGGTACGAACACAAACTTTACCTAAATTCCTAAACATAAAGTATCAAAGCTACGGTAGCCCAGTGGTTCAGGCATGCGGGGGTCAAATGGCGGTCGTGGGTTCGAAGCCCGGCTCGTACCAATGAGTTTTTCGGAACTTATGTACGGAATATGATTTCATATTTACCGTTAGCTTTTCGGTGAAGGAAAAACATAGTGAGGAAACCTGCATACATCTGCGAAGAAATTCAAAGGTGTATGTGAAGTCCCCAATCCGCACTGGGCCAGCGTGGGGACTACTGCCCGTTCCCTCTCATACGTGAGAGGAGGCCTGTGCCCAGCAGTGGGACGTATATAGGCTGATGATGTGATGGTGTGATGTGAAAGTATCAAAGCAGATGAACGAAAACAAAACAATACTTATTAGAAATATACCTGCTAACTACCTATCTCGCCAACTAGATATCAGGTAAGTACCTACATTAAATTATCCGTCGACGCGGTGTTTAATAACTTGTACCTAGTGTACCTACCTAACTGATCTACTTATCACATCACACATCATCAGCCTATATACGTCCCACTGCTGGGCACAGGCCTCCTCTCATGTATGAGAGGGAACGGGCAGTAGTCCCCACGCTGGCCCAGTGCGGATTGGGGACTTCACATACACCTTTGAATTTCTTCGCAGATGTATGCAGGTTTCCTCACAATGTTTTTCCTTCATCGAAAAGCTAACGGTAAATATGAAATCATATTCCGTACATAAGTTCCGAAAAACTCATTGGTACGAGCCGGGATTCGAACCCACGACCGCCGTTTGACAGCCGCATGCCTGAACCACTGGGCTACCGTAGCTTCTACTTCTACCTATCTACTTATACCTATCTGCAATAGGTAAAGGTATGTGTTTTACAATAGCAAATAAAAAAATAGACGGAAGGTAATAGTCCCTAACTGATATTACAGGTTCCTACTTCAATTAGTATTACCTATACGTAGTTAAATTTCTACGTATGTAGGTAGGTATAATTATAATTACGTAACAAGCTAGGTACCTACTTATTACCAAACAACTTTTATTATTAATAGTAAACCCAAAAAAAATCTCTTAGTAGCTAATACCAACTTAGAATACATAAACTGTTTAAGTAAGTATGAACAAAACAATAAAACGAATCGTTAATTCACAATTCTGATCCGAGCTTAAGCATTAGTATCTATATGTTGCAGGGAAATGGTCAAAACAGAGATTTGATCAAATCTCTAAGGGATATGATCAAATCACGCAGGATGTTAAAATGGCCAATTCATTTTATCATTTACCTAATACAAATCAGTAATTTGATCAAATCTCTGAATCTGTTTAGTGAAATGACGAAATCGGACAAAAAAGGCAACTCGTTTTTTCATTTCACTAGACTTGTTTAGTGATTTGATAAAATCCCTGAAACGCGTCAGTGAGTTGACGAAACTAACGCGATAAAGATTTTTCCGCTCTTTTATAAAAAAAATAACCACGAAGAGGGTGGCGGGAGCAGAGCTCCCGCCACCATCTTCTAACCTATCCGCCATCCGAGCCTAAGTCCCAGAACCGTTTAAATGACTAATGATTTAGGAGCCAATATCTGCGAGTTAGTTTCGTCAATTCACTGACGCGTTTCAGGGATTTATCAAATCACTAAACAAATCTAGTGAAATGAAAAAAAACGAGTTGCCTTTTTTGTCAGATTTCGTCATTTCACTAAACAGATTCAGAGATTTGATCAAATGACTGATTTGTATCAGGTAAATGATAAAATGGATTCTCCATTTTAACATCCTGCGTGATTTGATCATATCCCTTAGGGATTTGTTCAAATCTCTGTTTTGACCATTTCACTGCGACATATATATTAGTCCGAAAAATTCAAAGAATCGACACAACCAACAACGTCGTCTGCCCTCACGTGTCTGCCCGTTTGGGTCGCTCGCTGTATAAAGAAGCCCGCCCCCACTCCCCGGCTCGGCCCCTCAACACTCTCCGGCTCCACGCGCTTCGCAAGTAGGTAGGGTAGGCAGGTAAGGTATTTATGTGTTCGGAAACGTTGAATTATATGTGTAAGGTATTTATATGTGTTCGGAAACGGACCCGAGTATGTCCTAAAACTACGACCAAGACCACCGGAGGATGGGCAGCAGCATCCCTGGAGTGCGGTGGAAATACTGCGATCGCCAACCCGCATGCCAAGCGTGGCGATTATGGCACATACCCCCCAAATGAATAGCACAAATTATACCGGCAGCTCAATAAACAGATCTCCAAGTCCCTTACCCGCGATCTGCGCCAACTCAATACAAATCGTATAGAAGAGGCCATCCAGCGCAATAAGGGCTCTAAAGTATTCTTGAGAGATCTGTCTATAGAGCAGAGCCAGCTCGCGAAGTTAAAAACTGAAGATGGTAGAATCATTTCCTCTAAACCTGAGATTCTGGGTGAGATAGAGCGCTTTTACGGACAGCTATACACATCAACGCGCAGACCCGAAGTTAGTCAGGCGGAAGACCGTAGAGCTAGACTAACCCGACACTTTACCGACGACATCCCGGACATCAGCCGGTACGAGATTGTAATGGCTCTTAAACAGCTCAAGAACAACAACGCACCCGGTGAAGACGGAATAACAGCCGAACTTCTGAAGGCGGGTGGAAAACCGGTCCTTAAGGCCCTTCAGAAGTTGTTCGATTCCGTCTTACTGGATGGGAGAACTCCATAGGCATGGAACGGAGGGGTGGTGGTGCTGTTCTTCAAAAAGGGTGACAACACTCTGCTGAAGAACTACAGACCCATCTCACTTCTGAGCCATGTCTATAAGCTGTTTTCGAGGGTCATTACAAATCGTCTCGCATGCAGGCTAGATGACTTCCATCCTCCCGAACAAGCCGTCGTCCGAAGAGGCTTTAGTACCGTAGACCACATCCACACGCTTCGTCAGGTTATACAGAAGACCGAAGAGTATAACCTACCTCTCTGCTTAGCGTTTGTGGACTACGAAAAAGCCTTCGATTCGATTGAAACCTGGGCTGTACTACAGTCTCTCCAACGGTGCCAAGTTGACTATCGCTATATCGAAGTGCTGAAGTGTTTGTACGAGAACGCCACTATGTCAGTCCAACTTCAGGACCAGAACTCGAAACCTATTCCGCTGCAGCGGGGAGTCAGGCAAGAAGATGTTATTTCTCCAAAACTGTTCACCGCTGCACTGGAGGACGTTTTCAAGACTCTGGCCTGGAGAAGGCTAGGCATCAGCATCAACGGCGAGTACATCACTCACCTTCGGTTTGCTGACGATATAGTAATCTTGGCTGAGACCATGGAGGACTTAAGTACGATGCTCGATGACCTCAGTAAAGCATCCGAGCGAGTTGGTCTAAGAATGAACATGGATAAGACGAAGATCATGTCAAATGCCCATGTAGTACAAACTCCGATTACAATCGGACACTTTACGCTCGAAGTTGTAGACGATTATGTATACCAAGGACAGACGATCCAGTTAGGTAGGTCCAACTTAGAGAAAGAGGTCGATCGTCGAATCCGACTCGGCTGGGCAGCGTTCGGGAAGCTACGGCAAATCTTTTCGTCCAATATTCCACAGTGTCTCAAGACGAAAGTCTTTGACCAGTGTGTGTTGCCAGTGATGACATATGGCACTGAAACGTGGTCGCTTACTATGGGCCTCATAAGAAGGCTCAAAGTCACCCAAAGGGCAATGGAGAGGGCCATGTTGGGAGTTTCTCTGCGTGATCGCATCAGAAATGAGACTATCCGCAGCAGAACCAAGGTAACCGATATAGCCCTCCGGATCGCTAAACTTAAGTGGCAGTGGGCGGGGCACATAGCACGTAGAACCGATGGCCGTTGGGGCGGAAAGGTTCTCGAGTGGCGACCACGTACCGGAAGGCGCAGCGTGGGTAGGCCCCCGACAAAGTGGACTGATGACCTGGTAAAGGTTGCGGGAGTCCGCTGGATGCGGGTGGCGCTGGATCGGTCACTTTGGCACTCTTTGGGGGAGGCCTATGTCCAGCAGTGGACGTCTTTCGGCTGATATGATGATGTGTTCGGAAACGTTGAAAGTAAAATAAGTAGGTATTAATTACCAGACTGCGGGACGCAAAGGAGGGTAGGTAATGTGTTTATCTCTTATTTATTTATTTATTCCAAATGAAGTAATATCTCACCGTAAGCTGTCAGTGACGCTTTAGGTCGTTAAAACTATTTGAAGCAGAAGCACTCTGGGTTTGTCAATAGAATTTTATACAACCGTGATATAAATAATGACAGCTTTTTCAACCAAGTACCGCGTTTACTTTTTCTTATTTAATTCTTATATTACTTCACGAAGCTTATAAAATTTTTCTTAGGTACCTATTCTAATCAAATTGAATTAGTCACATAGTCACATTGGCCCTCCTTTGCGTCGCGCAGAGCAGTATTAATACTGAACAGAATTACTATAACTTTATAACGTTATAGAATTTAAATGGTCACTCTAAATGAAAAACTGTAAAAGAAACCTATAACTGATTTTTAAATACCTATTCAGTGATACCCCACTCGACATATTTCGTTCACTTTTTTTTGTTTTTTTTTTCAATTTTGGCGTCTGATTGTCGTCATATTGAATTTTGATTACTGTCATGTCTTTAGTGACACACGCAAGAGTAAGACGGTTCGATTGACGTAAGAATTATCAAAATCGGTTCACGCGTTTGGTCTCTGGAGTGCCACATAGGAACAAACATACATACATACATACATACATACATACATATATAGGCTGATAAACACATTACCCTCCTTTGCGTCGCGCAGTCGGGTAAAAAATTTAACAATGATCTCGCAAGTATGCCATGGAGGGAAATCATGGAGTTTAGCGACCTAGATAACAAAGTTAATCGTTTTAACCAGATAATCACAAGCCTTTTTTGACAAACATGCACCTATACGTAGACTGCGCTCCAACTGCAAAACCTACCCCTGGGTAACCGACAACATCAAAATTATGATGAATCTGCGCGATAAAGCTCTGGGTAGAGCCAGGAAAACCAATAGAGAGCCGCATCTTAAGTACTACAAGGAGTTACGTAATTATACAACAGGGGCGTTAGAACGGGAAAAAACGGCATATTTTACCTTTTATGTTAATAGAAATAGGTCTCACCCAAAACTAATGTGGAAGCATCTAAAAAGTTCTGCGACGTTAGGTGAAACAGATACACCGACAATTCCCCAACATTTATGCAATCCTGATGTAATAAACACATTCTTTTTGACACTCCCGGGTTCCTCCGACACGAACAAGGGCACGCTGGCTTTATTTGAAAATAAGAAAATAGATAAATATTCCTTCAACATACAAACCTGTACTGAAATAGAAATATCCAAAATCATAACATCAATAATGACAAACGCCAGTGGCCATGACGGAACTACGGTCGAGATGATTCGATTGACTCTGGATGTAACTCTACCGATAATAGCGCACATCATAAATACTTCAATAGCAACATATACCTTTCCAGATAATTGGAAACTAGCCAGGGTAAAACCAATACCGAAATCAAATAGAGCCGAGGATTATAAAGATCTGAGACCCATAAGTATTCTCCCGGTACTCGCTAAGGTTACAGAAAGAATTGTCTGCGCTCAACTTTCCAAGTACCTAGAGGAAAATAACTTATTACCGTGTACACAGTCAGGATTCCGCAGCAAACATGGGACGGCCACAGCAGTGGCAACAGTCACAGACGATATTATTGCCGCGTCAGACAAAGGACTTGGGTCTATTCTTGTACTGCTGGATTTCTCACGAGCTTTTGACTGCCTCAATCCAAGACTACTCCTTTCTAAAATGGCATACTACGGAGTGTCTGAAACGGCATGTAAATGGTTCCAGTCATTTCTTACCGACCGTAAGCAGTACGTTGAGCTTGAGACAATCCAAGGCGAAGTAGTTAGGTCAAAAACTGAGGTGATCAGCCGCGGTACACCACAGGGTTCAATTTTAAGCCCCTTGCTTTTTATTTTGTATACTGCTGATTTGGTAAAAAATCTTAAACACTGCAAGGCCCACCTCTACGCGGATGATACCCAGGTTTATCACTCCCTTGTGCCGAACGACCTAAAAACCTCTCTTAATAAAATCAATGAAGACCTGAAAATAGTAGCTGACTGGTCAGTAAATAACAATCTCGTTTTAAATCCAGCCAAACCCCAGTTTATAGTACTAGGTAATAAATGGCAACGTTCAAAAATCAAGGTCCAAAATCCAAGAGTAGCGGTGGGAAACCAAGCCATCACCCAAGTAGAAACAGCAAAAAACCTTGGCATAATCATGGATGGTCAACTCCGGTACATCGAACATGTAAATATGAAGGTCAGAAATGCTTTTTATCGGCTGAAAGTACTATATAGGATTCGCAAGTACCTCTCGGTCGAGATCAGAGAGATTCTTGTAGAGTCCTTGGTACTCTCACAATTTTACTATGGAGACACAGTATATGGACCAAGGCTCCTAGCAGAAACAAAAAAAGCCATACAACGTGTACAAAATGCATGTGCTCGTTTCTGCTACGAGATCCCTAACGAGCCCATATTACCCCATTTTTAAATCAAAACAAAATTCTAAACATGGAGAGTAGGAGGCAACTGCACCTGGCCTGCGCAAACTGCGCTGGCCTTGTTTGAGAAATTAAAATGGGTAACTGACTCGCGTGTAAAGACCTTAAGACGTTGCACTAAACTTGCGATACCGCTGCACAAGACCGCATTTTTTAGGGGGAGTTTTAAATTTGCGGCCACAAAAATCTGGAATGATCTCCCTCCTCCGCTGCGTGAGCCGATGTCACTGTTAAAATTCAAGCGACTAGTCAGATGCCATTTATTAGAAATGCAATGCAAGTAGGTGTCTCATCTCCCCTTAGTTTTTCTCCACTTGGGTATTCATATTCATATTCATTATTCATTTTAATTTTTTTTAATTTTTTTATTCCTTTTATTTTTTATTCCTTTTCTTTTCTTAACACTCGCACACTTGTACATACACACACACACACACCCACACACAACAACGCACGCACGCTCGTACACTCACACATTTACGTACACAAGCACTCGAAAAAAAGCACGCACGCTCGCATACACACACACACACACGCGCTCTTACTTAATTTTTTTATATTTTTTTTTTGTACGCATTTGAAAGCACAGCGTCCAACTCCGACGTTAAGGTTCTGCTACCGACCGAGCCCCAAGAAGGCCCAGGCTGAAAACCAGCGCTGAACTCTCGCTGTTCAGCACATGCTGAGTCTGGGACCTATTGCCCCAAAAGAATTGAGCTCTTTATTTTTTATTTTAGCATATTATTACTGTTTTGTCACTGTTTGTATATTATGTTTGTAACAAGTTTGTTTTTTTGGCAATAAATTATTATTCTATTCTATTCTATTCTTCTATTCTAGTGAAGATATATCAGTGGCGGAGCGCCCACACAAGCCGACTCCCACTGACTTTTCTTAAATTTATTTTTAGACAAGCCTCTAGTGAAATAGTCATCTCGGTCATAACTTTTGTTCGTTTCGGGTTGCCAAGCAAAAATGTACATGCAACGCCACAGAAATATAAAAATATCACATTATTCACGTTAGGTACATAAAAGGTAATGTAGGTAAACTTTCCACTTCTTGAAAATCTCCGGAACCGAGTCGACCTTGACCGACTTCTTACGGGTTGACCTAAATGTACCTGCCACCTTAATATTACGGTACATCTTACGATGAAAATTTAAGAGGTTGGTAACAAGGAAAAGCTTGAACAAGGTTATAAAAATAGCATAACCCAGTTTAGTGGTAGTATTTTTTTTTACCGACTTCAATAAAGGAGGAGGTTCTACATTCTTCTGTACAAGTTTTTTTTTATTTTAGATAGGGTTAGCCTTTTTATACCATACATAGAAATCAGTCGTGTGTCCGCCCGCGTGTCGTCTGCTACTGCTGTCGAGGCGGGTTGTACCCTTAAGCCTACATCACACTGGCGCGGCCTGGCCGCGGCGGACAATAGTAAACTTGTCATTAGCTTTTTAGTTAATTAGTATTGTCCGCCACCGCAGGCCGCGCCAGTGTGTTGCCGGCCTTAGGTCCGAATCACACTCACGCGGCCTGCGAGAGCAGTCAGTAGTAAACTTGACAGTTAATGTGAAGTTTACTTTTGAGCGCTACGCTAGTGTGATTAAACGCTTACTTTCTATCAGGTTAGACAAGGGTCACACGAAATCCTATTTAAAAAAATTAATAAAGTGAGATTTATATAAAAAAAAAAATTTTCGTTACTACAATCTACAAAGTAATAAAGAGAGCTTCTAATTAATAAAACTTAGTTTAATTTCTGCTCCGTCGTTTAAATATTTTATTAGACTCGGAACTTCTTTGTGCCCCATTTGGGACATTCAAGCGCCATTTAGCCCCTATCTGTCACTGTCACGCTACTTCAGCTGACATGGGTCAAGGCACGAGAGGAAGCGAGATGGAAAGTCCTTTGGTGTTAACTTCGATATATACATAGTCATACAATATTATAATATAAACGCTAAAGTGTGTATGTCTGTCTGTCTATCTGTCTGCATGTCTGTTACCTCTTCACGATTAAACCACTGAACCGGCATTACAATCAAAGTTTTAAGCGGGCACTGTAGCCTACGGCTATTGAACTTTTCTAGAATAGACTGTCACAGTGTAGACTTATACAATTGTAACTATTTAATAGCTTCCTGGACCGTTATATATCTTGTTACTTACGCCGTATGATCTCCGAAGACATTTCACATTAGTTAGCGACGACGGCATTTTCACATCACATCCCCGAGCGACACTTTCGGAGTTGCCTCACACCGCGCTAAGCGAGTAACAATGGCACGATTGACGTCATTCATTTATTTTGATTTATTTCCCTTTGGTCGATTATTGACATGAGTTTAGCACCAGAGACTCTATTTGAGGCTCGTTTAAATAAGATTTTAATGTACATAATTCGCCGCTGGATGCAAATGGCGCAGGATTGGACATTGTGGCAGTCTTTGGTCCCCCAAAAACTGCAGTGCAGCCCCCGTATCATGGTCGGCCTAATCACGCGATAAGTGACAAGATAGGAGCTTCGAATCGTTCTATCGAACGGTGTCAGCCAGTGACGGACGCTCTATCTTGTCACTTATCGTGTGATAAGGCCGACCATGAGACGGGGTCAGATTGAGATTTTTATTGACAAAATATAATTATTTTACACATTACTTTACATGGTATATTACTATAGGTATCTGCTACGAGTATAGGTTGGCTACATTTTATCGAACGAGGGAGCGAAGCGAACGAAGTTCTATACTTCAGCTTTCGGCGAAATTCGTTTGTATGTCCAAATGTCCGGATAGCCGGATGTCCGACTTTCCCTCTGTTCTCCTCTACATGTCACATTTCTCAACCGAATTTTGTGATTTTTGTGAGCAGATTCGTTAATTACATAGATGTTTTTGTAGAGTCACTTTCTTGTTTTTTATTTTTTTTATCAAGTCTCTCAAATTTATCAGCTCGTTCACAGGGCCACTTAAGTAATATTATTGTATGTATACATTTAATGCTAGTGATGCACTCCGTCTCTTGACAGGCGCCATAACTGGTCATGCACTATTAAACAAACACCTTTTCACCTTAGGTATTACAGACAGTCCTCTCTGCAGAGCCTGCATGGAAGAGGAAGAGACAGCCGCCCACGTCATCCTGACGTGCTCTGGGGTGGCAGTACACCGGGCAAAGCACCTCAGAACACCGGGGTCTCAACCGGAGGCCGTCGGCAACATAAAGGGTCTGCTAGGCTTCCTGGTGGAACTGGGCTGGCACGAATAACAGTAGTGCCAACCCACACGCAAAATAGGCGCAAATATGACGTCGAGTTGCGGAAACCCAGCCCGCGTATACCTATAACCTATAACCTATGCTAGTGATGACGATTCCTATTCTGATACTTGACTCGGAGTGAGAGTAAGCCATAACTCGCTAATAATTTAAAAGCTTTTATTGCCGACTGTACTTCTTTTGTAGAGTCATCAACTACTCGAGAGAGTTCCAATGAACCAATCACAACAGGTTTCATTTGTATAGATCAGGAGTTGCCATGTTCTTCTGTTTCCATAATCAGATCAGCCCGGTGCTGCCATAATATTGCGTTACCGCTGAACTTACATGGCGTTACCTAATTTCAGGTCAATCGGATGTCTGAAAATGGTTTCGCAAATTTTAAACAATTTATATCCCTACATATTGACAGACTTATATCAAATTCGAATAGGACAAGTGGTTAGGTGATGGCATCTTACTCAGTCTATAATTTCGGTATGAGTGCTCAATTCTTCATGGTTTTAAAGTTGCTCAATTTTAATTACTTAGTAACAACCGTTGCACAAACCCGAGGATACGCTCAGAATCCAACATCAGAAGTGAGATTAGTCAACATACAAACGCACAACAATAGAGCAACAAATAAAATAAAAAAATAGCGAAAAATCTTATACAAATCTACCTAGACCCAAACTAAGCAAAGCTTGTACTATCATATGGGTACTAGACGACGATAAACATACTTATTATAGATAAGTAAATGCTTAAATACATAGAAAACATTCATGACTCAGGAACAAATATTCGAGCTCATCACACAAATAAATGCCCTTGCCGGGATCCGAACCCAGGACCTCTTGCTTCGTAGGCAGGGTCACTACCAACTAGGCTAAAGCGATCGTCGAAAATCGCAACAGGCTTCGTTATTCACCTTATTAACTAGTAAAACAGAGGCTCTAGTATGAGTTTTACCGAAACAAAACGCTAAGACCGCGTTGGCGTTTAGCTGTCAAATCCCATACAAATTAAGGGTAAAACGCAAACGCGATCGTGAAGTTTTGTTTCGGTAAAACTTATACTAAAGCCTCAGGACCGGCCCGAACTGCACGCAACTGGTTCAAAAGTTCCTTGGATGCTAGCCGCGTAGTAGCGCTCTACATGACCAACGAAATCTGTCGAACCAGATACGATCCGGAGCATTACATGATATAAGATTGTTGTTGTTGTTGTCTTAGGGCACTCCAGAGGTGCACAGGGCCGTCATAAGCTCGCTACTTCCTATCCTGAGCGACGTCCCGGGCCTCGCTCCAGCTCAGTCCGACTGCTCGCAGCTCACTCTGGCTGCTCGCAGCTCACTCTCGACTGATAATCACCATGTGTGCATATGACGTCCACGAATTCACCTTCCGCCCAGCGGTTTCCACACAAAAGCGATGTTTGCATTGTTTAGTTCCCCGCTTCAAATAGTTAGTATTCTTTTTATGGCATGCGCTCACTGGCGCTCCATAGTAAGTAAATTTACGAGGCGAGGCGGTGCGGGTCGGGCGCCGGTTGGCTCTAATGAGCTATGACCTAAAGTCCTCATTTCTTAATAATATGGTATTTGGCCAGAAAATCCGAAGGACCAACCTCAGGGCCTTATTGACGAAAACCTGCAACTTATTATGACTAGTCAACATTAATTTCTTCGTACTTCAGAACACTGAAGAATCAACTGAAGATCACATAAATGGGCGTGTATTTCCCTTTAATCCTTAGCTCGATAGCTAAAGCGATAAAGCCCCTTCCGATGTTTAAGCTTTATATACATTTTCAAGATGGCTTCACATGATCCACTTAGCACCCCACATGCCTTCTCCCAACCGATTTAATATTTCAAACGGGTTGGCACCACGCCAACTCTACTAGCAGCCGTCCCTTATATTCAATCTGAGGTAACAGTTAGTGTAACTGCAGATAATAAGTAGATAAATAGCTACTAATCTGCTTTTGTGTGAGCAATGCTTTTTTGTTGGACGTCATTATGACAGATGTAGTGTATCGTTCGTTTGTTAAAACTAATGTTTCTGACAAAATATTTAATTTTTGGTGCAAGCATTTCAGCGCCGAATGCACTTTAAACCACGGCAAAGCTGAAGGGAAGTCGTTTCAGCAGCAAGGTCGCCAGAGCTCCCGAGGATGCGTTGAGAGCGAGGGAACTTGTTGCTTCAGCTGTCAACACAGCGTATCCTCAAACATATCAAGGGTCGGCAACGCCCATGTTACTCCTTTGGAGTTGCATGCGTGTATAGGCTGCGGTGTCCGCTTACCATCAGGCCGTACGCTAGTTTGCCACCGACGTGGTATAAAAAAAAAGTCTATGTATTTACGTGTGCTCTGAACCAATTTTGATATCAATCGATTCTAAATTATGGTCCGGGTAGCATAGGCTTATTTTGTATACTAAAGACAGATTTTTTTTCCAGCATAGTCGGGAATCGGGATACAGTTAGGTATTACAACTTTATATTTTTGTTTGACAGAGTTGTCATCGTCATCAATGTCATCATCTTCATCATCTCAAAGTTGGTTCAAATGAGAATGAAGGATTTGATCCATTTTGGGATGTGTGATGTGATGTGTGTGTGTTTGGAATACTAGTTTCGGATAGGATACGTATCGGCAGATGCGGTTCACTCTGTGGTTTGGGGGTATTAAAGCGCTGACACGGCACGCACGCGTTATATCGTGTGATTTACCAGGATGGGCACAATTAGGCTCGTTCGGTATACCTAAACAGGGGATTTGTTAACGGAGAATCTTCTGAACGTACGGTGTATTACTATTATTTATTCCGAAATATCGGGCAAATTTTGACAGCGCTTCGCCCCACGCGCGGCATCCGTCTCCATAAACACGATGTTTATGTGGCACATTAGCATTACGGTGATATAGTAGCGCGGAGTAGGTTTATTGGTTAACTTTGAATATTTGGAATATTATTGACTAAGTACTCAATAAATGTTTGCAAAGCCTAATGTTGCTGTTATAATCGATATTCGGCAATTTTTATAAAAACAAATAATGATAAATAAATAGCAGAGGTTTATTCAGATTTTATCGTTGATTCATCTTCTTCATAGTCGATCATGACTGAGGATCGGCGTGAGCGCATACAGTTCGGCTCCTCGTCATGTTGACTGTATGGGAAAGACTACATTTAGCAGCCTTCTTAATTGCATCAGCCCAGGACACTGAATCCTTCCTCTAGCGGGTTTTTCGTTGATACTTAGTATAAGTTTTTTATAGCCACTACATTACTGATTTCAAAATCCACGGTTCGAGAGTCTGAGGGTACACAATTTTTGTCACTTTTGGAGTTGTCTTCGAATGACTTAATTATCATTTACCGAACTCTGAATATGGTACATTTTTTTTTGGAATATGTTTATAATATGGCTACAATACAAGTTCACTGCAAGGTCAACGCACTAAGCTTTCCTGTTAGAAAACACAAAAACAGATTCAGTATCTCGCACACACAAAGAATTCCCACGTCTAGATCTTTTATTGTCATGTCAGGATAATAAATTCACCAGCAAAAAGGTTAATTAAAATCGTAACGGGGCGTTTTTTCAAACAAACACTTCACTTTCTAGATATATATATCTGAATCGAGATAAACTCGTAAAAACGCCCAAGTTCATAAATCGAAAAGATAAGCTACCTAAGTGCGATTGAAACGGTCGAACCTTATTTTCTTTCGAATTGAATGGAATTGCAATTCTTAATTTATTTCTCGATATTGAAGGTTTTATTTCAAGATATCTATTGTTTTTAGCTTCGATTAACTTGTGATATTCGATTACAGAAAGCAATTTCAATCAAGTCTGAAAGCAAGTTTTATAAAACATTAGAAGATAAATTTTATATCTAGAACCCGAGGCCAGTAACCATCACATATTCATGAGAATGACATTGGGAGTGAAATTTTGTATTAAAGTTAGTCACAGTCAGTCAGTCACCTGCAGACCACTACCCTCCCAGTTAAGTCCCCCAAATCATTTCTTCTTTACATGACGACTGCACACAGAAATAACAAGTTATGCTACACTAGAAACTAATACAATTCAGAATACATAGTAAAATACCGGCATCGCAAAATGTATTTCAGTAGACTAAAATAAAATTACAACTAATCATGCTCGTTCTCAATGACTTAGTACATTTAAATCATATTCATAACCGCTGTCACTGATACTGCCACATTACAGTGGCCTGTTGTATTTATGGCAGACACGAACACAAATCATAGGTGATGATTTATGCATGAAGTTGCAAGAAGTTTGCAGACACTTCGAGGATATTACGTTCGTAATTGTGGATGATGTGAGTGGTTTGGTAAATTTAGAACAAATTACATATCACGTGGGTTTGCGTAGTGTATTAAAAAGTTTTACTTATTGTGAGAGCAAGTTAATTTTAATAAGTACAGTTTGTGATCAGAGCTATACGTTATTTTTACGAACGACAGCTTGTTTAGAATGCCACTTAAGTCGATTGAAAATGTCAAATAAACGCAAGTAAATACATTAAAATCAAATTGTATAACATCATTTTAGTGTTGTGAATCCCTGCCAAAACATTAGGATCCGTTAATCTACAAACATTTTTATAGACCTAGGATAAACAAAGAGCTACGGTAGCCTAGTGGTTCAGGCATGCGGCTGTGAAGCGGTGGTCGTGGGTTCGAATCCCGGCTCGTACCAATGAGTTTTTCGGAACTTATGTACGGAATATTTACCGTTAGCTTTTCGGTGAAGGAAAACATCGTGAGGAAACGGTCTAATCCCAATAAGGTCTAGTTTTCCCTCTGGGTTGGAAGGTCAGATGGCAGTCGCTTTCGTAAAATACTAGGCCTATGCCAAATCTTGGGATTAGGTGTCAAAGCGGACCCCGGGCTCCTTTAGGGGCATTACCGGGAATAACGCTAGGAGGATGATGATAAACAAAGTTCCTAGATACATAAAAATGTTAGATATCCGATAGGAAACCTAAACGATCTTTGCATTACCCTTACGATTTCGGCCCCCGCCGCCGCCGCTCAGGATTTGTACGATTTACCCTCCCTTTCCCCTAAGCATCTGAGATTGAACACGGTTCGTTCCGAATTCCTAGATTCCTTGACAGTCTTGAATATTTACCAGCCTTTGGCAAAACTGCTGTAGAAAATAGAGTGAGGTGCTTTGATAATTGACTATTTAGACCAATTGAATAGTTATTTACGATACAAGTGCCGAAAATAGGAAATTCGCAACGAGTGGTGATAAATTAAAACACGACCAAAGGGAGTGTTTTAAATCGACACGAGTTGCGAATTACCTATTCGCACGTGTATCGTACAACGTTTTACTGTACATATGGCTCTTTAAAGTTTCGACATATGCACGAAAAGTGCTCTTTTCCGCACTAGTGCGGGAAAGTAGCACCATATGTACTGTAAATATTTTTACAATTGATGTATGATGTTTTACATGCGTTACTTATCTATTTATTTGATCGTATGGCGATCTGCATAATAAACTCAAACTCAAACTCAAATTATTTATTTGTCAAACACAGGTAATTATGTAAAGTTCTTAAATTATAATAGTATCTCTATGTTTCGCCCCATGGCACACAAATAGCTACTAATTAGCATGCAGCATGCATCACAAGAAAATAATTTACATTTCATGACAAATTAGATTTCCAAATAAATCACAATCTAAAAATAAATATGTCAACATTACTTAAAATTCAATATTAATTAAAAATTCGAATTAAATTAGGTACATTTGAGAATAAGTTAAAAATAAAATAAATCAAAATGGGCAACTTAAAATGAAAATAAATTATTGAATTAAAATGTCAATGTTAAAAGGATTGCGATAAAAATTCATTTATAGAATAGTATGCGCTGGCAGTTAAAAATTGATGCAATTTCATTTTAAACTGTCGCAAATCATTTAAATTCATTATTTCTCTCGGTAAATTGTTATAAATTTTTGACGCCATTCCAAAAATGCTTTTTGACAGTAACGCTGTTTTACATGATATATGGTTTATTTTACATTTTTGGCGAAGGCTATTAAATCTAGAAAATTTACCCATATTGTGTCTTACATACAGCGCGACCTCGTATATATAAAGACATGGTAAAGTCAAAATCTGCATCTTAATAAATTGAGGCCTACATGAATGCATAGTTTTCATACCATAAGCAAATACTTATCAATTGAGTACTGGTTAATGTAGCACTCTTTTGGGGATGCCTATGTCCAGCAGTGGACGTCTATTGGCTGAAATACTGATGATATCATTTTTATAACAACAGAGATAGGAGACTGGCTAATGAATACTCATGAAATTGATGAATCGCGCCGATTAATAAATTATTTGGAGAATGTATTGCTTACACTTGACACAGCACCGTCGCAAGAAATTTTTCAATTTAAACTAGGTATTTGAAGATACCAGACCCAGCATTTGACAGCAATGGACAAGCTAGCACCTGTACCTACCTACGCTTTTTCATTGTGGTTCACAAAATCTCTGTTAAAGCAGACACAGTCAAAGTTAAAGATATTTTCCCAACTTTGCACCTTATGCCAACGTAATATTAAGGTGAAAAATGTCTGCATATTTTTCAAGCTGAAGCTGTAGTTCAAAGCACGTAAAGAAAACATTACGAGAACGCTGCGGGCTTAACTTAAAACCTTATTTAAAAGAATATGTAAATTACAGCAAATATTGTATTTACGTCTTTTTAAGTAGAGGTTCATGGCGGTGGGAAAAAGTGTTTTAAAATAAAATTAAGGATTCTCTTAAATTTTAAGTACCGATGTGAAGGTACTTTTTCTTACACTTGAGTGTCAATTAAAATAAGCCTCCGGTAGTAAAACACTCAGAAATAAGTATCATTCATAAAAAATAAAAATTGACTATCGTGAGATCTTTGCAAACAAAATTGAAAGATACCTAATGCAAACAGAATGTAAAATTAAATAGGCTAGATTTATGCGATTATGAATAAGGACATACCTGTAAACTATTTATTCCACTCAATAATCTCCGCAAGTCATACTACATCACACTTACGAACAGTTTATTTAATAAAAAATATTTATTTCTTTTCGCACTCAATGAAATAACAAGCTAGGGACATGACGGAAAAACATTTACTTTACCAAAAATCGGAAATGCCTATATTAAATTTCGATCTTCCTGCGTATAACGCGCAAGGTTCAACACCGGACTTTGATAAATGACGCCTTTGTGCCACTCACTCTATACTAAAAGTAGGCATAGACGGGTACTCTCCACAACCTCACATCTCACTAGTTGAATTATTCAACTTTAAGTTGTATGGTGGCGTGATAAGGCGCAGTATCTTAGAATACTGAAATGTGAGATACAAGATTGCAAGTGTCGTGTCTTGGTTTTTCTATTGGCATTTGACGTCTGCGTGATAAATCGTAATACATTCCTCAAGGGCTGAATTTTCTTGGACGTTTCCTGACATTTTTTTGTTAGTAGCTAAAGTAAATTGTCTCGATATTATTTTTAAAGTGGCATAAATCACATCTGGTGTACCTCAAGGCTCCCATTTGGGGCCCCTCCTCTTCGTAGTTTTTATAATGACTTGATTGAACTTCTGTCGTGCCCATGTCTTTTATCTATACAACAGTCAGCAATACCGAGAACTGCCTTCTGCAGATAAATCTGAACATTGTCTCGGATTGGTGCATTTTGAATCGTATGTTCCTGAATACAGAAAAATGCTACTATAAGCTAAAATGAGTAAAATGAAACCACTTGTCATGTATCTCACTATCACTATTCTAGACTTTCATTGAGCCTTCAGACAACTAACAAACACTAATTAGAACCAAGATTGCCCATATCACAACACAGCACACACAACGCTTATATCGCGGCCCAAGCAAGAGTGGCTTCGGAGAGGTCCGCCCGACCAGTTCCCTTGGTTTGTTTATACTTCCAGCGGGGCACGGGAGGGGTTCCAGGGTCGGACCTTGACGACACTGCTTAGACTACATTATTCATTTTTTGTACTCGTCGATTATTAAATCTGTGTATTAAGATTTCAAAGAGAATACTGCAACGTCACTTCGTCTTTTCATCATTGAATAGTTTATGTTAATTCCGAAACAACCGAAATAACTGTTTCGATACGCTCTAGACAACCGAAAAAAAATTGAAAATAGAACTTCGTGTTTCAATAATATGTGGAGACTCGATCCGATACAAAATTACCAATCTATGGCGTTTCGAAACGTAGCAGCGTCGCATCATTTGTCAAAAATCTACTGGAACTTGCTGCTGTATCCAGGGCATAAAAAAAAAACTACGCTTCGTGATTGGCTAGTATTTAGCCAATCACAGCACAGTACTGCAACATTACGGACGCCGGTGGTGCGATGTTCTTGTGTAAAAGAAGTCGGATAGTAGAACTAGTTTTCTTATATACTCGTATTAATGACTTAAATTATTTTTTAATGAGCTCATACAAAAAGTATTGTTCACAATAGTGTCATAACTAAGCTTTTTAATCTCGTACCTTACTTAGGCCACTCAGCAAGCTTAGTGGCCTAAACGCGGTACTCGACTAAAAAGCTCTCTATTATAACACTATTTTCGATTATTCACTGAACAACTTTATATTTAACCGCACTTCCGTCATTCGCGATCTAGGTATTCTTTTCGACGATAAATTGACTTTTCATTCTCACTACGATCACTTAATATCAAATGGCCTTAAGCTGAATGGCTTTATTTTTCGGACCACTAAGGACTTCAATAACATATATGCATTGCAATACTTATACACGTCATTGGTTAGAAGCACTTTGGAGTACGGTTCAGTGATATGGTCACCTTATTACAATACTCACATTGAAAGACTAGAAAAAGTACAAAGGCAATTCCTCAGCATCCGCAGTTTCAGGTTCCAGCGTGGTCGCAAATTGTGGTCACATGCCGACACTCTCTGGTCGCGGGAAATGCAGTGAGCTAATGACGCTATACAAAATTATAGACTCGTACATCGACTGTCTCGACCTCCTCTGTCTTCTCAATTTCATTACCCGTTTCAAGTGTCGTAACCCCTCACACAAAAAAGTCACTGGCAAATTTATAAAAATAACATCTCTTTCTATAATCACATTACTAGAATGTGTCGTTTGTATGACGAAACTGTTGCCGAGAATCTATCGTTGGACATTGTCAAATGCAGCTTACACACTTTTAAAAATAAAATAAAAAATGTTGCATGTAAATAAAACCGCTCACCGTTCACATCTCCCAGAATTGATATTGCTGTCTTTGTTTGTTTTATGTCACTCAATGTTTATTGTACGAGTATCGACTTAGTTTTAGTTTTTTGGTTCTAATTTTGAAATGAAATGAAAGTTTACACAAGTTTTAGTTTACCACGCTTTATTAAAAGTTATAGGCCGGATCTAACTTGTTTTTGTGAGCCTCATAATAAATAAATAAATAAAACTTGCCTATAGCCTTAATTTCACTAGTTTCTTTGTTTACAATAGTATTAATTAAGATGATATACATAAAACGATTTAAATAATGTACAGTATATATGTAATGGTACAGTGCTCGTGGTCAACGGGAAAGCGGTGGTTTTTGTATGGACGTACAAAATATAGATTTTGGCTTTTTCCATTATAAGACAATATAAAACACTCACAAGGTACGTACACTGTACAGACCTGGTAAAGGTCCCGCGAGTCCGCTGAATGCGGGTGGAGTAGGACTGGTCATTGTGGCACTCTTTGGGGCTCCCCCCCAAAGGACATGACTCGTCATGTCCAGCAGTGGACGTCTTTCAACTGAAGTTATGATGATGATGATGATAACGATGATGATATATATTAAAACCAAAACTCTTCCATACGAACATAATTTTCAAGAGCTAAATAGATGGTAAATATCGTAAATTCACGGCCATGTCAATAAATTAACGATGTCGCATGCTCTCATTAAACCAACTTATTTACGGTTGTGAAACTAAAAACGCGGGCTTTAGGCTGGTTTGCCGCGGTCATTTAAAAAAAACCTCTTAAATGTATTTACTTTTCAACAAGAATACAGCAACAAGATTATGGAATCTTCAAAGCCTCCGAAATCAACGTTCATTACGCGAAACAGGAATTCGCAATGTAAAAATATAATTAGATTACTTTTGGCATACCCTTGCTTTATGGATATCTTTTTTAAAGTCACGAGCGAATTCCGTGAAAGCCTTCAGGCGGGACTTACGTGTACCATATTGTTGGGGCCCAATTTAACAACGCATTTTTGACGTATCGAAATCATATTATATTAGAATGGACTTATTCGAGGGATCCCTTTTGCGTAAGCGGATTGACGAGTATGTGAGAGAGCGACGCACTGATATTTTATTACGGTTGGTTTGAAATTGAAATGAGATTGGTTATTATCAACTAGCAATTTTTTAGCAACGTCAATTTTTAGGAGGAGTATTTCCCATCCCAATTAAGGCTAGTTTTCCTGATGGGTTGGAAGGATAAATGGCAGTCGATTTCATAAAACTAGTGTCTCTTAAGATTAGGTACCAAAAGCAGACCCCAAGCTTGTTAAAGCCACTAAAAAAAGCTAAGACGACGATGATAACCAAGGATTTCCATCTCGTGTTTTGAATGAGTATACATGTTCATTGTCATTTTCGTTGCGGTCGATTAGGTACATAGATGGTAGACATTTTACGATGGGAGGGACTGAAAGCGGGGACACGCAACCCGTTCGTTACCCACTGCGAGCTCTTCAAGACAATGGAGCCTAATGTCACGCTCTTAGAAACGATGTTGCGTGATGGTACCCTCACCTATATCATTTTGGAAATTACGGAAAGTATTTTTCCGTGTAACACTTTTACAGCGACGATAAAAGAGATTTAGCGATGGATAAAAAACTGATTTCTTTTTCATGATAGTGGGTGGCAATCGTACGCACGTCCTGACCAAAAGGTGGACACGGTAATTTCATGCATGTTAATCAAGAGGACTCTGAAGAGTTTGGTGGCTTAATTGAAGTCTCTGTTTTCGGCAACGGATAAAAGCAGGTTTCTCACCTTCTGTATACATCATGTTTTCGGGAGATCTGGGAGAGAGGCTTGGGTCGACTTCATCGAAACAGAGGGATGGAGGACTATAGTGAACATGTGCTAACATCCAATATTTGACACCTGCCATCCCAGAACAATTAATTTTATCATAAATTCGTATGTTACCGGGATGACGGCTCCCAATTATATCAGATATTGATAAAATCTAACTATACTTACTGACCAAGTAGTATTGTCATGACAAATAAATAAATAAATAAATATAAGGGGACAATCTTACACAAATCGACCTAGTCCCATAGTAAGCTCAGTAAGGCTTGTGTTATGGGTACTAGACGACGATATACATAAGAGACGTAAATACTTAAATACATAGAAAATATCCATGACTCAGAAACAAATATTCATGCTCATCACACAAATTTTTGCCCTTACCGGGATTCGAGCCCAGGCCCGGAATTCGAACCTTAGCCTAGTTGGTAGTGACCCTGCCTACGAAGCAAAGCCCTCTTGCTTCGTAGGCAGGGTCACTTCACTACCAACTAGGCTAAGGCGGTCGTCAAATGATGGCTGTTTTGTGTAGATACTTTCCAACTAAGGCTGTTTCAACCATAAATGAGATGACATTCCGCTGGTGCCTGTCTTTGAGTTTCGCATGTTTCCTAACTTTCATAGGTATCAAGAATATAGAATATTGTCGTTCCTCCCTGAAAATGTAATCTCTCTTCTCACTGAATCCGCACAACAAGGATCTTTGTTTACTTCAAGTACCTCGAACAAATAATAGCTGCAGAAAAAGAAATATTCAATTGTCTCGTTTTTTCGCTCCGTCGCCCTGCATTGGTTCTTCGGAAATTGTATTGCGGAATCAATACAAAATATTATTTGATTTGCGCTCCGGTAACATGATGAATTTGTGCACTGTGTTGAACAACCGATGAACGAAAACACTCCGATGAGTAACGGTTAACGATATTATATTGTCTGTGTCTGTCTGACGTGTCAGAAGTAAGTCATTACGAGATCTCCCTATAAATATAAAACGGATTCAATATCTAACTACTTAATATTACTGAGTCTGTCTGTATGTCTGTCTGTCTGTTACGTCATCACGCTTAAACCACTGAACAGATATACATGAAATTTTGTATATAGATAGTTTGACTCTCGGGGAAGGACACAGCGGAATGTGGGGAAAGTTTGTATGTAGCTACGATATAAATTAATTCCACGAGGACGATGTTGCGGGCAAAGCTAGTATACAATAAATGTTTGGGGATAATTAACACAATCTAACCTAGTCTCAAAAACACAGTCGTACTTATAAAGATAAAAAAATATTTGAATAGACATGACACTTTGAAGATTACAGTCAATTTACACTAAACTTGAGAAATGTTCATGATAGTGGTCGTCATCATTCAATACATTTCCCGATGCCATCCCCAATACAAATGGCCCGAGTCTCCGTGAAGTGCTCACGCAACTTTACGATGTTCCGTAAAATGCCTACGCTACGCCTACTTTGCCGGCAATCTCTGCCCCAAAAGTGTCAGTTAATTATTTTATCAAATACATTAATTTTATATCACATCATCAGCCTATATACGTCCCACTGCTGGGCACAGGCCTCCTCTCATGTATGAGAGGGAAATAGGAAGGGATTAATTTTATATATCAAACTCCAATGAGTCCCAGAAATAGTGAAATATAATGAGACGGGTCACTCGCGTCTTTAACACTTTCACTGCCAGGAACCCGCCTCCGGTGCGCCTACGCCGTAGTCGCTTTCCGCTACATACGAAGAAAACCACGGGATCGCCTACGAGCGTAGCGCGTAGCGATTCTTGGCAGTGAACGTGTAGATCGAATATCGTTCGACATGGTTCGAAACGTCAGTGGACCTCGTGACAACTCGGTTCTTGCGGTTCGGTACATGTATAGAGCTAGCGATATTCGACCTCAAACACTTGAAGAGTAGCAAGATATTTTACTAAATCGAAATGTCATCAATTATAATTTAAATTATAAAAGATTAATGGCAACATTTTTATTTGTTGATACTACATTTAGAAAAACCATGAGATACCTACTTGATTTTTTCTGGAACCAGCGGGCAAAGTGGGTAGATGTTTGACGGTTATGTATAATATCCCTTATTATCTTTAATCACTTTGTTGTTAGTCTGTCTGTCCGTCAATATCCTTTACCTCAGGAACGCGTAGAGGTATCGAGTTGAAATTAAAACCTTAAGTAGTTCTGCTTAAATCTGTGAAAAATTAAACTTCTAAAATAACGTAAAACAAAGATACGGTCGTTTATACAAGTACAGGGAAAAATATGACAAACCTATACATTTGTAATTAAGTACGGAACCCTGGGGGGGGGGGGAGTCTTGTCCGGTTTTTCGTAATTATTTCAATGCCATTTTGATTTCCAGTTCAGTGTTAATGTTACAAAATAATATTTTTATACTCGTCGACTTTAAGTTTGAGTTAATTAAGACTTCGTGCACGAAACTAAGATTACATATTTTTTACTATGGAGCTCCCGAATCAACACTTTACAACTTTTTAGACAGCTAAAATAAATTCGACCAATCACGTGGCGCCTTTACTGAACTATATAATGAATTTGACCAATAGGACAGGCGTCTTGACTCCAGAAGAAACTCAGCAAGCTTCGTGACCTAAAGCGCCTAGGCGATATGTGTGTATGTAAGCAAGTGCTTATATTCTTTAACCTGTTACTGTGTACAATAAAGTTATTGTACACAGTAACAGGTTAAAGAATATACATATCACACAATAGATCAAAGTACAAAGGCGAACTTATCCCTATAAGGGATCTCTTCCAGCTAACCTTTGAGAAATTGAGAGGAAGGTAGGTAGAACGAATAGGCACAGGCAAATTTATAACGTGCACAAAAACAGACAAAATGAAAACAAACCTAATAAGTATTAATTCTAGACAAATAAAACATGCCAATATATATATAAATATAAAATATAATACACACTATAAAAAGTAATATACATATCGCAAATAATATACAATAAATAAATACTATATTCAACCAATTCACAAGTCATTGGAAAGCCACAACTTCTTCACATATTGATTTTTCGTGGCGATATTGACGTCATCCGGGTCGGTTATCTGTTAAAATATGATACTACTTATGGGAAGTTTGTCGGTGTGTTGAGGAATAACTGCCATATTTAACGCTTACCGGTCTGTTAAGTAAGGTTAATGCAACCCACCCTAATACTGGTCGATTTGGGCACGCAAAGTGAACATTTTTCATTATAATTAATATTTATTGGTAGGATTGGTAATATTTTAAAAACCAGCCAACTGTGATTCGGAGTCGAGCACGAAGGGTTCCGTACAATTATCTAAAAAACGGCAAAAAAACATGTTTCTTGTATGGGAGCCCCCTTAAATATAATTTTTATTCTATTTTAGTATTTGTTGTTATAGTGGCAACAGAAATACATCGTCTGTGAAAAAATTAAGTGCCTAACTATCACGGTTCATGATTCATGAGATACAGCCTGGTGACAAACGGACTGAAAGACAGACAGACAGCGGAGTCTTAGTAATAGGGTCCCTTTTTAACCTTTGGGTAGGTATAGTACCTACCCTAAAAATGAGGTAGATACGTTCTCTACATACGAAATACAGAGTTTAAAAATGGCGACCAAATCTGACAACATACGTTTCCATTGACGACGCGAAACTGACGCATGTTGGTGCAATTGACTCAGTTTAAGTGTGCCACTTTTGAAGCTCTTCGAACCTATCCATGTACCTCATTTTATAATGAGATACTTAGGCAGATATATAGATATATAGGCAGTTAAGGTCAGGCTACGGTCTAGTGGTGGTTCAGGCATGCGACTGTAAAGCGGCGTTCGTGGGTTCGAATCCAGGGGTCGTTTAGGGCACAACCAGGCCACAATCTAAAAATAAGTACCGTAAGTACACACATAATTATAGATTACACTTACAGTGTACCAAAGTGGATGCCTTCGCCGAGTTTAAATTAACGTTTAATCCGGCTTTAACATAAAACTCGTTTAATGACGACATTTATTTCACTGCAGGATTTGCCAAAATATCAGCGTTTTCGCTTTCATGTAACTTCCGATGAGGTCAATTAAAAGTTTGGAGGTTATTTCAAGTAATCAAACTTCATACTTTAACGCTTGGAAACGATGTAACTTAGTAAAAAAAAGTAGGTAGGTACAGTCTCTAGCATAGTAAAAAAAAATTAAAAGCTAGCCAAGTGAATTCTTGAGCATGAAGTAAGTTATTTATGAAATTATATTGTATTTCTCAAGAGATCACGCACCAAGTTCTATAAAAATTACCCAAAGCCCTACCTACCTCCAGATGTGCCTAAAATATTTGAAGAGTTCCCTCGATTCCTTCAGGACTCCATCATTAGATCCTGACCAGATAAGAATAGCAGGGAGGAGGAGCAGAGGACGGATGCCTATGCATTGGGCGGACACGGTAACATCTGCGGTTAGAGACACACTTCAGGCCAGCATGCATCAAGCCCAAGACCCAGCAGCTTGGAGACTGGTGGTGAAGAGCGCCCAAAGTCGTCACGTCCCTCAGCTGTCAGTCAAATCAGCAACGATTCTTGAAAATCGCAAACCGCGCAATGCTACCTACTGCTCTACTGCAATCGCACCCCCCGCTTCCACGCACGATTACTGAAATCTAAGCGGCATCAGTAAGCTTGAGATTAAGATTGAGATATTGATTGATAACATTATAAATAACTAGCTTCTGCCCGCGACTCCGTCCGCGTGGAACTCGTTTATATCGTAGCTCCATTCAAACGTTCACCCCCTGGGGATTTCGCCATTGATTGATTTCCGGGATATAAACGATCATATCATATGACCTTTTCCGGGACACAAACTATCTTCAAACCAAATTTCATCATAATCGGTTCAGCGGTTTGAGCGCGAAAAGCTAACCTACACAGATGAACACATGGATTTTACGTGTCATTTTTTTTTAGCTCACGTTAAAGTATAACATACCGCATACCGATCACGCCCCGCTAAGTCAGGAAGTAGTCGCCTAACGATATATGTATACCTATAGCTTATCCGATAAAATAGTCTTAACAAAATACAAACACATTTGCATAGAAGTTGGTTACAACTCGATACAAGCACCCTTATCCTAAATACCTACACTAAATAAAACTGTTCCTGATGGTTATTACCGAAACCGTAATAAATAAAACACTCCCATAGTAACAACGTAATTTACGTAATATAATCAGCTAGCTATACACATTGCGGTAAGCTATATTCAAGCACTTTGCTGTATTAAAATGTCCCTAGGTGTCAAACCCGGCTAAATTCAAGCTGGAACGGGTATTTGACGCAGGAAAAATTGGGCCGAGGGTGATAATGGCGCTTAATGAAATTGTTAGTACGCTCTCGGTTCGTGCTTTGCGCTTTTGGGCGTTATTTTCATTCTTCTTATCTTTGCTGTGATAAGAAATACTGAGAGTCAATTCAACTCAACAAGAATACATTTTATTTCATAATTGGTTTTAGCAATTTTATCATTTAATCTCATTTCTTTTTATTATATATTACTCCTTTGGCCCATATTAGACTGTATAAATCCACACGTTGATAATGCCATACTACATATGTATGTGTATGAAGTAGCTGTATTCGCAAAAAATAACCCTGACCAATCAACAACATTTCATATTTTCATGTAGGCCATTTTATGATTTAGTTCGCTACAAAATATTTTTTTAAGCTACACGTGGTTTTTTATTTCTCCCTAAATTGTAATTTTCATTCAGAACTATCTAATTGAAGTAGCGAATTCCAGAAGGTCGTAAGTAAATTATAACGTCGATACTACGGCTCTGTATCGCAGTTTGCACACCTTTCACATGACAGACGTAATATTGACGTCACACACGGTGAAAACCACTTTTATACGTTTTCGCGATTTTCGTAAAAGCGAGCAGGAAAAAAAACAGATCTACTTTATTACGTTTAGGTAACATTATTACCGAAATGGTTTTTGATTAAGGCGTCATTAACTCATTACAGTCATTACATATTTGGAATGTTGTCAATTTCTGCATGATAGTGTAGTATTAAACTATGTATCTCAGACCACGTGATAATGATAATACAATAAGCCAAATCACCAATACTACCCTTCTAAACAAAATTATATTTGGTCTAAAGCCTACAATAAGATACCATTAGAAATTAGAAATTGTACTTTTTACATACATACGTACATACATTCACGCCTTTATTCCCAAAAGGGGTAGGCAGAGCACATGAAACGTATGTTCCAGCGCCACTTTTAGCATAAATGTGGGTATAAAAGATCGACTAAATGTGATATTGCAGTGATAGGTTGTACTTTTTAATAAAAGGATATTGGAATTATTATTGGAAAAATGTTGTTATATTACTTTTTAAATGGTAATAGTTTTGAAGTGTGTTGAATGTATTCATTTAATTTAATTTGACGTATTAATGCATTTGTAAAGCAGGGTTAGTTATTGTTCTATTATTTAAAATTTGACGATTTGAATTTGTACGCTGAAAGGCAAAAGATGACTCTTATCTTATGATTGTGCAAAAAAGTTTAAACCTACAGATGGCAATATAAAATGTTTTGTTCTTCTAGCCAGAAACCTGTTCCTTTATAGCTCTACTGCGGTTAACAAACGAATCAAGATCTCATAAAACTGCAAGTAGGTACATGATGAAGATAAATATATCCGTCTCGAAAACCACCAAACTGTTAACTTAATATCTTAAGGAAATGCGTCCACATAAAAACGTAATAAAATACCGTTTAACGAATATTGCTTATCCTGGTCACGAAGATATGGGTCACATTTCGGCAGATAACATGCAAATTTTGGCTATACCGCGGCCATATTTATGTCGTAAAAATATCCCTGGAGAAATGTGGGAGTTGAAGTTCATAAAACTATGCCCTACTGACCTTCTTGATGTGTTTCGTTAGTAATTGTTATTGAAGTTAGATACCCACCTTTTTATTGAAGTGTGGGCATGGAGAAGGATGGAAGGTTGTGGGGCAGATAGAAGAACAAACGAAGAGATTCTAAATTTGATAGGAGAAAGTAGATGTCTACTAAAAACTATTGAAAACAGAAGGGGAAATATGTTGGGGCACGACATGACAATTACATAAAAACTATATTTGAAGGAAAGATAGAAGAAAGGAGAGGCAGGGGAAGACCAAGACGTGTGTTTATTATGGACCAAGAAAAAAGTTAATGTAATGTTATATCAAGAGCTCAAAAGAGTGGCAGAGAGAAGAATAGAGTAGCGATTACTCCACCGACATGATGACCTTCCTTTTAATGGAGATGGTATACAAATATTTGATGTTATACATATAAATATATATATATATATATTGATCTACTCAAGTCAACTTTTCACACAAACGCAGCATGGTTTTCTTTTTATAGCGGAATACTAGAATAACATTGTTTTATAGTTACACAACTCGAGTAATTTCCACTACTCTCTGCCGTATGCCAGCCTTTTTATTTCCAGATACAAATACATTATTAATAACACCATGTTACATGTCAGGTTTTACATACGCATATTTAATAAACATTATACATCATACGACACGACACCAGTTTTTTTCTTTATTTTTAAACAGCACCGTGGTCTTCCATTGCCTCTCCTTTCTCTATCCTTAAAAATAGTAACATAACTATAAATCTGTTCATTTCCGAGTTTTATATATTATATTGGTAATGTAAAAAAACTGCTCTCATGATATACTTTTTTAACAAACGGGACTGTACCGAATCGGAACAAAACTTATTTATTTTTCTAGAACCAATCGGAAATTGTAAAAGGATAGGCCTCCGTTTAATTGCCTCCCAGATACTTCAGTGAATAAAATATCCATTTGTTTTCATTAGAACACAATTGGGCCCGAGTCTGCCAGACTGGAATGTTATTTTCTGTTACTGTATCTGGGGTGCTACTTACCTACGAGTACATCTAAGACAAACGGAAAAAATGCTTTTTAATATATGTACGTATCAAATGTGATTTGTTACCTTAACAAAAGTTGAATAAGTTTCTGTCGCTTTCATTAAATTTGTGGTACATATAGGTATATCGAAGCTTTTATTGCCGACGAAATTAAAAATTTAAAATCAAATACGCAAATAATTGCAACAAATCATCACCTTTCATCACACGTGTCTTTATCGGAAGAGCATAATGATATGATTATTAATTGTTGAAGAAACGTACTAATTTTATCATGGAATTCCGCAAAGAAGGTTCAATAAATGACAGTCTGCTTTTTTTAGACGATAGTTCCTGAATAGACCTTAATTAAACGAGCTATATTTATATTTCAACGTTTGTAATCACCTTTCTTTATGTTATTGGAGGCAAACGAGCAGACGGATCACCTGATGGTAAGCGATTACCGCCGCCCATGGACACCTGCAACACCAGAGGTGTTGTGAGTGCGTTGGCCTTTAAGATATGTTTGACGATTCGCCGTGTTGACAGCTGAAGGAACAAAATCCCTCGCTCTCAACACGACGCATCCTCCGGAGCTCTGGCGACCTTGCTCACATCCAGAAACACAACACTACTGCAGAGCGAGTAGTAGTGTTATTATGGCTGTGGTCTTCTGCAAGGCGGAGGTACTTCCCCAGTTGGGCTGCTCTAAATTCGAGCGGGATGACATTTCGCTGTACACTACCTCACGGACCTCACCTTCTTGAAAACGGCTCTAACTGTCTCATATTTGGGAAAATTAGTTTTTTCCGTATGTTGTATATTTTCACCCGAGCAGAGTTCGCTATTGCCAGGTACTGCATTTAAAAAAAATTACACAGAAAATAAACAACGAAAAAGCAGGAAGACCGACGCTAAGTTTTAATCAAAATTCTGAAACCAAGAGCTTCTTGAGACCCTGATTGAAATGTAATAAGAGTTTGAGGACACTCGAACAACGATTATTCATTTTCGTTTTGCATAATCTAATTCGAGGTTTAATTTGGTTCTGAGATTTGTGGTTAAACGGTGTCATATTTTAATAATAATGGAAGCTTTAATTCCAGTATTTTACTATGAATTAGATTATTTTTTAGGTATTGGAATTGAACACTTCTTTTGCGCTTTGTACACATTTTTGGATGCGAGGGTTTTCCGCTGGATGCGGGTGGCGCAGGACAGGTCACTTTGGCACTCTTTGGGGGAGGCCAATGTCCTGTGGGCCAGTGGATGACTTTCGGCTGACATGATGATGATGACACATGTATAACTATATACCTACATAGATTATTTAATAGATGAAATCTTTTTTAATTTTAAATCAGCGCACATTACAATTAGGTACATAACAACTTAAGAACTACTACATAAATAAAGTTATAACTTATAACTAAAAATGATATATTTACAAATTGCCTACAATGTAGTCCCCCAGGTCGGCGCTCTGCGGCAGGGTGCCCTGTGGTGGGCTGGCTACGTTTCCTCGCTGAATGGCGTTGCCAATTCTTTGGCCGAGGAACAGGCCAGCCCTATGGTCAGCCGTGTGCTCGAAGAGCCGTTTTTCAGGTCCCGGTATAATTTCAGGGCGTCTGGACCCCACTGCCCAAGCGTCTCTACTGCGAAAGCCGCAAACACATGGTTGCCTGCGAGGCCCGTGTATTTGCGGCGTTTGGCAGCCTCTGCTGATGCTGCCGCTGCGCACGCCCTCTGCATAGATGAATGTATTTAATAAAAAAAGTATTTTAGCGGGTTTTTTAAGTGCATTCTGCCTCGAAACGTCAGAAATCAAAATACCTAAATGGATACCGCGTGAGCGTTAGACCCGTGTTTTTTTTCAAAATATTTAAATTAAGAGCAACTGGTTAGGGAAGAATATTACGTACTCGTCCATACAAAAAGTGAAAATGTTTTCCCTCTTTAATTTTTTTTTCCAGTCTCAATATTTTTTAGGATACTATATATGACATGACACAATAAAAGCTTATATTTAAAGGGTTTCCTTTTTGTAAAAAAATGCAATGAATTCAATCTTATAGGCAGGTGCCTAGGGTTTATGAGGTCATAAACCCTTTTTTAAAGCTTACAACCTAGAATACATTATGCTGAAGCGATCGACATCAAAATAAAGTAATTTGTTAAGATTTAGTGGAAACTGTTTTCTCCCAAAATGGAAATGATGTTAAAAAAAGTACCTATTGTCAGTCGCGAGCTGCTAGCCGCTGCAAAACGGCTAGCAGCTCGCTCTTAATGTATAGGAGTAACTTGACATTATTTACTTTCTCCTTTAAGAGCTCCAGCATTACAATATTCAATTCAATTCAATAAAATATAAATTTTACATGTCCAAAACGTAAGCCACGATTTTTACATTATTATTATGTCCTGTTATAAGGACTGATTATGATGTCGTAGGTACTAAAAGTTATTGTTAGGTTTTGAGGTTAGGGAACGGAGATTAACACACGGGCATGGTCTGTTGCTAACTGACTTTATTTGTTCTCGCTACGCTATACATACATAGACAGCTAGGTGGGTACTTATAGATATTATGCATGCCTGCGTAAACAACCTATACGCTACAACTATAGCTACGTACTCATATTAAACCTAACAGTTATGTCACCTCTAGGCCCCGAAAATATACAAAAAAAAATCATCTTGCGTTTCGCGTTCCTTAACTGCGTTGATGATAAAATAGCTAACAATACGGCCAAGTATGTTATAAATATTACATTCGCATCATCCTTAGTCTATGTACTGAGTGCCCATGCCGCTGGGATTGGACCGATATCTCACGATGTTTCCCTTCACCGAAAAGCTAACGGTAAATATTCCGTAAGTAGATAAGTTCCGAAATAACCATATGTAGTAGCTGGGATTCGAACCCACGGCCGCCGCTTGACAGCCGCATGCCTGACCCACTCACTATAGGCTACCATAGCATCTGGAGTGCGGCATGCATAAGTATACCTAAGTAGAACAAATGAAGGGTCCACGGAAAAAACATGTCTAGTATTTTTTTTCGAAAAATGCGATTTTAATCTCAAAATGTAGAGCTCTCAACGAACTATTACCCCTCTGGTAGCGGAGCGTGCACTCCGTATGGTATAACTAACACTTACAACAACCAATATAAGCCCACCACAAACCTTCAAAAGTCCAAGCTTCTTCCCCAGTTTGTAATAAAGCGGTTAATATATTACTGCAGTTAGCTAGAAATGTGCAAACTCTGAATGAAGGCTGAACTAAGGCGTCAGACATCGTCTATAGTTATTCTGGACACGTCGCGCGCCCTAAGTGGTCTCTGCATGAACTGATGCAATTTCTTGTTTAAAAGAAAGCTTCTTCAGGTTGTATTTGTAGAGATTTTGCAGAGCTACCTATAAGGTTAGAAAATTCATGGAAGTCTGTGAGACCTGTGAATAATTCAGGGAAATGAATAAGTAACACTGGGTTTCATCATCATGGTGTTTTCTGAATGGAACGTAAACGTAATGCCTGCTTTTAATACATATTACAATTTATTAACTTTTTATGCTTTATATTACTTACATGCTTTATTCATTTTTAAGGTTTCGTACCTCAAAAGGAAAAAGCGGAGCCCTTATAGGACTTTGTTTTCCGTCTATTTGTCAGTCAAGACCCTTAATCTCGGAAGGCGTGGAGGTATCGAAATTAAATTAAATTTATAAGCACAGAAAAAAAATCTGAAAACTGTACATTATTAATGAAGTACAGAACCCTCGGTGGGCCTGTCCGACTCGAACGGTTTTTTTAATACATTTTTATTAACATTTCCGCGCCGCGTTGATAATATGCATTTATGTAATTAGTTAGTAATAAATTAACTAGTTATACGCGATTATGTCCTGTTGAGTAACTATAAGTGTGAGAATCGTTAAACAATATCGTACTCAATAATATACTCGTATGTCGCTTACTGATACAATTTTTGCCGTCGCATTTTTCTCATATTTCCGTGTAAGGACTACACACAAATAAAAAAAGAAGCCTTGATGGCCACAAAAAGTCAAATTTCTAATAAAATAGTATTTATTGCCCAGTAAAGTACACGAATCTCGAACAACAAACGATGTCTTCGCTAGATTTTTTTATAACGTTTTTATTAATTGGGTTAATTATTTCCTATGCCAATCGAGTCGTATTTACCTGTATAAAACAAGAACTCTTTATCCTGCTCAAACCTAATTAGCAAACACTATTTACAAAACATTGCTAACGAGGTTTAACCAGGCGCCCTTATTTAGTTTTCGTCGCAATAAAGTTAATTTTCAGGCAGAGACCTCAAAGTCTAGTTACAATATAACTTTCTGCGAATTTAGAGTTAATATTAGCTAAATAAGTGTTTACAATCGAATACAATACATGCATGTAACACATCTAAAGTTTCAAAGTGTGGTCCAATATACAGCAAAATGTAGACGCCTTGAGGTTCCTAGAGTTGCACACGTCCGTAGGCTATGTTAACCGCTACCATTAGATGGTCCGTACGCTTATTTGCCACCAACGCGGTATTGAAAAAGGTGTCATGGAGATTTAGTGTCATCTAGTGAAACTAAAATGCTACAAAAGTCTATGGGTAAACAGAGGTCTTGAAACCACCCCATGCCAAGACTATAGAACGCAGAAAGCTATATGCGCGCGCGCCGCCGGAAGTTGACCGGTTACACCGGAAGTAGTGGCGGCGCCATATTGTTTCCGAGCTCATTTAAATTTAAATCGCCTTTGGACGCGCTTCGATAAGATGCCGCGATAGTGACTTGTTTAAGATGGCCGCTACAAACGAAACGTAATGAATTAATTGTTTAACGTTAACCATGCCTAGTAAATAGTTGTAACACTAATCAGAAACAGAAAGCAAAAGGCATGTTGGTTGCACTCGAAAATTGATATAACCTCTTTCGATGATCCATTTCTGTTTTTAACCCCCGACGCAAAAAGAGGGGTGTTATGAGTTAACGTGTAACGTGTCTGTCTGTGGGTCTGTGTATCCATCTGGGGTGGCGTAGCTCCCTAACGGATGGACCGATTTGAATGCGGTTTTATTGTGTCATAGATAATTTCATCCCGAGTGTTCTGAGCCATGAAAATCTGTTCAGCCGTTTTTAAGATATTTGACTTTGAAATGAAAACGCCGGGGGGCCTCTTCTTGTAGTAAGCAGACACCTTAGCCGGTGAACGCTTGCGACCCCAGAACAATCACAATTGGCCCTTACCTACCGGGATTTGAAACCAGGACTAGCTTCTTAGGTAGGGTTCCCAGTACCAACTGAGCCAGAGCGCTTTGAACCCAGCAGGGCGGTCACGTAATGCATAGTACGGGCGTCATGTAGATCTATATGTCACTTTTTGCGTGAGAAAATGACAGTTGAGTGGTCCTATCTAACGTACGCTCTAAGGCACTTGTCCCACCAAGAGCGAGGAACCGATTAGCTATCGGCGATTATCTCGTCCAAGAAACGAACAAAAGATTGCTTGCTCCCGTGTAAATAAAAGAGAGAGACATATTTATAGTTCATCGCTGGCTATTCACACTGCTGGCTAGTACTCTCTCTTCACTGGTTGATCGCAGGGATAAAAGCTATCAACGATAAAACTGTCCCAGCGGTACTCGGCGATGAACGCTTGACGATCAGAGCGATAATCCTATCGTACATCCGAGCCAGTGGTGCGAGTAATAGCCCGTCGTACGCGAACACTCGCTTATAGCCGAGCGACAAAACTATCCTACACACTCGCTTCTCGCCGCTCGCCCACTCGTTTCTTGTTTCTAGTTCTACTCGTTTATCACTCGTCGCCGGCGGTGGGACAAGTGCCTAAAAGTTATGTGATCAGCCCTCAGCTAGTTGATCACGTCACGCATTGTACGCGCGTCAGGTAGAGAATGCCAAATTTTTAATGGAAAATTGATTGCTGAGCTGCCCCAACGCGCGTTAGAAACGTTATTTTATATTCATTGACCGGTCGTTTGTACTGAGGCTCCTGCAGGTGTGCTTCCCACGGCGTAGGGAGTCCGAAAGTCTTTTTACTTTGCTTATATGTTTTATTACTTGAGGCAAGATAAGGCTTTTTTTACAAACATAGTGATTATTGAGTTTGTGGACGTTTTATTAATATGGTTTGGTTTTATTACATTTTCATATTATGTAAAAAGTAGTTTTTTGTACACATATTTCTAAGATTGCCTAGGTACATGGGTCGAACGCGGAATTAACTACCTTAATTCAAACGGTTCGGCACTGGTAGATATTGGGAGCGTTCTCAGTTGACCAAACTTTGCCAAACAAAGAAAACATTTTTTTTTAAATTATTTATGCATCCACTCATAAATGAGAGGGAACGGGCAGCAGTCCCCACGCTGGCCTAGTGTGGGTTGGGGCATCACATTAAACTTTGAATTTCTCTGCAACACGCCTATCACTAGAGAGCGCCCGAGTTCTCTCGATTTTTCTCGCACTATCCGTCTCTCTCTTATTAGAACTTAGGAAGAGAGGTATAGTGCGAGAAAAATCCTGACAGCTCGCGCGCCGTCTTGTAATTAGCCGTGCTGATGTATGCGGCTGTGTTATTCGCTACGTGCTAATGCGGCACACCACGCCGGTCACTCGTCACGAAACTAGACCTCTACCCATGCTTAGTTACTACGCATCGCGGTGTCAAGATATATTTGTGGGTGAGCGTTGAGGTGAGCTTAAAACAAGTCACAGAATAGGCGTGGTTTCATCACGATGTTTTCCTTCACCTTAACCTCTAATTTGAGATATAGAAGAAGAGAAGAGGGTAATAGCTATTGTAACCAAATGAATTATAAAACTTTGATAACCGCGCGGCGACGCGTTCAGGGGCACGCGCGGTGACGCGCGGTCATGCACACAACAACATTGATTTGTTACAATCTTAACCGCGCGCCGAGTCAATCACGGCGAAGCGCGATCATCTGAACTTAGCCTTTGAGACACACATCGAACGCGGTCCGAACGCGGGCCCGCGCGGGCCCGCGGCGCTAAAGTTACAACTCGGCGCGTCGTGCGCTTCGCGTGTGAAGCGCGGGCCCGCGCGTGCCCGCGTTTCTGCCGCGCGGCTGAGTGTAATAGAGATAGTGAGATACATATTAAATGTGTTGGTAGTGAGAGAGATATGTCGCGCGGGCCCGTGCAGCAGCGCGGCAGCGGCGCAGCAGCGCGGACCCGCCGAGTACCCCCGCGTTGTTACACGCCGCCCGTTATGGTGTGAATATACCGCTTCAACCGCGCCGGTTCGGCGTTCGGTCGGTGGAGGCCTTTAGCGTGAGTTTCAACAAACCATCTGTAATCGTAATAGGTCGGTGCAACCCACCCTAAATCTTACAAATTCCTGGGTAGACAGGTACTTACCTGAAGCTTGTGCCCAATATGTTCTCGGCATTATCCGACTGCACTAACCAACGATTATATTCCTAGCCTCTTCCTATTATATAATTAATTTTTTTTTGGTTACGTATGTTTACCCATATTTAATGCTCTTTTTGTTTTGTTTTATCCTCTAAAAGCCTCGTTCCCTTGAACTTTCAGAATTTTTGGATTGCCAAAAATAAGGTTAATGTTGTGTTATCTTTTGTCCATACCAAACATTTATTCATTAGATTAGAATTAGTTCATGGCAAAAATACACGACTATCATTTGATTCCAGGCCAAATGGCAGACTATCGTAATGGCTCGTTAGTTAGCCAGTCATCTAACAGGCAATAAGTTAGCCTCATAATTATTTAAACTGCGCCTAATGGTAGTAATTATGGTAAGTAATAGGGGTTAATGTTGTTAAGGGGTTTCAGTTTGCTGTGTCACAGAAATTGTTCTAGGAGCGTTATTGTACTTAAACTTGACCTAACCTATAAGGCATTAAACGAAGATTATTAAAGTTTCCCTGGTTTATGTTCCAGTTACACAGAAAAATAGTTTGATGGTAAACTAATTATGGGAAGTAAACTTATCATTATATAGAAAAAAAATCGCAAAATAGTTGCTATAAGCACCGGTGCTGACGCCTGTAGCAGGAATTAGAAAACTAAGCCATACGAACTTCGAAACTCGTTTCGTGTATTTCCGTCTCTATCGCACTTACTCTATACTGTAACAGGGATGCATGTGTACGAACTTCGAGTTTCGATTTTCGTGGTAGCACCGCTGAAACTGGATGCTCGTAGTGAAAGGCATGAGATCCGTTTGCATGATTTAAATCGGCTTTCTGTCCTTTAAACCCTGTTCCATATAACTTTTTGATAAACCGTGTGCTCGCCATTTCTAGGAAGACCATATTAAAAACCCAAAAATAATTGTGTACTTATATTTGGAAAGCACTTAATTATCAAAATAAATAAAACTAGTATAATATTTCCCTTTGCTATTCTAGATAAATGAAGAAACGTAGACAAATTTGTCCATTAAAATTCAATCCAATTCGATGCAAGGAATCGAGTAAATGCCCAATAATTTCAGAACCACGCACACGAATCGATGCGGAAAGCAACGCGAATGCAACAAAGAGCACCGCATTCAAATAATTAAAGGACCTGATTGAACGAGCTAATTCCCTTGAACGATATTGGAGCACTCTGTACAAAGCAGGCGCGACTGTAGCGTTATAACTATATTGAGACGTTGTTAGAGCCAGAAGCCTGAGTCAGTAGTGACCCTGCCTACCAAGCTGTTGATCCCGGCTTGTTGAACTAGTGATTCCGCGAGCTGTAGCACTCGCAAGCTTGCCTTCATCGCACAAAAAAAATAGCCAACAATAAAAATTATATTAATTGAGGAACCTGGACACAAAATTTCACGAGAATCGGTTGAGAAATGCGACCTGTAGAGTAGAACAGTGAGAAAGCAGGACATCCGAACATAAAGTTAAAGCATAGAACTTAGTTCGCTTCGCCCGCTCGTTGGAATATATCATCTTTATTGCACCACGATACGAGAGACACATGTGACAAAAAAAAAACAATTTATTTATTTGATCCGGACTAACATTCTTATAAATACATATAAACATACAACAAAAACATAGTGAAGCGCTTAAGTAAGAGAGTGTGCAGCATTGTGAACATGCCATTTTATAAGCTTCATTTAAGGATTTGTGGAACTTCTCATATAATTACAAAAAAATCTGCCACCCATAAGATAGACCTTCGGGATTAACATAAGCATGTTTTATCCCGCAATTCCAATTGCGTTTTGCGTCGTATGTGGACAGAACCGCACAGGCAGCACTTTAATACGTTAGCGACATCACGTCTTTCTCAGGGTAAGTTTTTGTAGCCGGGCTTAAGTCACGCCGGCGAGACATGGCAACTAAATTAATATCTCGATGGCAACAGTTGGGGAAAGAAGATTAACGTTATAAATAGAAGTTTTTGTTTGGTGCTTGGTAAACTGATTAAGGTGGCTTGGAAAGTACGTAAGTGAGTAGAGTAAGTTTTGAGGGTTGTACAATTCTAGCGTAACTGTGAGGTGACCTTTGGTTGTCAGGGTAAGTAAATAAAACTACTCCTTAGGCCGGGGCCGCACTGGTGGAGCGATTGGCGACGCGACGGCGATTTCAGTACAACTGTGGCGACTTTATGTACTGAGATCGCCGTTGCGTTGCTAATCGCCGTTGCGTTGCTAATCGCCGTGCCAGTGCGGCCCCGGCCTTAGGCTGTTAGCTTAGCTCAGGTGCGCGCGTGACCTCACGCCACGGCAGCTCGATGACAAGTGGAAAGCGCTCCCAGCTCGGCCGATCACGAATGCTACCCTCACTTGTATTTATACACTACAGGTACCGTATAACTGTGATGGAGTGAAACGGAGTATATATACCAAGATACTGACTTGTATCCTTTTTCATTTGAGTAACAGAAGAAATATTTTCTGCGGCTCATTGCGAGAACTCTGCAGTTAGTATAATCCCACCAAAAACATAAATGTAAAAACGGAGAGCCAAGTTCAATACAAAAATTATGCTTTGGGCTTCGCCGCAAAAAGAATGGAGATTTAAATGAGTGTAAATGTGTAAATAACAGCAATTGTTATAGGTAAGTATCCAATAAAGCAAAGAAATAGAGTTTAATACTTGTTCATAATGTTATTTTGTTCCTATAAATACACATTTGGATTTTGCATAGAACTTGGCACTCATTTAGATCTCCATTCTTTTTGCGGCGAAGCCCACAGCCAAGCATAATGCATTTTTGCAAGTATTTTTGTATTGAACTTGGCTCTCCTTTTTTACATTTATGTTTTTGGTGGGATATCATTACTTTTTGTAAGGAAAACTAGGCATTGTATAATTAGTGGTGCCCCGCGCCGCTGACGGCATACCGTTGGCCGGTTGTTGAGCGCGTATTACAAGGTTTTTGGTAGGGGGACCCCCCCCCCCCCCTATTTTTTTAACTTATTTTTATTTTTAGATTTTTTCCCACGCTTACACACAATCACCGAACTGGGTTCCAAATTTCATCCTTCTAGGTCACCTGGAAGTAGGTTAGGTTTTAGTTACTATATGTCAGTCAGTCAGTCAGTGATAAAATTTACGACTTTTTGACCTTCATATCTTTATAACCGTTTGAGCTAGCTTTATGAAATTTGGGTTTCTAGATGTCCTAATGGATATAATTAAACACACGTAACTTTATGTGTTTACGTTAAAGAGGTTTTGAGTTATAGAAGGATCAAAAGTGGCACCAAGTTGTTCGTGTAATATTACAGTCGGCGCTGGCTAGCCAGTTCCTTTGCTTGAACTTGGCTTGACACGCTGCCGCGTGTCTAGATTATAAGATAAGCTAACGAGCCCTGCTCGGGTGAACAACGGAGAAAACTATTTTCCCAGGTAGGTACACCTAGGGGAAAAATCGTAAGAGCCGTTTTGGCGACCGTGATTAAAAATACTTATACATTTATAATTATGTAGGTACCTATACAGATATTGATCGTTGAATGGTATAATATTTTACGTCACACCTGCCCATAATGCGAGTTTTACTGCACGCTGTGCGTACGGGAAAACTCGCATTGTGGCCAGGTGAAGACGTAAAATTTTGTAAGCAACACGGGCGGTAATTCGTAAAGCCCCAGAGCGCATATTTATGGCCCTCACCTTCGGTTCGGGCCACAAACACCTGCGATCTGGGGCATTCACGATTTCACCGCCCTAGTTACGTAATGTACTATTATCCGTTGCAGATATTCGTATTTAAATAGACTTATTTATAGATTAACATTACGTTTGTTACTTAAAAATGTCATACTGCTAACGGACCATCATGTACGTTTCATTATCTTTTTTCCCTTTTGTAGACGGATTTGTATTGAAATAATAAATGAAGACATCGTTATCCCGGATCCATTATTTTTACCTTCGTATTACAGGTTCAGGACAAATCGGGTTTGTGATTTAACAAATAATACATTGTTTATCAGAAAGACTACTTAGATCTTGCTTATTAGATGTTACAAAGGAGTCGTTCTTATTTTTAGCTATTTATTTATTAAAATGCATGCTTTACTATACTAGGACGTATTCGATACGGTTATTTTCCTCTAACAGACTAGCGCGGCCTAACAGTGGCGGTCAATACTGAAATTGACAGTTTTTGTCAAGTTATTCATCGCCATCGCAGGCCGCTCCAGTAGGCCTTAGGCCTGCAACACACTGGCGCGGCCTGCGGTGGCGGACAATAGTAAACTTTTCAGCGTCAGCGGCGGACGAGTTTACTCTCAGACCAAGAAAATATACAGACGGAGCGTTACGAACAGTCTAGTGAAGCCAACCGGTTTTCAACCAAGCCCCATAAGTTTGGCACACGCTAAACAAATTAAATCGCACAAAACTTGAAATAAATGATCTTGACAGCATTGCGACACGTGCTGAAGAGTTTTGTACAATTTTGTTTGTATATGTGTGCGTGAGCATGTGCTAAACTTGATGTAGCTTGGTTTTGTTTGTATGTGGTTTGGCTTCACTTGACTGTTCGTAACGCTCCTTCTGTCTTTTTTTCTAGGTCTGAGGAGTTTACTATTGACCGCCGCGGCCAGGCCGCGCCGGTCTGTGAGAGGCCTTAATCAAATCTTGTTTGTTTTTTAACATTCGCTTTGAATTCTGTTATAAACTTCTTCTTTCAAAAGTAGACTGACATGAACATTAAAATGGAAATTATGAAAAATATCGATGGATTACCGGCCCTGCTCTTATGTGAATTTCGTGATGGCATCGTAGGTAACGTTAAGTAAATTTCGGGATAAAAAAAAATCTCGTACTAGCTTTTACTGCTGACCCTTTTTTGCACAAACGTCAACTACTTTTTACAAAAACGGGTTTATATATATAGTGCATTCATCCTTACTTGTCTTATTTGGTGAACAACATTCTAACCTCAAAATGTATCTTTTTAGACTATAGCAGGTATTTTATCGTACAAAAATCGTTACTAGACAAATCGTGAAGTGATGTCCGAAAAGTCGTCTCGGCATGATCTAATGTTCACAAAATTGCTATTCTATCCTAAAAAGATGCATTTTGAGGTTAGAATGTTGTTAACCAAATAAGACAAGTAAGGATGAATGCACTATACCTTGTGTACTTAGTTTTTTAGAAGTTGCTATGACTAGGTGGTGCCGTGCCGTATAGTATTGCATTATCAATGAATCTACGTAAATAATTATGCCAAATTTCATATTGGTTTATTTGAAGGATAACTTGGGTAGTCAAGTGTAAAAATATGGGTGCATACAACTTACTCATAAATATGCCCCATCGCTCTTATATATTACATATTTATGAGAGGATTAAATGGATACATATTTTTGCACTTGACTGTACGTATGAGCAGTGCAAGGTAATATAAAGCTCGTAGTCAACGCCTTATAGTTTCGCCATGTCCGTCTGTCCGTCTGCGGCTCAGGCAGTAGTAAGTACATAAAATAAATGTAAACAGAATACTATCACGGATATAAGGTAGACAATACAAGTCAACCAACTTAAAACTGTACTTGGAAACATAAACCTTCGTACAGTTTCGGGCGACGTTACCGCATATTTCAGTTAAGCGCGCGTCGATGAAACAAAGACAGACATGCAACTACGGAACCCTACACTGCGGCTGGCCCGACAAGTACTTGGCCGGTTTTTTCATAAACCCCATTAAATAGGCCCATAAACTAACTGTTTAACCGAGAAAGACATCGACAGTATCCTATATTTTATAACTAAAATATGGCAATGAATAAAGTTAATAATTTATCGGTCTGAATAAATTTAATGCCAATCGTTGAAAGGAACACGTTAACATTAAACTATTTCTAGGCGAAATGTTGTTTAAATAATAATAGGATAGGATTAATAGGACGAATAAATTTAATCCTAAGCAAGTCCACGCAAGTCATTAAAACAAGCTAATTTATTAAATTGCAAAATTGTTTTCCAGGTAGCTATTTATTTCACAAATGTTTTTTTTTCTTTAACGTGCTTCTTAAAATTTCTGTTGTTGATTATTATGCTTACGTTTATTGTGATAAACTTTTATTAAGGTAACTAAGAATGTTAATGATTGCTGCTGTTTTCATTTACAGATTTTCTGTTGTTGTAAATTCATCATATCAGCCGAAATACGTCCAATGCTGGACATAGGCCTCCCCCAAAGAGTGCCAAAGCGACCGATCCCGCGCCACCCGCATCCAGCGGACTCCCGCAACTTTTACCAGGTCATCCAGTCCACCTTGTCGGGGGTCTACCCACGCTGCGCCTTCCGGTACGTGGTCGCCACTCGAGAACCTTTCCGCCCCAACGGCCATCGGTTCTACGTACTATGTGCCCCGCCCACTGCCACTTAAGTTTAGCGACCCGGAGGGCTATATCGGTTACCTTGGTTCTGCTGCGGATAACCTCATTTCTAATGCGATCACGCAGAGAAACTCCCAATATGGCCTCTCCATTGCCCTTTGGGTGACTTTGAGCCTTCTTATGAGGCCTATAGTAAGCGACCACGTTGTAAATTAATGTTCCAAAATTAATAAACAAAACAAACAACTCAAATTAAAATGTAACCAACTCCTTATCTATTCTATTTTGACGTTATATGAAGAGAGGAACCGATAACTTATTATAGTGATATTAACTTCCTTCAAATAACAAATCTCGTTCTTTCATTGTTAATCAATCAGCCCAGGAACCGCAACCGACATCTTAATACATTGCGAAGGAAGCAGCATTATTAAACCAACGTAGCTCCTATTGCTTTGCAATTAGGTTTATAATCTGTTAGCACATAAGGCTCCGAAGCCTTATCGTATTTGCTGTTCTAAAATACATCCTTTATTCTTAGTACTTTGTAATAAAATATCAAATCCAATGGCATTCTGTTTTAGGACGGGAAAATAAGATGGTTTTTATGTGTAGAGGGAAAATATGCGCACTGTGAAGTCGACTTTTTTCTTATATTCAACATGTCCTATCTCACGTACATATCCTGTGTCCGGCGACATACTATATAATTATTCTTATGACACACTGATTGCGGATAACGGGTTTTACTTTTAATATTTCGCTTTGTCATGGGCACAATTCAGTGTTATTTTTGCTAGTTTTATGGTGGTATATAAATAGTATTCGTTATATGTGTATATTCACAGTCATATATAAATGCAAAAGTGTGTCTGTCTGTGTGTTTGTTGTCTCTTCACGCTCATTTATTTAGATGAAATTTGGTATTTGGTATACGAATAGTTTGAGTCTCAGGGAAGGACATAGGATAGGGGGGAGGGGAAGTTTCCATGGATGTACGATATAAACGAAAGAAGGACAAAAGCTATAGTAATAATATTAGTCCAGAGAGTCCGCTGATTGCGGGTCATTGTGGAACTCTTGGGGGGGGGGCTATGTCCAGCAGTAGACGTCTTTCGGCTGATATGATGATGATGATGATGAGTATATGTATATTATAATAACAATACAAACAATTGTCCTTACCGGAATTCGAACCCAGGACATTCAGCTTCGTAGGCAGCGTCACTACCCACTGGGCTAACCTGGTCGTCAAATTATATATGTCGACAAAACGTTGTCAGGTTATATTCGATTATATTATATCTGTGTTCAAAATGTGTGGAATTGAGGAAAAGATAAGGGCAGAGGATAATGGAATTGCGTAACGCTATAAATCTTCCGGCGTAACATTTTCGCTTTAAGCGGTGTCTGGCAGATTTCTTTATAGCAAAAAGATAAGGAGGTTTGTTTACTTCAATGTTCTTCAATGCTCTTTTCAACACCTGACGCGAAAAGAGGAGTCTGTTAGGAGTTTGTCTGTGTATCTGTGGCATCGTAGCTCCTAAACGAATGGACTGATTTTTAATGCGATTTGTATTGTCCGAAAGCTGAATCGATCGCCATATTGATCACTTCAGCTTCTTAGCTACGTGGTTACAAAATCGGTTCAGCTGGTTTTGATTTTTTGAATTTTCAAAGGATGGGGGATTTTCAACTTTCTACTTTTACTGCCGACTGTACTTTTCTGTATACCGTCATCAACTACTCATTGAGACGATTCTAACGAGCCCAAACTCACGGGTCACGTCGGTTAAGTACTGAATTCCCATGGCCACCTTCTGTCTCCATCATCTACACAGCTCGATGCTCGATCATACCATAATTGAATTGTTATCCAAACAATTTTTAAACCCAAAATTTAAGCCCATTCGTTTTAAGATATCTGCTTCAAGATTGTTTTTTCACCCAATAGCGAGGCGTTATAAACCAGCCATTTTTCAGTTCACTGTAGAAAACGAACTGGCATTTTTAAGGTTTTTAATGCGATCAGGAGGATACAGCACGCCTATAATAGGACGACCCGCAAGCTGTTTCGCTGTGACATAGACTATCTGTCTCTTCCTGAACGTTGTTATTAGATACAGATGGATCTTACCTAGATGAGGGCCCATTCGGATACACTTCGACCCAGTGGGATCTTTCGTGCATTTGCCCTCCTTTAGGTCTACTCCCTAGGTCGCTCCAACATTTTCACAAAACATGATGCCGCTCAGCGGGAGTGCCTTCAATTTATTTGGATGCGGATAGCCGTTACCGAAGTAATTCATTCTTTGTTTGGATAAGGGGATAGAGATGGATGGTCTCTCTGCGACACAGCTGATTTTGATAGATGATATGATCTATGGCTAGTGTTGCACGACAGTCGCTCATTCGTGAAACGCGCAAGTATCGCTGCAAACAGTCGGTGTGTGTAACCCGTCTAATAATGACGTTTACTCAGAGACTCTTAGCTAGTGAAATATAATATTGTTTTCACTTCTCATGCTCTTAAAGTGCCTCTTTATGCTGTGTGTAGGCGACATAAAGTCGCTTTTTATACTCTAGTGCCTAAAGTAAAATCTTCGCTGAAGACCAAATGCAATCGGCCACACACGAGCAACTTAAACTTCATAGAATAATCGACTAACATTCTCCAATAAGCATGTAAGACAAGCCCCTCGCCTCATCTGCCCGCGACACAAGTCGGCTAGTTTCCGTGGCAGCTTCAGGTACGCTGCTACGCGATGCTGGAACAACATCCCACCGCCAATAAGAAACTCTAGTTCTCTGGTCACTTTTAAAAATAATCTGAAAATCCATCTGTTAATAGAGCAAGCGTCCTTTATCTAGCCGACAATATAAAATTTAATCTATTGTTGTATGTTGCTGTATACACATTTATTCATCCTACTTTAAATATTTTATACACATTATTTATTTATCTATTCATTTATACGTATATATTCATCTGCTTTGCTTTTCGCAATTTAAACAGTGTATTCGCCCAAATGTCTGCTGCTCCGCTTGGTGTTTTCTTGGTGTTCTTTGTTATTTGTTTTGTTTTTGTTTGTATTGTTTAACTGGATTCACTGAAAATCAGCGTCGTGGCACTTCATGCCCCGACACATGCTGAGTGGATTCCTTTTTGAGACTAACCTCAACAATGTACCATTTCTCTTTCTCTCTACTTTTAAGCAAGTTTATTGTTGTGCTGTGTGTTTCAAATAAATCATCATTCATTCATTCATTCATTCAATAAACTCTTATTTTATGTTTCGTTAGTATTCTAAGACCAAGGCAAGGATACCAACAGCCAAAGTGCACAATAAATATTCATGAAATAAACTTATAGTTAATTTCCTCGCAATCTAAGTGAAAAGTAGAGTGTACAATTCGTCCATAAAACCCATTTTATAAACGTCTCGCATAAAATGGTGCGTTTTATGCACTTGTTATACAATCTAATATTTTCAGTAATAACATGAACATATTTAGCATAATTCTAGTATTGTAATGGAGAAATTAGCACCATATTTAATTCAGTAGCTCTCGATTCAGACAATGCAGCGTGTGAACTGTCTCACCGAGTTTTTGTAACTACCACTTTAAATTACAGCTTTCCGTTATTACTGTGCTGCTGTTGCATACCAAAAGGTCGTATGTCACAAAGACAATCATAGGGAGATACGATGTTTCAGCAAGGCCGTGTTGCTTGCTGTTTTCTGTTCTATTTGCTTTCGAATGAGTATCTTGAGTTGTTGAAATTATCTTGATCTACACTAATATTATATGTAATTATAAATTTTACTAAAGTTAATGACGTCGGATGTAGGAGGTAAACTCCGAAAGTACTCCGGTTTTAAAACTCATTTACCAGTAGGTACTCTGAATTTACAGAATGAATATTTACTACATGTAACTATAAGTGCGAGCTGCGGTTTGGCCTGAGCTTTTTGTAAAACGTGAGCCACAATGACAGACAGTAAGGGAAAATTATTTAACCTTCTTTTTGTATCCTCCTCCCCCCCTCCATGCGTCGTTATCCTCAATGCTCAGGGTCGTGACCCCTTGTCTTCGTTTTCTCTATAGGGACTTTCCACCAAATCTGTCTGTTTTCGGCGACACGCACGGCTTCGCGGAGCTTGCTATCGAGGGTGGTGCGGATATGGTCCGTCCATCGGATTGGGCTGCGTCCTCTCGGTCTTATCCCTTCCATCTTGCCAATCACAACAAGTTGCTCAAGCTTGCCTCCACTGTTCTCACTTTTTGTATAGCATATAATTTTTTGAGTTTGCTGGAGGTTGGCAAGGCCATCTTCATGTTCTTCTTGTTGACTAACCAACAATGAAAAGATCAACAACACCCCTTTCTACCACCCCTGCAGTTGTAAACGTCCATAGGCTACTCTCCAACCATTAGTCGGTCGGTGTATTAAGTGAACCACTATTATAATACTTATCTTTCTGTTACAAAACATTTTAACACACCCACCCGACACCGGCAGTGACGGAAATATTTATGCCAACAAAAATTTGGTTTCAGATATTCATAGACATAATGCGATCATTGAACAAGCCTTTTGCCGGCAACACTCGGAGCTGAGAACGTAATAAAATTCGATCAGATATCGCACGATACGTCATACGAACGAGGCCGAGGGTTCTGAACACAAAAAAGTACGTTGATATTGAATGATATTGGTGTTTTTGTATCTATCTTTTTGCGCGACTACGGCAGAGCCAAAAGGAAGGTATGTATATATACATTTAAATATGATTTAAGTAGACTATGTTTGTTTTCACGTGTGTTTCATCATAGCATTGAAGATATTGAATCAATATTGATGAATAAGGTATCAATCGATTTGAAATGCTCCTGGTGACAATAGTTACCTTCTGTATGAAAAAAACAGGTATTTGTTAGTTAGTTTTCCGTAATCGGCTTACAGTTTTATAAACTTTTTATGCGTGTTGAAAGTACCGACCTAAAGTTCATTTATTCAGTCTTTGGAGCTTCGATCAAGATCGTTATTTCCAAATATATATTTGTATAATCAATACTAGGGGCACTGTGAGCTGAAGTGAAGGCGCGCTCCTTTTTTTTCAAAAAAGTGCATCGACAACAAAAAAACTATACAGTGTGTGGCCTGTAACAGGAGAAAATATTTAAAAGGATGCTTCCTTAGAGCATCTGCTACAGTAACCCAGTGTTCGATTTATAATTTTTTTTTATTCGGAGGAATGTTGATCTAAAATTATGACCTCCAAATAATTTATTTTGGCACCACGAGATCATAGCACAGTTGTCAATGCAGATGTTGAGGTAACATCATGTTATGAGTCATAACAGTTTTTGCATTCTTGTTTCAAAAATTAATTTTAGTGTGTTTTTATGTTTGTAAAATATAAAATAACACTTGTCTCACCCCAGTATAGAATACACGTAGACTTACTTTAAAGAGTTTAAATTAAAAATAAATCATTTTTGTTCAAGTTCAAGTTCATTTATTCAAAAACAATATAGATTGTGTCTGAAAACATCACAATACTTAAAACTAAGATAGGTATAATAAATAATAATTAATTTAAGACATTATGACATAACACTCATTAAAACATGTCCGAGGTAAAAATAATTATATCAATGAATAATGTCAGGATGCCTAGAACAACCTTTAAGGAATTAAGAATTCTTTAATTTACATTCCATTATTATTTATATTTATATTACAGAATTCCTCTACCGAGTAGTAGCACTTCTCAAGCAAGAAAGCCTTTTAACTTATTTCTAAATATTACAGGATTTGTGAGTGATTTTAATTCAACCGGTAACTTGTTAAACAACACCATTTCCTGGTAACACGATAAATGGTGAACTACTTTTAGTTTAGTACTGACAGACTTCGGCAGATCCTTTTGCCTCGAAGCTAGGCGCCTATCCCTCTGCTCTGTCGATTATATTTCGTGCAAGTGTTTAATTAAGTCTGTCAGCACAACCAAAATGTATGGGCTAGGAACAGTTAAAATCTTTAGTCCCGAAAAAAACGGTCTGCATGAAGTCTGTTGTGATATATTTGTCATGATCCTCTCTTCTGTGCAATGAAAGCAGCCTGCACATTATATTTATAGCTATTACCCCAGAGGTTTATGCTGTAGCGTATTTTAGCGTATTTTTAGTTGAGTTCCTTGTAACTCGTCCCTTAGACTTATATGAGCATAGCATGCTGAGTTGATTGAATTAATTACAGCAGCCACTTCTGGTTTCCAATTAAGGTAAGAGTCTGTGTATACTCCAAGAAATTTGACACTATCTACTTGTGTTATTGCAGAACCTTCAACAGAAATCTGCAAGGTGTCTTTATCCTTCGACGTTGTTCTGAAGAGTATTACATTTGTTTTGCTAGCATTCAGTGTTTAATTAATACCACCTGGAAATAATAAAATTGCTCACAAGCTCAATAATCTACCGTTTAATGTTTTGCTCATATTCCAGGCTTCACCCTGTATAATAAACGAACCTGCTAACAAGTTTCATGATCGGTTAAATAATGCAACTTGTGGAGGGAAGCAACTGGAAAAAGGGACATCCGGACATATAGACATACAAACTATTTATGACCCAAGCAGAAGCATACTTAGAACTTCATTCACTTTTCTCCCTCGTTCTAAAAGCCTTGAAAATCAATCTAGGATATTGTTTCGCAATGTTTTTTTTTAACAGCTGATATTTGACAGCCGAGCCGTCATCTCGGTACAATAAACGTCAATGATGACTTGATGACATAAATTGTACTGGGATGACAGCTGTGAAATATTGGATGTAAGGGCATTTTCAATATAACTGTGCTTTCATCTCTGACACGACTTTATTCAGGGTCGTTAGGACATTTTCGATATGTTTGCCAGGTTTGTCATGGGAGGTATAAGTGAAGATGATGTTACTTATAATTATAACACACAAAGAAAACATTTGTAAAATTAGAGAACCAAGTGAAACCTACGAAGCATAAAATATACATACTGTGCTAAATACATACTTACTCGCCTTGTCATCTTGTCATGGTCGATGATTTTCAGTGAAGGCTCCAAAACTTAACTAGTTGTTAGTAAAACAATACATTTTTAAGTAAAGTAAATCTTAACTTTACTTTATTTTAATAAAATAAAATAAAATTTTAATTTTATTTTTTTTTATTATATTAACTGTTCCATTTATTTAATGTCGTTCACTCTTTCGCCTCCAGGACTTTCTGTCACAGAACGGCCAGCGAGCGGTGTCGTGGCGACATATACTATCCGTCTCTTTCTAAGCGTTCTAATTAGAAAGGACGAATCGTCTATCTCGCCGCGACACAGCTCGCGGGCAGTCCTGTGATAGCCGTGCTGGTGACTAACCCATTTATTCAATGTCGCGCGCTTTCGGCCCCAGGTTGCATATTGTTGTAGTGACGTAATTATAGTATTTTATGCAATCGATATATAATGTATGCTTTTTTAGTCGAGTACCACGTTTAGGCTACGAAGCTTGCTGAGTGGCCTAATTAAGGTATGAGACTTAAAAAGCTAATTATATAACTATTGTAAACAATACTTTTTCTACGAGTCAACTGAACTAATTAAACAAACTTGGTATCTATTGAAAACGAAGTGCAATCAACGGCTTTTTCTTTTTTGTGCGTTGATGTCTATTTACCTTTTGACTTTCTCATGACGGCGTCCTATTGGTCAAATACATTATAGTTCAGTAAAGGAGCCACGTGATTGGTCAATTTCATTTTAGTTGTCTCAACAGTTATGAAATGTTGAGTTGGGAGCTCCATAGTAAAAAGTATGTGATTTGAGTTTGGTGTACGAAGTTTTAATTCAAACATTAAGGTCGACGAGTAAGTATAAAAAGTATATTATTTCATTTAACAAAGGAACTCTAAAGATACGACTGTAACTTTGCCGTTCGCGTGCCTCCGCGTAAGCAATAAGCAGTAGAAACAAAAATGAAGTGTAATACTATAACGAAAAGGCGAGAAATCTAAGTGGACTGTATCAAAATGAGTCCTCGCGCAGTTGCCGTGATTTTACAGGATAAATGTTAGCGTCTGAGTGGATGGATTGCGTATCGGCTTACCTGGAGATCTTCTAGGCGAGGCTCAGCATACGAGAAAGGCACTCCCTCAGGCTAAGCTCAGTGCTGGATCCAGTTAAGCGGTACCCTCGGTCCTACCACTTTCAAATGCACACACAGGTAAACTGTCGCCGATAGCAATCTTGTTCTACACGTAAGGTGAAATGAGTTACTGCCTTGACCCGAGAAGCCCAATTACTCCATATTGTGGGCGATATCGAAAATAATCTCGTAAGAAACCGGACGAGCAACGAACTATTTTCTTCGAATCTTAATACAATCTGTGTTGCCATACTAAACTCGATAAATAGCGTGGCAACTTGTGTTGCTATAATAATAATTTAAATTTACCCAAAGTAGGCAATATTGAACATTCCGCCCACCTAAATGCGACGGCATGCTCAAGAATGCCGCGGTATTTACTACGACAACGAAAACTTAAATCTACGAAAGGGTGCTGTTTGAAACAGTACGTTACTAAACTAAAACTATTTACTACGATTCACACTAGCCTTGTAAGGGCCATGTGATAAATTACAATTTTATTTTAAGTGTCATTTGCCACTGGCGAAGGACAAATCTTAACTACTGGTCTTTTGTACTGCCCGGCGGCAGTTTTAACCGTGACTACCCTACATATTCCATCTGCACCGGGGTGCAGGGCAACGATACGACCTAATGGCCATTTGAGGGGGTCCAACTGTTCATTAACTATGAGCACCATTGCTCCCACGGTAATGTTAGCATGGGTTTTGTCCCACTTTGCCCTCTGCTGTAGTGTGTGTATATATTCACTTTGCCATCGGTACCAGAAGGACTGATGGATCTTTTGAATAAGTTTCCACCGTTGCTGGACGCTTATATTTAAATCTACCAATTTTTCCTCGGGCATAATCGAAAGAGGTTCTAAGGTCAGCAGATGGCCCGGGCTTAACGCTGCGAGGTCATTGGCGTCTGAACTAAGAGGCGTCAAAGGGCGCGAGTTTAACATCGCCTCTACCTGTGTCAGCACTGTATAGAACTCCTCGAAGGTCAATCTTTGCGTACCGATAGCACGAGCGAGGTGTGTTTTCACCGACTTGATTCCGGCTTCTGCTAAACCATTGAAGTGCGGACTCCCGGGGGGACTGAACGAAAACTTAATCTCCTGGGACTCGGCGGCCTTTTGCATCAGAGAACCAAGGTAATTGCTAGCACCGATGAAATTTCTGCCCTGATCGGAGACGAGATGGCTGCAGCGACCACGACGAGCGATGAAACGGCGCAGAGCGGCCAGAAATGCATCCGTTGACAATTCGAATGCCAGTTCGATGTGTATAGCTTTCGTAGAGGTACACACGAAAACACAAATGTACCCTTTAAAGGTTTTGGCACCACGACCTCGTCCGAAAGCTATATTGAAGGGTCCACCGTAATCTACAACTGAACTCGAAAAACATTTAAGTTGGTTAACACGGTACGATGGATAGTTTCCCATAAACGGAGCATGGGCAACTTGTGGACGAACACGAAAACATTTAATACAGCCGGAGATTACCGTTCTAATGGCGCGTTTACACGACAATATCCAGAAGTTTTGCGCAATTAGATTCTGGAGAGTTTGCGCACCGGGGTGCATGAAGCGAGTGTGATACTCCTGGATTATCAGCGAAGTGAGGCGATGAGAGCGGGGCAATAGGAGCGGGTGCTTTGCTTCGAAGCAGATCTTTGCATTAGCCAAGCGACCGCCCACCCTGAGAAAACCCGCCTCATCCACGAACGGTGATAGTTTGCGGAAACTCTTAGGAAGTGAGTTTGGTGAACCTTTTTCTATGAGTTCCAACTCTGACGAGAACACACTCTCTTGCACGACTTTAACTAGCATCATAAGCGCCTTGTGAATCTCTGATGGCTGTAAAGCTCCGAAGACACGATAAGCGACAGTCCAATAAATGGGTTTATTGCGCACCGGGACCGAACGGGCCGCGTCGAACGGAAGCATTCATGAAGGTAATGTCTTAATGTGGGTCACACATTTGAACAGAAAAATAAACGTTCCTCTTTCAATAATGAATTGTAAAAATATTTGTTGTGCCCTAAAGGATCCCGGGGTCTGCTTTGGCACATAAAATAATTGTAAAAATAACCAACGTAATTTACTTACATGTTAATTTACCTACAACTACCTACATGTTATTGTACCTATTCTTTCTCTTTATAACTGCTTTGTTTGTGTGAGGTGTGCAATAGAGAGTATTTGTATTGTATTGTATTGTAATTTAAACGGGAATCACGGACCAAAATTGGTGAACGATCAGTCGCGGTGTGTGTTTGATCTGTATTTTAATAAAATTAAATGTAAGCACCGTCTATTGCGAAAACAAACATATCTAAACATAACTGAGGGCGTAGCACGATTGCCTGTGATTTGACGTGCTTTAAAAACGCAGTCTGCATACGCCCTAACCTATCGCATGTAGGAAGGTAACTCAAGTAGCGTTGTATGCATGTCGTCAAGATGAACATACGTAATACCACCACAGTCGGATGCAGCTCGGAACAGGTTGTGCGGATTTCCGTCCATAAAAATGCATACAAACTTGTGTGCACACGTAAAGCTTCTCGTACTTAAATCGCGGATTGATAAAACACTGCGTATTATATCACAAAGTGACGTTTATGAAGTCTATACACTTCATTTGTTTCGATAATCTCTTTTCCATCCCCGACAAAAATGACGGGTTGTACGTTTAACATGAGTTACTTGTCTTGTGTATTTCAACATAATAATCTATTTATTCGACTTTAAATCAGAATCCAAATAGTAGTATAGTAATAGTAGTCCAGAATAGTAAAAAAACATGATTTGAAAGATATTTTCTTTTCATAGAGCTAAAGGCCTACAATATTGTGTTATTGTACAGTCGAGTTCAGACTCATGAATTTCTAGCAATGGATAAAAAATGTGTAACAATAATACTTGTGTGATTGACCCAACGTCCAATGACAGTGATTTGGGGGTAAATCAGACACTTCTATTTCGTATTCCAATGTGATTACGCGTATTCTTTCGCGCTCTCACTTTTAATCGCAGCAAGCTAACGTGTCAGAAGAGAACGCGGGATGGAAAACGGTGATGTCAAAATTGAAATGGAATATTTGAGTCAAATTGGCCTTCTGATCAGATTCATTGATCCAAACATTTGTCGGTAGTGGAGCAGTCGAGGGTGAAACAGCTGTTTACGGTCAATGACTGATTTTGTTTTTTTAGTGGTGGCAGGCTCCGTAAAACCGGGCCTGTGTAACCCCTTGGACGCCATTTTTGACAAGTGACATCTTCACGCTAAATTTTTTTCCATTAGAGTTTCAACAGTCCGTCAAGTCAGTACAGATACTACGAATTCTTTCCAGATTCCTACATTTAAATGAGCACTGATTAGCGCGTGGTTATAAGGAAATATGCGCAATGTCAGTAAGCTTTCAGTAAAGTAGGTATACAATACTACCCACTGTTCCCGCCCTGCCAAATGTTGGAAGTGACCTTAGGTTTTTACCAACTAAGTGAAGGAACATTATTCCACTTATATACGGTTCTTAATACACAATAGGTAATGTGTCTTGTTCCCATCACATAAGTTGAAACTACGGATAGCATGGTGGTGCAGGCATGCGGCTGTCAAGTGGCGGTCGTGGGTTCGAATGAGTTTTTCGGAAATTATGTACGAAATATTTACAATTAGCATTTCGCTAATCCCAATAAGGTCTAGTTTTCCCTCTGGGTTGGAAGGTCAGATGGCTGTCGTTAACGTGAATCTGGTGTCTATTCCAAGTCTTGGGATTGGGTGTCAAGGCGGACATCGAGCTTCTTTGGGGCGCTGCCGAGAATAACGATAGGAGAATGATGACAATGGAATTGTACAGTGCCTTTTACATTAGAGCCTCTAATTGAGATGTTACAGATGATTGAAATACCGGTCACATATGCCGCAGAACCATTCGTTTCGGGAGAGTAGGGTGATGCCATTCGTAGAGCAGCGGGCAGGGATTGGATAAGAAAAGCTAAAAATGGAGCTCAGTGGCATGCCATGGGAGAGGCCTATGTCCAGCAGAAGACTGACACAGGCTGAAATGATGGAAATAATAAATAGTTACACATATGACGCAAAGGCATGACAAACGAGAGGGCTCCATCAAATACCCATAAGTAGGTACCCGTGCTAATTATTCTTACTTATTGCAAGAATGATTAAATAACACCTAAGAATCTCAAACAACCTACCGGAAGAATATTCTATCGGATCGTCGTTGTTCCTCTGAAAATGTTTTCTGCAACATTATAGCAAAGCTACAACTTCCGAGATGATGACTTGGAAATTATTGGATCGAGCGAAACGAAAAGTTGGCGATTTGTTTTGTCGAGCTGAGGAGATTATTTCTGCCGTCAAAGGAAGCGATGTTAATAAATGAGATTTATATTCTCGTCAACAATGGTCCTAAAGATTGAACAAATCTATAACGTGGCCGTCAATAGAATTTGGTAACTATGTAAACAAACCGCCATATTGAAATTGTCTTTCACTATGGCGGTTTGTTTACATAGTTAGCAAATTCTATTGACGGCCACTTTAAGTTGGTATACTAATATCATAACGAGATAAAGTGTGAAGTGTACCTTTACATTTAAAGCTACCTTTATAAGCTTGTATACTAGGCATAACCGCCTAATCCGATAAAAAAACAATTTTAAGGAGTAAACCGTCGGAAAGGACATAATGTATAGTAATACGCGGGTCCATATATGATATTAAAGCACTTATGTTTGGCCATTTTCCTATAGGTACCGAGGCATACCAGTGCAGACCGATTTTGTTACCAGTGGCTTACTCTACGTGGTAGGAATACTAAGTGATATACTTCTTCTACGGCATTTTTTTCTAATTTGATGTATAAAAGATTCACTCAGAACTTAACAAACTTCTATTACTTTGAATTTGTTTCCCATGAACAGGAAAGTCCAAGTGGCAGATGAAGACGTATCAATTGTTTAGTATTCATTACTATTTTTTGGTATAGCTTAGTATAGTGTAGTAAAAAACTAGCTGACAACTGTGTATTTTAACTACCCAATATTTTTTTACATAATTACCATCCTATGAAAACAACCCAACAGTAACAATGACATCAAACATAACAATAAATCTTCAGGGTAGCCATTTTCCTTCGATTCCCATCTAGTAAAATTATATTTCGTTTTTGTCCTTGACTCGAAACACTCGGTTTATTGGGTCAATAATGTCAGTTAGCTAATAAATAAAATAGTATCGGGTTAGCGGTAAGTTTAGTAGAACTAGAAATGCACTACTTTTCTTGATTTTTATGATTTTATGAATGTTTTCAGATAGGTTTTTAACAAGGTTAAACAAAATGTATACATATATATACACAATGATATCTGTTTGGTATAATAAGGTTCAGGTGACTACTACGAATTATAATTAAAGGCAAATTGTTTAAAAATAAAGGTTTTTTTCTTCAAGTTTACCGTTACTTTCAATCTTTCTTTCTCCTTTTTTTACATTCAACTACAGCCCTTAAACTCTCAAATTTTTAAACGATAATAATATTAGATTAGATTATTTATTTCATGATAAAAAAATATATTACAGATTTGCATAGGTACATGTCAAAAAAATAAGATTTTTTATCACGATCGTCTAAAACAGTGAAAAATGAGATATAATATTAAGACAATGTCGACAAATGTAAGAACACAATAACAATAAGTACTTCATATTACATAATTTTATCTCTAAATGCACAGTGGGTTGAAAACCTTTTTGCCCAAGCACAATTCCAAAACCTAAGTCCTCCAAATCCTCCCTCACAACGCTCCAGCGCGCGCGAACACCGCACGCGTTCTCCGAACTGCGCGCGCCGCGCCGTGACTCGCAATTTGATGCGCATACGCCGAACTAAATAACAATACTTGAGAGGCATGTGTTAAGTGTGTATGTGGATAGAAATTAGAAGGAAACTGTGTGTGATTGTGTTTAGTTTCTGTAAGTACCTGATTGGTGAGTTTATTTTTGTTTTTATTCTTATTGTTGTAATTATATCGTATTATTGTAATGTAAAAGTTTGGGAATTTTGATGTCTGGAAAAAGCAACTACTCAGGTTAATTTTGACATCAAGCCTTAAACATTGCAAGTATTGTTTATGTTGGTCTTTATAGATAACCTTAATGCTTTCCAGAAATATAGCTTGTGCGTTAAAATAACACCAGAGTGTAAGTAATAATATTGAAATTAAAGGCGGGTTAGCAGATAATGAAATAATACATATTTTTTACACAAAACGTATGCTATATTCAAAAAAATATCATGCTTACGCATGTGCTATGAGATGAAAGAAAAACCACTGGGACACATCGCATGTGTTAAGCAAAAATGTACTTTATATAATTGTATTAAGAGTAGTTACGATGTTTTAGGGTGTTTGTGAAGGATTACGGTGGGTTTTTGTCTAGCACTTTTTCGTTTTTGTGTTTCCGGAGGGTCCAGTTAATGTCTTATTTTAATATTCTTCGACAGTTAACGAAAGAGGTTTAATTTGTTATCTTTGGGATTTTGTTATAACTTGGACTAACATCTAACATCTTGCTATTTTCTTATTCTACGGACAACAATTTAAATTTCAAGATGATGGTTATTTTACAAAAAAAAATACTAAGTAGAGTAGATAAATGATAGTTATAGTGCTAATGCTGTAGCAAAAAGGTATGGTTTATGTTCGCATATGACTGCGAGGCGTGGTTTGTTTGCCATTATAATAAAAAACAGACCTTAAAAAATCCCCACTTCCATTAAATCATAATTTCTCATAAAACATCTAAAAGCTATCAATCCTCATTTTTTTCTCATGCCTGCCATGTTCGATACAAAAACGACTGCCATAAGACTTAATACGAAAACAAAACACAGTCTAGTTCACAGTAGACTAGTTTACCGAGCAACAATCCCGGTTGACGTACCAATTTTAAAATCAAGTGGCTGAAATAATCGCCTCGTCCCCGCCTTAATTGCGAAGATATTGTTCAGAGGAATTAAGAATCACAATCTATTTTCATGTAATAAGCGGGTACTGGGAATCCGTACGTTGCATTCCTGGGACTGCTTGAAGGTAACAAATAAGTAGAGTTTAATAACGGGACCTAGGGAGTCTATGGACCTTTTTATTTTTCGTAAACGTAGGGTGTAATTAATATGATTCAAATTTGTATCTCTGTATGTGGCATCGTACCGTACCTCTTAAAAGGATGAACTGATTTGAGTTTTTTTTTATTTTAATTCTTGTCTGTGAAGTGGAAATGGGTCTGGTGTGTTAAATGTGGTTGTTAAATTTTTAGTTCGTTTTAGTAGTTATTTATACAGCTAAATAATTAAATTACAATGTGTGAAGCAAAATATTGGAGTGACTCTTTGGATAAGTAACAAACCTTATAGTTTAAACACAGCGCTGTTTAAAGTGACATAAATTATGAGATCTTCCTTTCATCTTATCGAGCTTTTTAAGTTATTATATTATAATTTGGAGTACCTACTCCAAGTATACTAAGTAAGTTTAATTTTAATATTTTTACGTATTTTTCTAATTATAAAAGTAATGAAATTGTGAATAGTTATTACCTACATGATATTGAGTTAAACTTTTTTAAATAACTAAGCATTCTTTTCATCGCAGTTCTTTTTCTCACAAGTTTCATACAAATAAATTTAAACGATATTATACACGAAGATTCGCAGAAAAAGTATTTCAATTGTTATAACTCGGCGAAATACATATTTCATTGATCCCCGTATCGATCCGACCCATTGAGGACCCATCCAGACCGATCCGACGATTTTGTCGGGACATGTAAACATCGCCGGCCACGGCCAACGGCCTCCGCACACTCGGAGTCCTGTCCGAAAACAATCCGCGCCCGAGAAACAAGAAAATCGCTTGCGTATGGGGGGCTGCGCCCCGGGTTTTTGACAGTTTCCAGTGTCACTGATGTCATTCTTTGTTGTGTTTTCTAATTTGTTTATAATCAGTTAAGTGTGATTAATATTTAGTGCATTGTGTATTTATATTTTACGTCCTTGCCTACGCTCTTCTCAGCGGCTAAACAATAATGTAAAGGACTGTACATGCTCTACTTTGTTGCGGTATTTTTATACTACATTTTTATATTTGCAACTGTAAGTTTTTCTTGTTTAGTTTTAATCATACTCTTCAACATAATAGGATCCACTTCAAACCAAGTAAATATGGCTCCTCCCCTGTCTCTGCCTCTGGATAGCTCCGTGCAATGCCCCTATTGCCCCCAGATTCGTTATTTTAAAAAGAGGGGACTGAACATCCATATAAGTCGTGTTCATGCTAACCATACGCAGCCACCTGCTCCAACACCTTTAAACACCACACAAACAACCCAAATATGGCAAGATCATATTCCTCTAGCTCGAGCAGCGCTCCTTGGGACTTCGGACATTTCTTCCCAAACGCAACATGCGAACGTTAGTCTAAACGACTTACCAACTTTAAAGTCTAGCATTCGAGTTTTGACCCATATTCCCAAGGGTGCCAGATGTTTAGCTGCCGGTAAGCTATGCACGGTTATTGAGGATTGTTTGCTTTCGAACAGTGTTGAAAATTGGTTTACTTTACTCTCTTTCTCTTTTTCAGCCTTGAGGGTACCAGATAAGACTGAAAAGAAATCGTTGACGACTAAAGTTAAAAATAATATCAATGACTCTAATTTGTACTTCGCTATTTTACAGTCCCCAATAAAACAAACTTCGATATATCGTTCCATCGAAGCCAAAGTACACGACGGAGACTTAAGAGGAGCGGTTCGTTTGCTCCTTTCCGACGCTACTCTCGCTCCTGTGAATGAAACTACACTACATGCTTTGAAAGACAAACACCCCAGCCCATCGAGGTCAATAATCTTACCACCTGAACCGAGTTTAACAAGCCCTTTCCTTTCTGTTACAACTTCGGACGTAGCCAACGCAATTGCGTCTTTCTACAATGGGTCTGCATCCGGTCTAGATGGTCTGCGACCGCAGCATCTCAAAGAGTTGACTTCACCCTCCGCAGGAAATAATGGTCCCCGATTGTTAGAATCACTCACAAAATTATGCAATTTTTTACTGAGAGGTATGCTAAACTTGGAGGTGAGACCGTTCCTATATGGTGCTTCGTTATGTGCCTTATCTAAAAAAGATGGTGGTATTAGACCAATTGCGGTGGGCAGCTTTTTTCGTCGTCTTACGGCTAAGCTCTGTTGCCAATCTGTTAGAGAAGCTATGTCTGACTATCTGCAACCAATTCAAATGGGCTTCGGTACCAGACTTGGTTGTGAGGCGGCAATACATGCCACCCGGTCTTTTGCTTTACATCGCAGATCATCCAATACCATAATCGTTAAAATCGATATCAAAAACGCTTTCAATAGCCTAGAAAGGGACACTATTCTCAACGAAACCTTAGAGCAAACTCCTTCTCTTTACCCTTTCATTTACCAATGTTACGCCTCCTCAAGTAATCTTTTCTTCTCAGGCAGTTTAATACAGTCGCAAGTTGGTGCCCAGCAGGGCGACCCATTAGGGCCCTTGATGTTTTGTCTCGGCATCCAAAAGATTATTTCTGGATTAAAGGCGCCCCTTAACGTGTGGTATCTGGATGATGGCACTATAGGAGGAAGTCCAGAAGTGGTCTTAAACGACTTGAAAACATTGATACCTGCCTTGAAGAAAATTGGTCTTGAAATAAACCCGTCTAAGTGCGAGTTTTATACTTGCAGTTTTTTAGACACCAACTCTCTCGCAGAAATAGAGTCACTTTTACCTGGCATTAGACAAATACACGAACATTCTTTCAATTTACTGGGTGCTCCAATTTTCACCGAGGGTGTTAGTTCGGCCCTTCAAGCCAAAAGACAAGCACTTTCGGCGGCACAGGAACATTTGACACAATTGTCGGGACATGTTTCCCTTATCTTGCTGCGAAACTGCTTTGCTCTGCCTCGCATGGTGTATATGTTACGGACGTCTCCAACTTGGCTTTATGACACGGATTTGAAATCGTTCGATGACACTATTAAATCTTGTTTAGAGTCAATACTCAATGTGAGTTTAGACGACAAACAATGGTGTCAGGCGGCTCTGCCAGTTCGTTACGGTGGCTTGAGCGTGCGTCGGGTCCAGGACATAGGTCTGGTAGCCTTTTTAGCGTCGGCACATGGTTCGTCGGATCTTGTTGCTCGAATCATTTGATGGCAGCAGCATTCGAGTTCCATTCGTAACCAAGGCCCTGGCTAAGTGGGCGACACTATGTCCGTCCAATGATCATCCGGATAGCTTAACGGTCCAAAGAGGATGGGACGATATTCTATGTCAGCAAACGTTTTCTCATTTGTTGAGTGATGCCTCGGGGACTGACCTAGCACGTCTCAAGGCTCTCACAAAGCCCGAATCCGGTGCGTGGCTGCATGCCTTGCCTTCCCCTCAACTCGGCACTTTGCTCGACAACGACTCCCTGAGGATAGCAGTTGCTTTAAGGCTGGGGAGCAAGGTATGCGAAGCGCACCGATGCGTTTGTGGGACAATGGTGGAGGAGAATGGCCACCACGGGCTAAGCTGCAAAAGATGTGCGGGTCGGTTCCCTAGACACCATTCTATCAATGAGATCGTGCGTCGGGCTATGGTGTCCGCCAACGTACCGTGCATCCTGGAGCCCCCGGGTCTGTCTCGGACTGACGGAAAAAGACCAGACGGGTTGACGTTGGTTCCCTGGCAGAGAGGGCGGTGCCTCCTATGGGATGCAACTTGTGTTAGCACTTTTGCAGCGTCCCATCTAAAGCACACAATTAAGTCAGCTGGTTCGGCGGCCGAAAATGCCGCCAAGCTCAAACACGCAAAGTACTCTGCCTTGGGACCGACTTATGATTTCGTTCCGGTTGCTGTGGAGACAGCTGGGCCCTGGGGCAGTGAGGCTCTCGGGCTGTGCAAGGAGTTAGGCAGACGATTAAGGGACAGGGGCCTTGACCCCCGCTCTGGGTCATGGCTCGTCCAACAGGTCTCCATTGCTGTTCAGCGAGGCAATGCCGCTAGCATTTTGGGGACCTTTGGTTCGGGCTTGACGCAGAGCGGGATGTACTCGTAGTATTACTTTTATTTATTTTTACGTATTTTAATTTTATCATTCTTTACACCATTGTATTCCGACTTGATTTGTAATTCATATTATGATAATGTCCATATTGTTATTTTAAACTAATTAAAGATACTTTTATTCCATCAAAAAAAAAAAAAAAAAAAAAAAAAAAAAGTATAATTGTACCATCAAGCGTTTCTACTTCCACGTGGGTTTCGTTTAATCATCAAAATATCGTCTTAAATTTATAAAATTTATAATTTATAAGATGTTCAAAATTGTATTCCATTTTCAAATTGAAAAACGGATACAAAGGATGCTTACCGTCAAAGCTTCAAAAAGTAAATCACTGAAATCCAATTCAACTACGAAGCCATGAAAAGGAATTTCCAATAACGCATCCTAAACTATGCCCAAATACACGTCGAATAGCACTTGTACGTGTCCAGGCTGGATAAGAGGCTCGGTCGTTACACCAACTTATCTAACGCTTAAATCACTTGGGAATATAAATAGTGACAAACTGTGTGGTTCGAGGGCAACCAACTTGATTTTGTGCCTTTAAATACGATTAGTAATTTTTGGTTTTTTGTAGTTAGTTTTTGGGTTAATCTCATGTTTTAGGTAGGTAGTTTTTACTAAAAATAAAATACCAATGTTACTTATACAATAATTTTAAAACCGTTTGGTACTTCTTAGATTGAAGAATATTGAACTTATGTTCATATTCTGGGATGAATTAGTACCAACTTTGTAAATTGCGTGAACAAGGTATGCTCCTAAAATATACTTAATAAAAGACACACGGGCGTTTCTAATTTAAAGTTTATATGTGTTATTTTCTTGTTATGTTTAATTAAAACACTTCTAGTTAGTTTTTTTAAATATAATTTTATAACAAATTTGCAAAAACAATACCTGTGATAATAATTATGTGTCCTCAATAGTCTAAATGCACAATGTCTGTGAGTGTGTTTTTTTAATTCTTTTTGTCCAATTAGTTCGTCACTGGCACCCCTGTGCGACAAAATTTCAAAAAATGTGTTCAACACTTGCAACACTTACTATGTGTCAACATAACACAATAGGCGTTGCTGTACGTTGATCCGATACTGACAATGTACAAAGGTCTATTCGCAGCAACAGTTCCGCATTCAAATATGATTTCAATATTTTAAGCTTATGGAATATTATAGTTATTTTATATAATGTAGCTGAGTTTGCATTAAACTGCCATTGGAAATGTAATGGACTAATTTGATGCAATTCGGCCAAACCAAATAATCTCAAGTAACGTATACTCAGAAAGAGTGCATCCTGCAAATATTATAACTCTGACGTGTATCTATATACTAGAAATTTGTGTATTTGTTAAGGAACGACATGATATTTTCAATAAAAAAGTGACTCCAAAACTAATATAAGATCCCAATAAAAATATGATGTGTGTACAATTAGGCCTTCTAGTTACATAATTAGCAAGAGTACCCATGCTACTGGAATCAAAATGTTTAATAAGTTGCCTGAATGGATTAAGTCACTTGAGAGTACTTAGTTCAAAAAGGAACTGAAGGAATGGCTGACAATTAAATGCTTTTACAATCTCAATGAATATTGCGTATAGATCTTCAAATGATTAAGTTTAATTTTAAGATCAGTAATATTGTACGTCCGAAATGGGCAAACTGTTGATACCTTTTAATGTATGACATGTGATCTAGTAGGTACACAGTTTTGACAATAAATTATATCTATCTATCTATAAATGCAGAAATTTGGATGTTTAGATGTTTGTTACTCAATCCCGCTTGAACGGCTCCACCGGATTGGACGAAAATTTGCACAAAAATAGTTTATAGCCCGGATGAATATAAAGAAAAGTTTTATTTCTGGTCCACACAGACGACGTGGCGGGTGGAAGCAAGTATTGCAGTAAAGTTGTAACATATACTGTACTCTCGACTGCATACTCGTATTTCCCCATCTCAAATTCAAAATACTACATTCAAACGACAAACATACATACAAACATTAACGCCTTCATTGCCAAAAAGGGGTAGGCATAGCTCATGAAACATGTTCCATTGCCACTGACACATAAATGTGGCTATAGCAGATCGACAAAATGTGATATCGCAGAGTAAGGTTGCTAGCACATCGCCCACAACACACTTCCCTGCTCCCTTAGTCAATTTTAACGACACCCACGGGAAGAAAGGGCGAGGTGATTTTCTTACCCGACACCACACGGGTTATTAATAATTTTAAACATATAGTTAAATATGTGACGGTTGTTAGAACGCTGTAAAAAACATGCCTCACTAATATGAATAAGAGAAAACGCACGATCGTGTATGTTTTAGGCTTGTGTGAGTTACAACTCACACAAGCCCTACAGGACTCGAGAGCTGAGATACGAATAATCTCAATGGACTATTATTAGAATCTATTAAGAGTAGTGGCTCTGTGGGCTGGAGAATGTCAAATATTCTTCAATTCATTATTAAGCCTGCTCACAAAATTTCACGATAATCCGTTGTGAAATACGACCCGTAGAAGAGAACAGCCGGCCAGCCGGACATGCGAATGCATTTTAGCCCAAGCAGAAACGGAGATTTTGATTCGGTCCCTCGGTCAATTCTGTACGATTCTGACCGACACTGTTTATACGGTTAAAATTCTTTCGCATGTAATAGAATGCACTCCGGCCCGGCCCGTTCGGTGAGAATAGTACATCGTTAGCTCTGGACTATAGGCACAAGGCGTTTTCTCTAGACTTGAACAATTTTCCTCTCAATTTTCGACATGTGCCACTAACGAATACTTATGTTAAAATAACCAACTTTAGAGTAATCAAATCAAGCAAAGTAAGACTTAAAAAAAAGACTTTTTTCCACTTCAAAGCCTATCCTGGAGATAACCAAAGGGCAAAATGAGTTTCTGAGTGTTCTTTTGCCCTCGTTTACTATGGAAATGAAGTATTTGCTCTTCGGTCTCCTTAAAAAAGAGGTTTAATATATTTTCCTTTTGGAATTTCGAGGTTCATTTTATTAAGCTAACTAAGGGACTGTCTTTTGGCCCACTGTGCAAATATAAAATTGTTGGAGGTAATTTCATAATAAACATAATATTTTTTTATTACAAGCTTTTGTTTTAGGCATCTTAATTTATTTGTCAAATTGTTAAATATGGAAGTGAAGATTTGGGAGTTGGGTGGATGCTGGGCGTTAAAAGTGTGGGGAGAAAACCCAAGGAATCTTGAAATCAATAAAAGGGTCGGTCGCACATCGCGAAAGTACCTTGATATCATTGGGGCCAAATAATACAATCCGCTCCCACAAAAACTTTCTTTCTTTCTTTCTTTCTATTAATTGACCGAGCATATTATAGCAGCGATGAGTTTTTCGGATAGGGTTGCGGACTAATAAAAATAATACTAACTTTACTAGAATGCATGTAAGTGGGTAGGTACTCAACAAGGGAAGTGAAACTTAAGGTGCAATCATGGCTCAAGTCACTTCCTTATGAGGACATAGAGAAGTTTCTGGAAATACTCAAATAAAACATACACACATACACACACAAACACTTTGCATACACACACACACACACACACGCAAATTCTATTATATATTTAAACTGTTTATTTTTAATATACTATCGAATTTTATTTTAATTTGAATCCATTTAATATTAATGTAAATATATGCGGTCTCCTGCGATACAAGCAAAGCCTAGTGCAGGGACTGGTACTTATAATAACGTGTACACTACTCTTGCTCAATAAATGTCTTATGTCTTAGGTACCCAGCTTTCTAAAACATCGCATGATTATTTGACGACCGGTTAGCCTAATGGGCAGTGACGCTGCCTACGAAGCTGAAGGTCCTGGGTTCGAATCCCGGTAAGGGCAAATATTTGTGTGATGAGCATGAATATTAGTTTCTGAATCATGGTTTTTTTTCTGTGTATTTAAGTTTTTATATCTATTATATATATCTTCGTGTGAGATTGTCCCCATATATATATATTTTTTTTAAATATTATATTATTGAAATTAAAATTATTATTATTTATTTATTTATTATTGCTAAAAGTGGCGCTGGAACATACGTTTCATGTGCTCTGCCTACCCCTTTTGTGAATAAAGGCGTGAATGTATGTACTAATGTAGGTACTAATAATCATTATATATTAAAATAAAATATATAAATGAATAATAATAATAATATATTAATTCTTGATAATTGAAATAAATGAATGGATAAACGACTTTCTGATTCTTCTGGAATTGCAAGTGTCTATAGACTACGGTGTCTAACCACCAGACCAGGCATTTTGCTTGTTTGCCACACACGTAGCATTTAAAAAAAGGCACAGAAAAGCGCCGTACCTACGGGATGTCCACTTCAGTATTGAGGACTACTGGAATCACGGCCCAGGAGGAAGTACCTACCGATTCGGACAATTAACTGAAAAAAACCGGTTATCGGCTCAATGAGGCCAATTAAATTTCGTTCAAGTTCGTAGTTAAGTGGAAACGGTTATAAAACTAATCTCAGGTACAATTACTAGGTACTTAAAAGGCGTTTCTTTATAGAAATAACAAGTTACTTATGATCTTTTGGGTTAAATGTAACAATTACTACTCGCTGTTAAATTATACCGAAGCGGGTTCACTCCGGCGTTAGGGAAGTGTTAAAGGGTTAGGGCGCGTACATAATAGCGTTGCTAGATATTGTAATCTTAGTTAATACATATAAATTTATGCAATAAATTGTAAGTTAAAAAATAAAATCAAAACTATAAAAATATGTGGAACTTGGGAAGAGCAGAAAAAACATATTTATATATTTATCGTCCAAGAGTAAATTGAATACTGCCAATAGGATCCTAACACTTTAATAAAATAATAATTGCAAGGCAACTATGTACCTAAACGCAGTATTTCACGACCGAAACGCCATTTTACTACAAATAGAATATGGTGACGTCATACTTCTAAGTTTTTATTTTTTATTTATTCAATAACAAAGGAAATTACATTTTCACCTCACCGACTCGAAAAGGCTTGCTTTATCGCTCAAAATCTGCGCCCAAAAGTCCATTTTATCCGCTAGCGTGGAAAGAGTTTTTGAATTTGGAACGTGACATTCAATCTCGAGATCAAACTTTTTTCTATACAGAATGAGAGGTGCGATAAAATACGAATAAATATTTTTTAAATGTAGTTTTATGTTTCAAAAAATTTCGCTTCTTCCAAATTTGGAACGCACCGTTTGAATAGTTACTTTAAGAAAAAACTCAACCTACATTTAATTTTGTTTTGTTCTAAAGCCACAGACAGTAAAACCAAAATAATGGTGGTTATTTAGAGATTTTAGTGCAGAAGATATACAGCTATTAGCTCATAGCTAAAAGCATAAGCGAATTTGAGCCTTAGTTTACCCGTGAGTACCCAACATAACTTTGACTTTTTTGTGTAGGTATGCGTGGGGTTTATTTAAAGATGCAAAAATATATATGTTACATTTAATAATTATAAAATGCTAGATCTTGATGAGATGTAAACAAACCTTTATTGAAAATAAGTATAAGGCCCAAATTACTTCCATTACCTACATTTACTTACAATTTTCCTCGCGGTGGTGAAGTGAAAAGTTGTGTGTTTCGCACGGCAGCAAAATTGTTTAGCGTCTCGTGCCTTGAAAGCCTCGCTATGCTCAGGATTGTACTTTTGAACCATTCTCTTCGCTCATGGTTCAATTTTACAATCCTTCGCTAACTCGGCTTTCAATACAAGCACTTGCGCCAAACAACAACTTTGCAGCCTTGCATAACAAATAACTATTTATACCTTATATAAAAACTCGCCAAACTGTAACGTTTGATGGCGAGAAACGCCCATATTTTATACTTTAGTAACCTATTTACTTAAATCTAACAATTTTTAATGTGACTTGCATTTAAATTCTTATTTAGTAACAATTCCCCTATAGGGATAAGTTTGCCTCTTATATGACATGTTTTTAACCTGTTTCTGCAGACATTTGACCAACTCAGAAAACTGGCTTGACGGGCGCCGTAAAAAAATTTTACAAGTAGCCAATTAATGTACATAAATACATAGATTCACGCCTTTATTTCCAAAAGGGGTACTTAGAGCACATAAAATGTATGTGCCAGTTTTAGAATAAATGAGGGTATAAAAGATAGAAAAAATGTGATAACGCAGTGATAGGTTGCTAGCCCATCGCCCACACACTTCAGCCCCTGCTCCCTTAGTCAACTTTTACGACACCCACAGGAAGTGAGGGGGTGGTGAAATTCTAACCCTATTCCATAATTATACTTATCGTATTAAAATTAAACACGTTCAGTACAAAGCATGGACCGAAACTATCCAAAGATTCTAATAAGTTACTTACTTACACGTATGTACTAATTTATACTGGTACTTACTTCTATAATAATTTAATAAAGAAAAATAGACTGGTTGTAAGTTTAACTACGACTCATCTGATTTCAAAAGTCTTTCGCCTGCATTTAAACGCGCGGGCAACTATAGTATGAGCAAAATCAAGTGGCGAGTCAGGCAATAAAAGTTAGTACTATTGTTGCACGGCCCGCTCCATAACGCAGTGAAGGTGCGAAAGAGATAGCATGATCCAATTATTTTAGACCTGACTCGCCACTTGATTTTGCGGATACTATAAGTAGTGTGGGTATAGATAGATAGACGAGCTGCCCACACTTGACCCGCGTATTGCAAAGAACGCAGGCAAACCGAAGGTCAGTTATTAATAATAATAAATATTCTTTATTGCACAAATAACAGAGAGATTTTTTTCAAGATCAGACAAAATTATCAATGGTAACAACAGGTGGTCTGAAAGGGTTGAAGCGATCTGTTCCAGGCAACCTGTGTGTAGCAGGAACGAAATAAAACAAGAATTGTAGACAAGCAGTGCGCGAATAAGTTCAGCAAAAAGAGCGTAATAACACAACTAAATTCAATGAAACCTATAAATAAAAATATTAATACACACCTCTGTAAAGACATTTATATAAATACATATTGATACGAGTACATACAAGCTATAGCACATTAATGATAAGATTAAGGGCAACTTAAAGGAGCGAAAAGTAATATTGCTTCAACAGACTTTTTGAGATGTGAAGAGATTGAGCACATTTTATTATTTTAGGAACCAACAGCTAGCTATAAAACTTATCAATAACACAATAAAAAGCTAATTACAGGATCACACAGATATCGCTAGCATATGAGAATACCTAAACAAAGTGTGAACCTACTTACACATAATTACACGAGCAAAGAAAATTAGAATATTATTATGACAATAATAATAATTATCCAGAGGCAAAACATTCCTCAGCTGAACCGCTCGGAAAGTGAAAGAGTCATATTATATATAGCATAACAAACTTACAAATTCACAAACTTAGCAATCTCACAGACTTATCCTATCTTAAAAATTAGTATCCTACTTAAAAAGTGTGTGAGAGCACTCCCTAACTAAGCCAAGCTAATCCTCGGCGCGAGAGCGCTTCATTCACAAAATGCCCGTAATTGGCCCATTATGCACTAGCCCTTAACTTAATAGTTCTCGTTTGGATGAATTATAGTGAACTTGTTTCGGGTTAAATCTAACTTTGTTCTGGTTCGGCGATTATGATTCGTTTTGATAAGGTTCATTGTACTTTTGGGGATGGCCTTGAGGCTGTATTAGTGCATTTTCGTCTTTTTTGATTAAAGTATTTTTCTTGTACAATAATCGTCTTCATCAATAGATCATTCAAATATCCACTCGTAATTAACATGTCCTGCGGCACCAAACCATCAAATGAAATTGAAATTCATTTATTTGTTGAACATTTCGTACATTTTTAAAGGTGGTAGACAATTTTTAGTATCAGTAACATTTATACCTTATTAGAGTAGGCATGCAAAACACATAACTACGTAAAATATATAATTAATCATTATTATTTCCACAGGTGTATCAGAATCAGATCAATTAATGAATAGTTCGTCTTAATCTGCGACTTCCGACAACAAGTAACTAGTTGCTAACAAGTTGTTGAACTACTATGAAAGTATGGGAACCAACGAACGGTAATGAGGACCTTTTATAGGCGACGGATGTCGTGTCGGGTTCGTCTCGTCTGGCCGTCTGTGCTACGGTAGCCCAGTGGTTCAGGCATGCGGCTGTCAAACGGCGGTCGTGGGTTCGAATCCCGGCTCGTACCAATGAGTTTTTCGGAACTTATGTACGGAATATGATTTCATATTTACCGTTAGCTTTTCGGTGAAGGAAAAACATCGTGAGGAAACCTGCATACATCTGCGAAGAAATTCAAAGGTGTATGTGAAGTCCCCAATCCGCACTGGGCCAGCGTGGGGACTACTGCCCGTTCCCTCTCATACATAAGAGGAGGCCTGTGCCCAGCAGTGGGACGTATATAGGCTGATGATGTGATGTGTACTAATACAGTTGTCATTGCACTCCATTGTTAAACTATCAAATTTAAATAAAAATAAGGAATCGTTAAGAACAATACTCCTTGTTTGTAAGCAAGACGTAAGTCAATGGCAACATTTGCATGCCAACTTTGCACAGAGACAACATTTGTACGACGTAAGATAGATCCCACCAAAAACATAAATATAAAAAAGGAGAGCCAAGTTCAATACAAAAATTATGCTTGGCTGTGGGCTTCGCCGCAAAACGCTATTCAACATAAATATATATATTAATTCTGACAAAAACCTGCCAAGTCAAATCTACTCTACTTTAACATCTCACATTTTTAAATGACAGCAATTGTTATAGGTATCCAATAACGCAAATAGTATTTGGATTTTGCATTATAACTTGGCACTCATTAACAACCAAGCATAATTTTTGTATTGAACTTGGCTCTCCTTTTTGACATTTATGTTTTTGGTGGGATATCATTACTTTTTGTAAAGAAAACTAGACTTTGACCTTCATACCTTTATAATCGTTTGAGCTAGCTTCATGAAATTTGGGCTTCCAGATGTCCTTATGGATATAATTAAACACATGTAATTTTATATGTTTACGTTAAAGAGGTTTTGAGTTATAGAAGGGTCAAAAGTGGCACCAAGTGGTTCGTGTAATATTACACTCGGTGCTGGCTAGCCAGTTCCTTTGCTTGAACTTGGCTTGACACACTGCCGCGTGTCTAGATACATCGTCGGGAATGACTTACCTACCTTGTTTCATTCTATCACTAGCTTCCGCCCGCGAATTTGCCTGCGTGGACCCGGAATAAAACTATCTAGTGTAAAATTGAGAACTCATAAGCGCGAGGCGCTCATAGCCTAGCGGCGCCTGCGAGTCGGAAACGAAACGGACGCTTCCGCGCTTTGCAAGGCACGCTAAGTCGTTGATCCCGGCTGCTGTCTATGTTAGTAGTCGTTATGCCGAGTTAAAGGCCTTCGGGCGGCTTAAGGACTTCTAACAGTCGAGTTGCCTACTCACTTGACAAAGGGGGACATCTGTTACTCGCGTCCGCAGGAGCTACCTATCACAACCCTGCACCCTGGGTGGTACTAAAGAGTGACATACTTTAAAGGCAAAAAAATGTATGCCATACGATTAAATCACGGGTAACTTGAACCCTCTGTAGTCAATAACGTCTATAGGCAACATTTTCTACTTAACAATGAGTCTGTCTGCTTGTTTGCTACCGTCGTATGCCCACAAATGGATTCTTTGTTTGCTAGTACCAGCCGTTCACACAGTTCGTTCCGATCAATAACTACGCCCCAATAAGCCACAGGGCTGAAGCCACAAACCACGTCCGGTGCGTTTTTGTAACTTCTTGCACTGGCTGTCTATAAATAATTGGTTAGGTACATGGTACCAAATACGCAAATCCATACAGTCTATCGACGCCTGAAGTCTCCAGAAGAATACCAATATTGATTTTGTCCATCCAAATCGGTTGTGCCTTAATTATTTTCAGTTACTAAAAGTCATTATCCTGCTAGCGTTATTCCCGGTAATGCCCCTAAAGGAGCCCGGGGTCCGCTTTGACACCTAATCCCAAGATTTGGCATAGGCACTAGTTTTACAGACGGAAAACTAGATGTTTTCCTTCACCGAAAAGCTAATGGTAGCTGGTAGGTAAATGTTCCGTACATAAGTTCCGTAAAACTCATTGACGGTACGAGCGGGGATTGGAACCTACGACCGCCGCTTGACAGCAGCATGCCTGAACCACTTTGCTACCGTAGCTTTCAGTTACTAAAAGTATTACATAAAAATGGTTATATTACAATTAATTTTATAAAGGTAAATTTTTCGTATTACGTTTAATTCCTGTTTGAAAAGAGATTTAATTGTGACGCGTATACTAAGATTTAATTGTGACGCGTATACTAAGATTTAATTGTGACGCGTATACTAAGATTTAATTGCGACGCGTATACTAAGTCACGGGCCGGGCTTCCGTCCGCTTCCGGAACGCTTCCGCGTTCACCCATGACAAATGTGTGTCGTCACGAGCCTGGAATGGGTTAAGCGTGATTGAATAACAAACATCCAAACATCCCAACTTTCGCATTTATAATATTACGAGGACATTCCTTTACGATGGTATTCCACTAAACTTGTCCAATGTGCAATGCGTCTCGTTCACTCTTTAAACAAAATATGACACGCAATTACTTATATCAAAAGTACGCCTGTCCGAACAATATTCGCTCGACATACTGTGACACACTGTGACAGCTGAAGACTAAGGCACGGTGGCCCGCGATTGCCCGTGGCGGGCCACCGCATTGGACGAATTACTCGTGGGCGTTGGACCTATCTTTACCAAGTAATATATATATCTATGGCGAGACGCAAATACACATTTGACAAATTATCTTGGACAAGTGGAATACCACCCTTATTTATGTACGTATATGTATACCTGACTGTACATTAAACATAACGGATGGATCACATCGGATTTGACTACATTTAGATTTGGGTAAAACCCGAGCGGCCATTTCGTGGACCGAATCTCTTTATCCGAGTGTCTCTCATGTTCAGCCCCCCTATTCTGTAACTGTTTTTATCTCACCTCAACGCTCACCCACAAATATATCTTGACACCGCGATGCGTAGTATCCAAGCGTAGGTAGTGGTCTAGTTTCGTGACGGGTGATCGGCGGTGTGAGGTGTATTAGCGCGTAGCGAATAACAGCCCTGATTGATGGATGACGGGCCATGTCCAGTGATATGGGTAGGAATTATATTGTACATGACGACGGCAATGTATATATACGTCACTACAATATGGCTTTTCATGCCTTTGTCATTTTAGTTTTCGGGCTCAATTTGAAATCCAAAATGTGATGTCCCTGGTATATCATAGGGATATTATATACCCTTTCAACTAGAATCACGGCTCTGAACGTAATGATAAGAAGAATGATGAGAACTATAGCGTGTCTACGGGAATGAAATGATGATTTTTCCTTACTTTATTTGGAATAAGTTAGAAAACTGTCCAATGTGCACGTAAACATATTTATGAAAGTAATAACTAATAATACATTATAACTACATACTTACATTAAGTAAATTATTTTTCTTCAAACTTCTTTAAGAGGGGGCGTACCGCCAGGGAAAATTCAGAAATCACCCGCGCGCCCCGCACCTGCCGCGCTGATGCGTCTATTGCTGCCCCGCTCCTTCTCGCATAGTATATGCCCCGACAGTCAGATGAAACATGATGAATACCTATGAATAATAGGCATGATGACTCATGTTCAAATTGATAACGTAGTGATGCTAAATGTATAGTAAACCATCAAATTACCGTAATAAAGTATAAATAATAAAATATAATTAAAATCGTAAAAAGATATGAACCTTGAAAGTTTAGAAAAGAATTTTTTTTTTTGTACAAGAGTAAATTTAAAGGTACCAATAGAATCCTTAGGCTTTTATAGAAACAAAATTGTAAAACAATTATGTACTTAAAGGCAGTATTCCGCGAATGAAACAACAATTTAAGAACCTGATTTTCCATACGACGATACATGTAGGTAGGTACTTTGTATTAACTAATGTCGGCTGTGACGTCACGCCTGTCTGTCTTTCAGTATTAAGCGTTTTGCGCTGCCGCCTGCGAGGTCAATCTTTGTCTCAAATTTTTGGGTATTTATGTTCTTTAATTGTAGTTCCTCCAATACAAACATTTGTTCCTGTCCAAAAACTTGTTCAAATGACATCATAAAAAAATTTAGTCATCATCCCTATTATAAAAAGTGGGAAGCAAGACAAAATCTGTACCTATATTTGAAGATATTATTTTCGCTATTAAGTCAGAGTTTCGAGAGCTATAACTGAAATATGACCTTCCGTTTTTTAGGGTTCCGTACCCAAAAGGTAAAAACGGGACCCTATTACTAAGACTTCTCTGTCCGTCTGTCTGTCTGTCACCAGGCTGTAACTCAAGAACCGTGATAGCTAGATAGTTGAAATTTTCACAGATGATGTATTTCTGTTGCCGCTATAACAACAAATACTAAAAAACAAAATAAAATAAATATTTAAGGGGGGCTCCCATACAATAAACTTTTTTTACTGTTTTATAGATAATGGTACGGAACCCTTCGTGCGCGAGTCTGACTCGCACTTGGCCGGTTTTTTATTTACTAAATCACGTAAGGGTTACAATGGCTAGTAAAAACCTAAAGCAAAAAAAAGCCATAATCGAATTAAAACTTTTGTGAGACATGTCTAAAATACTACTAATAAAACCACGGTTAAATTCACGTATTAAATGTCACGACAGGCGACATGTTTCGAACTCTTCGGGAGTTCTTCTTCAAAACAATCATCGAAAACACTAATCCTGAAGAAGAACTCCCGAAGAGTTCGAAACATGTCGCCTATCATGTCATTGAATACGTGAATTTATTGTGAATTTATAAGTAGCATTAAAAAAACTGTTATTTATTATGAAACCTTCGATCATGTCTATGAAAGTCAGATTTTCAGGCCACAGTGTTGCGGCCAAATTTTCAATTCTGATCTCGGATTCCTGCTTGGAGACAATGGAGACGCTCTGGCCCTTTAGTTATCAATTTTGAACATACTGGTAGCTACTAAAGAAAAACTGCTTAATTGTGTTCACTTTTTTAAATATAAAAATGACCAAGTTCGCAGGCAATAATTGTTGGAATCTGCACCCTCGATAACCCTAAAAGCGACACCCGTGATGACTTCAAAGGAAAACAATGTCAATAATGTCACTACGGGCGACATGTTTCGAAATCTTCGGGAGTTCTTTTTCAGGATGTAGGCTTTCGCGGCGGTGTCGCTTGAATCACGACAAGATTCAAGCGAAACCGCCGCGAAAACATTCATCCTGATGAACCTCCGCAGAGTTCGAAACATGTCGCCCGTAGTGACATTTAATACGTGAGTTGAACCTTGTATTAGTATTATTTCAACATGTCTCACGAAAGTTTAAATTCGAAAAACAATGTCCGCCATCTTGGAATTCAAAATGGACATCATTTCTCGAAAAGCCTGAAAACGTATGTTGTTCTTTGAAAAAAAACGCGCATCGTAATTTACAACAAATATTTCAAAAATGAAAATAATGCGACCACTTTTTGAATTATTTCCGACTTCGAATTCGTATTTAGAGACCGAGAGGACATCGATTTTGAAATTAACCGGATTTATTCTCAACTAGCGATCCGCCCTGGCTTCGCTCGGATACTATATTAAATTATATTATACATATAAACCTTCCTCTTGAATCACTATCTGTTAAAAAAAACCGCATCTAAATCCGTTGCGTAGTTTTAAAGATCTACGCATTCATAAGGGCAGACAGCGGGAAGCGACTTTGTTTTATACGAGTACTATGTTGTAGTGATAGTGATAATCTTTCATAAAGTAAATACACGCTCGACAGAAAAAATGTTCGTGTAGTTTTGCATGTACTGCACAAATTATTCTAAGAAGCCGGTCGCCGGCCGATCGCTGCGTAATCTTATGGTTGTATTTTGAACTTTAAGGTCTACATGTTAAGGTCGACTTTTAAATATATTATTTCAAAATATACCAAAATATCTACTGGAATGTAATGATACATTCATTCACTGGACGAATATACTGGGTCACAATATTATTGAAATAATTATGTTCACCGTGCTGTCGTGAGAGCACAGAACGTCCTAGTCCTCTCGTCTCAGCGGAGCGATTGCGATTGACTCCGCCCGCGAACGGCAACACAAGATATACCAAACTGCACGAAACACGCGACGGGAGAAACAGTATCGCGCTAAATAAAAAAGACCTATACGCCAAATACGTTATACCTCAATAAGTCTGAAAAGGGACTACATAAAAAAACGCCGCTCGTCAAATCACTAGGCAATATCAAGAGCTATTATACACTATATTTTTACGTAAATTATATGCACGGGAACGGCACACAATTGAAATTAGGTAAAAATAAGACATGTTTTGGCGATTGTTTTCTATCGAGGCAATTTTGGTTTTGTATGGTTTTTTTTCAGACAAATAGATTGCAAATATGATGTAGTTTCTGTATGTTCATTTTCCTGGCATTCGCTTTAGTTTGTCATAGGGTAAATATTCAATCTAAGAACTCCGATTTCGCGGAGCGCTCCCTCTTAACGCCGTTTTCCAATCGAATTGTGGCGTATTCAAATGTTTCTTTATTTCGCGTTGTTACGAAAAACTCCAAGACATTCCGATAAAATATTCAAGAGGTGTTTTGAGTTTTTCTGTGAAAGTTATGAAAGGTTTTCGTGGTTCTGAATACTGATATATTGTATTGTTACAGGTTTGGAGGAAAATGCAAACTAAAAACATCAATCTTTGTCTCGATAACGCCCACAACGATAGCGAAAAAGTGAGTTGAATATATTTATTTGTATAAAAATACCTTTTTGATTAAGTACATGAATGATAGTAAATCAATATAATTATTATATTGATTTACTGTCATTCAGCATAAATGGAAAATTTACAACTCCAAATTATTGGTCGAGTTTGAATGGTGACGACTTGAAAATTCTCGACATGGAAAAGTGGCAAACCTGAATAATGTTAAAATATAAATTACGTCCTAAATTTTAAATTAACGTATATTTCGGTACTTGTAGGTAGATATATACCTATAGGTAATACCTATTAATTTAAATAAGGCAGGACATTTAATTCTGGACAAAAATCCGTTTGTAATAGATAATTTTGAAAAAGAAAAAAAAATGTCTTAAAACAATTTTCACCAAAATTCACTTTTGATGGTGCCTATTCCTTTTCGTCAATTTCAAAATGGTCTTTTCGTACACTGACGATTTACCATTTGTGCCAAATTACAGTAAATCCTTATAAATTATCAAAAGTGCTCAAATGATATCTCAGATCCCATTCTTTACTTACCCGAGCTGATGCGCCGATCACACTATTAGAGGTTTTGTGCTGGTTTACGAGCAATTAGAGCAAATTAGAGATCAAAGAGAACCATGCGATTTCATTTACACAAAAGACGGAATTCAATTTATATGTAAGTATAATTTAGTTTTTATCTTTTGATGATTCAAAATACAAGAAAAAGATCGTATTAGCTAGCGCCATCTATGAAAAACGCTAGTAACTTCTTGGAAGGTTGGGCAACCGTACACGACACACCATCACTTCATTCAGTTTAATTAGTTCTGAGTCACGCGCGTAGATGGCGTTGTTTTCAATATCACAATGGAAAAATTAATGTGGTAAAAAGTGGGTTCACGGTTACAAAATAAAAGTGCTCTTTTGACAATATTGTAGTTTAAAATATAATATCATTCTGAATTATTTGTTATTTTATCACATTGCACATTATGATTTCTAATCAATGAATATTCTGTCTCGCAATAAATGCGTGATGTCAGGTTCAATATTACCTATATCCGTAATAAATATATATTTACCCTTGATTTTTTATACGTGAGTAAGTATGTAATTCAACTACAACATTTTTATTCATATGTAGCTATGAATAAAACATGATGATTTTTCTAGTCAGCAGCAGGAGCAGTTTAGGAGCGACGCAGGTTCAAGATTATCTACTTAGACATAATAGACATGCTATATAGATGGCCATTTTTTTCATTAGGTACCTACCTATATTTATATTAATATCAGAAACTAGATTCCAACCTAGATATGGCGGGTTCCATCATCATCTCCCTAGCGTTATTCACGGTTGTGTGCTCCAAAGCCCGCGGTTCGCTTTGACACCTGGCCTTCCATCCCAGAGGGAAAACTAGACCTTATTGGGATTTGGCGGATCCCATCATTGTGTATAAAAAGTTACATGTTACTCCAGAGAAACTTATGCCATAGAGTCGTAGTGAGGCCTCTTAAGTCTATGGTACCTACCAAATATCTGTTGTTATTGTTACACAATCTACTTCTGTTCCAGAAGATGGGTCGACAGGAGCCGCTACCAGACCTTCCGAATGCAGTCATAGAATCCATCATCACATATCCCGGTTAGTACCTACTTTTGTAGACCTTTTTTTATTCCTGAAATCATCCCGAATGGGGTGAAATAGGGTGTAAATGTTTGTATGGAGCTACGATATAAACGTTCCACGCGGACAGAGTCGTGGACAGAAGCTAGTAATAAAATATGTTTGATTGTTTGTCGACTCCATTCTATACACGACTAACACGACCACCGACGCCACGCGGGTTTACGAGGGCTCGCATATTGCATTTTTAACACAAAGTTGGTCTCATAGTAAAAGTTGCTCAGAATAATGGCTTTATTATGACGACGTTGACGTTGTGTGTGATTCGTGTGTTCATAAATAAACCTCATTCATTAATTAGAGAGTTTAATTTCAAGGAATGACAGTCAGCAGTCTATAATTATAAGTCTACTACTGCTGGGCAACTTCCTTCCTCCTCTGTTGGGGGAGAGGGAACATACAATTACTTCACGCAGGACCTGTGCGCGTTGGGGACTTCACTTACAAAAATTCGATGATACGAGCCGGTTTTCAAAGCGAAGGGTCGTTGAGGAAAATATTATGTATTTGAGAAAATGGGCCAATCTGAGTGTGTTTAGCGTGTTTGGGTTTAAAAACGATTGCTGTTCAAATTTAAGTGCTTTTTGGAAAAAATCCGTATTTCAACCTGTAAAGTTAAAATACGGAGCGCCTGCGCATCCTAAAATGGTTCCACTCCACATTACCTATTTCCCTAATTTAATGAATTCACCTAGTTTTAGACATTAAATCGACCACATTTTATTTTCAATTCAATTTATTTATTGGAATAATCATGTAAAATTTTCAATGGAGGTAAAAAAATATAATAAGTAGGTATATGATGACATTTCACAAAGAACTGTCAAACTCATACAAACATATTACTATAGTGCCTCTGTGAGCTTATGAAATAGAACTGGATTCGGGTCGCGCAGGACCAGTCCATATGGTACTCTTTGGAGGAGGCCTATGTCCAGCAGTGGACGTCTTTCGTCTTTTAGTGCAATGATGAATGACGATTTGACGTAATTACATTGCGGGGTCGATAAGTAAAGTAATAGCTTATGGACGCTTGCAATTTCAGAATAACCGTAAACAGTGCGACCTTTTACTGATTGAGTTTTATCTGTAGCAAAATGTTTTGAAACATTACGAGATCCTGTTCCGGACTCTGGTGCATCAACCAAAAAAACACCCCATCCCTGTAATTTGAGCACCCTATCAAAAAATAGGACAAAAAACCGGCCATTCACGCGTGCATGCGAGAAGGCCGAAACCTTATTCACAAAGGTTACCTTACCGTCTGAGCCAGCCAATGTATGCCTGGTGTTTTGATTTTACGAGGTTGATACAACTCGGGGTCAGGATATGGTGAGCTGAGACGAATCAGCTTGTGAATGCTATAGTGATACTCGCAACGATACTCATGACGCGAGACAGTGTAAGTTAACCTCCGAAAACCCGTAATTATTAAGAATCTTGATGTCAAGTTATATTGGGGCGCACGGGAGTCGATACACCTGTGAGCATAGCTTGCCGCTTTCCAACCAAAACATGTGTTCAGTGTGATTCACAATCTAAACCAACCATCATCCTTGGCTAGAACCACTTGATCTTTAATTGTAACGAAAGTGTCGTTCTCAAAAGTTAAGAACCAGGGCAGTTCGCTACATGCTAAAGCAGCTCACCCCGCCGATCACCCGTCACGAATCTAGACCTCTACCTACGCTTGGTTACTGCGCATCACGGTGTCAAGATATATTTGTGGGTGGGCGTTGAAGTCAGCTTAAAACAAGTTACAGAATAGGGGGCAGGTTACACCGAAATGTTGATTCGCTCTTATTAGGCACAGCCTAACTGGGGAAGTGAAGGACCTCTTCCTAACAGAAGACAACAGCCAAAAACAACACCACTACTTGTTATTAGGTATGTGATGTGTTGCTGGTGCTGAGTAAGGTCACCAGAGCTCTCTATAATGTTCTTTGTTGAGATTAAGGTGCTCTCTCGCACGATTAGTATCTTTCTAAATTTTCTAATAAGAGAGAGAGACGAGAGATTTGTCTCTGTCTGTCGACACAATGAAACCTCAAATCAAAATATTCGTTAACGAGCTCATGTGACTTCCCTGGAGTTGCTATCATCCACAGACTACGTTACTGGACTGTTAAGCCGCATTCACATTTGTCTGTCGTGCTGTGTTGGGACGCATCAGAAACGGTATGGGTTTTTTTTAATTTAATATGGTTGCGTTCACATTTCTTTGATGCCGTCGTCGTCAGACAAATGTCCTGCGCTTTATTCACCCGTCACGTTTAACGAGACTAGACCTCTATGCTTAGTTATAATAAGACGTCAAGATTTGTGGGTGAGCTTTGGCGTGAGCTCAATTAAATGTTTAATCAGTTAGAGAATCGGGGCTGCTTACCAAGAGGCAAGCAGTTTGTTTATTAACAACCGTAGGTATCCGTAGCGCATTTCGCGTCATCGTGAATCGATGCCTGTAGACATACTTCGTTAGTTAACATCCATTTTCCTTGGCTTAGGGCTGGACCACGAATTATGAATCGCGGCAGCGGTGTGTGTGTGCCATGTTACGTGGGAGCCAGATGCCACGCTCTAATCTCTCTGCCGCTTGAAGCCGTGGGCCGTTAGATACATTGGTCTACCTGCGACTAGTCAGACAGCTTTGTGAATACCCTCACAGTTTACACTGAGTCTGACTCAACGTCGATTCAGTGTCCATACTTGGGTGCACTGTGTTGTGTGCTCACATTATTCGCAATGTGCGTGATTTGAAAACTAAACGCATACTTAAATCTTCCTTGCGCTTCTGTCGGTAATAAAGGCAAAACAAAAGTAACTTGATTTTTGATCGTTTGTTTTGTTCCAATCAGTGAACAGATTCAGAATAAGTGTAGGTATATTGAGTAGTGAATTAGCCTAATTATATAATAACGAACTTCAATGTGAATTAATATAGATATTGTGCGAGTGATAGTGTTTCGAAGCTGGATCCGCGACGAAGAGGCATTTTCGGGTCGTCAACCGATTTGGACTATTTATCATGTTACAGCGGTGAGTTTAGTTTGTTCATTATTTAACGTAATAAAAGAGCTGAAGTGAAATGCGATACAATATCGATGCAGGAGATCTATCGGTAGTGTCGTGAACAAGTCGCGCGTTTGTATCGCTGCAATTAGTTGCCGTGCGTAAACTGCTCAAAGGGGTGCTGCATTAAAATAGGCTCGAAAGTTTCTTTATCCGCCTCTTTTCACCATCGTCCAACGCGACAACATTACCATCCTCACCACTTAGATGGTTGGCAGTCCTCAACTGTGCGCTTCTCCAGAAACTTCCTGCCTCGCACAGCTAATCTGTGGAATGGATTGTCGCCTGCGGTATTTCCGGACCGATACGACCTTCAAACCTTCAAGAAAAGAGCGTACACCCATCTTAAAGGCCGGCAACGCACTCACAACACCTCTGGTGTTGCAGGTGTCCATGGGCGGCGGTAATCGCTTACCATCAGGTGATCCGTCTGCTCGTTTGCCTCCTATCACATAAAAAAAAAAATTGTGTCGTGCTGCCTTCTGACGAGAGCATCACGACACAAATGCTGAATCTGACGCTTGGCAGAATAACAGCAGTCAGTTCAAAGCAAACCAGATCAATGTGAATATAACTTCAATAAATGTATGAATCCATATTATTCTGTCACATCACGCGAATGAATGCGGCTTAAATAGTCGTGTTTAGTAGTATTATTTTATCATAAAAAGGTTTGTTATAGATTTCTGAAGATCGAAATCCAGCCCAAACTTGCTGCACTAACTGCGCAGGAGTCGAGCAGGTACCAAATTCCTAAGAAACAATCGCAATTACGTGGGTAGAGATCGGCCTCTGCACGCGAACCTTTGTTAAGTATTATTTTATGACTACGTAATTAATAACATGCACGTGCTTATTAATGTGACGACTTAGTTGTTTTTGGAATTAGTATTTCAGGGTTACTTTTAGTACCTATCAGTCAATTTTTATGTTGATAAACAGGTATTTTTAAGTTGAACATTATTCGATACCTAAAGGAATAAAACAAAAATAAAATCTGTGTTTCGCAGTCAAAAGTCCATAGTGCAGATAAAACCACAATACTAAAAAAACACTATAATTTACTTGCATCATGAAAATTATGGGACACGCGACATGCAACACCTTAGTGATATTTACGAGAGAAAATGACGAAAACTCCGTTTTATTTCATCAATTTTTCAAAATAGGTCTGCTCGGTATTTCCACCAAAAAAGTGTACCTAGTGGTCAGAGGACCAATATTTTTACATTAACGATCGCTTCATTTAAATGGCACGTTGCCATGGACCAGCTAACTAAAACCCGGTATGCGCATGTTCAAACCCTATTAACGATGAGTGGTACTGTGGCTCTATGTTTAGTTTTTTCAACTTATTGATTTGCCGTCTTTAGGCGAAGGAAAAGTAAGTGTATTATTAGAGATTTACAAGCGGCTTTAGTTCATTGACAAGATAGTTATCAAATAAATAAATAAATCAGAACTAAGAGATATACTGTTACTCTTCGCTCATCAATGTTACGTAAAATATTTGTATAGATGTGGAATTGGCAGAGGTACCACGTAGTTTGACATTCAGATTTTAACCTAAGATAGCCTAGTGGTTCAGTTCAGGCATGGGGCTGTCAAGTGGCGGTCGTGGGTTCGAATCCCGGCTCGTGCCCATGAGTTTTTCGGAACTTACATATATTATATATGGAATATCATTAGAATTTACCGTTAGCTTTTCGGTGACGGAAAAACATCGTGAGAAAACCTGCATAAATCTGCGAAGAAATTCAGGTGTACGTGAAGTCCCCAACGCGCACTGGGCCAGCGTGGGGACTACTGCCCATTTCCTCTCATCTATATGCCTGTGCCTAGCAGTGGGCGTGGACCGTATATAATATAGGCTGATTTATTATTATTATTGCAACTTATAGCTCTTAAGTGCCTTGGTTATTAGGTATTCATGGTCTGTGTATACAATAAAATGCATTCCTACGTCTTTAATTAAGCCAAATGTTTACTTCACCAAGCTCGTGGGTGTTTTAATATCCAGTACTTTACCATCTAAGGGCCCGCATCCATTGACCAATGCGTATATGGAATAATCGTTTTATTGAGACGTTTGTTTGGTTTGTTCTCTGCCTTATCCTTGTTTAAGACAGAAGTGTCCTATTCAATGGATATTATAAATGGATAGGTATGTGCAGGCCTTTAAATACCGCTATTTTCGCATAGCGCTATCGTTAATAATAATAGCGTTATTTTTCCAAAAAAGCGTTATGTGCATAGCGATATTTTACAACACAAAAGAAATATAACGTCACGATATCGCTTTTTTTCATAAATAATGTAAAAAAAGGAAAACAAACACCCAACTATGAACTTTATTCTATCAAGGAAATTTTAGGCAATCATGTATCGATTAAATCGGATAAACAATAATATAGTCAAGAATCATATATCTGAAAATCAGACCTTATAGTTTCTTAATCCAGTCAAAACGGCGTTTCAAAGCACGCGATAATTTCCAATGCACCCCCTTAAAATGAGAACCAAACTACGTTTGTATAGAGACTCCAGCGTTCTGGCGACCCTTAAATAATAGCTAGCTTGTTAAATAAATAAACCTTAAGTTTCCGGCCTCTTACTTTTAATGTAAGCTTAGTGCATTTGTTTCAATATAAACGAAAACAAGCGAGCAATCAATTCTGCATTAATACGATACAATTACGAGTGACTTCCTTATTGTACGAACAAAACGGCTTTAATCATGATATAAGATTAATAATTGTGTTACTTAATGTGTTACCGATTACTACCACAAGCTCGTATCACACCTTTACTGTCATTAGAAATTTTGACTGTATTTCCATTGCATTTGGTTGCGTTTTCTATGAAACGTTTTAGAAGTATGAGAGTTATACCTAAAGAGGTTTAAGTATTAAGTATGTTAGTACCTCTAATATTTTCAGTGGGTGGACAGCATGTTTCTTAATCGATTAGAGATTAAAGACTTAAGACCTACTTCCTGACTGAATTGAATTAAGTTCTCGATTTTCTTAAATTGTGGCACTCTTTGGGGGAGGCCTATGTCAAGCAGTGAACGTCTTTCGGCTGATATGATGGTGATTATTTTTCCCGTGTTTAGTTAGGCTACCGGTGTCCTCATCGTATCAGCCGAAAGTCCTCCACTGCGCTGGACATAGGCCTCCCCCAAAGAGTGCCATAGTCACCGGTCCTGCGCCACCCGCATCCAGCGGACTCCTGCAATAATTACCAGGTCATCAGTCCTCTTTGTCACACCTACGTCGCGCCTTCCGGGACGTGGTTGCCACTCGAGAACGTTTCCGCCCCAACGGCCATCGGTTCTACGTGCTATACCGGTGTCCTATTCATAGATAGTTTATGAAATAAGACGAGGTAGTTCTGAAGATTACCCCCTACGTCCTATAGGTAAGTATCAAAAACGAGCAATATTTTTAAATACGAGTATATTTGCAATAACGTTCTCCAAAACGGCTCTAACGATTTCAATTAAATTTGGAGCGTAAGGGTTTACGGGGGCGAGAAATCGATCTAGATGCGTCTCATGTCTGGGAAAATTGGTTTTCTCCGTATTTTCTCTATTTTCACCCGAGCGGAGCTCGATCGCCCAGGGACTATTCAACTAACAAAGCTACACTCACAAACTTTACATATTTGTAATATACAAGTGCCCACTAATCCCAGCTGTGGGCGGACAGCTTAAGATTTTTCGATTAACAATAAAATTACACACGTCAATACACTTCCGTATTGCGAGGAAATGTATTGTCAGTATTTTATGATTATACAACTAATTATTATGACTTTAAGAAAATAAAATATGTTTCACATTTTAAAATAATATTGATTTGTATTTGTACAAATTGTATTTTAATGAAGTGTGAATTGTTATGCAAAATTTTTGTTGAACTTTTTTGGGATGCCCTATATTGACATTGATATGTAATTTTTATTCAAGTTCTTATTTTTATTTGACGGTCATAATATCAAATCGTGTAAATTGACCAAAGGTAATTTGTATCGTATTTTTATATTATGAAATAAAGAAATCTAATCTATTAACTATGATTTTATTGTTTACTTAGGGCGGCAAAAAAAAATTGTATCCCCGTATTCCAGTTGGTTTACCCATATCCATATGAATATTTTAAATGCGAAATTGTGTTAGTCTGTTACCTACACGCTTAAACCGCTAAAGCGATTTAGATGAAGTTTGGAATGCAGATAGCTTGAGTCACGGGAAAGAACCTAGGATAGTTTTTCTACCCCTAGGATTTGGATGTAATTTGCAACTGGCTGATGGGGCCCTAGATGTGTTTAGTTTCGAAGTTTATTTGATAAAGGAAATAATTAGTGGTCCAGGACCTATTTATACTAAATTACATTTATCTGCATATTATATATTATAGCTACCGACTGGCCAAAGACAGCACAAAACCGCTCAAGATGGCATGAGCTGGAGGAGGCCTTTACCCGAGAGGGGTCCTAACCAAATTATAAATTTTAACTTTTTTTTAATTCATAGAGGAAACTTTATTATATTATTATCTACACAATTTAGAAAAAAATATTGTAATACCTTTTCCTTTTCATGATGATTATGGAATAAACGGTTTTTTTTTACATTTATCTGCAAATGACATGACATCACTCGATAAATCGGCCGTCCAGGTACCAACTATTTATGTAAAACTAATAATATGCAAAAGGCTAATCATATGTTTATCACGCCCATTAATTTCAAAACCCGTGAAGGATCAAGTAAATGCCAGCGTCAAAAAACATCGTCCGTTATATCACGGAAATGATTATTGTTGTGTGTTGGCCGGATGACAACCCTAGTGTACAAGTGGTTAATAAAGAAGAAATGCGGGTAGTTCGGAAAACACGTACAGCAAGAAGATGTTGATACCCGCTCAAGGCAGGCATGGATAAAAAAAAACAGGGACAATCTTACACACATCGACCTACTCTCAAACTAAGCAAAGCTTGTACTATGGGTACTAGATGACGATACACATACTAATATAAAGATAAATAAATGCTTAAATGCATAGAAAACATCCATAACTCAGGAACAAATATTCGTGCTCATCAGCTCATCACACAAATAAATGCCCTTACCGGGATTTGAACCCGGGTCCTCCGGCTTCGTATTTAGACAGAGTCAGTCACGCCAACTAGGCTACAGGAGGTCGTCAATGTTCCGATAAATCTCAGTGAGGTAAATAATTAAGTTAATTATACGCGATTATGTCCCGTGTAGTAAAAATAATCCGTAAAGGATCTCATACAATCCATATCTATTTATACTGACTACTTATAAGATGCACCTTTGCATCCTCGAGTTGTAGTCCAACCACACACCCCGTACCCAGTGACCCAGTGTACAATTACCTACACTTTTCTATCTGCTTATCTCAAGGTGGTCTATTATGTTATTAGCAAGGTGCTATTACGATAATCACGCGTTCGATATTATTTCGCATACTTTCGTGCGATGCTTAGGGCTGCCAGCATTATCAACTGACTTATGCAATAGGATGGGGTTTGTTTTATTTTATTTGCTTTGCGATCGCCCTGATGTTGGGTCACGAATTGCGACTGAAACAAAAGAAGGTCGCTTTGCAGGCCTAGGCTTACAATATTGTATGCAATTCCATTACGGATCTCTTGTTCCGCCGCCGCACCCTTAACGCGATACTTCGAAGCCTATTCATAAAGAACACAACGTCTATAGTTCATTGCACGTTTGAGAAAAGATTCATTACGGGTGTACAAAATTCATAAATTTACATCCTTTATGATAAAAGATGTTTACAGTAAGTTGACTTTATTATTCTCCTTAGAAGACCTTCATTTGTTTCATTGATAAGAACAAGGTATGATTCATTGATAAGTTAGTAATCTGGGTTATTCTAAAGGCACTCCAATAATTTGCAACAGATAAGTATCATCTCAGGATCAGATTACATCAGATCGAATACAATGGTCATACACTTTAAAAGTGCGTTGTGAGTCGTCAACGCATTTAAAAAGATATCAAATATGTTATAAAATATGTCTCACAAAACGGTAAACTGCTTGAAAGTTGAATACTCTAACCACAAGTAACCTGCTTTCGGTTTATGAAAATGAAAGTGACAACTCATAGTACAGTTGTTTACACTTAATGTGTGTACAGTTGTTATATTTATACAGCTTTTTTATGGCACCAGTTTTAATGTGTAGTCATTATAATACAGTTTTCATTAAACATGTTGACTCATAATAAGTTACATACAAAGTTTACGTAACGGATTTAGTTGATGACAATATAGCAGATTTAATAAATTTCACACATTTGTAGAGATTTGCTAGTAAGACAGCGATAACATGATTGTGTTTATAGCCGAATAAAAAAAAATGCTTAGTCGCAAAAACTAAATATAGGTTATATTATTGATTTATTCTAACAAATTATCAATATGATAAAACAGATACAAAACATTTTCACAATAACTAATTAACTAAAGTTCTAACCAACTAATTATTAGACTAAGTAGGTAACTATAAGATAAGCGTTTCATGTTGCTTCAAACTTGATTAAAGGAAATTCACATAAATTACGCGTGTCAAGTTGTCAACCCTATCGGCGTCGATAGCCGTGTGGTAATTAGTGATATTTTTATGATGGGTAGTTGATAGTTGCGTGCCGTTTCTGACATTACGAGTACCAACTATCGGTATTGAAATTGTGCCTCCAGGCTTAGGGATGCCACTAGAGTTATGCTGCATTCTCACGCCGTACCAAAGCAATAGATTCTTCTCGATTGGTGATGTTTTACGTCGTTAAAAAGTTAACACAAATCAATTTATTCCATACTTATAGATTCGGTGATTCTTGAGATTTTAATGATGATGGGGAGCTTTTAATTCAAACTTTTTTGTCATACTTCTACAAGTTAATGAGTTGGGCATAAATTGCAAATTAGTGTGAACCGACTTGGCTTGGAAGGCAGGGCAAATTTTGAAATAAGGATTATTCTTCAAATATACAATTTGGTAGGTATGAAGTTATCTGTGGTATTTTTTTTGGACCGGTTCGTTTGCAGCAGCCTGAAGGGCTGTGGCTGCTGGTCTTGGCTGGCCTGTGGGTAGTCTCCACTATGGGGCTACCCAACTGCCGAAAAGTTCTCTGTGGTACAGATTCTGTTGCTGTTTATACTATAAGTACTAACATTATAGAGAAAAGGTCTGTTGGCATTTCAATGTAAGGTGGAGCTTTGTAAGTTTGTATAAATATTTAAGCAATAACCACAAATGGGGCACCAGCTCCTTGCTAACCTTTAACTTCATTATTTGCACCATAGAATAAATATGGGGTATATATCCCCAATAAGTATTCTCGCACAATTTGTATGGCCAATATTCTACCAAAGAGACAAAAAATATATTTTAAGAATTCATCTATAATGGATGATTATAAAACACATCAAAAGGTGTAACAACATTAAATAGGTCACTTGCTGCCATTACTAAGCAGATGAAATCAATTATTTCAAACATCATTGCATAGAAACTGCATGAGCTTTCTTACCCTGTAATTTTGCCGTTGCAACAGGTGCGTTGGCGCATCGCAGAGGGAGGCTAGAGGGGCAGAGAGGGGGATAGGGGTTGCAAATATCAAGGACGAGGGGGAAGGCAGCTGTAGGCGTCGGGTGGGGAGTAATACTTAACATAGCCTCCGTGGTATTAACAATGTATTTTTAACTTCGCTGCAATGCTTTCTGATTATCTATCTACGATCAATGTGTGGTCATAGATCGTAAAGTAGAAAAAAAAATGACGTTTCAATTGGAGCCCCAAGCTAGCCTTTAATTTATTGTATAATTATTGACATGAATAAACAGAAAGACACAAAGAAAATAATTTCTGTCTTTCTCTTCTTCAATTTATTTTCTTGTCTTTCTGTCTTTCAATTTATTCACTCATATCTTTCTCTATATAATATTAGTGAAGATATTTATTTGTTTAACAGCGGTCATCCTGGTACAATAAACGTCAATGATGACATAAATTGTACTGTCATGACAGCTGTCAAATATTGGATGTAAGGGCATTTTCACTATAAATCCCCTTAAAACGTAAGTATCCATACTAGCCGTTTTCCATCAGGTAGATCGTGTGTTCATTTAACTCCGTGGTTTTAAAAAGCATAAAGCGATCAAACAGCCAAACTATTAATCTGTTTAGCGATCGACCTTCGCACACTTCCACACTGGGTCTATTAAAACGTATAATTATAGGTACACGAGATTATTTGAGTTGGCCGAGTTGCATCAAAGTAGTTTATTTAAAAAGTAGCTCTACTGTCCAAGGTAAAAGGATCAAGTTCCATTGACGGTATAAAAAAAAGTCGGCCACAATGAATAATCTCAACTGTAAAACAGTGTGAGTAGGTAATAATGTTTTAAGGACGTGGGTCGTTAATCTTAGCTTATAGAACCCTTGTTGTCAGATGGAAGTGCAGTGGTTTAGTCTTAACGGGGATATTAATCATAGACCAAGGCCTGATTATTTGTAAGTACAGCCGGTCACCCGTCACGAAACTAGACCTCTACCTACGCGTAGTTAGTACACATAGCGGTGTCAAGATATATTTGTAGGTGAGCTTTGAGATATAGGGGGGCAGGTCGCAGGAGTCCGCTGGATGCGGGTGGCGCAGGACAGGTCATCGTGACACTCTATGTGGGAGGCCTATGTCCAACTGGCTTTTTCCGCTGACATGATGATGAAGGGCTGATTCGAACAACTGTAAGAAGGGCTTATTCTGTCGTTAAATCTAAAAACTGTATGGACCAATCTTGAATTCGATTATATTATATTTGTTCGAGTTCAGTTTTAGTCAAGGAGGTCCTGCCTCCTTGATATGTTCTAGTATCGACTTAAACAAAAGAAAAACCCTATTTTCCGTACACTTAGTTACATTACCAGTAGCCCTCTGCTTCCATTTTCTTCGTAGCTCGAAAGATTTGACGGACCGCGGCGGGGCTCCTTTATCTAGGCAGTTTGCCCTTCGGCATCTGAAGTTACCTAACAAACCTAACCTACCTAGTATTTCGTGATACATTTGTATAGTAAGGTAACGAAAAGACACTATTCCCTTGATCTAAATAAAATGAATACAAATTGTTCAACAACTGTCAATTGTTACTTGATATTTGATAATGTGTATACAGGAAACAGTAGTTCTTAAAAACTTCAGTCAGTTTTTTCAATGTCCGACTTTTCACTCTCATAATTATCAATTAATTAGGGCACAAACTTATGAATACCGAAGTCATTAACATTGAAAAAAAATATGTACATTGTGTTGTTCAATACCCATCAGCAAATTAAGTTAGTGAACTATAATGATTTTACCTACACAATTATATAATCAAATGGTTAGTATGTAATAGTTAACTCGCGAAAAGTGCAATTTGTGATACAACGTTATTACATTGCGTCATGAGTATGCGTTATTAATGTGGAGTACTTACATATGATGATTACTGCAAATGTCAGACTGTTAGTTTTAAACTACACTTATTAAGATCAAGTGAACGTTGGATTGCATAGTTTAATAAACGTAAGTATCACATGGAAAACATTTGATAGACTGTAAAACTGATGAGACATATTCTGCGTCTGTCACTAAACGAACGGGATACTGTTCACAAAGTCACAATAACACTTCAGGGATTCTTCTTCTTAGGGCGCGATATCCTGGCCCTATATGGCTCAGGTATTAGCCACACAATACTCCTCGCACTGCCCCGATATTGCCCTCTCTGGCCACACACTGTTCTACTCACGCGATTAATCGTGACGCTCTGCACTAGGTTACTTGCCTTTATTCCCGCTCTTTTGACTCGCGCCCTAAGGACCGACAAAACAGGGAGCGGTGGGCATAACGAGGAGCAAGAGGAGCGACATGACCAATAACGTTGCCACACTGTCTCTGCCTCCTTTCCTCCCTATTTCCCTCGTCACTCGACGATCGTTTGATTTAACAGATGTCGGCGATCATAATTTATATGCCAAAGTCTTCTCTGCTCTCCACTGTCATGGCGAACGTGGTGGCTTCAACTAGTATCGGTTCAGTTTCAGATACCTCTAACTTAATATTAGTCTCAAAATGCAAAAACAGGGATAGACCATGGCTTGTAAAATTGCTCGAGTGGAAAATCAATAATTTAATTTAAAAACTAAGTTTAAATCGACTTCAATTCAGTACTTCGCTAAGTCACATCTTCTTCTTCTACCTAGCGTTATCCCGGCCTTTGCCAGCGTCCGCCTTCCTACTTGCTTTTCTTCCACTTTGCACAATACTGGGCGTCTTCTTTTGTGAGCCTGTTTTCGCTCATTTCGGCCTTCACGACATCAGCCATCGCTTCTTAGGCCTTCTGTTCTCCACATAAATCAACATATCCACATTTGATTATTATTACAGATAACACACAAAATGATTATTACAGATAAAAAACTCAAGTCGCTATATGTGAGCCTATAATATTCGAGGAGTTCTGACAATTCCTCATGGATATCAGAATCATCTTTGGCACTTCATTAGTTGCTACTACAACGGAATCATGTCAGAATCTTTGACGTATTTCTTAACATCATTGAGAAGTTCCATTTCCATTCCACTTCACCAAACTTGCAACTTCCGAGGGTATACACGAGTTTTATTAGAACATATAATCACTACAGCGAGCATTTCCGTGGGATCCCATCATCATATCCGACATGGTGACAATGGGATACCTCAAATGTATACTCTTTGGGACTTAAAAGGAATTTCGAAGATCTGGCCGCAATTGACAATGACATCGGTGAACATACATAAAATAATACATACAGTGGAACATAGAACCGACTCCTTTTTTGAAGTAGGTTCAAAAGAGAGCAGAAACAATAAAAAAACGGCAATGGGTCGTTTGATGATGACAAAATATGAACTACCTAATAATTGAATAACGACTGTTTCTATTTGCCGCCAAAGCACACGCTTGTGTTTGCGAACGGGTCGAACGACAGCCATAACGCCCATAACTGTTGGTCAAATATTTGCCTAACGGTGGCTTGCGGACTTGACCGAACGCCACGAAATTTACTTACTTGTGACTTGATATAAGAGCATAAGATAACGTATTAGCAACTAATGGTATCACAAAAAGCCCGTTCTTTTTGTTGAAATTTTTACGAACTAGCTTCTGTCCGCGACTCCGTCCGCGTGGAACTCGTTTATATCGCAGCTCCATACAAACTTTTGCCCCCCCCCATTTCACCCCCTTAGGGGATGATTTCGGGGATAAAAACTATCCTATATCACTCTCCATCCCTTCAACTATCTCCACTTAAAAAAACACGTCAATTCGTCGCTCTGTTTTGCCGTGAAAGACGGACAAACACACATATACTTACCCATTTATAAAACCCCGCTAGGCGTTCGGAAAGTCACTCTGACCAGGGATAGAGATCCCGTATTTATTGCCTTTGTCTTGGGCTCGGGCGTCAAATACTGTGATCCGAGACACTCTTTGATTTACAGCCTTAGTAGAGTAATATTACGAATATTCTCATCAGCCAGTAGTGTCAGTGTAGGTCGAGCCTTATCATTACCACAGAATAAATAATAATACTACGTCTAAAAGGTTCTTTGTTCACAAACCCCCTGTTTACGTATGGCAAACGAGCCTAAAAGTGGCCACCCCCTTTTTAACGCGCTGCGATAGAACGCGTGCGTGCAGTGCTAAAGTACCTTCTTGGGCCGGTAGGCCAGCATGTACTTGTAGTGGCGCGACCAAATCACGCAGTGAGCCGCCCCTGGCATTACCTACCTATCACCTACAGTAGAATGGTCGATGGGACCTTCTGAAATATGTCAAAATATGCCCAATTTCATAAAATTTACAAAGTTCTATTGCGCAACCTGACAGGATACAGTGGTTTAGCGTGTCTCATTATTATGATTGCTGTTACTAAGCTAATAATAGATCGAACAATGTCATTCCGGACAGCTCACAACCATTTCCCCACACTTTCCTTCAAAACAAAAAATCGCAAGTACGTATGAACACTATGAACTCATTAGACGGATACGACCTTTTGGCTTTAAACGCGAGTACAGTCGAAGTCGTTGCAAAAACTCGCACGCTCTAGATTGAGGCTGGATATCATTCTTACAACGGAGTTCCTAGTAGTATGGCCATGGGTTTAGGCTTTACTAGAACTATACCTTACTAATGGGGCACTTTTGAAATCACCTCAGTCTTCAGACACAGCATTTTTTTCGAAAATAGTACGATGTGGAAAGCTCACATTTAACGAAGACGTTAAACTTTATCAAAGGCCCAAAAACAAACCAAATAAAAAAAGTCTCATTCCTAATTCAGTTTGTTCTCAGTTAGCAGCAAATTTTAAAATTTTGAACCTGATTGCCGTACAGCATACAAAACGTTAACCTCACAAATGTCTTCGTAAAATTAATTTTACACTTTATCTGACTAGACTGATGAAAAATGACACAATCCCAGTTCAACAAAAATTTGGCAATGCCCACAGAAGAGACGGGAACCTAAATCTAACAATGACCCATTCGGTAAAGTTTTAGCTGTAAAGACTCTCAAAAAAGTTATGATATCAGAAAACGAAGTCTTCTGTCAGCTAATGAGATGTGTGGGCACCCTAATAAGAGCGCCACGCGCTGCCAAGCGCGTCGTGGCGCAACCGTGGAGTAAGAACATCCATCACGTATAATATGATGATTAGCTTCGGACATATAGCCGCGAAGACTAACCCAAATACCGCTACGAAAGCTAACAAACAAATGAAGATCAAAACAACCCTCTAAGTACTTACTTACTCCGTTGACTGATCGACTCAAAGTGAGTCATGGCCTCCAACACGAAAGTGCGCCACTCTTCTGCGCAAGCTCTTGCCTATTGGTAACTTGAACTCAAACTCAAACTCAAATGCTTTATTTGCCATAGGTGTACAGGTATACATGCAAATATATTATTAAATGGTGAAGAATGATTATAACTAAAATATAATGAGCACATATAAATAGTATTATCATTTTACGATGTCATTAACTCCCTTCCATAAATTAATGTAATAATATTAATAAAAATAATGATATAAAAACAAATAATTAAAAAAAGAAAAATGAAATCGCAAAATAATTAAAACTGCATAAAGTATAACAATTATCCAGAGGTAAAATAATTATAATTCTAATCTAATGTGTTGGCGAAATATTCATCGATGGTATAATAAGGTCTCTTTAATAAATATTTTTTCAATTTCCGGTCAAAGGTACTTAGATCGCTACAGTCTTTGAGGTCATTACTTAGGTGGTTGTAGACTTTAATGGCGCTATTGTTTATGCTCTTGTTGAAATAACTAAAATGGGGCCTAAAAAACTCTAGTTTCTTGGTTTCTCTTAAGTTGCGATTAATATTTTGCCTTGCTTTCGGGAAGCTTTCAAATTTTTTATAAATGTGCAAGCAAATGCGATATAGATACATTGACACAACTGTTAGTATCTTATTGTCAATAAACATCTGTCTATGAGTGACTGGTACTTGTTTACAGCCCTCGATTATTCTAATAGCTTTCTTTTTCATTAGTAATACTGAGTTAACCTTGCTTGTATTTCCCCAAACTTCTATGCAGTATCGAATTGTGCTTTCAAAGAGGGAGAAGTAGATTATTAATAATGTTTTCTTATCACTTGTTTTCGAGAGACCTTTCATGGTGTAGCAGGCACTCGCCAATCGTTTGTTGATTTTATCTATTTGGTTAGTCCATCTAAGATATGGATCAAGATCGATGCCTAAAAATCGAACACAGATAGATTTTAAAATAGGTAATTCACATTGATAATCAACACTGTTTATACTACGCCTGAAAATCATGTAAAAGCTTTTCTCGCAATTGATTTTAAGCCCGTTATGCAAGAACCAGCTTGTCAGATCTGTCCAGCACGTTTGAGCTTTAATATTAAATTCGTCAGTGTTTTCCGCCATTAGTACTATGCTCGTATCGTCAGCATAAAGGTATGGGGTACCACAAGAAAGACAGTCTGGTAAGTCGTTTATGAAAATGATGAACAATAGGGGCCCAAGAACTGATCCTTGGGGCACCCCACACTCTATTTAGCCTTCCTCCGAGTTCGCAACACAACTATTACTCTGATCTACTATCTCGACATATTGGACTCGATCAGTTAGATAAGATCTTAGTAGTTTCTGGGCTGTACCTCGTATTCCATAATGTTCAAGTTTGTCGAGGAGTATTCCGTGACTTACACAATCAAATGCTTTTGTAAGGTCACAGAATATGCCCCCACACTTGATTCCCTGATTTAATGCACACATTATTTCGCTCACTAAGTTGGCAACAGCACCTGAGGTGTCCCTATTCCTCCTGAAACCAAACTGATGCGCAGTGAAAACATTGTTGTTTTCAAAATATTGTTCTAGTCTGTTTGCTAAGCATTTTTCAAATATTTTTGTTACTATAGATAAAAGAGAAATTGGTCTGTAGTTTCCTATCTCGGTTTTACTACCTTTCTTGTGTATCGGGACGACTCTAGCACGTTTTAGAGTGTTTGGAAAACAACCTTCCTCAATGCAGTTATTAAAAATGATGCACAATGGTATACAGAGGGTGTCTATATTTTTCTTAATGAATGTGGTGTTTAAACCATCTGGGCCACATGAGCTGCTGTTTTTTAGGTTTTTGACTATAGATATTATTTCTGGCTCAATTATAGGAGCCAAGAAAATTGACTTCTCACTACTTGGTTTACTTGTTTGCAGAATGGACATGTATTCCCTATCTTGTACATGATTCATAGTTTTTCCAACATTCAAAAAATACTCATTAAAGGCATTTGCAATACTGTCGGCGTCCACATTTAGTTTACTGTCCAACTTTAAAGTAATTTTTTTATTTGGATTGTCATTTTTTCCAGTATTTTGTTGAAGTTGTTTGTGAAGTTCACACAATACCAGTATAATCCTCCCTTTGTTTTTAGATCAGCTGGATCAGTAAGTTCTCTTGGTAGATTCAAAGATTCAAAGATTCAAAGGTAGCGGCATTCAATGGTAGCGTCTGTTCTGGGATATTGAGGACGTGGAATGGATAATTTTTCTTAGGATCATCATCATCATCCTACTCTTAGTTCCGTGTCATTTCGGCTCACTGCTTTTTATCAGTTTGCGCCATCCTCCTCAATTTGCGCCATCCTCTATACTAAGGACTTGCGCCTAAAATAATTAGATCCTTTAGAAATTACAGTTTTAAGTAGGTACCTACTTCTGCACATCGTCGTCTAAAATAGTGTTAATAATTTACTTTCGATAATCATGCTTTCGATAGTATTAATAAATAAGCAGTAAAAAGAACTGTTCGTATCAATATAGTAATTACTTAGTTAAGATTTTATCATACTTGTAATTGTACTAATTCTCGCAAAAACACAAACTAAAATATCACAATCACCATATTACCGATGATCCGATGTTACCATTCAAATATGGAACCTATGCTGCTTCTATAAGCTATTCCCAGTATTCCGAGTAACACTGACTACCCTGGAAAAAGGGCGTAACTCATTATGAAAACTACGTCACTTACGCCCCTTCTGGTTTCCTTGCCACTTGCGCGTGCGCAACTGAGCGTGTTAAACAATACGCAAGCTTCCGCCAACTCCTTTTTTACCCAACATGCTCGTAATTGGTTATGTGTTAATTATAGGTGTTTTAGTTTGACCATAATGGGGCGGTGATCGACCAAGGACCTGGTAAAGGTCACGAGAATCCGCTCTGGGTTGCGTAGGACCGGTAATAGTGGCACTCTTTGGGGGCGCCTATATCCAGCAGTGGACGTCTTTCAGCTGATATGATGATGATGAGTCTTGGCATCTCAAGCCGAAGCTCTATGGATTTCCGTTTTCCAAATATTTCAATGTATGTTACAGTTATAGGCAACGAAGTTTATGTCTTTATGGTTATTTGCTTATTTGGTGGTGAAGTCATTACGGTATCAGTTACTTATCGGCTATCATTGTCAAGTCAGTAGGTAGATTCTGTACTGCGCGCCTACATTGCCACATGAAATAAAAGCGATATCCTACATATTCTGTCGATTTATTAGGCTAAATGGAATCGTCGCCTATGATTTTAAAATTCGTAACATGCTAGAGATAGTTGATATTGGATACATTTGTTTTATTCTTCAAGTCTTCTTGATATAAATTATTTATGTACTTCTTCTTTGCTTTTTTTTTAAATCTCTGTTTAGCCTCATGGTTAGCTGGATGAGAATGCCATTTGGCATTAAGCTCGTCTTTTGCACATTTGTAAGTTTTGTGCAATAAAGTTTAAATAAATAAATATTTTGGATTATGGTGAAATTATTGAGAAAACACATTTTTTTTTCAAAAAGTCTCACTTTTTTTTGTAAAATTGACAATAGTTGTTAAAAAGAGCCTGAAAGCACTTAGAATCAAAGTTAATAGAATCAAAGCATAATATAAAATTTCTCAAGCACCATAATGTGGCTAGCAAGCCGGACCTTACCAGTTCAACACCCTTCCATAGTAAATTTTCCGCAACAGCAAAGCCTATCTCTATCCAACACATACCTAATGAAACAAGCTTCACATGGTACCAATAGGGTCCAAAGTTGATTGTAAAAACGTCTGAAAGAAGGGCAAACATGAATGCGGTTAGTGTACCGTCTTACACCTTGCGCAGTGGACCCCGACCGCATATTAGCCGACGCAGCGATGTATGACAGACGGTACTGCACAGGTAATGATGGTTAATGACGATTTAGACCTGACGTGCTTAAAACCTCAAAATTTTTGAAGTGAAAACTTCTTTAGCGGCGCTGTGCACTTTTTGGGGTGGGGAAAAATTGTTAAACTCTGTGTCTTCGCAGCATGAGACAGCTGCTTCAGAGTTCTTCTTTAGTTCAAAATCTTACTAATACATAGATAGGTCTGCCAAGGGGTTAGTTAGTCTCTAACATACATTAGGAACCGTTTCATGCGATACTGTTTATTTTATCAACTATTTCTCGTCACTCAACCTTGCCAAAAAGTTTTGATCCCGAAAACAATACAATCCAAATAACCACTAACTGTTTATGAATCGAATTTAGCAAGCACTCATCACATTTAAATAACACTCATATATTTATCAATCAAATTTAACGAGCAGACATCACACTTAATTGTGTTTACATTTTTTCCGTAATCCTCGCTACAAATCATTTTTAATCTCACTTCACATGCATCTAGGTCAATCCAAACCTAGCTGAGAAAAACCTTAATCGAACAATACAATAGTTATACAATGCAAAGGCCGTGTCTGTTTTTGTGCTACTCTACGTAAGAAAGCGAATCTCAATGGCCGAATGTAAGCGACGTTCAGTGTATTTTGTGCTCTTGCGCCTCTATGAGGCCTTTGTGCAAGAATCAATTCCAAATTTAAATTCAAATATTGGATCGCGCGCGCCGCTGACCTCCGAGCTCCGAAGAGCTTCGAAATTTAAAATTTCGTTTTTTTTTTATTATTTCGTGTTGTGCCAGTGTTAAAAGGAAGTGTAATGAGATAGCTTTTAATTTCGTAACTGAACAAATATAATGTAATGTATTTGTAGTGAAGTTTCTTGGAAAGTGATATGTACCGTTGACAGGTTGACGTACGATCAAATTACTGTTTAGGCGTTTATCATGAGGCTGTATTTTGCGTCATTAAAGTGCTGGTTCTTGGTTTTTGATAATTTATAAAATAATTATTACTTACATGAAAAATAAAAGCTATGCATAATAAACCTTGCAAATATAAAAGTTTGTAATACATTATTCAATACCTTTTGTATGGGTACCAGGGTACCTACAACCTACCTACTTCGATATTACGAAATACCCCAGGAAAATTAAGTAGGTACCTACTTCTATAACAGCGTTTTGTTTGTTTAATTTTCAAATGTTATTCTAAGATGCTTTATTCGAGAATTGACCAAAATTTCCATCGGGATTTTTTTTCTCAGCTTCAAGGAGCTGTAGTCTTGAGTAACATATGGTTTTAATTTTTACTCGATACCTCTATGCGTTCCTAAGATAAAGGGTCGTGACAGACGGACAACAACGTGATCCTGTAAGGGTTTCGTTTTTCCTTTTCAAATACCGAACCCTAAAAATCAATGGTAACCGATTCTAAATGATTATTTACCTTTTTAAAGTAAAATAAATGTCAGACATTTACTTCTCCCTGTAAGAGCCAGTTACCCTGAAAACCCACAAAACTATGACTTCATCGTCACATAAACACACATAGCATATATTATAATATAATGAGTTATGCTTAAATGTATGTATGCTTCGAATAAATTATACGAAACTATGCAAGCGTAAAGTAAGCCGAGATCATAAAGTGAAGTAATTCGTACTGTCATAAAAACATATTGGGAGTTGCATTTTAGAGAAATTTAATATTGCATATTTTATTAGGTAATATCAAGGTTTGTAAAGAGCTATTTATTACCCGACTTGCCTATATAATAATTGTGGAGTAAGAAATATAAAATAGAAATAGAAAAAGAATTATTCAGTTAAAACACCCTTGTTTAACAACATTTTCTTCTGCCAAACTGCAGGACAGTTTGTTGGCAGAGGGACTCCCTTTCAAAAAAATAGATGGGTAGGCTTAGCTATTAGTTAGTTACTTTAATTTTATAACGACTTCAGACGACGACTAACGATTTTAGACTTCAGTATGACGGTGTCCCTTCCAGAATCATCATCATATCAACCGAAAGAAGTCCACTGCTGGACATAGGCCTCCCCCAAAGAGTACCACATAACCGGTCCCGCGCCACCCGCATCCAGCGGACACCCGCGACATTTACCAGGTCATAAGTCCACTTTGTGGGGGTCTTCCCACGCTGCGCCTTCCGGTACGTGGTCGCCACTCGAGAACTTTTTCACCCCAACGGCCATCGGTACTACGTGACGTGCAAATGGGCCCCGCAGGTGGCAAGGGCCACCTAAGTTTAGCGATTCGGAGGGCTATATCGGTTACCTTGGTTCTGCTGCGGATAGCCTCATTTCTGATGCGATCACGCAGAGAAACTCCCAACATGGCCCTCTCCATTGCCCTTGGGGTGAACTTTGAGCTTTCTTATGAGGCCCATAGTTAGCGACCAAGTTACGGTGCCATACGTCATCATTGACAACACACACTGGTCAAAGACTTCCATGCTTAGCAAAAGGGAAGGTAAAGGTAACCCGATAATAATTACTTGCTAATCGCTACCCAGTTAGCAAACTTGTACAGTTGACTAATTAAATAGGTGTAGGTTTAATTGTACCATTGTCGGCGGCAAGTGGACTGTGAATCCGCCCGACAGCCTAAACTAAGGGTCGATGACTTCACATTGACAACTTGAAAATACTTCAAACTATCCAAGACAATGGGCATATTCCATATTTGGTTTTTGGACTTTTATTACACGGTTTTATTACGCGATAAAAACGCGCGTTTCACGAAAGCGCCACTTCCCTCTAAAATTGGGTTGCACCAAATTAATCGTAAGCGAGGTTCGCTGAAATCTTAACGTCTATATAATGCTCGGTCTATAATCGTACGTTGGTCCTCCCTCCCGCCTTTAATTGCGTTGGGGATAAAACAAATGAAACAATATCAGAGAAATAAGAAGAAGCGAATGTCATATTAGTTAAATGGATTCATTGATGATTGATTAGATAGATTGGAAAAATACATGGATTTTTCTATAATTATTCAATAAAAAAATCTAAATGCGTTTTTGTAGGTACCAAAAATGAATAACAAAGTAGGTAGCTTAGGTTTTATAGAGAAAATATCGTAATGGACCAATTAGAATTATGGAAAAAATTTACGGTTTTGACAAAATATATTTATTTATTTTATAATTTGGTATGCATAAGACCATGACGTCTCTGTAATACTTATTATTATATATTAATACTTATTTATTGTTTAGTCACTCCACAATGACATATGAAAATGGCCATTTAAGTTCCACTTTTCGCTTCAAACTTGACACACATTTGCACCGCAATTTTATACAAAAATGGTCATCACTGAATGACCAAGTCTGTTTTCGTTTACTTTACAATCTCGGTCTCAGGGTAAATAAACACATTGCTTAACAGAGAGACGCGAAATTTGCGTCATCTCACTTGTCCTACAATGAGGTGGATTAAAGGCCACTCGATCTTTAGGACCTTTTAAATTGAAAGTCATTTTCAACAAGCTTTTATTGGCAACCCATCGTATCAGCCGAAAGACGTCCTCTGCTGGACAAGTTAGGCCTCCCCCAAAGAGTGCCAAAGTGACCGGTCCTGCACCACCCGCAGTGGACTCGCGCGACCTTTACCAGGTCATCAGTCCACCTAATAGGGAGCCTACCCACGCCGCGCTTTCCGGTACGTGGTCGCCGCTCAAGAACCTTTTCGCCGCAACGGCCATCGGTTCTACGTGATATGTGCCCCGCCCACTGCCACTTAAGTTTAGCGATTCGTTCGACGGTCATCGTCGATGAGGTCTACCGCGACGCGACGCCGTGTTCGTGTACTAGCTTTATCTGATACCGGTATGAGACTTCAAAAAATGTTTGTAAATATTAAGAGACAACTTAGATACATACATACAGCAGGGCACGTTAATAAAAGCTTGTCCAAATAAAGCTACAATTTACAAAAATAGTGGGAGTCAACAACCAATTTAAAATAATTATAATCGGAAACTTCATAACAAAGCCAATAGGAATGAAAGCATATTATTATTGTTTGCAAATTATTTAGTTATTGTCGAAGAAAGTAGCTTTAAAAGGAAAAGTGACACGAATAACGTACTGAATTGTACAATTCAAAATTGGAATTGTTTTTAAAGTAAATTTCCTTATATTATTGTAGCAGATATGGCTAATAATGGTTATCCGTAATGTCAGTAACATTGCCGTTTGAACCATAAAGACTAAAGTTTTTTTTAATGCATGGATACAAAGAAACGTTCCGCGCGCTGTAGAAAAAATTAAACGATAATTACGGTTTCTTTTTTGTTTACAAATGTATTGATATAAAAAGTGAATGAAAGAACCCTTGAACCGATCGACTTTACAAACATGTAAACAATTTTAAGCTTTAAATCTCAGTTATTACTTTTTAAATGTTGGTTAATTTTTTTATAATAATATTATGTAAATTATGTACTTATGGAAAATTATATGAAAATATTGAAATTATATTTAGGTGTATGCCCAAAATCCTCATTCAAAGGTGGGTGGTTAATTAATTAATATTACTTTCACTAGAGTGGTAATGCTAAGATTACGGAAAAATACGTTTCATTTACAGAATCTTAATTTGGCTATTACCATATAAAAACGTAGCTGCCCAATACTCGAGTTTAAATGAATACCGTGGGTATTTTATTATCTTACAATTTAGTCACTAAAATGATTGATTAATTTGCAGAGCCTAAAACAAACATTATTTAAATCTTTCATTTCATATTGAATTGCTTCATTAAATGAGTTATAATAGTCATAAAACCTCTAAGGCCTCTGCCCTTCACATATATTATCAAAAGTCATAAAAGATACGATTTTAGATTAAGATTCGCCATTTTGTAAATGCGACAGTGAATAGCTAAGCGTGGGTTTTTTATGCGACAACCACTGCCAAACGTCACTGTGAGGTTCTTTATAGTGCCGTAAATACAGGAGTATTAAATAGTGGGACAATGCAAGTTGCAATAGAAAACAATAACGATAAGGCGAAGTAACATAGTAAATCCATAAAATTGTTAAATTATATTGGCTTACACACAGGATAAAGTCTTCGGTCTCGCTTTTACAAACTCAGTAGTAAGGCACGTATTTACACTCAACATTTATACATTTTATTTTCAAGTAGGTATATCAGTCCTCGCGAAAAAGCCGACCTCTGCTAAAGGGACTAGTCTGAAAATCAGCGCTAGGTTATCAAATAGATTTACCTAGCACAGGCTGAGACTAGTGCCCATTGCCATAGCCTAACATTAACTGCATAAAAATTGTCTTTCTTTTTTCTTTTTTTTTCTTTTGATTATTTTTTTTGTTATTATGTATTTTTTATTTACTTTTAAGTTTTTAATTGTAATTATATTGTTGTAATATTTAGATGTGGCAATAAATCTTTTTTTATATATTTTATTTATTTATTTGTATGTTGTTGTCCGAAAAAACGCAATATTAAAGCCGTCTTATTTGTAAAAGTGATGTGACATAGAAATGTACTTCTCAGGCATTTTTTTATCGCCTTTAAGGTGGTGGTTCGCTTTCCATACAAAAAGTTACTTGACATTTGCAGGTGGGATATTATTTAGAAACTTGTGTAACTAACTTAATTTGGGACGTGATATTTTGGGAAAACAATGCTTCTCAAATTATTCTAGTTTATACAAGTTTATTCTAGGAATGGCGGAATTTCGCGCAATGGAAAGCCAATTTAAGAAAGTTTGTCGGCTCTTTCTTTAGACGAGTGTCACTACAAACCAAACATAGGTACTGTTTAATCCAATATAAATTTAAGTTTACAATATATATTCAATTTGGGTCATAGTCACAACGACTGGTCTCAACTTTATCAGTGGGAGATGTCAGAGGGACGAAAACTACACTTTGGGAGCTCAAATACCGCGAGCCAGCCGGTTGCCTTATGACCACTTTTACTACGTGTCATTGCTCTGAATACCTATAACGAAGATGAAGGTACCTGCAGTACATCTGACAATGTACAATATCAGCTCATAGAAAATATCGCGAAACTTTAAATTGATCGCTTCCCCTTAATAGTACCAGGTCTATAAATCCATTCGTGGTAATAGAGTGCGTCACTTGACTGCTAGCAAGAGAGCCAGGGCCCTATTTAACTTAAGGTTTTGCATTTCTTGCGTGAAAAACTATCAAACTAATACCGATTTATTACTTTAAGTGCAATACAGTCCCAGGATTGTGTTAACATTGACGCTATCCGTATCACCCTTCATACCCTTCTAATGTGTTTTGCTGACTAAAACCAAAATATTCAAAGTTTGTATTAAAATTATATCTTAAGGTGCTAAAGAGACTTGAGAATTCATATCAAAGCCTAGAACCAAACATCTTGTATCGTTACGAAAATTTTCACTCAGCGGACGCCCTAATAAATTCTCGTCATGAAAATCATTCTTCACGCAGATGTCAGACTTTACGGTCGCGTAAAAAATCTCTGATCGGCTTTTGCCTGACGATGACGAAGCATAATTTCCCCATGACAGCGATGATGCCATAGTTTTGTCATAAATCAATATCGATGGCGACACCAACCTGCACGTTGTCAGCGAACCCAAAAAACCGTAACAATATAAAGACATTTAAGGTCACAGACCACCAATAAAAAACCTCTGATAATCGTGATCCGCTAACAACTGCTCTATCTTACAGTTCCCTTTGTACATTAAAAGTTTTAACGTCATTGAAATAGAGTTAAATTTTGAATGGTTTGCTGGAAATCATCAGCAAATGTAAGTCGGTTTGACAGTACCGTATGTTAATCGTAAATCGGTCTGTCAGTCAGTGTCGCTTTAACACTGTCAAGTCCCTCCTACATTGACTGGTGATTATAAGATTATGTCAAAGGTATTTATACCGGTAAAATACGTAATTTACTGGGTGCTAGTATTAATTAAATCAAACTTTGAACAGTAAACAAGTAAAAAAATTTTTTCCTGCATTATCTTGTTCTACCTACCTTCCTCTCAATTGCTCAAAGGTTAGCTGAAACAAATCCCTTATTGTGTGACATGTATATTCTTTAACCTATTATTGTGTACAATAAAGTGCTTACATACATACCAATAAGTAAAACCTATAACAAATATTAAGGGAAAATCATCAGCATCTCCCTAGAATTTATTTTTGTCATTTCAAGTAATTATATAATTTACACTAATTTCAAAAATGAACGCTGTATAACCATTAAATCCATGACGTCATTTTCTCACAAACTACATATTAAAGAGCGGTTTTGAAGTTATACTTACTTGATATTAAAGGAGTTGGCCGAACTGCTTCAAAGTATTCTATTCGAAAAACAACTCTACCGTCCAGGTAGAAGATACCAATTCCGACAGCAGTTCTAAAAAAAGTTGGACACTTTCAATAATCTCAATCATATGTCAAATACCGTACTTATTTAATTTTGTACTCAATAAATACGGGGGCAAATAATTGCAATAACAAGTGCTCGATTCCAGTTGTTTTACTGATATCTTTTGATATAGCCATAGTAACAACTTTTTTAGTAAACTCGTAACAATAGTTATTCTCGGTTATGTCCTAAAGGAGCCCGGGGTCCACTTTGACACCCAATTTGGCGTAGTCAGTAGTTTTTCGAAAGCGCCTGCCATCCGATCTTCAAAGCAACGAGAGAACTGGTCCTTAACAATGGTTTTCAGTATTGTCAGTATTATTTTGATTCAGATTAGTTTACAAGCAGGTCAGTTGAAGTAGTCAATAGCTTTAGTGTCCATTTAGCCAGAAGCTAGATAATTTATGGTTTTACAACAAGATTGCGATAAAGCAGTTTAAGGTTACCCGACTCTAAATTTCAACCAAATCGGGTTAGGGTTGCCAATAAATGTTTCAAAAGGCATACCAAAATGGTTATTGAATTCAGGACTAGTGCTAAGAAAAATTCAAACAAATGCTCTTAATGTATGTACAAATAACAATTTCAAATGTTATCAAAGTTAATTTACTCTGTTGTTCTAAGATTATCTTTTACACGCCATTTTTGTGTTTGGATATCTTGAGATAAAAACGAACGTGTCATTAAGCTCCTACCTTAGTTAATTTGACTAGATCAACCTTGACTTAAGTCTCGTGTCAGAACTTAATTACGAAATGGAATAACAATAGACGACAATAGCTCTTATTGCGCACACTTGATGCAGATTACCTATTTTCCTCCGCACTTCGCACAAAAGACTTGTGAAACCACCTAACCACCTAACTGTTCTATATCAGTGTCAAAGTAAAATATTAGTTAAAGGCTTAACCTTATAAGGAGACTTTCATGGACGCCCTACGCAAAATACAGCCTAAGCTTCCAAGAAACATCGCTACAAGTACCAAAAGTAATTTGATTAAAACTTTTGATGATCGAATAAAATAGAGCTCAGCGGCTGTTTAATTTACTATCTACCTTTTTTGTAAAGTCAATCACAAATGCAATTAGGTTTAACGCCGACGCTGAAATTTAAAAGAATGCCGGTAAAAAGTGCAATCATCATTAGGAAGGTAGTAACAATGTAATGGCCAGCAGGACTGTGCGGAGGGTGAAGCGTAAAGGAAAGGAATCCAGTAATGCAGCTCAAGACACCGTCCCCGCCATAATAGTTACCCCTCCCGACATGAAGGTCAAGGCACCGGGCACGGGCAGTGACAAAACGGTCAACAAACGCCCCAACGATACCCTTAACATAAATGAAGCCACTTCATCTACAATAACATCCATCGACAACATGGCCGAATTCAACGTCAACAAATTAATAGCGGAACTCTCGGAGAACTCCAGAGCATCTAAGGGCGAGATAGAAAGTATACAGAAGAGGCTACTACAGCAAGCGAACGAGATACTCAAAGTGAACGCTTTCGCCAACCAACCTGCCCAACCGAGGGTCATAGACAGCGCGCAAAAATACACCAATCAGCCCGTCTACGGGAGGATTCCGACAGTTACACCTAGAACTAATGTGCAACTAGATCAGTTGGATTCCCGCCAAAACCTGAATCAAACTAACATGGCGGCGAAGGACATGCGACAGGGCAATCAACTCAGCGATCAACTAATCCCTGAGAAGTTACAAGAGGCTCCCGTGCTAGCGGGAATGATGTGTGGCAACCAGGGAAATATGCAAGGGGTCGCGGCGGCGGGAAGAGGCGTTTTTTCCTACGAAACAGGTTCTGCCTCGAACCGACTCGCCAGTGCGCGCGCCGCTTCTACGAGAGGTGAATGTCTTATTCCGTTTGAATACCAAATTCATTTTTCGAACGTGCATTCTGTGTGGTTTTTATCGTTTCTGTCACATGTGTTTCGATTGAGTCACCTGGTTCGGTGAACGTTCCGTTTTGGAGATTTTGCGGAGCTTTTTTGGATGTCTCAATAGTGTTAATGCGCGAAAGCTTGGAAAGCTCCGTATGTGGCGATGCCGACCACTCTGTGATTGTAACCGTTACAACTTATCAACAAGTTCATTGTTCTAGTCTACTGGTATGTATTACTGTTTTGCTATTTTCCTACTCTAAGGCTTTGCTAAAAGATTCCTCAGAAAGTTGTGGCTGTGTCTTTTCCAAGGACATCAACTTTATCGCCTCATAATACATTTAACATTCTGAAGTATTCTTTCATACTAGTTAATTGTCTCAAGTTAATTCCAAAGGGGGTGTAGAAACGTTTGCCTAATTAGTACGCAAAGTACAACACACATATTAATTGTAAGTAGCCTAAACAATGCATTTTCCCAGCTTACACCCATTAGGTTTAACGTATCAAGAAATCTTGTTTTATCGGTCTATTAAACAGTAGACAAAATGACTATTTCTACAACAATGCTAGGATTCCACAGCATTGCCAAACATATTGTTAGGTGCGGCGAATTGTGAATTGAGGCCTCAAAAGAGTTAAGGTTGATTGTGTAAGAAATTTCACGGTAAAATCGACACTAGACGGAAGTATTTTGCTTTAAACGTAGGTAGGCAAGGATCAATTATCTACTGTAAAATTTTGCACAAATAATAACATAGAAAAAAGATGACTAAGCAAAATGTTGATAATTAAGTAGGTATGTGTGGTATTCTAATAGTTCATGTGGGTGATATTATTGTTTTATTAGTTTTACTCTATTCAAAGGTTTTAGGTATTATTTAATATAAGACTTTTATTCTTCTTCTTCTTTTATTTCTGGTGTTTTAGACAACTAAGTTGCCACTAATCTACAATAATCAAATAGATCGAAAGCTGCTCAGACCAGACGTTTATTTGACAACCATTCAAAATCCAAAACAGGTGCTTATTTGACTCACACACCGACAAAAACGCCAGCCAGGTTGTTACACCTGTCACAACGAACCCTCAACCGGAAGACACAAACAAATTTCGACCTTGACTATAAAGTACTAAAGTTTAAATTAGATCATTAAATACCAATACGAAATTTCTTCGCATATAAGTTAGGACTTTTCGGAACCTTCAATGGTTCTCGGTTCACTTGGTTGTTGTGTTTACAATATATATAACTAACATAACTCTTCTCGTTGACCACAAAACTCAAAGAATAAAGGGCCATTTACATGGTGCAACAATTCGTACGCGATTTTCATTACATTGCGGGGCTGCGGGCTACCGAACCGAAATACGACGAATTCAATCAAACCCTGCAATGTACTAAAATTCGCATACGAGTTGTTGCACCATGTAAATGGCCCTTAAATATCATATATATATTTTTTTATCAGATTTCTGTAGATACCTTCTCATGTGCTAAATAGGTAGCTATAATTGAAAAATCTTTGTATCGACTTTAACTGCTTTAGGCAAGGATGTAAAATAAAAAAGACAGATAGGTTATATTATAAGCACTCTAAAAGTGGCACATTGGTATCTCAGTTGTCAGAATTCGTGGTCATTTTTTAACACGGAATTTCGTATAGACATCGTATCTAACTTTTTTATACGACAACATTGGCCTTACGTACGTTTTCCTTATTAGTTTGCTAAATTAAGTACAGAGGATCTTCAGGCAACGTTGAAATTCCGACCTTAAAGGGACTTCAGATTATATATTATTTTTGCCAGTAAGCTATGTATAAAGGTTAGGTAGCCTTATTTTAAGATATTATTATTTATGTGGGTGATGACTCAGATGATTTCTTACAGCTATAAAATCCATGTAAGGCAATGTCCTTGATCCTTTTTGAGAGATGGTTTTATATTGCATCAATTAATTTAAATACCCAGTCCTGTTTTACATGTTTAAATGTTATTTATCTCTTAATGACTAAATTTATTAATGGGATTAGTTCCCATAAAAGATGAATCGAAGATTAATTTAAAGAAGGAAACAAGTAATTGTAATAAAATAAGTACATACATTTTATTGTTTGCGCAAGTGTCTACTAATACAATATTGAGGCTCGATATTTTTTTATGTAAAAGGTACTTTTCATTTCACCAAAACATTGACATTATGTAACACTGACTGCCATCATTACTTTCCATCGTCGTTTTGCACATGTTTTACGGTTTGCCTATAAACCTCTATCTCTACTCAAAGGTTAGCTGGAAGAAACTCCTCATAGAGGTGTGCTTGCCTTTACATATGTTACCTGTTCTTGTTATTACTGTTCTGCTGTTGTGTTCTGTTCCATGTCATAAAGAATTTACATGCGTCCATTACTTTTCACCAGTAATTACCTCTTAAAAACACCATACTCGTAGTTATGTAACAAGTCAGTTAAGTAATAAGAGCATATTAATCGAAAGCGTAAAAGAAACAATAACATTATAAATGGACCTCTTTGCTTCCTGTTGCACCATCTTTTCGATATCCGCAAAACAGCGGAATTTCATCCGCTAAATTAAACTTTACCTCTTTGGGCTACGATTAGTTTTCCCATGCGCTGTAGGATAAGATACGATCATCCGCTAGTTACATCGCTAGTTCATATACTTCTATCATCCACCATCTTGATTGTGTTCGGAAAAAATATGCTTTTCCCTATTGTATTCAATATTTATGCAATAAAGCCAATTATAATTATCTAATAAAGAACGTTCTACTTTTAAATTAATTCGGCACGACTGATTGATGATTAATCACGTTTTACGGATCATTCCGTTACGTAATTGATTAATTCAATTTTATTCATCGATTCGCTTAGTAACCGAGTTAATGTACCAGCGGCCGCACGGCTTGGTTCATGACTTCCTTAGAAATGTGACGTTATTAAGTTTGCGAGAGAAAGGTGCGATGGGCACAAAGAATTGCGGTCGAGTGTATATCAGTCGGAAGTAGGTTTGTTATGGTTTATGCAATAGGGGCGTTTTTGACAGCTTACCTAATTTTATTACCGAGTGACTTACTTTAGCTCGATAAAATTAAACATATATATATATTTACGACTGTTTTCCCAAAGAGGGCAGGCAGCACGATGATCTTTTCTAGTCGACCTTCGAGCAAATGAGTTCCGTCGCTCAGATCATAGCGGCAGATAAAAAACATTTTTGCATATATTCAAATTTTCTAATCATATGTATTGCAGAGACCCTATTCTTGTAATTCACAGCTAGGTTATAAGAATTCTTTGAATAACAGTATAATAAAAGGTTTTTAACGGTTTTCATTGTAGAAACATACACACATACACACGCGACAACATTAATACCATCCTCACCACTTAGATGGTTGGCAGTCCTCAACTGTGCGCTTCTCCAGAAACTTCCTGCCTCGCACAGCTAATCTGTGGAATGGATTGTCGCCTGCGGTACCTATTTCCGGACCGATACGACCTTCAAACCTTCAAGAAAAGAGCGTACACCCATCTTATAGAGGCCGGCAACGCACTCACAACACCTCTGGTGTTCCAGGTGTCCATGGGCGGTGGTAATCGCTTACCATCAGGTGATCCGTCTGCTCGTTTGCCTCCTATCACATAAAAAAGAGTAATATTCTTATTTGTCATAGTGAGCTTTTTGTTATGGAACCAAACAACGTGCCTTTGTTAACTTTGCCTTCGCGCGGAAGGAATTTTTTGCTACTTTTATAACTTCTTCAAGACAAGAACCTACATAACGTAAAAACTCTATTGTGTATATTTGAAAATAAATTATTAACTTGGTACTAAAAAGCAGGTACTTTACACACATGCCAATCTATATACACGCTCGACTCATGTCACTTATATTGTGTTATAGACAAAACAAAACAAAATCTATTTAATAAGTACTCAAACAGTTGTGTAGGGCGCTTCCTAGTAGTTTTTAGGAAAAAAAACTTCAAATGGTTAAGTCATTATTTAAAATATCAAACAAGGTTGGTTTTAATACAAAAACAACAGGTGATAACACCTCCGTTAGCATCCATTGACCATCGTATGTAACTTGACCTTTTCCCAGTTACATATTAACTTGGATCTTTTCAAGACGAGAGTGAATAGGCACTAAGTATGCATGTTACACCCTCGACCTCATCATCACTTACCAACAGGCGAGATAGTGGTCAAATGTGTACCTTTACGTAATAAAAAAAAAGATTAGGCATTAGACTTGGCCAACTTATTACAAAATGAAGATGCGCCACGTGGTAGTTCTTATATTGCTTTGACATAAGGTCCCCATGTCATACACCAGTGCAATGCCTCATCGACACCAGTCAAAAAGGCTCCCCGCGTAAGGCATGGGTTCTCGAAATCTCCCGCACTCCGCAACTCCGCATGCGCATGCTCTCTCCTCCAATTAAAATACGCCTTTTGTGAGCGACGTCCGCTCTCGGCGGCGTCGGCCGGGCGAGTGAGCGCGCGCGCTACCGGCCGCGGCAATGCTCGCCCCTCACAGTCACCTAAGAATGACTAAGTGCCGAGACACAAGTCGGCGACGGACGAGCTCCGCCCCTATGTGCTCGGACAGTGCGTCGACCACGCTCCGTGACACAAGTCGGCGACGGACGAGCTCCGCCCCTATGTGTACGGACAGCGCGTACTACCACTCGGCGCCCGAATGGTGTGTTTGGGCTTCGCCCGTGTCCTCAGACACTTTGGGTAAACGATGTTACCAAAATAAAAGAAGGAATAACGAGAAATAGACTTTTTATTTACTTTTCCCTAACTGCCCTATCACTGCCCTAAGTGACTTGATTACAAGTCCCTAACTTCCTATTACTTTGTAGTTTTCTTCTTCTTCTTGTTGTGACTTCCAGGAGGCTCCGATTGACACACACTGATTTGCTCCGGGCCGTACCTGCTATTTATACCTGCTAGTGGGCGAGCAAGACGTGCTGAGTGAGACAATAAAGGTTACGCCCACTTTGACTTGACTAATTTACATTGCAAGATGTTATTGGGATGTTATACATATTAATGGGCGGAAGACTAAGCTGATTTACAAAGTTCTAATATGGCTTAAGATCTTATAAGTACAGTAGGGTTCGTAAATATTTTCTTATTTGAATAATCGTACATGGAAATCGGGCAAACCGCAATTCGGTCCCTTTTGTAACTCTTATTTATCATTTGCGCTGAACCTACTGAGTTTACTTATTTGTAAGTTTGAACATTCAATAGAACTTTTAATTAGCTTTCTAACGATATAAACCATTCTGATACGATGAGCCGTTGTAAAGGTATAAACGTAAACATATTAATTGCAAAGTGAAAATGCGCCGTACTAAATTCTAATTCAGGCTCGGTGGCCGCGGCTCTCGTTACGGTCATGTTGGCGCGATACACCCCTCCCCTCCATGGCGGCCAGTCTGCGCTGCGCTCGCGCATAGGCAACATCTCCTCTCTCTTTCTAATACAATTTGTACTGGGATTTTACTTTAATGTTTACAATATCAAATGAATGCTATGAGAGGGTGTTTTATGTAAATAATTACTATGGGGATTCTAACTACTGGGTTCTTTATTTACTTTAAACAATCTAAGTCTTTATAAATAATCACATATTTCTCTTACGTATAATCTTCGTATGACACGATGCGTAGCTCTGCCGTCGCGTGTTGATGTTGTCGTCCATAATTCTCCCCCTTTAGTGTGAGGCGAAGGGAATTGGCTACGCTTCGGGATTGGCTACGCTTCGCACGGATTACACCCTCCCCCGCGCCCGGATCGCCCCGACGTCAACCGCCACTACCCGCGCCGCTGTACCGCCCGCCTAGTTCTAGCCAGCCCCGGCCTCCCACAAGCGGGTCTCACCGGGGTCTGGTGGTGAATGAAGCGGGTAAGGGCAGCCGCGCCGCAGCGATCGCGCCCGAAGCGCCCTAGGAAGCCCTAACCAGGGCCCCCCACCACTCTCCGCCCCTCACCTTTGTCCAGCAAAGGTGAGGGTAGAGCGAAAAATCGTGTGGGCTAACTACCCACACGAATCACCAAGATGTCCCAGCCGCCCCCGCCCCCCTCGGGAGCCCCCAAGGAACCGACCAGCCGCCCCCGGACTTTCCGCCGCACCCGCGGCCATCCACGGCTTGCTGACGCGGCTGGAATCGCCCGCAACCCGCGCGTCCAGCGGGCGTTTAAAACCGCCCTGCTGGCGTCCGCGGCAGCTCACAAGGCTGCATCAACCCCGAGCACCCCGGGAACGCCCACCAGCGAGGATGCGCAGGGGCTCCAGTTTCCCAGGCCGCCCATCACGGTCAAGGAGATAGTGAGCCACCTCGCCCCGCTCGTCATAGGGATACCCAACTCCATGAAGAAGCCGACCGCCGCCGCGCCACCCGCGCAGGCCGCAGTCCCTCGCGCCGTCGCCTCCACAAGCAGAGCGCCCGCGACACCCACCTACGCAGCCGCCACCACCGCGTCCGCGAATAAGCAGGCCCCCAAACCCGCGCCACGACCGCCGCCCGCCCTCGGAGCGGGCAAGGCGAGCCTCGCGCCCCGCACAGCGCCCGCGTCGCGACCGCCGCCCGCCCTCGGAGCGGGCCAGGCGAAGAACGCCGCGCCCCGCGCGGCGCGGCAGATCCCGACGCCGACCCCAGCTCCAACCACGCAGCAGCCGACCCTTCCGGTGCTGAAAACGCCGCCGCACGGTGGACTCACAGTCCGCCGAACGCCCGCCACCATCTCGCCGCCGCTGGTGCAAACGCCGGCGCAGGCGCCACTCGCGACGCCACGAAGCCTCCCCCGCCTGGACACGTCCCCGATGGACGTCCAGGACGAGAGCGCAGAGGACAGTGGCGACGACGAGCGTCGGGAAGAGGCCGCAACCGCGCCGGCCACTAACCAGACGCCCCATCCTACACCGAGAGCAGCCACAACCCAGCCGCCTCTGAAGAAGCCGCGCCCAATCACGGTCGACAACCTCCCGGATCGGAGCGCGCACTTCAAGCGTATACGGGAGCAACTGGGCCGCTTCCCCAATGCCCGCCCATACGGAAATGGAGTCCGCTTCCGCCCCGACGACCACGAGGAGTACAGGGTGGTGCAGGCCTACCTCGAGGCCCTCGGGGACTCCATTTCCTGGTCGGCGCTTCAACCTAAGCACGAGATCCCCCTGAAGGTGTGCATCAGGGGGTTACCGGCGAGCACAGACCCAGCACACATCGTGGAAGACCTGGCGGCGAAGGGGTTCGCGCCAATATACGCGCGCCATGTTGACGCGCGCGCAGGACGGCCCGGCTGCATATTTTATGTGCAGCTGCACAAAACGGAGGACCTCATCCCGGCGATCTACGGCGTCCGGGAGCTGCTGGGAATGACGGGAGTGGTGGTGGAGGCATGGCGCGGCAAGAAGGGGCCGGCGCAGTGCCACCGCTGCCAGGCCTTCCGGCACTCCTCTCACGGCTGCCGCCGCCCGATTAGGTGTGTCCGCTGCGCGGGGCCACACTTCGCGGGCCAGTGCGAGCGGCCGCGAGACCAGGAGGGGACCTGCGCAAACTGCGGCGGCCCCCACACAGCGAACAACCCCACGTGCCCCACCTACCAGCGTGAGGCACGCATCAAGAAGACCGGCACTGCTCCCATCACAAGCCGCCGCGGGAAGATCGTGCCCCAGCCGCGCTCGGTGGAGGACGCCGAGAACGCCCCTAACACCCTCATGGCGAGGGCGAACGACGCGGTACCCCCGCGCCGCCGCCGCCGAGGGAGGGGCGGACGCGGCAAAAGGCAGCCCGCCGCTACCACTACCGACCCCGTCACCCAGACCGCCATCGCCGCCGCCGCCCAGCCCGCGGCCGCCAGCTCCAGCTCCGCCCAAGCGCTCGCTCCTCCTGCAGCAGCGCCGCCCGGATTACCCCACGTCACTGCCTCCCCCTCCCTGCCAGCAAGCCAAGATGGCGCCAGGGACAGGGTGATAGAGCAGTGCGTGGAAATTCTGCAGACCGTGCTCGGCGCTCTGCGGACAGGAATCAACCCTGCCCCCATCATCCTTAGGGGACTGGCCGCCCGTCGGCTCGCAGGTCGCTCGCCGGGCCTCTCCCAAGGGAGTCCCACCCGGCAGGGCTCGACCTCGCCGACGGACGAAACAGACGACCCCGCAACACCACCGGACTTGACGGGCGTTACGCCCAACACATCTACCCGTTCGTTGTAGCGGACGGCGCCCGATCCCGCCAAAAGCGGCACCGCCGCGCCCGGCTTCTCCGAGCCCACACAAGGGCCCGTGAGACTACCATCAGGAAGCCTCGCACTATTGGTTGCAACGGTGTTATCACTTAGTCACTTTCACTAATTGACTTTTTAACATTGCGCACTAACTTGTGTCACTTTTACTACTGGCGGCCAATGCTCTTTATCACGATGTAGGCATGCGGGTCGGTCGATGACCTATTTTAATTTTTACTTTCTTCCGGCGATAATAGACGGGCTCTCTAGGCGCCGTATTGTCTGGAGGCTCCGGCGGCTCCGGTGGTTGTTTGATGATGCCGGCAAGCTGTGCCGGCTGTGGGTTCCCGCTGCTCTTTTTGACGTTTGTATTCGCGGCCTCTTGCGACGTATGTGTTGGTCGGAGGGCCGATGGGTCGGCGAGGCGCCGTTTGCGCCGTCGCACCGACGATGTCCCGCTGCTTGTAGTGACGGCAGTGGCGGCAGACTCGCTGCCAGTGGCGCTCTCGGGCGCTGTGCATGAATGGCCGGCAGATGGTGCCGGTCGCTGGCTCCTGCAGTGAGTTATGTAGGCGACACGCTTAGTCGCCGCCTCTCGCGACACGTCCAGTGGTCGGAGGGCCGGTGGGTAGTCGAGGCGCCGCTTGCGCCCTCGAGTTGATTGGATGATGGGCGTTCTAGCCCCTGCAGGCTCGGAGACCGCGGCGTATTCAGGCGCCGCGGATAAGATTAACCTCTCTGGTCCGGAGGTCAATGTGGGTGTACTGGCCCTTGCAGGCTCGTTGCGTGCGGAGTTTTCTTTAGCTGTAGTCAAATTCGACCCCGCTGGTCCGGGGGTCGGTGTGGGCTCGCTAGCCCTGGTAGGAGTGGCTCCCTCCGAGTCGGAGGGCATAGTGACGCCAGCGTACTCGGGCGCTGTATTTGTGATCGACTCCGCTGGTCCGGGGGTCGATATCTTGACCGGCGTGACCGACCGCGGGCGACCGCAGGTCGGTATAGTGGCAGCGGTGACCGCGGCGTGCTCAGGCGCCGCGGTAGGAAAGTCTTCCTCTGAGATGGAGGGTAATGTGGCGCCGGCGTATTTCGATGCTTTAGTTCTGCGGCGCCGCGGGCGACAGCGGGTCGGCTTAGTGGCGTTGATGACCGCAACCAACCACGGGCGATCGTCGGCTGGTTCATTGATGAGGTGGGCCATGGCGTCCCCTGACGCCATGGTCGTTGACATGGTGATGTCTTCGGTGCTGCTCGGCACCGTGGGCGTCGAATTTGCGCGCGTGTCGACGAGTCCCGTTGATGTGGCACCGCAACCTACGGTCTGTAGGTGCCTATGTGACTGGCCGTCATTATAATGGGCCTCCTTTTGCTGAGGCCTCGTAGTTTTGCTTGTGCTAGAGTGTTTATTTTGTTCAGATTCTATTCGTTTTGCTACTGTGCCGCCGCTTGAACGTTCGTCCCTTATTAAACACTCGGACTCTTCTCGGAACCTTTTTGCCAAGGAACGCTGTCTATTGAGTTCCTTTCGCATATCACATAGTTTATGTTGTAGTTTGAATTCTGCTTGCTTCCTGAATTCCGCCTCCAATACTTCGGCCAATTCTTCACTCTCTATATCACATAGTTTCTGTTGTACCTCGAGCTCTGCTTGTTTCCTGTATTCTGCCTCCAATATCTCGGCTAAATGTTCGCTCTTTTCGAAATCTAGAAGGGCTTCGAAATATCTCGCAGTCACTTTTGATAATGGCTCGTCGAACCCTTCTCGCCGTGTGTCGGCGTAGTTGCCCCACGGGCGTGCTTGCGCGGCGGCTGTCTCTGTATTACATAATTTCCTTCTTTTGCATCTGTCACGGCCCGATGTCGCGTTGAGTGTGGGCCTTCTCCTGGATTCCGACATCGGGGTATATTTATTCCACATTTTGCTCTCATATGCCGTACTCATGGCGGCTATCTCGTACATAGTTCACAACAATTCTTCTAATAATTCACACGAATTTTCAAACACATGCGCTCTGACTTGCGCGAACGCCTCCTAGGCGGTACAAACGGGGCCCGTAACCTATTCGTGCGGCGCCCTACAACCTTCCGACGTCCCGTCAGTACGCCGGAGAAAACCTTTTGACGTTTCGTCAGTACGTTAAAACATAAATCCGGATCCAGCGGATCCGGTTCGAAGGACCAAAACGACTAAACTCCCACTTGCTCGATGCGGCAGCCGGCGTTGATGAAACTGGATTACTGGAACTGGATACTGGAACTGATGCTTGCTTGCTGATTTTCTTGCTGGTACTAGTTGCTGCTTGGAGATGTTACTTCCAGGAGTGACGAGCGGACACTAGTTGTTGCTTGTAGAGATGTTACTTCCAGGAGTGACGAGCGGACACTAGTTGTTGCTTGTAGAGATGTTACTTCCAGGAGTGACGAGCGGACACTAGTTGTTGCTTGTAGAGATGTTACTTCCAGGAGTGACGAGCGGACACACACTGATTTGCTCCGGGCCGTACCTGCTATTTATACCTGCTAGTGGGCGAGCAAGACGTGCTGAGTGAGACAATAAAGGTTACGCCCACTTTGACTTGACTAATTTACATTGCAAGATGTTATTGGGATGTTATACATATTAATGGGCGGAAGACTAAGCTGATTTACAAAGTTCTAATATGGCTTAAGATCTTATAAGTACAGTAGGGTTCGTAAATATTTTCTTATTTGAATAATCGTACATGGAAATCGGGCAAACCGCAATTCGGTCCCTTTTGTAACTCTTATTTATCATTTGCGCTGAACCTACTGAGTTTACTTATTTGTAAGTTTGAACATTCAATAGAACTTTTAATTAGCTTTCTAACGATATAAACCATTCTGATACGATGAGCCGTTGTAAAGGTATAAACGTAAACATATTAATTGCAAAGTGAAAATGCGCCGTACTAAATTCTAATTCAGGCTCGGTGGCCGCGGCTCTCGTTACGGTCATGTTGGCGCGATACACCCCTCCCCTCCATGGCGGCCAGTCTGCGCTGCGCTCGCGCATAGGCAACATCTCCTCTCTCTTTCTAATACAATTTGTACTGGGATTTTACTTTAATGTTTACAATATCAAATGAATGCTATGAGAGGGTGTTTTATGTAAATAATTACTATGGGGATTCTAACTACTGGGTTCTTTATTTACTTTAAACAATCTAAGTCTTTATAAATAATCACATATTTCTCTTACGTATAATCTTCGTATGACACGATGCGTAGCTCTGCCGTCGCGTGTTGATGTTGTCGTCCATACCTTTCGTGGGGAAAAATTTGCTTTCTTTATATACACGCTAAAGGTATCAATAGATAGGTCGCGGAAGTCGCGATTTCCAAGAATCATTAAGTCAAATGTCGAAGTTATTTATTTTTAAATGTAGGCTTATTACCCAAATAAGTCCTCTAGTGTCAGGCAGCAGTAAGTAGCACTAGTACCGACTGGAGAACGAAGATAGGAATCTGGAAGGGCTCTTTTTTGGACATCACGGAGCGGGTGAACCTCGGTTCGTGTACTGCGGTGTGGAAGGCAAGGGGGAAACCACCACACTATGCTTCACCACATTACTCCACCGACAAGAGCCAAGCTCTTAAATAAATGATGATGATGATGACCCAAATAAGTAAACATTTAAATTATGGTCTGTTAACATCTAATCTGTTGGTGTACAATAAAATAAATAAATAAAAAATATTACATGCAATACACATCACCATCTTATCATCATAATACACTCACACATATCCTGACATAACTATCTGATCTCCTCCCGAAAGAGAAATGGGTTTCGAATATATCCTTCCAATTTGTATGGCCGGTTACAAAGTTATCGAGAAAGCTAAATTGCAAATATCTTTAATCTGGTAGTTTATTTGAACTTAGTATAGTGTGAGAGTCACCCTAGTCATCTGTCATACACAAAAGTACCCTAGTACCACTCGTTCTCACTTCATTCTCACTGTGAACTCGCACTATATTATTTTATTTTTATTTCTTATTATTGACGATCGTGATAAGGATTCTTATAGTTTTGACATTGTATGCATCTTTATTGTAATTATTATCTAGAAATAAATACTTGCCACTAGTTCCATTTTATACAAACGCCAGTAAACGCCGTACGAATACGTTTTGGCCAACAGTGTTGTTGCGATTGTTTCAAACCGACAGTAGAATCTGGTTGTACGGGAAATTGTCAGTTTCCTTTAGAATAACATCTGCCGGAACCATTCATGGATTAAAGGTCAATACGTACTCAGGGTTCTAATCCATTAAAAATGTTATGACCAGAGATCGTTTATGTATTTTTCGCATGCGTGTTGAGATGCGTCTTGGCTGATGGTATGCGTGAAAATAGATCTAGCGCTTTTTTAAACCTCAATTTTGCAATCGTTTAGATAAGACGTAAGACTTAGAGAAGAATAAGACTTTTGTGTAATCCAAAGCTAAAATATTATAAAGACTAAAACTCTATGATGTGATTGCTAAAAGGAGTACTCCGGAACTGCTCATTCGATTACAAAAAAAAAATGTTCATTGGTATACAAAGTTGGCCTTCAAGGATCCGTCTGGGTTATATGTGATGCATGGGCGGAGTCAAGGAGGTAGGTAGTTAAAATATCCGTTCCTTACTTGCCCAAGGTCTCAAAAGCAACACTCGGTGGCTCCATCGGTCACAATCCATGCGACAGATATGGTTGGATATTGCCATTTCATTGCGCTACCCCTTTGCCGATGTCAGTGACTTTGGTATCTTGGTAAATATCGTCGTTCCTTTGTCTCACTGAGGAATAAGGCGATTGTTGCTTGTATCCAAATGTCTCAATACATATCTCTGCTTCCAGGTGCGGACGTCCCGCCGTACAGAATGCCGCCGGCGCCGGACGCCGCGCTGCCCGGTGCGCCCGCGCCGACCGCGGCCCTGCACACACACTCGGCCAAGTTCCCTGTAAGTACATTATTATATTCATCACACGTGGCCACAAAGTAGCAATTACCGCGGCATAAACCCCACATCCCGGTCAAGGGAAGACAAAACAAAATTAAGTTGTGCACTGGTGGCTGGTGGTACTAAAGTTAACCCCAAATCGCATATTTATCATTATCAGTGTCACCCATACAAAATACACATTATAATACTTTTTTTTTTGCGCCTTTTTTTTTTAATCTCTGTTGAACCCAATGGTTAGCTAGTAGACAATGCCATTTGGCATTAATCTCGCCATCTGTGTCTTGTGCAAGTTTAAATAAATAAAATAATCGCCCTTGCAAATACTTGCGATCTGAGAAGTAGGGTTTTTGTGATCTCTATCGACAATCATTTACATTGAAACCCAAAAAGCCATTAAAACTCACTAGATTCTCACTTAACATTTCATTCATCTAGAACCGTTAGTACCGCCCGCATTCTTATAAGCTTTATATACAGCATGCATGGTAATTTATCGTCTGTCCTTCCGTCACGGCATCGCTCAGCAGCAAGCAGGTTAACGACTCTAGTTATCGCTTATATGTATTTCTATACTTAGATTACCTTGGAACGCTTCAAATGGGTTAAGTTACTTAGGCAGCTCAAGACATCTTCTAGTGAATTTTTAAGAGGTAATTTTTATTAGTTTTATAGATTTTTTATCACTTATTTTGAAAGCTGAATTTGAACGCCTTTATTTATCTGGCCCACAAATTCCATGAATTGATTAGAAATTCCTAGGATCTTTTTTTACTATTACCAAAAAATCTAAGAACTTTCGACAAAGGTTTAAGGCATTCTTAATATTTTAATTATCAAAATACAATGTCAAAATTTGACGGGTTCTGCGGCCCCATGTTGTACTATTAATCGTGTATATAATTACGCATGAGATGGCGTTTCTCCGTGCGTTTGCGCAGTGAAAGAGAGAAAGTGATCATTGTTCGCGTTTCATCTGTACTTCTCTTACTATCGACACGTTGTAATGGTACGCTAAACGTATTAAAGTTGTGGTGAAAATAATCGGGCAAGTTCCAATTGAATGATATTTTTTGATGTCTATAGTTAAGTTATCAGACGCGGGAATAAAAATAGAGTTTCTTGGCGCTTTTAATTATATTCGGAACCCTCGTTGTTGCTGGTCAAAGCCAAGTAGTGAGATAGTAAAAGGCAAAATATTTTTTCGATGTATTAAAATTTAATTATGTCATGAAATGTTGCTTTGATGTTGGCACGGATTGTAAAACCCCTTTTTATCGATTTCCTAATTGAATAGACAGGAAAACTGGTAATTATAACGTTTAACTAACAAAATGTTAACTATTCAGTAGGTATTCGACATTAAGTAATCTAATTCTTTGGATACTTTTAGACCCTTACTTTCAGTATTTTTACAATGCTCACATTACTCATTTGTTTATTCCTTATTAACAGATTGAACGCGAAGTGATCCTCTCCTCCGGTGACAAGAACTCAAAGGTGCCAATACTTCAAGAAAGACGGCGCGGGCGCCTCGGCGCCGTGGCACCAGACACACCCCCGAAGGCACTCGCGGCCTGGACACATGCTGATGTAAGTCATCACTCATCAGTTTTAAGTACGTTTATCACTTTCAGTGTGAGGTACCGACTAGGTAGGCCCTCTACCTCTGCTACGGGCAGCTTACCTCTTCAAAAGTTTTCGGGTACGAAATTGTTGGCACTGAATTCGGTTAGTAACTCACATTTAACATAACTACAACTTAGAAAAGTTGAAAAACTCTTGAAAGAACACTTGGGATAAAATTATCTGACACAAAAATTTGTAGTTTGTATTGTTTGTATTATTAACGATGCATCTCAATAACTCAAAACTTTTAATCTTCTTAATCTTTATTGTTTAGGTTTAAATATTCTGATTAAGGAAACTGTAAGTCCATAATTTAGTACTTTTTACGTATTCAATTGTAAGCATATGAGACTGTTTGTTTCTTAATAAAATAAATAAATAAATAAAAAACCGCATTCAAATCGGTCCATCCGTTAGGGAGCTACGCTACCACAGACAGACACGTTAAACATATAAGATCCCTCTTTTTGCGTCGGGGGTTAAAAACACACACACGAACGCATAAATCACATTGCTATAAAATTTGCAGTAGTCTCCAATTCTGCAGATCCCTGATAGTTTCCTGCAGCGAAAAAAAATTAAAGGCGTCCTTACTTTAGAAAGGTTGCGTGTGCGCTTAGGCGAGGGGACATGCATCCGAAGACACTTATGGCAAAGAAAGCACTAACGTTTTCCCATGAAGGCTTAGGGTGAGTTGAACGAGACCGTCTGTAATCGTAAGCGGTGTTCGTTAAAATCTGAATGTATGGAACGTTTGACAAATAGCGCCATATTTAACGTTGATTGGTATGTAATCGTAAGTCGGTACAACCCGCCCTTAGTCATAAGAAATCTTTCCTTCACTCATATTTCGTTTCATAAGAGTTTATCGATGTATCCCCTTAAGTACAGTACGACGGATATACAAATTGCAAGTTTCTGCGATATCTGGAGCAGATAGCGAATAACGGGGTTTCACCAGTCATAGTAACTTTGTGTACGGTTACACCTTACCGGATATCCAATAATACATATTTATTTGATAAGCAGTTTAGATTTAGATTCCTTTGCCAACTAGTCGGCAATGTGACTATTATTTTAGTGGCGTAAAAACTAATTTCTGCCTGTAACTTCGCCTGGCCGTTGTAAAAACTTGATTTCATAATTTAAGCTTTCTCTAATACCAGTTTCACAAAAAATACTCACGAATGACATGAAATAAATGATGGCAAAGATATGAATCAGAAAAACACGTCGGACATTGATGAATGGAACTACGAAAGTGCGGTCACATGTGATATTAGTGTAGCTTTGATTCCATTAAATAAAACCAGTCCCTACGGGCTTGCGGTATTATAGTGACATAGCACTTTTGAGACAGTTTCGAGGCCCCATTGAGGCTCAGATAAAAATAAAGATACTTCGAATCTTTATTCCGTTGAAAGCGGCCTCTAATATAATAATTAGGGGGCGCTTTCAACAGCAGTAAAGCCGGTGTAAATAGTTTATTACTCAAATTATTCCAATTCCTTACTGCGGAAGAATAAATGTAATAGTACATCAGTTACCTAGGATGGTAACCAAAGAATGTCTCAGGTCGCTCGTATTTGACGCCCGTGATGAGTACAACATTTTATGTCTCTCCCTGGCCAGGAAGTGGGATTTTCCGCACGGAAATCCATTTTTATGCGGCAGTTCCTACCTTATGGCCAAGTTGTAACATCTTTATGATTTGGTGTTCAGTCTTGCCTAGGGACACATCAAAAGTTTTAAGGTCAAATTTTATTGCTGGACCCTTCCAGACAAATATACATAGAACGCGATGCAACAAACCGTCAGAAATCGTTAACGATGATTCTGTAATCACAAAACGATGATACTTTAAATCTGGATGTATGGAAAGTTTGAGAAGTTTCTATAGAATGACAGCTGCCGGTGCCATTATTTAACGTAAATCGGTAATGTAAGCTGTAAGCATACGTTGGAACCATAATTTCGGCCTTTAAAGCCTACGCCAAAACCAAACACCAATACGAGTGGAGGAATGAGGCGGGCTTAAGGCACTCAAAGCTCTTCATAGAAGGTGTCGACTCGGGCTGGACTAACAAACTCTGGAAATTCAGTAGGAAGCAGCTCACTTCGGGGTCAAGGATCTCTTGGCCAAGATGGGACTATCAGACAGCTTAGACTGTAGAATGTGTGGCGAGGAGGATGAGACTATGGAACACTTACTGTGTGAATGTCATGCCCTTGCCAGACAAAGAATGAATTACTTTGGTAACAGCTATCCGCAACCAAAGGAATTCTAGGTACTTCCGCTGAGCTGCATCGTCCGCTATGTGGAAATGATGGAGCGAAGTTGGGAGTAGACGTAAGGAGAGGGCAAATGCACAAAAGATCCCACTGGGTCGAAGTGCATCCGAAAGGGCCCTCATCTAGATAAGATAAGATAAGCATACATTGGTGCATAAAGCGCCTTTACGAATTCCTTTGCATAATGAACATGTTTTTTACTATTTCCGCCTGCGACTTTGTCTACGAGAACCCGGGATAAAAACAATCCTATAATTGAATAGGATCGTTAGGAAGACTATATTCATGCAAAATGTCACCTAAATCGGTTCAGCCGTTTAAGCGTGATTGAGTAACAAACATCTAAACATTCAAACGTCCAATCATTCAAACACCCCAACATGCAAACATTCGCATTTATAATTTTATAAGGATATTAGGATTACAATTAGCATATTAGGATGGAACTTAACTGTAAAGTAAAGCATCGACCCGTGGAAGTACGCTTTTCTTCCCAATTTTGATCCAAATACTGCACTCCAGTCTTAGCAATGCTTTTTATATCCACGATGACTCGGCAGTTTTGTATCGAAGCCCGTGTCACTGAGCAACCGTTACTGTAGACCCGGTTACCGGCAACGGTACGGAACTATGTTAACGAGTCGTTAAACTGTGATAAGTAATCATAATTATGGTGTAGAAACAAAGAGATGGTATCCATGTTTTTGCTTTACATGGCAAGATGAAAATGGATACGTATGTATCAGTTAGACTATATTACTAGTTATACTAATTATTTACTAGTATTTTGTTATTGAGAGAGTGCATGAGGGAATAGTGGATGGTATAGTTGAAAGGGGAGGATCTTGTCGAACTTTTTTCGGGTACTTACCTTAAACCGACGAGCATGTATAAAGAGTGTAATGAAATAGAATGAAGCCAGAAAGTTTTATCAATCTTAGCAAGTGGAAATCCGTTATCTCTGCCTACCCCTCCAGCAGATAGGCGTGATTATATGCATGTATTATATAAGGGGGACAATCTTACACAAATCAACCTAGTCCCATAGTAAGCTCAGTAAGGCTTGTGTTATGGGTACTAGAGGACGATATATATAATAGATATAAATTCTTAAATACATAGATATCCATGACACAAAACAAATAGTCATGCTCATCACACAAATTTTTGCCCTTACCGGGATTCGAACCCAGGACCTCTTGCTTCGCAGGCAGGGTCACTACCAACTAGGCTAAAGCGGTTGTCAAATATACTTAATATGTATTTTGTTTTTAAGACGTAAGGTAGGGCCCGACCCGTCTTTCTGTCAAGTGACAAAATTTGACGTTTAAATGACACCGAATATTTTACATGGCGTCCGACTCTTTCGTGTAGTCTTTCAAAATCATTATGATGTAAAAGCTTAGTTTTTGTTTGAAACTATCATACTTAGAAGAATGAAACTATGAGAGTAATGCATCGAAAGTTGTCATACATATTGTAAGCATTCTAATTTTAAAGCAAACCTTAGTTTTTTGTGAAACCAGTTTCATTCATTTTCGTTTTTTTATTGCTGACTGAATTGACACTCAATACTAACCCATTTAATACCTACACAATAAGCTCGTCCTCTTTGTGATCACCTGTACACACCTGTATGAGCACAGGGCAAGGAACCCTGCCTTCAACCAACAAAACATCGTAATTCAGTATTGGACTTATAAAAAGTTACGACTTTTTAACAATAAGTTGTCTGTCATCAACAAAACGACGATTGTCAGTGTTAGACTCATATCAAGTTACGACATTTTTATATTAAGCGTTGTTATGCGCGTTGACCGCGAAGACCGTCACGGTGTATGCGCAAGCGCAGGGCTCAAGGGGCTCACTTGTCTTAGCTGTCGCTAAGGACCATTATTTTTAGACCTGTTTATCTAAAGCAACACTTTGAAATCGGAGGTCAAGATATATTTGAAAGTCAGTCGTATCAATTTTGGAAAAATGTATTCTCTCATTTAATAGTTAAAGCCTAAGTACGTGTGAAATATATGGTTAATTTGAATCTTCGCACACTGTGTGTGCACTTAATCGTCGCTAGATTATAGGATTGGTAAAATAAACCATTTTGATTAGTTTGTATGGTATTAACAGCGGCACCTGTTGTTTTATCTAAACCAATACTGTTCGGAAACATACCTACAATATCCAACCGCTCAATCCATGCCCTTCTGGCGTGAAAGCTCTTAAGGAATCAAAATCCAAAACTGAATATAAGTAACAATACAAACATGTTAAAGTAAACTAAATAAATAAAAGTTACATAAGAAAAACTTATACAGCTAGGTTCGTTATAATCACTTTATAAAATAGAAAATTATATAACTCCTATAACCTAGCAGGTCCACTCGCCACAAAGACCAGGAACATAAAAATTCAATACAGCACCTTAGTTAGCGTACGCAGAACCAACGGTGATGGCTGCCTACCGGGTACCGCCTCGCTGCGACGAATTCACATAATCATACCACATGGGGCAATTTTATCACGGTTTTTGTAAAACAAGTGCAAGAGATGGGACTTTTTTCGGTAACAGCGAATAGTTAAAAGCATCATTGTTTTAATGATTTTGTTTGTTGTCCGTATGTGTTGTTACATTTTGGACGTAAAAAGTGACCCTAAAACCTATCGTGCTGGAATAGCAGATGTCATGCGGGATTCATTTAAGATTTGTATGGCAACTTGGAATGGGCATTGTAAAGTAATTGAGGAGGTACTTACCTACAGCTAAATTCCGCAATTTATATCGAATAATTCCGAGATAGGTTCATCTTTTTAAGGGTGCAAACGTGCATATTAAGTGTGTATTTATCAAAACAGGCGAAATTCTCCATCCGTCTCGCTTTCTCGGCAGTGCATCAATCGATAATTTGCATTTCACCTCAATATGGCACGCTTCAGTAACGCCGACGTTAAATTACCACGATTGACCTGCTCGGGAGGTAGAACTTACTACTACTGACTGCGTTGTTGCGCAGTTTACACATTTGATTGTACCATTTAATTACAATAAACCCAGTACCTAGAGGTAAATTTACTTTTTACCTAAAACAACGAAATTAAAAAAATACCATTTTCCGTTTGCGAATTGTTAAATAATGAATTAACATACATCCATAGCTTTTTAAATTTACATAAGTACATAATTTCTTATATTTCTATCAGACTTTAGGTGGGTATTTCTTTCTTTATTAATATTACAATCGGAACAGACAAATTCATGTACGTTTCTCCGTTAACCTAGGATATTAAATGGAAATATTGTACTAAATTGTTCTACATACTTATTTCAATCATTAAGTGATTTTCAAAAAAATCTATGTTTTAATTTGCATTTCTTAATGGTTTTCCTTAAAATCGCAACTCCACGACGTTTTAAATCCTACAAATATTATAAATGCGAAAGTTTGGATGTTTGTTACTCAATCTCGCTTAAATGGCTCAACCGAATTGAATAAAATGAAACGAAATTTGTTAATAGCCTGAATTAAAATATAAGCTAATTTATATCCCGGGTCCATATAGACGCGGACACGCAGATCGCGGGCGGAAGATAGTCTATATATTAGTGTAATTATACATATCTTTAGAAAACGTCAGGAATAGATGTGACTTAACTCTCAATTCACTGGATATGATAGACAAGAGATAATGAATTATAATTTTTGATCAAAAATTGGCATATATAATTGTACACTGTCTACCTGCCTCAATTATGTTTTCCCACACCAAACTACTAGAATCGTATAGATTTTAATCTTTTAATTTAATTTAAGCTTTATGATGATGTTTATTCCTGTTGTTGTTCCAAAATAAATGAAATCTATTCTATTTTTCATTCTATTCTAATTGTTATTGTGACATTTAATAAAAAGGAATATGTCGTAATTGATACTTCGTATATTATGTTCATGTTAGGTCAGATAAAAAGTAAAAAAAAATGCTATACTGTAACTCTATTTATTAGTCACAAGAATGAGAAAGGGTTGTACTTACAGTTCTACCGTGATAGCAACAGATACGGTGCGGTGGATTGTGCGCACGCGCGAAAGCAAAACGTGTCCAATCGATGACGATTAAACGATGCGTCCACGGCAACTTTGCCATACTTTCCACAATTACGAGTATATCTTTCGTTTTGTACGAACAAGTCGTAATCTAGATTTAAATGGGCTTATTTTTTTGGGTATAACTTTCGCAATATTTTTGTAGCTTTGATTTCATTTATACGCATACATCACTGTAAGTCCGTACCTTATATAGTTCACCTGACGAATGCAAGGTAGTTTAGGTCATCGAATACACAAATTAAGTGACCGCATTTTATGATGACGACTTATTTTATGTATTATTATTTTTATAAGGACTTTTTGTATTTGTGTGTCTGCAGGTTTTAAATTTCATTTCAATCCTGACACTATCGTCTCTCACTTAATTCATCAGATGTAGCTTTTGGTATACTTCTTATTTTACATATCTTTACATTCATATATGTAAAAGTAATTTTATCACATAATATCTCACAATGTTATCAAAAATAATTACATATCGATACCTTTAGACTCAAAGCGTGTAAACGCCAAAACGCCACTTTACAGGAGAAGCAAAAAACTAAAAATGATTTAGAAAATAATTCAGAACTTTTTTATTTTAAGACGTATATTTATGGCCCTCACCTTCAGTTCGGGCCAGAAACTCCTGCGATCTGGGGCATTCACGAATTCACCGCCCTAGTTACGTAATGTATTATTACGTCGGTCGTAAAACTCCAAGAGACAACTATGGTAAAATAACGATCAGTGTTTGAGGTAAGTACCTACACTTGAGATTCAAAGTTGGGTCGTATGAGTCCTCTTCAATTTCACAGCGGAATAATAGGGGTGTACCTATATGGTAGCTATGCACAATTTTTGGTCTAGGAGTGACAATACGACCTGAATTTAGCTATATGAATGTTAGGCCGTATGAGACAACTTAATTTTTATTCGAGAATAATAAGGGTGTATACTTCAATTTTGAATTACGACTGCGGATACCACCTTTAGGTTATTCAATAATTGTGTATATTACCTAAATAAAGAATAATATAATAAATTATACCCATTACGCTCCACCTTTCTGCAAAATCTTCAAAAACAACGTAGGTCGTATTTGCCTTAAATTTGCGAATATCGCAGCTTTAACTACATAGATCGATAGAGAAAAAAAAAACGAAACAAAACTGCATCAAAAAGTAATTTTGGCCAAAATGGCGTTTACGCCCTTTGAGTCTAAAGGCATCGATATTGTGACTGTTGAACGTAAGGATATACGAGTAATGGATCATTCACAGCTCTTAGCGTATTCTCGGATGACTTTAGAAATCTATCTGCGTTTGAAGTTCTGACGTATATAATTAAAAAGCTCTCTAAGCTTTTTACTGATGACGTCAAGAATCTCCCGTCCGTCAGGTGGACTATACAATGGCAGTCATCACGCAGCCCCGCGCGCATCCGGTCTAGTCGACGCGGGCGCAGTGCTAGCGCGGGTTTTGTGCGATGTGGGGTTTACTGTGGATGTGAATGTGAAAAATGGTGGAGTTTGCCCTTGAGAATGTGAGTTTGAGAAAGTATTTTTTATTGTAATAAGTATATGGTTTTTTTGTGTATATATTTCTGTAGTTTGTAGTTTTTTTATTAAGGTAATTTGTATATGAATGAGAAGTCATAAATATACATCATGCCATATGGTATACGGATGTAGGAACGATATATTGTTTTTAGAACTGTTCTCTAAAACTCTAATAAGTATCATACAAAAAGATTAAGTTAAATTTTAACGTGCTATCATAAGAAAATAATATTTTTAGACCAATAAAAAAATATATGATTTTAATTACATTCGCATTAATTTACTAAAAAGTAACATGAATTTTATTTGGATTTAATGATTGTGAAATTAATATAAAATTTTCCGAGTTTCGTGAGGTGAGGTTGAAGATTCAGGTCTACACGACAAAATGGTGTCATTATCCTTTATTGTAATATAAATTAAATCGAATGATTAGTATATTAACAAGGAGCTCTTACTATTATTGTATTACCTTCTCATTGAATAGATACTTGACTTTGTATAATTTTAACGGAATACCTACTAATCAAAACTACTACTGCTATCCTATCATTCAAGCAAGTGCGATAGAGGTGGAGATATTCGAAAGATTTCCGCGGTAATAGCCCAGGTTTTGGCGCAGACGCAGACTTTCGACTTCAAACATATAGACACCATTGCTCCGAAGGACGCGAGCGACACCGTTCCGTTCACTGACCCATTAATATTCCGGTGGTACATCCTTGTTTACGTCTGACAAGGCTATCGGAATCACTAAAAACTGTTTCATTTATCCTAAGAGCCGTTTTTCTCAAAGCTATGACATCTTCACCTAATTGGTTCTACAGGATAAGTATTAAAAAAACAAAGGTTTTGGAGTATACGAGAATATATTTGCTTTTTACTGAAATGAATATTCGGACAAACGATACAGTTGCAGTTTACTATCATATGTAAACTCTGCGGTCTGAGTTCTGACTAAGCTTTGGATACATGAAGGTACATTTGCGAAGAAACCGGTAATATAACTTTTATCAAATGCCTGTCATTAGGTACAATATAAATCAAATGTAAAGTCGTCAAACAATTCGTCAAACTACAACGACAACGGCAATAACCATGGTTGGTATATTGCGATCTGGGGTCCCAGCATATTATTAGCTGAGTAGACTTGCACTCTTGACTCGACACTGACTGACACTCAGACAGCAATTCTTCCATCCCAGGTTGTTTATCCCATTGTGGTACTATTACATATTTTTACAACTTTATTACATTATTAATTGTTTATTATGTGTGTATGTTTGTATCTTCAGTATGTTGTGTTGCGTTCCGTGGGTCACGTACGGTGCTGTCTGAAAACCAGCGCTGTAGGTGTCTGACACCTCGGCATAATGGTGCTACAGTGACCGATTCACTGCCGCGAAGACGCACAATATTTGTCAATGTTATTGCATGTCTACTCCCGTTGTCTCTGTGTTTCTTTTGTGTACTGAATACATGTTTATTTCTTTCTTTCTTTGTTTCTTAAAAGCCTAATGCAAATACAGTCAGAACTGGAGAAAATTCATTTATTTCATTTTGTTTCTTCTCAGGTTGGAATGTAAAATGGCCGTCGCTTTCGCAAAAACTTGTTCCTATACCATTTCTAGGGACTAAGAAAATTCAATTAGCCTGCGGGATACTTCGGGTTCGGGCCTAGAATGAGAAGGAAATTATAACATGGTTAAGTTAACTCTGCACGTGGCGCTCTTCATTTTAATGAGCGCCAACTGCACAGTTCATTTGATCGAGTGATAGTCTGTACATGGCAAATATATTTAAAAAAAAGCTTTATTGGGGGGCTTTCATAAACGCAATAGAGCCCAAAAAAATATTTTTGAATTTTTTGTCTGTTTGTCAGTTTATCTGTTTGTCTGTGCGTTTGTGCACGCTAATTACAGAAACAGCTTTACCAATTTGGATGCGGTTTCCAGTCATAGTTTATTTCATTCAAATCGGTTTATAAATAAAAAAGTTATACTATTACCGGTTATATATAACTATATATAACCGGCTTAAAATGGTTGTTAAAACCGATTTCCTGAACCATATTCTCAAGAATGGATACATATATTACTAGACGCGAGGAACATCTTACTAAATTAAAAATAATTAGCACCTGCACTGAAATCTTTTACTTCCCAAACAGTTACAACCACCGTTAACTAGGCAACCCTTTGTTGAAACTTGAGTTGCATTGCTTCTGACTACTTTAATCTTTAAAACCTTATTTCCAAAGTAATACGTTGTATTTTCCTCCTTTAAATGGTCCTAGGCTCTCTCAACTCGCTCTTATACAACTTGAAATCTCTTCTATCAAATCAGACCGTACGTCCTATTGTGTTGCGTTTCCCAGGAAAACAATAAATATTTAACTAACAGTCTTACTGGCGGAGGTCGTAACCCAGTGGAGGTATTGTGAGGCCGTTGGTTGCAGTCCTAGTTGAGAATGAGGTGGATCATATTGGGCCAAGTTTGTTAGAAAACAATGCTTTTCTCTTTTAAAATGCATTTCTTCATCCAGAAGGTCTGGAAAAACATAATGTTTAAACTCTCATATTTAATTAGCTATTATACTCATGTCTATATGTCATTTGTTAAATAAAAGTTTATAAAATGAACTAATCGGATCATACACAGATTTAGGTTCAAGTCTTTCCTGTCTTATGAGCCTAAACGTCGTCTCCTATCATAATCATATTATTAAGCGATAAAAACATAGTTTATATGCACGTAAGCCCTTAACGTAAGGGTGAATTTTGATTTAAACACTGTGTTTGACCCAACAAGAATTAATATTATCATCATCATTATCATCTTCAGTCTTCGCCCACTGCTAAGCATAAGCCTCTCTTCGAGTACGCCACTTATCCCGGTCCCTTGCTAGTCTCATCCAGAAATGACCCGCGGTCTTTTTTACGTCATCAACCTATCGCGCTGGGGTTTCATTATACATATATACATATATACCTAAAGCCAAATCTCTTTTTTTCACAGAACCAAGCGGGTACTTCTGGGGATATCAGGCAGTACCACGAGCAAAACTATGGGTACGTCATGCACCAGAACCCCGCCCGACCACAAGGATACGACACCCCGAAACCACCGATACCCGCCAAAAACTACAGCCCCAAAACAGAACAGAACAACTCGCAATTGATCACAGTCACTGTTGAAACGGGCAAAGACAATACCAGAGATGCTCCAAAAAACGCAAAGTCCGTCAGCAAAACTTATCATACGCTAAAAGATATGATTTCCAGTAGATTCAAAAGTAAAGAGAATAGTGAAAGTGAAAAAGAACCTGAAGCCAATTTGAATAATAGTGAAGAGAGAAAAAGAGAGCCGGAGCCAACAAGAGAGATAGGGACGAGGAAGGTGGAGCAGATATATGGAAGACCCATGACGCAGAACAGACCGGAGATGCAACAGCAGCAGTATAGTCATGGCATGGCAAATAATGTGGCGTATCAGAGTCCATCACCGCACAGGTAAATAGTACATTACTACAGAGGCCGGGAAGTAAGGGCTTGCCGGCCGAGTACATAAAGACAGTCTTTTTAATTTACATTCTAAAGTGAAAGTTTGATTTCTTGGAGTTTTTTTTTATTTAATTCATTGCATGTTTGAGAAAAGCACTATACATACCTCGGCGTGAAAAGGGGTTGCCAGCCGAATAACTATCCGAACACGCTACGCTCGGCCGTCTATATGTACTCGGCCGGCAACCCCTTACTTCCCGGCTTCTATAGTAATGTACTATTGTGTCATTCATAATGAATTAACGCTGACACTTACCCTTTCCACCACTGTTAAAAGAATTTTAGAAGTTTTTATGATTTCATCATAACTTTCTAACAATTTTTAATGTATACCATACGATTAAAATAACTATCAATTTTTAACATATACATTTTCTCTAAGCTTTAAGGTTAATAATATTGGAACATAACACACTATTTATTCGCCTTCTTATCAACGTGGATAATTTGTCAGTCTTCAAAGATCGAACCTATGTTAATTTGTTTCCAAATGAAATCTTAAATGTGATTTGTCATCATCATGATAATTTTGCATAACAAACTTTTCTATTTGCTAGATTATCTTGATTTGATATCATAAATTTAATGCAGATGAAACGTTTACGTAATATTTGATCTGGCTTTTAGCGAGTTAGGATTTTATATAACCAGTATCTAGAAAAATGTCATACGCCCGGGCAGGGCAGTAACCAGTTTTAGTACCTAACAGTTGCTAGCTGTAAATGCGTTTTATATTTCCTATGAATATATCCGATGGAATTAATTCAAAGTGTATTTGATCAAAAAGATTCTTTAAAACCTTCAGTCTTACATTTTATTGGATAAATGTCTTTAAAGTGCAAACATCTTAATCAATATGTTAATAATATTTAATCTAACATTCATTAATGACTTGTTAGAACGATAAAAATTATGAACTGAATATTAAGTCTATTAAAGTAAACTCATAAAATGTCATTAAAAAAAATTCTAAGATATCTTATACTTCATGGTGAGTGGTACCACTTGGAACTATGCAAATGCTATAAATTAATTTTGAATATCCTATTTTACAATTTAATCCACTAAACAAAGTAAAAATGTACTGCATTGAGGTTTTTCTTTCGTAAATCTTTTACGAAGATACCATAAAAAAGTTAATTACAAATTGGTTTGTGTTTTAAGTTAAAATACTTGCGTTTGTGTGCGCAAGGTTTCTAAAATATATACGATACATGCAAAAAAGACTATAGCATCTTTTACTTTCAATATTTTACTGAGTAGTTCTTCTGGTTCCAAGCGTGCAATCATGCGATCATATAATCTCAGTATAATTACTAGAAAAAGTCCTACTACTATTAAATAATTTATTTTTAATTCCAGACAGCTGATGCAACAGCAGATGGTCCATCAACAGATGCTCCTTAGCGCAGCCAGATCTCAGGAGATGCTGGCCAGCCCCAGATCTCAAGAGATGATGGCGAGTCCCCACAGGCCTCAGGCCTTGGGAGCTGACGCTTTGTACCAGCAGTATGGACCTCCGGGGCGAAGAAGCGCGCTGTACCAAAGGGACGTGGATGTCAGATCTATGGCAAACTTTACTTCACTGAAGACTGGACCTCAAACACAGGTAGGTAAACAAAATATTTCAGCTCATAAGACGCCATGGGTAGGTGATCTGTATACAATATAGTATGATCAGATACGGTTTTTACTATTGCATTGGCATGTAACCTATCAATCGATTACTACAACTAATGTTACGCTATAATTTTTGAATAATGATATATTCTAAATAAAACCCAGGGTACCTAAGTATTCGGATTACCAGTACATCTTTACCCAGGGATGACGTCATAAGCACCTTCAAAAAATTCTCACATTTACTTTTACTACAAAACTCGTGAAGCAACACCCTGACAATAAACACTTCATTATAGTCGTTGACCAAAAAGCACGGAATAAAATTACCGCAGCTCTTTCCAGCGTCCCTGTAATTCTTTGATCTTTCCCACTGCTCGGAGACAAAGGAGAGGTTACAATGGTTCCCAGCAATTAATGGGTTCCCACAGCAACTGCAATTATAATAACAACCGCGGTTGTATCTGGAGGAATGGGTTCTTGCAGTGTTACAAGAAACTGATATACTAGATCATTGTTCTGTTTTTCGTCAATACTTGTTTGCAACATGTCGGTGATTGTCTTCCTTGCGTAGCTACAGTAGTGTATTTTCTAAATATTGAAAGTGATGCATTACGAGGTTTCTGATTAAGAAACATTACAATACAATACAGCGCTACATTTGCTTCCTCATTACCAATATTCATGTCTTTATAATTATACTTAATACGGCTGCTATCGAAAGTCTAAAGTGGACTTTCCTTTTACTTATTTCAATTTATTTAAAATTTTAACATGTATAATCTGCTCGCAGGTTTCGTTTTTGGGCACGAATTTGCAATAATCTTATTCTATGCGTTACATTTTCAGTTTGATTCTCACTCAAGATCAGATCTTAGGAGCCCGCAGCAGTTAGAAAGAGAAATCATTAGACATAGACATCTATCAGATGACAGACGCGCTTCTTCTCACCCTCACTTACTAGACGAACCACGGCAAAGATCTCAAGTAACTACCCCTCAAATCCACGACAGATCAAGAAGAAACTCATATGGTAACTTGCTCGAAGGTACATCAGTTGATAGCCCAACTCAGAGGAATGGTGATGAACGGGAATCAGACGATGGTGGATTCAGGGCTAGACTAGCAGCTCAAGGAAGGTCAAGTTTTGAAGAACGTATCAGGACAAGCGGTAGATCAACAGAGTCTACTCGACAAGACAAAACTCAGGAAAGTTATAGAAAAACCCCTGACAGCCAAAAGGAGTCGAGAAGAACACCTGACTCTATAAAACAAAGACATAAGGAGGAAGCATCCACGTCAGCCCAAATAGAAAGAGATGAGAGAGCCAGTCAAAAATCCGCTGACAGTGTGTATAACTCAAGCGGAAAAACTGAATATATCCCACAGGCTTCATCTTCGAGACATACTCCGAGCAGGATAGAAGATCTCAAAGCGCATGGGAGGAAGGGAGCTAATGGATCTGGTGCTAGTTCAGGTATGTTACGTACATAATTTATATATGACACTGTGGGAGAATATTGTATGGACAGTGGCACAACAATAAGCTATTAGAATTCAATGGCTTACTTAAAAGAAACCATCAAATGGACTTTCTCTGGGCGTTACTGTTCCGCATGGCTGATAAATTACGGGATACAGTAAGATACCTTTTTAACTCAACAGTAGATTTTATTACGTGACTTACCTAGGGTAAAGTCCATTGAGTCCACGCGTACTAATACTGACACAATTAACACTTTACAGTTACTTCACTTTTCACCTCTTGTTTTCACTGTTCTTCCTTTTCTGCTTCTCACTCTGATACCGCTCACTTAAGTTCTGTCTGTACCGTTTTATACCCCTTTACGGAGGTTCTAGACGATAATTTCGATAGTCATTCCGATATTCATGTCATCACTCTTTTGTTTTGAGTAGCATAGGCTTTACTAGATATACGTACTTCGTCCACGTTTTTCGAATATTGCAATCCCATACATTTCTATGTATATCTCCGTAAGCATTTGAATCTTCTATTCGCTTACTTTTTCTAGAACCTTCCATGATTCTCCGCGTTTTGAAAATGTATTCACTGACAAACTGTTAGAACCCCGCCGTCGCGATAGTATTACTGAATATGTAGGTATAACGTTAATGATCTTTTTTAAGCCAATGATAGCCAAATTTTTTTCAGATTACGACAAAAACGGCGGACAGTCATCAAATGTGGACTCCGGCCGCGGGAGCGTAGCCTACTCGAGCGGGCGGCGGCCGGAGCCCAGCGCAGACGCACAGGACTCCGACCGCGCGCCGCCCGCGCCGCAGCAGCCGCCGCAAGGTAGATCTACACCGTCGAATAACCAGCCAACGAAAAAACCATAAAAGTCATAGTAGCGTCGCAAAATGGCCACACATAATGGGTGCCATTGTCATTATGCGGCCAAGTAACCGCAAAACGAAGTCTGGATTTTTAATTAATTAATTTATTTTTAATCTCTAGAAAATTCAACATTATTGGTTACTTTATTTGGTGTCTACACCACTATTATTGTTTCGCATCATTTCTCCCTTGAACAGTAATGGAAGAATTTAAAACCACTATTTTAGACCTTAAATCCTGAGTTCCGCTTTCAGTTCGCAAAAGTCAATTTTCGAGTATATTGTGAATAATATATAAGACGCGGCCATTTCAGAGTTCATCTCCTATCTTATCTTTTGTTATTTTAGTATAAAACTCAAAGATTGGACGCGTTCGTCCCATTCTATGATACAATTTTATACGTTCCAGTCGAGAACGAGTGGGCGGATCTGGTGGAATGTGAATTGCGGCAGATCTTGGAGCCGAAGCTAGCTGGCATGCGGCTGGACAGCTCAGCCAGCTCGCTGAGCTCTGTGACGCCGCCGCTGCCGCCGCTCTCGCCCGCGTCGGACGTTCACAAGAGAAACAGGCAAGACACCAATCTTACGCATTCCACACGGAGACTCAAATGGAATTATAGTCCGACCGACTGAGTCCTCGCCTGCGAGAAAGGAAGCGGGCATCGTGCGGGAGGCGAAGTGCAGCGCCCGCACGCCGCGCGCTCTCCCGTTATACCCCCCGTAGCCAGGAGAGGACTCAGGTAAGCGGTCGGACTATAGTGACTCACTTTGCTCCTGCTCGCTTCAATAACTACAATATAATTGAGAGAACCATCAGCTTTTGCATACTGGACGGACCCCTCTCGAACACCCATTAGCGTAACTAGTGAGATAACACATTTGAGCTGCATTGATCTGATACTAGCTTTAGACCCCTGTGTGAAATTAGTGAGACGTCTTATTTCTCACCCCGGAGGACACGCTCTTAATGTAATGTTGCTAATAAAAAAAAATTGAAGTATTTAAATGGCGCGGTTTAATACATGCTGAACGAAACTGAGACATGATTTGGTCGATCCGGTAAATGCTCGGCTATTAATCACGTCTGTGAAACTAACATAGTAGAATAAGCACAAATTTAACTAACAATTATATGGGTCTTTAACCTGAAGTAAATAATTCTATTCTAGTCTATCAATTAATTGAATTACTAAATGTTTCCAGCTTACCAGGGCGCGCAGAGTACTCTGATGAGCGACGACGCGGCCGCGAGTCGCCGCGCTGGCATTCGCATAAAAAGCATTCGTCGAAAAGAGACCACCACTATAAGAAGCACTGTGAGCATTCATTATTAATTATTTTAAGTCGGATATTTACCAAATAGAGATGAGCTTTTTATAGAATGTGGGGTACAGTACAAAATTGGTCATCTTCATTAAACATGTGAAAGACACGAGAGGGACAAAACCTTTATCTTGGACCCATAATAATTTACTACAACTAGAAATCTAAGATACCAAAGCATAGTACTTTGAGGCCAAATTGCATCATCATCATCATCATATCAACCAAAAGACCAGTTAATAGGGCTCCCCAAAGATTGCCATAAAACTGGTTCTGTGCCACGCAAATTGTATCGAAAGACATAAAAAAAAACATAAAATTAGCGCTAGTAGTTAAACAAAAATTCTCGGTGTCAATTTGTTGACGACAACTAAGTATTCAGGTTGTATGAAATTTACTTTTTTATCAATTTTAAATCACACTGATGACTGCGAAGCAAGAGGTCCTGGGTTCGAATCCCGGTAAGGGCATTTACTTGTGTGATGAGGACGAACATTTGTTCCTGACTCATGGACGTTTTTTTATGTATTTAACTATTTCTTTATTTATACATATAAGTATGTTTACCGTCGACTAGTTCCCATCGTACAAGCTATGCTTGGTTTGGGACTAGGTCGATTGGTATAAGTAAGGTAAAGACCCGTGATTAATATCATCATATAGTTTTCTCGCTGCGAGAGTGTATGCGTCGACCAGGATGTGCCCAACAAGGCTATACTTTTCAGCCAAGTGTAGAATTTGTAGAGCGTGGCTGGTAGTGGTACGCCGCTTGGAGTGGAAGCTTGGCGCTACGTATGATCTGATATCTTAACGCTGAAAGCTATATGAGCCAAGGAGTCTTGGCAATCACGTTACATGTAATGTTCTTGGTGGATATATTTCTCCATCACTTTAGTATTGGTGCCCCGAGTTAGCACATCTACTGCCCATTAACTTTTAAAAGTCCTATTTTTGACATCTTATGAACCTCGCAATTGCAGTGTTTGGGCTAGACACAACAGATATGACATCGACAACAACACGCAGCCTAGACCTGTCATCGCTGCTCGATGCCCGCACCGACAGCGACGCGTCGGGCGGAGACGCTCGAGCGATCCGTCGCCAGCTCCGTGGCTTGGAGACCATGTACGCTGAAGTGTTGCAGCTGCTGGGAGTTAGGAAGCCGGCCAGCTTGGCTAAGCAACCTTCGTGGGAAGCCAGGTAATACAAACAATGTACTATCGGGCTTTGAGGCAGGGCACAGCGAAATGACATCCCGCTCGAATTTGGAGCAGCCTAACTGGGGAAGTGCCTCCGCCTCTCAGAAGACCACAGCCATAATAACACTACTACTTGCTCTGTACTAATGTTGTGTTCCTGGTGGTGAGCAAGGTCGCCAGAGCTCCCGAGGATGCGTTGTGTTGAGAGCGAGGGAATTTGTTCCTTCAGCACCGCTATCATGGGACGGCCGCGACATACTCTCGATTTTTCTCGCACTACACCTCTTATTCTAAGTGTTCTAATAAGAAAGAGACGGATAGTGCGAGATAAATCGAGAGAGCTCGCGCGCCGTCGCGTGATAGCCGTGCAGCTGTCAATACGGCGAATCCTCAAACATATCAAGGGTCGGCAACGCCCATGTTACTTCTTTGGAGTTGCATGCGTTATAGGCTGCGGTGTTTACTTCCCATCGGGCGGGCCGTACGCTAGTTTGCCACCGTCGAGTATAAAAAAAAATGTCCAGCTGTTGGATTGTGTCACAAAACACTGAGAGTATGTTTGTTTAAAACAAGATATTGTCGTCAACTGATACTAAATCTTGTCTGTTTATAGGTTGACATCGAAACGTCGTTACGGCAGTATGTCGTCTCTTCCCTCAAGTTCAGTCAGCAGTCGGCCAGTACGGGAAAAACGACGAAGTTCTAACGAGAATAGAAAGAAACATGACATCAAGGTACTTTAACGAAGTTTAAAGTTGAGGACTTCATCGAGATAATATACGAAGATTTTCGTTTTCATCGTCATAAATGTAAGAGCTAGACTCATAGGGCTCTTTCAGTATGACTATATAATTATAACGCCGTATCCTTCATTTCCTTTTACGATAGTGTGTCACTTCTGCTACATTTCACTTGATTTGTTTCATGTGTCTTGAAATCTCTCTCGTCTCTTCAATCAAAACTCTAAATCTTGATTGCAATTTGTGTGAATGAACACTGTTCTGTGTTTATTTCTACTGCAGTTTACCTATTTGACTGTATTTCTTTTTGACTTAATAATCGTGTGTACCGTTTTTCCTGTGTTCCTCCTTCTTGGGTTATCCTCTATCCATGTCTCAAGATGCCTCCAGTTTAATTGCTGGGAGGGGTCCGGTTAATATACAGCCCAATCTCTGCCTCTTTTTTAACTATGCACAAAGAAATATAAGTAGGAACACGGAGTATCAGGCCTTACATTAACCGGAACCGGCGTCTTAGTAAACTCATGGTGATAAAACTATTGGTGCTTATACCAAGTTCCTTAGGAGAACATTGGAAATCCCTGTTTTTCTATCAGAAATACGAACTCAGAACAAAAAATTGTTTCAGATACAGTCCGAGGGTTCTTACAAAAATGATACGCACTGTGTATCTAGCCTACGAGCAGACCGCGTTACATGTTCGGCCTTATCACACGATAAGTGACAAGATAGAGCGTCCGTCACTGGCTGACACCGTTCGATAGAGCGAGACGACGCTCCTATCTGGTCACTTATCGCGTGATAAGGCCGACCGTGATACGGGGTCAGGAGTTCAAAACGTTTTAATGTCACAACTACTTTTTAACTACAATCACAATTTAAAAAATCGAATATCAAATGTTATAAATAGTTTGAAATAATACAATAATAATAATATCACAATACCTATGATTTATTTCATTCAGGGGCTCATTCAATTAACATAGATTTTTTAAATTAATTATGCTCGAGGTAAGCTTTAACACTGATTTCAATGTCTCGTTTTGCAGGGCATCAACAAGCGCTTTCAGCGGCTTGAGTCCCACGTGGTGACGCTGGCGCGGTCGGTGGCGCACCTCTCCAGCGAGATGCGCACGCAGCACCTCGTCATACAGGAGATGGACGCCATACGGGCGGAGATCTCCGCGCTGCGACACATGTACAAGTGAGTTAAGCCGCGTTCACATTTGTGTGTCGCGTTGTGTTGCGATGCATCAGAACGGTATCGGTTTCATACATTTAATATGCTTGCGTTTAAATATATCTGATGCTGTGTGTTGTGACGGCTTATGTTGTGTCGCATCACAAGTGATCCCGGCAGGACGGGTGAGGTGCGGGGGGGCGGTGCAACGATGTGACACAGCGCATCAGACTAGTGTGCACGCGCCGTTATTGTGTTGTGACGCGTCATAGCCACACGTGAAGTATGGAAATGCGTCATAACACGTCAGATAGATGTGAACAGCAGCCATCACGACAGATAGCATCACAACACAACACGACAGACAAATGTGAACTCGGCTTTATTATGCCCGTAAGACGTTTTGTATCGAAATCGAACCACCTTAATATTCCCGTATTTTCACCAACTCGACCGTAAAATATTCACCTGACATGGCTGGGACGATATGTAGTTAAAGGATGCTGGATAGCACCGTTAATTATCATTATCAATCAAGACACGTACCTATTTGGAATTGTAATTGGGACAATTCTCAACTTGGTGAAATAAATACCTCGAGTAACTTTTATGCTGGTACAATCTTTCTGGCTTGTGTACTACTGAGGCTCTTTTGCCAAGGATAAGTAGCCACTTTCGAGTGTTTGGGGCCTGTAAAAATGTATCTTGAAGTTAATATGGGCCCGAGTTGCTGAGAGACCCATATTTTGAAGTACAATTACAAACACCTGCAAGTTTAGAAGCAAGATAATCATATGATTCGTTAATTTTTCATTGCCTTTTTTCGTCTGATTAGACATATATTATGTGACTTAAACGTATCTGTAACCGTTTTTGGGAATGGCCAGTAAATAGGTCGTTATTTTATCTTACTCGATATGTTCACAGATCCCAGCAATATCTACGTTCAGGGCAGCTGCCACTGTCGGATCCTTTCTCCTTCAGCAACCCGGATCGCGTCAAGCGACTGACAAAGTTCTTCGGCGACGAGCCACCGCTCATGAGACTGTTCCTTAAAAAACTTGGATACGAGGTTAGTGACCTTGCAAAACTCATCCTTCCTTCACTTTGCCTCAGACTTTGTGGAAAGCACAATGTAGTAGGTATACTTTGATGCTAATTTCATTATCAATCGGGTACTTTGATTGATTGCTTTTCGTTACTTTATAATTCCATTATCTCAGACCAGTTCTGTAGGTACAGGCCACACTTTCAGAGTCTGTCATCTCGAATCATCTGATTATCGACCCGGAAATTATGGAGTCTCTCCATAATACAATTTGTATTTTATAGAATCACATAAAGAAATTTTGCACGAAGAGTTTCTAAAATAAAGTATTTTAACCATATTTACAGAAATACGCAGCCCTACTAGAAAAGGAAAAAGTAGGAGCGGCTGAGCTACCATACGTGGGAGAAGACAAACTTCGGGCCCTCGGCGTGCCCCTGGGACCACGGATGAGGATACTGAAGGAAGCGGGAATACATAACGGCATGCACCACATGTCAAGAGACGACCACCACAGTACCACTACGACACTGGCTATAGTTTAAGTTGACCAAGTCGAGTGTTCTGACCCTAACGTAACGTTAGTCCTGGCCAGAAAATAGAAAATACCGCCCGCTAGCCGTGCGAAAAGTCCTATTTTTTGGCCAGCGGCAGATGTAAAATAATACTAATTACGAGCGGTGATAAAGAAAGCCTCCTATCGCCTAACTTAGGTTCTTCTAGCCCTAGGTTTCGGCCCGGGTGTCAAATACCTGCCACTACTGACAAAGTAGATACTTACAAGGTCATGTAGAACGTGTTTACAGTCGAAACCAGTTTTATCTGAGCAATTAAATACCCGAGTTATAGTGTTCTAGTAAACGCGACTAGTTCACATAATTATGACCTAGGTTTTGTACACATATATTTTTGACACTGGACCTATTTTATACGATGGAGGCAGACAGTACAACGAATTTATGTCACGAGTATTATTACCTAGATTAGTTTGATTTTAGCCCGGATAACTTTTTACGATGCTGCATACAGACGTAGCTTTATGTTAATTCCACAAATTGATGAATAAGATGTTCACTTGTTTTGATTATATTGTCAACATCCTGAGTAACTACTACATTAATACCAATTGTTCTGTATTTAATTACGTTTTACTTTCGTGCTTTAATTTACTAATCATAAAATACTCACTGTTAGTGTACTCTTAGGTGACATGGAGCGGTTTTGTGGTGAACCACGACAGTATTGGATACCTATGTGTCGTGGTTCTATTACGTTACATACGATTGAGACATTGGATTTTTTACACCTGACTTTCAACCGCAATCGCCCCAACTCACCATGTTTTGTTAAAATAGATTATACATAAACTATGTCAATAAATATATGTTAATAACTTAGTTTATACAGGTTAGTATAAAAACTATTATCCGTTATTTTGTACATTTTACGCACTCTGCAATGGTATGCCAAAGAGATTATTACGGTGTGTGTAAAAGAAATAAAACGAACGCTGATTCATTTCACTTTGTATTTCATAACCGTTATAATCGTAATATTGCCTTCACTATCTCAAATAGCACACTTTCAACGGTTTCCTTTTGAATATTTCACGACATTTAAGGTTTACCTTACTACCTACTACTTATTTAATGACGTAAAATATTTAACAAAGATCTGATACTTACAACATAAAATAAATGACACATCAAAAATATGGATCAGCGTAAGATTTTAAGATTGTGGTCTGAGAACGAATGGCTCGAGCAGAGTAATTGAGTAAGTTTTAAACGAATGTAAGTTAGCTACAACAGTCTGCGGTCCTTAAATAACCTGGGTTTGAATTTATCCTGTAATGTATAATGTCAAATTTAAATTCAATTTCACAATAAAAGCTGAAGCGCATTAAACCCCAATCAAAAGTGAACAAAATATCGAGAACTCTCACAGAAGAGGTAAAATATTTTGCCAGGAGTCTTCAGATCACAAAATACAAAAAATAAACTGTACATACATATATTTTATGTAAATAATTAATTAGACATAAACAACGAAAATATCAACGTACTCAATAGCTGTAGATCTTTTTGTACATAATTTGGTATCGAATACATTTTTTTCATACAACTATCTTATTTAAATTTTTGGAAACTACACCATAAAATTCCCTTAAAAACTTAAACCAAGAATTCAATTATACATGAGAGGCCTAAACAGTGACTCATTTAAATTGAGACAGTTTTAGCCCTTTCATACAATAAACAATTATCTACCTACTAAGATATCAGACTACACAAAGTTTCTTACCAAGAAATAACTAGGTTCATATTTTAATCACAAAAAAAAATACGTCACAAGATACCCTGAAGTGACAACTTTTGCCTGCCACACAAGCGGTAATTATATCACAACCTGGAATGGAGACGTAAAATTTTGTACTTACCACGGGCAGCAATAAAAAAAGCCTCAGGTCGCATGTTTATACAACGATCTGACACATTCACTGTTATAAAATACTGCCCAATGAAAAATGTCTATTGTAAAAACTAGGTCGACCGCTTAACTAAGTCCTCGCCTGCGGCGTGCGGGGGTTATAACGGAGGGGGGAGCGGGCGTTGTGCAGGAGGCAAAGCCCCGCGGCCGCACGCTGCGCGCTCCCCCGTCATACCCCCACGCCACGCAGGCGAGGACTTAGTGAAGCGGTTGGACTAAAATGAGAGTCGACTTTTGTGCATTCATCTTGAATTTTTATAAAAACAATAATTTCATATGAGTACAACCTGTATTGAAATATTTGTAAAACAATTATGTTTTACTTCCATGTACACTCTTCCAATTTAAGATTCGTAAGCCAAGAGATATCATTAGATTGTAATATTTTTATAGGTTCACCGTAGTAATGCAATCAAAGATGCCACCAGAAGCGCTACCCTTTGACCTGTAAATTAAATAATCCCGAATTAGTATTAAGCTTTATTAGTTAACACTTCTTAAGTAAAATTAGAGTAATGAAGAGAAGCGGACTAGGAATTAAATGGCAAGACAGACACAGAAATACACCTGTAAGAGACGTACCTATCAGATGTACTCTAAGGAAGATCAGCTGAAATGGCGTTGGACAGGGCATATGCTAAGATGTAGTCAAGAAAAATAGGGCAAAATTGCTACACACTGCTACACTAAATATGGTAAGAGGAGTAGGGGAAGATGATGCATGAGATGGGTTGACGAGCTCAAACTGGAGAAGAGTTGCATACGATAGAATTGATAGATACCCTATCCTACTATCTTACTATATAATATAATAAATGCGACATTATTGATGTTTGGATATTAAGATGTTTGGATGTTCGTTAATCACGCTTTAAGAGCTCAACCGATTTTGTTAAAAAAAATCACGAAGATAGTTTATAGTCTGGATTAAAATATATAATCATTTTTATCCCAGGTCCACGCAGACGTAATCGCGGGCGAAAGCTAGTATAGAATAAAAATACAAAGCATATTTTAAAATAAGCTCAATTTAGCGATAACTTACCCAAGAGACTGTTAGCAGAACTGAGGGCCACCTCTACACTCTGACCTTTGATGGACTTTCCTCCCTTCGCATACTGGACCTCACAAGTCAACGCCAAAGACACCTCTTGGGAAAGCGTCACCACAGACCATGAGTTCCAGAGTTTGCTTTTAGAGTCCCAATGGCGATTTGAGAAGTTTTCTGGAATCTGTAAAAGAGGCAGAGGTTTGCATTGTGCACGGTTAGTACACGATATATTTCATCGGTTATCATTTAGTCATCCCCTAGTTACCTTTAAGACGAATTCCAATAGAAACATGCATAAACAGTGCGCATTGCACGTAGAATCGATGGCTCTGGGTAGAAGGAGTCCAATTTGTACCAACACGTCTATCATGGGACGGCCGCGACATACTCTCGATTTTTCTCGTACTATTATACCTCTTGTTCTAAGTGTTCTAATAAGAAAGAGACGGATAGTGCGAGAAAAGTCGAAAGAGCTCGTGCGCCGTCGCGTGATAGCCGTGCAGAAAGCGCGGCGTGGGTGGACTGATGAGTGATGACCTAAAGTTCGCGGGATTCAGCTGGTAAAGCTGATGGTTTTGAGTTCAACGAACACGGATATTTGTTTCCGAGGCTTCGATGTTTTTTACAAATTTAAAAAAAACCATTAAGAATATCGTCATCTAAGGCCTTAAACTAAGCCTTCTTGAGCTTAGATTTAGACTTCTTAATTTCATAAAATTAATTTACACACATCACATCATCAGCCTATATACGTCCCACTGCTGGGCACAGGCCTCCTCTCATGTATGAGAGGGAACGGGCAGTAGTCCCCACGCTGGCCCAGTGCGAATTGGGGACTTCACATACACCTTAAATTAATTTACATTCATATACTTTTACCAAACCTATTTCAGCTAAAACGCCATTAAAATGCGTTTGTCTTTATTTGACACTTTTGTATTTCTGTTCGTAAGGGAGGGACAACACCACATTTTAAAAAACTGTGGCATTTAAAGTTTTATGAATAACAGATGTGATGAGTTCTACAGAAGTGGTCTTAACACAAGTTTTTTGGAATGTACTTTGTTACATTGGCCCCACGTTGGGCGCCAATGTAACGAAGTAAACGCACATTAAAAATTCTTATGTTATGACCACTTCTGTAGAACTCACCCAATACTAGAACCTAGGTCTGAACAACAGTCTTGTACTCACCCTTTGCTCTCCGATGCGCCAGACCAGCCTCGGAGCAGGGATACCAGCTGACGAGCAATTCACATTGTTAAGACTGTCTTTTGGTAGCACCTCCACTTGTGGGTATGACGGAGGCACTGGAATTGAACGAAATGAAATAGGTTATTTTAGTAAACAGTATAATTCCAAAGTTCATTATCAGTTTTCTTGACACATGGACTACTTGTTGAGACGATTTCAACGGGCTGATACTTGGTGATCCTTGGTTTTATCTGATTAATATTCATTTATATGTATATTACCCGAACATTGTTCAAATTTAACTCGTACAAATCAAAATTAGATACTCAATTTACGTGAAACACTAAAAAAAAATACAGCGAAATTGATTTATACGAGTATGCCATTCCTAACTACGGATTTCTACTAATAAGTGTTACTGAGTTAAGCCGCAGACGGACGAACGGGCAGACGGACATAGCGTAACTATAAGGGTTCCTTGTTGGCTACGAAACCCTAAAGAGGCAGAATGGCAAGGTTGTTAACCCTCATCAAGCGTACTTCTTCCAAAAAATGAAGAGCCTAGAGTAATATCAAGGTACAGTCTCGAACAATATTGCGTAACAAGTGAAGAGTGAATAAAGCAAAAAGATTTTAGGATCCTAGAAAGTCCAAATCCATCTCCGTTCTCCTCTGATCTCTACCTACCAAATTCTTATTCATTTGCCGTGTCCTAATGGACGATGATGAACACCATTGTCTTTACTTTTCTGTTCTTAGCCTATCTTGCTTGAGTGGTTGCGTTCTTGCACTTTCTTCTTCAAATTGAATTGAATTGACTTCGCCTTCTCTTTCTTCAAATATAATGTTTTGTTTACCTTATTGCAATGGTTGGACGTATGTGAAGGATGAATAGATGGCTTGCAAGTTGGAAAGACTCTTAAGAAAAAGGATTGGAAAGTACCCCCACCAGAAAAAGAAGACTATATTGTGTAAAAGTGACTTTATCGAAAGGTATATAAACAAACGTAGCTCATGTTAAGCGGTTGGTGGACATGCATTATCGTTGCTAACCTTATGAAAATGTCTTTACTTCTATCTTGCAGATTTTCATACTTTTATCCCTCGGGAAAGCCTCGGTAGGGAGTTGCGCAGTCAGATCCGGAGTACGTCAGAACTTCCTAAACGTACTCTTACTTATCAAAAAGGAAGATTCTAGAAAAAAATACTAGGTCTCTAAACGAGCAATATTCTTAAAATGTGAAAGCGTAAGTATGCCAGAATCGTAGCCAGTCCAAAATTCTTCTCGGTCCTTACTCACTATCGGCATACCTTTCATGAATAGACCATAACTCACCAAATACTTGAACCACATACTCCGCGACCTGCATCGCGAACCGCGGCCCCTCCTCCGACACCTCGCACTTGTACGTAGTGTTGAACACGGGCGCGGCCATCAGCTCCAGCGTCAGCTCGCATTTGCCAGAGCTCCCGTTGTCGTGGCAGTCGATGGTTATTTTCCTGTCATTGGTGGGTATTTCCAAGTGGTAGTTTGTTCCTTGTCTCTGGAAAAAGTACATTTAGAAATTGAGTATCAGTTACCAATTGTCATCATCATCATCATATCAGCCGAAAGACGTCCACTGCTGGACATAGACGTACAAGGTGGGCAAGGTGGACTGATGACCTGGTACTCTATGGGGGAGCCCATAGAGTACCAGGTATATTATGTATTATTTATTTTTAAAATCAGAGAAACTGGCAAGGGAGGGATCAAAATTAATGGGGAGAAAATACATTTTATTCGATTTGCAGACGACATCGCAGCATTTGCAGAAACACTAGATCAGTTGACGCAACTAATTTCAATTATGGATACAACTTTCAACGAACGGGTTTGAAGATCAACATAAGGAAAACGAAAACGCTGACAACTCTTAAGATCCAGTTTGTCATGTAGGAGCAAAAAGTTGCAAATAAAAGTGTACATTTTGAGTATTGCCCTTTATGGCTGCGAAACGTGGACAATGACACAAAGGGACCGAGAAAGACTGGAAGCGTTTGAAATGTGGTGCTGGAGACGGATGGAAGGTATAAGCTGGACTGATAGAGTAACAAATGAGGACGTTTTGAGAAGGGTAAAAGAGAAGAGATCGGTTTTGAACACCATCAGCACTAGAAGGGGGGAAATGATTGGTCATTTGATATGGCACGACAACTTCTTTAAAACCATAATGGAAGGAAAGATAGAAGGAAGGAGCCAGGGGAAGACCACGACGTAGTTATATAGACCAAATAAAGGAAAAAGCTGGTGTCGTGTCGTATCAACAAATCAAAGGGCTGGCGTACGACAGAGAGAAATGGAAAATACTCCACCGACAAGAGGACAACTCTTAAATTAATGATGATAATGTATATTTATCATCCATTTTTTGTAAATGGTCCTTGTTTTCGATCGGGGCCTCATTGCGCCGTGTCACCAAATGGCCCCAACGGAAGACCAGCGCTGGTGCTATAAAAATAACGCTTACTTGTGACCACTTCATGGCCAATAAACATATATATATACCAATAACAACTATCCCAATAAAATCACACAAAAAACGCTCGTGGATTACAAAGGGGTTGAAACGCTCTTGCATACATAAACGCGTCTTACGAACACTTATTAACCAATCGGATAGCACACCTCAAAAAAAATATTATATCTACACTAAAGTCCTTAAAAAAAGTATTAAAACTTCAAAAAAACTCAAATACATGCGCGTAATGAAGAGTTCAAATAATAAAACAAAATGTATGTGGAACATAATAAAAAATATAACCGGTTCAAAATCATTAAATCGTACCAATAACCTATCACTAAAACAACAAAATAATAATATAACATGCCCGTTAAGGCGCCGTAGGTTCAGCGAAAAATATCGTCTCAGGGGGTGCGCCCCCCGCGCGCGCGGGGATGCTCCGCCCGCACGTCTCCCGCCGTCGCGCATAGTAGAAACACACAGTACAGAGTAAACAGTACCGCAACGAAGCGGCTAATTCATATTCTAGTTTAGACGCGCACTACCGCGGTTTTTAGAACTAAAGCAAAAATTGTAGTAACGTCACAGACCGGAAAGTAAATGGGTTGCCAGTTGCCAACCTGTGTGTATTAAAAAATAAAGTAGGGTAATTCCGGGGTAGATGGCCATAAGGGGGAGATGGCCCATCGAAATATTTCATGGAACCAGTGACTTGATTTCGCGACTTTTTGTTTATTTCGCTTCGCGTTGTGCCTAAGAGCACGGGTGCAATTAACAATTAGGCGAAAAAAAACACAAAGTAAGTAAAATCGTCTTTGATTATTTAGACTAGTGTCAATATTTTTTGGAGAGGTCATGTTTTACCAGGTGATGACGTTAGTTTCTCAAAATAATGCTGTTTTCGTGTATTTGCTGCAAAGTATAAGAGTGTCTCATTGTTCTAAGGTCAGACTTTGGCAAGTCATGTCATGACTTGTTTTTAAATTAGGTGTGGTCATCTCTCCCGCAAGAAAAGGAGAGATGGCCACTGGCTAGTTTTAGTCGGTATGCCATATGATATGATGCTGAATGTGTGTGTGTCAAAGAAGAATATATAAAACAATCCAGGAAACCTAAGCAGCAAAAAATATCCAAAACTGCCAGCTCGGTTTGTAAACGAAAGAAACTGCCACGGCTGTGGTGATAATTACCTATTAGAAGTTATTTTCTTCGAAGACTGGTTTCAGTGTAGTTTTGGCTACATAAGAATTGCACCGAGTTCGAGGACACGTGCTTAAGTATAAAAAAAACGAAAAACATACTAACTGAGAGAGTTAAGTTATGGCCATCTTTCCTATAAAGGTATGGTCATCACACCTTGGGAGAGATGGCCAATCGTGTCTTTTTTTCAAAGGGTTTTTTTCGATGTAATTTATACAGATATTATACTTTTTTTGTTTAATAATCCAAAGTTAATTAACCAAAGTTTAATAAAAAATAAAATATGTATTCGTGATATGTAAGCATTTATTTTAACAGTGTTCCAAAAAAACTATGGCCAACTACCCCGGACTTACCCTAAATAAAATAAAATAAATAAATATTTGGGGGGACAATCTTACACAAATCGATCTAGACCCAAACTAAGCAAAGCTTGTACTATGGGTACTAGACGACGATATATATACTTAAATAGATAAATAAATACTTAAATACATAGAAAACATCCATGACTCAGGAACAAATATTCATGCTCATCACACAAATAAATGCCCTTACCGGGATTCGAACCCGGGACCTCAAGCCTGTAGGTATAATAAAATAGCGATGGGCGCTGACGGTATTACACCCGGTAAATTCGCCAAACTAACCAAATGAACCGGGAGCACGAGTCGCGCGACACAGGTCCGCCCCCGAACGCAGCTCGCTGAGCACTGAGCGGGCGGCGGCCGGTAGTCGGGCACAAGTAGGATCACGGTTATCGATGTTTTCGAATTATTATTTTTGATTGGAATTATTTAAAAAAATGTATTCACTGATTGCCATCTAAAATACAAATACGCAATTTTTGATGCAAGTTTCATGTAAGTAGCAAGTTTAAAAAAAATGTAATATCGTTTTAAAGAGTGTAATTAGAGGTATGTTGGCGATTTTTTTTTATCGAGCGAAAATTGCTTAATCATGTTTCTAAACACTGATCTCCCTGCAGAAAAGCCTCGAGATTAGTAAACGTATTTTTTCTTAACCAAATTATTATAAACAGACGCATTATATTGTTTCAAAAACTCTGTTCGCTTGACTTCGCTGAACCCACGGCGCCTTAACAGTGGCAAACATATTCAATGATTACTTTTCCTCAATCGGTGAGTCATCGCCGGCGGGCCAGCGCCCGCCGCTCGGCCGTCACAGAAAGCGAAGTTCACAACATGATTAGAAAATTACCAAACAAACATACCCCCGGTACTGACGACCTACCGACAATCCTCATTAAGCATTGTGGGCACGAACTAACACCTATACTAACTTATTTAATAAACCGACTAATTGGCGTTTCAGGCGACCACAAAGCCGGTTCCTTCTTTGCCCAGCGTCTAAGCCTAGCGGTGCAAAGAGGCAACGCGGCCAGCGTCTTAGGGTCCATGCCTCAAGCGGGTGAACTGGGTGGGGTATTTTATATTTAGTTTATAAGTCTAGTTCGCAGTTCTTTTATAGTATCAAAATGTTGTTGCCTAGTCCTTTTATTATTTACTCGTATAAACCAGTGTTACACGCAATCTACTTACCCGGATAAACTTAAAATCGGAATAATAAAACCAATTCTCAAGAAAAAAGGTGATCCAAATAATCCTAGTCTATACAGGCCTATTGTCCTGCTTCCTATTATTTCAAAATTATATGAAAAGACTATGGCAAACCGGCTCTATTCCTTTTTAGAAAAATACCAACTACCGGACAACAACCAAAACGGATTCCGCAAAAATCGATGCACTACCCTCGCAGTGTATATAAATATATTGACCAGATATTAAACCACCTGCGCGATAAGAACTATGCAATTGGGTTGTTGCTAGATATGACTAAAGCCTACGACAAGGTAGCTCATGGCATTCTCTTAAAAAAACTGCATGAAGTGGGAATTCGAAATGAGGCATATCGTTGGCTTGAGTCATATCTAAAAAACAGGGCGCAATACGTACAGATCTCGCACTATAACGAGGTGACCGGTGAACTCAATTCCATACGGCCAAACACTCACTACGATAACAAACTCTGCAATCCCACAGGGGAGTGTTCTTGGATGTATACTTTTTCTGATCTACATAAATGACCTTCCCAAGACCACGGAACATCTATGTATACTATTCGCAGACGATGTATCCCTTTTGTTTAAATGCCCTGCAAATCCAAGTACTATGATTTCTGACATTAAAACAACCTTAACTGACTTGAACAATTGGCTTCATGACCATTTCTTAGAAGTAAATGTTAATAAAACCAAACTTATTCAATTTCGACCGTACCAAAAGAGACCTTTATATAATAAAACATAAAAAACATAAACATAAAACATAATTTATTGATAAAACATAAGTAGATCAGTTTTACTATAGACTAAAAGCTTACAATTAGAGGCGAGTAGCACGTGCCTGAGCTAGGATACCCTGTGATTCAGGCAAGAAAGAACTAACAATTAAAATCAACTTATTCATAATATAATACAATACAATAGCATTCTTATTGACTAATACAACATATTTAGAAAGTTATTTAACTTAGGCGCTAACTATAAAGATAGAATAATATTATTTTAAAACGATAAATAACTTCTCTGTGTCATCATAGGACATATTTTGTAGGGCTTCTCGTAGCGTTGTTTTACATTTCATGTAGTTTAAGGGATATAAACCTAGCCGCGCATTAAGTCTATTGTAAAGAAGTGGACCTAGGAAAATAAAAAATCTAGAAGAGAAAGCGTGTCGTTTTTGCGTATATTTAGGACAAACAAAATCTTTACGCCTTTTACTGGCATGATCAGTGTTGTAAGGGGTTTCAGTGTTCTGTTTTAGAACTGTGTGCAATATAAACAATTGTCGAACTGTTAGAACTTCAGATGATTTATACAGAAGGTTTGTGGGGAATTGATAAAGGCGGAAAGTAGAAACCTTAACTATTGCTCTCTGGGCTCTTTCTAGGTTTAGTAATGTGGTTTTAGCCAAACCACCCCATGAAGTGATGCAGTAAGTTAATACAGATTGACATAACGCATAGTAAACTTGTTTGATTAAGTGCGAGTCTGCAATCGTACGTAATTTTTTGAAAATAAATATTAACTTACGAACTCTAGTGCACAACGCTTCCACATGAGGTCGGAACGAGAGGGACTCATCAATTATGATTCCTAAATACTTTATTTTGCTTGTGGTAGCAATACCCGGACATGCACACTGGTTATTTGTGGGATCTTTACAATTGTGAGCATAGAGGTTAGGGTTAGTCCGAACTAGTTTCGATTTGCGCATGGAGAATTTAATAACAATAGTTTTTTCCGAGTTCAGGGTTAGTAGGTGATGTAGAAGCCAGCTACTTACAATATTAAAGCCTCGCTGTGCATATTCATAAACTTGCTCTACTGAGTTTGCAGAAAAAAGTAGGACAGTGTCATCAGCGTATGAAATTATTTTTCCAGAGTCGATTTTAAGATTGCAAAGATCATTTATATAAATTAAAAACATCGTTGGACCTACAATACTTCCCTGTGGGACCCCAAAGAGGCATTATTAAGGTCAGAGCTCATGATATTGTCTATTTTTGTGCATTGCGTGCGGCCATCTAAGTAGTCTGCAAATAACTTGAGCTGCGTACCTCTAATTCCTAATAATTCAAGCTTGTGAAGCAGGATGGGAACGGAGACGGTATCGAAGGCTTTGGCAAGGTCTAGGAAGATTCCCAATGTCTGATTACCTTTGTCTAGTTCTTGCACTAAGTAGTCGGTCAATTCGTGTACGGCGTCGGCAGTTGATAGTTTCGACCTAAATCCAAACTGACTTGTAGACAAAATACCGTGGCTCTCTAAATATTGGACAAGCCTATTATTGATGATTTTTTCTAATATTTTTGACGTCGAAGGTAGAATAGAGATAGGTCTATAATTTGACACCTGGTCTTTACTACCAGATTTGTGTACAGGAACTACAATAGCTTTTTTCAGACATTTAGGGAATATACCTTCCGAAAGGCATTTTTGAAAAATGAAAGTAAGGGGAGGAACCAGGATGTGTCTGAATTGCTTGAGTATTTTATTAGATATACCATCCCAACCCGTTGCCGACTCATTTTTTAAGCACATAGTTGTCCGTTCCACCTCTCGTTCATCAGTATTTAACAGCACAAATGAGTTTAATGTACTATTGTTGTTTGAAAAACTATTAGGGAGGGGTAAAGGCAGGTTTCGCTGGATTTTTACAGCTAATTTTCTTCCTATGTTTACAAAATAGTCATTTGCGCAATTAGCAGATGTTAAAGGTGATGAGCAAACTCGTGACAAACTTGAACATGATTCACGTTGTTTTGCTGTGTATGTAACGTTTTTAATATACTTCCAGACTAGTTTACTGTTTGTTCCGGCCAATTCGAGTTGTTTTTTGTCGTAGTTAGATTTAACTTTTTTGAGGAAGTCATTACAAAAATTACGATATCTTTTGTACGATAATTGTAGTACAAAATTGTCCGGATTTGATTTAGCTTTAAGATGTAGTTTGTCTCTGTGTTTCATGCAACGGATAAGACCGGGTGTAATCCACGGTTTAATATTAAAATATTTCCTACTAACACGTAGGTTTACGGTATTACTCAATATTGCTTGCTGGACTTTTTGGATCAGGTATGACATGCTAGTGTTTACGTCAGCGGAATTGTAAACTGGGCCAAATTCAATGTTGTATAAATCACGTTCAAGTTTATTTACATTTAATTTAGACATTATAGGCGTGCGTGCTGTATATGGTAATTTACGAAATAATGAAAGTAGGGCAGCCCTATGATCTGTAATAGAGGAATTAGTAACCAAAGCCAGTGCTGGGAGATTAGATTTAAGCATGATATGGTCTAAACAGGAGCCGCTTTGGTGAGTGGGAAGCGTGTGCGCGGGAAGCAAGCCGTGAAACGAGCATAGGTTGAGGTAGCTCTGAGCTGCGGGGTCAATGTTTTCTGGAAGAATGTTGATATTGATATCACCTATTAGAATACGATTTTTAAATGATGATAAATTTCGTAACGTCTCGTCTAAAGAGTCAATAAATGTATTAATATTTCTAAAACAAGGCGGTCTATACAATGCCAGTATGGCAAAGTCTGTTCCGATTTTAATTAATAGTCGATTGCACTCTGATATGTTTGGCTCCTCAACACTAATTTCCAAATTACTTCTAGCATAAACAACTAGTCCATCGTTTTGGTTGTGTTTCAACTTGGTCACGTACATATCATAACCGGGCATGTTTGGCAAGTTGCATTGTTTATTTAACCAACACTCTGTCAGAACAATGACATCGCAGCTCATTCCAAGTCTTTGTAAAAAGACACTAAGGTTATCAAAATTTTTAAATATACTTCTTATATTTTGCGTAAGTATGGTTAGCGGATGACGGGAAGAATCAATGTATTGCTTGCACTGTTCAACCTCGCAAAGAAAATAATCAGATACAGAGAAGTTATCTAGGTCAGAAATTAAATTATTACTCATAAGATCTAGACTAATAAGATTAAAAGGTCTACGAACGATTTAATGTAAGGTGGCGCTCTTAGGCGCCTTCATAATCTATAGAGTAAAGGTACCTCTTTTCGGCTATTTTCCTAGCTGGGCATTCGGCATTGCCAGTCTCATGGTCGCACGGCTTTTTAAAGTGCAAACATGTTGCACATTTTGGTGAGTCGGCTACTTTAGTGCATTCCTTTATTGAGTGACCTACAACGCCGCAATGCCCACAGATGTTGACGTCCATCTTGCATGACTTCGCTGCATGACCGTACTGCTGACATTTGAAGCACCTCGTCACTAGGGTAAAGTCCCTTACGGGGCACGACGACCAGTTTACGAATCCTCTATCGTTTGTGATTAGGGCCTTACGAATGGGTGCAGATACTTCAATTATATAGTTGCAGGTATCAGAGTTCTTCTTTCCCGATTTATGGCTCAACTTAGTAGAAGACAGAAATTTTTCCAGTGGCGTATCACGCATTTTATCGGCCAGGTTTTGGTGGTAAATGCACTTGAACACCTCCGCTTCCTCCATAGTTGCAGGGACACCGATGACTACAATTCTGGGCTTGCGTTTTTGCGGCTCATCCACCGTGAGGCCAGATGTTGTTAACTGCGTCGACTGTTTCAGTTTCAGGACGTCGTCTTTGGAGTCCGTGCTTATGACCACTCCGCCGTTCTTAACTTTGCGCAATCCTCTTACGTGCAGCTTCATTTCCTCAGGTCTGATTAACTGCTGGACAAGTGATTTAGTCTCCTCGCTCGATTTTTGCTTGTCAGTAGGATATATTGCCACCGAGCTAATGTTAGAGGGCTGAACGAATCTGGTATTTTTCTTAAGCAGGTCGGCAAAGGTAACAGGTTCCGGGGAAGGCTTTGTGGATTCCTCTATACACTGTTTAAGTTCCTGGATGCGCTGGGAAAGATCGTGTTTTTCCTGGAGAAAGCTGTACGAATGGTAGTTCTGGATAGCTTTCTGTTTCAGAGCCTGGTATTCGACAGCTAATTGGGATGTGAAATGACCCACTTTGCGGCATAAGGAATTCACTCTGTTTTTTTGATCCGAGTTTAACTTCCCTTCAGAGGAGATAGTGCACACTTCGTGCAGATGCTGCTCAATTGACTTCATCCAGGCCTGGAGGTCCCCTGTAGATATCATCTTCAGAGGAGCTTCTTCCTGTATTGAGGGCGCGGGCGCGGGCGCGAGCTGTGGAGTTGGCGTGGACGGAGGGCTACGGCACGTTAGCCCGCTCCGCTTATATAACAGCACTATCACATGAACTTGGTATAGAAGAGGTAAATGAATGCAATCGATTAGGACTTCATATTGACACTCACCTAAATTGGAAAAAACACATCCAAGTAACAAAAAACAAACTTTCGCGGTTTACATATGGCCTTGAAGTGTTAAAGCGCAACACTCATAGCGAATGTGCACTCTCTGCATACTATGCGTATGCATATACCTGGCTTTGATATGGTATCGTTTTGTGGGGAGATAGTACGGACGTTCACGACCTTTTACTTCAACAAAAAAATGCATTCCCATAGCAGTTAACACACGCCAACCTGAAAGTTGCAGATTGCATTTCATCCAAAATAGAATTCTGACCTTGCCATGTATATACAAATTCGAAATCGGTTTAGTTGTTAAAAAACATCCAGACTTCTTTAAACCTGTCAAAAGTGCACGTCGTGTCAATAAACTAACATACCTGCCCCCAAGTTGAATATGTACCAAAAAGGACCACACTATAGAAGTATCCAAATATATAATCACCTCCCAATTACTATAAAGAAACACGAGAAATATACTATATATCGTATCAATCTCAAAAGATTCCTGTTAGCCAAGGCGTATTATTCAATTCAGGAGTATATGACCGACAAAACAATCGACCAATAAACAAAAGGCGCTCACACAAACCAACATACACACATCCAAACACAGACCCAAATACGCAAGTACATGTACGTCAAATAAATAATTTAAGTATGCATGCTTACCATATAAATTGCTAATTAATACTTACATTTAAATACCTAAATTTTAATCTATATCAGTTTCAATATTATTTTATAATAACTATATGCGTAAAGAATAATTTAATCACAAAATGTAATAAACTTTACTTCATATCAATTCCAATATTATGTTATGATAACTAAGTATATGCGTAAATAATAATTTAAGCACAAAATGTAATAAGAATTTAAACAATGTATAATAATTTAAGAATGAATAGTAAAATTGTAAACAACACCACAATAGCATGTATGAAATTTTGACCATGATAACTCGCCTAGAATAAAATGTAAATTCGACTCACAATTTTATTGTTGCTGCATGTATAGGTACTTACTATATTATTAAATATTTTCATTGCTATGCCCTAACAGGGTCCACGTGAAACTGTAATATTTATAGTATTTATGTAAGATCTGTAATACCATGGTTGCAATAAATAAATAAATAAATAAATAAATAAATTAATTAAAAAAACACTTTCTTTCACTCTTTCACGTCCAAACTATCATTGAATGGAAAAATATCATACCTCTGGCCTGTATACAGAGAACTGTATATCCTTCTCGTACAGTCGTACTGACTGAAGAGGCGTGTCGTTCAAAGACCAGGTGCAGGTTAGCTCCCAGCCAACATTCTGCTTCCACGCACCGGTGATGCTCACCTCCACTTTACCATACGTTACACCTGTAACACAAGAGCCTTGTTATTCATTATCATAATCATCATCATATTTGCCGAAAGACGTCCACTGATAGCCATAGGCCTCCCCCCAAAGAATGCCAAAGTGATCGGTCTTGCGCCAACCGCATCCAGTGTATTCCCGTGTTCTTTACCAGGTCATCAGTCTACCTTGTGGAAGGTCTACCCACTCTGCGTGGTTGCCGCTCGAGAACCCCTCCGCCCCAACGGCTATTGGTTCTGCGTGCAGTGTGACCAGCCCGATGCCACATAAGTTTAGCGAATTGGAGGGCTATATTGGTTACCCTTATTCTGCTGCGGATTGCCTCATTTACGATGTGAAATGGGAATTAAAGTGCTACTTTGAGGTTATATTTATATGTGATACAATACAAGTTATCTATAATGCACACCTCAATAGTATTACGCAAAAAGCACATAACATAGCGAACAGAAAAAGAGTCAAAAAATAATCGCTCCCACCGCGAGCTAGTAAGCTATAGAACGATCTTTACCAGACAACATGTTCTAGACATCAATAGTGACCATAAATGGGTAAGTTTCAATCAACTAAATTAAACGATATCCCGCTGATCTAAGACGAGATCACAATTTTAGTGAAAGCAATGCAAAATCCCATAAAAATGTTCCAGATATCCTGTTAACAAACTCTTAAAGGGCAGACGCATAAACTACGATGTTAAGATATTCAACCTTGGTTTGCCCAGTAAAAGTCCCATATAAGTCGGCCAACGGGCCCGGGGTATATGAACAAATTAATTATGTAAATACGCGGTCCAGAAACCGCTTACTCCAAAAGGTTTTATGTGCTTCTCGATTTCATAGAACCATACGTCGATCGTCACTTGAGACGTGGAACAGTGCAGCTTAAACACAAAGATAGCGTTGGGGTGAATTAAGCAGAAATCAACGTTATTTGAATGGGCTAAGGTTTGTGCCGGTTGACAATTAAGGTGGTCGGAGTGTAACGGAGAATCATCACGCACAATACGTACTCCACTTTCAATCTAATAATGTAAGTACTTGCAATTAATAATCGTAAAACTTGGGTTTTATGAGGGTCGTTTCGCAACAGGGCAATGTTGGATAAGGTAACATAATGATTAGACAAAATGGCAATCTTTACCAAATACTTAGTCCTATTTGTCCGTTTTGAACGTTATTAAATAACGTTTAACTTTCATTCGTTTTAACAAAAGAACCGACAAGATAAGTACAAAATGTGGCCCCTCTAGAATAGATGGCATAGAAGTTTGTATACCGAAGGGTCATGTTTCTCTGCAGCTGACTGTACATAAAAATATCATTATCTGGCCAGCTAGCACGACAGATTTTACGTCACGTAAAAAACATAGCGATAAAACTACTAGGCATGGTCAAGCTTTATACCGTCTCTCGTAGGCTTTCTAAGGACGGCACTTATGGTTGGGATATAACCCAAAACCCATTCCAGGACTGTTATTCCGAACGCGTTTATTTACCCGCCTCGCCCGTTACGCCTAACAAAACTAGACCTCCGATTATGCTTAGTTACTACAAATCGCGGCGTCACGAAGTCACGATATAGCGGGTGACGGAGGAGCTTAAAATAAGTTACAGAATTGCAGGATAGGAGAGAATGAACTATACCAGTGCAAATTAAGACCCATTAAAAACATGCTTCGTAAAAATTATATGTGCATGTTTCCTCAGATTGCAGTGTTTTCCTTCACATCTGAATAACTAACCAATGTTAACTTGCTTTCAAGACTGAAGCTCAAAAATAAGCTCCTTTATTTTCTTTACGACGACGATGCAACGCTCAATATTAACCAACACCTAAGTGACATGCTTTACAACAGACAATATCACTTAGCGTTAACTTCGAGCGTTTTACTAACCACACCGCAACACCAACGCTTTGAGACAAAATGGCACCCAACATTCCGGTAATGGCCACGGAAGTGGAAGTACCAAAATTATCTCACCACGGTGGAATAAACTGAGATAAATTAGCCGTATTACGGGCAGTTTACATAACAATTCGCCTCATCGTGTTTTTATTTTTTAAATTAGATGAATTACAGAGGAACGTCGCCATCATATCTCATTAAAGTGGTGTTAGTTGACTAGTTGATGTTTGGCGGGCGAGGTCCGCCCTTCGCCCTTCGTTGATCAATGGCGCTTAAAGCTGGTTATTATCACTTCACGTAGCATTTTGTTCAAATTTATTTATCTATTTAGTTAACAATAATAATATATTCTTTATTGCACCACAACATAAGAAAAACATGTTACAAGAGTACATAATGTTAAATAAAGGTAACAACAGGCGGTCTTATCGCTTTAGAGCGATCTCTTCCAGACAACCTTAATCTTTATTGCACTAGAATAACTTATGGTACAAAAGCCGGACATAAGTGATTATCATTTACGTTCTTATAATTTCAATTATTAGCGCTTCACACCAAAAGGTACGTATTAGAAAAAAATTAACACATGTCAGAATCACCCGAAGTATATGCCTACCACAACTTTTTTACCAACCAATGAAATATGTACTTATTTACTTACCGTATTATTTAACTGCTCATTTGATTTCAGATTTAAAAATATAGCCATCAATATTTTATTTTTTAAGTTTTATAACTACAGTTGCCACAATCAATTTGGTGGTAAGTACCTAAGCGCAATTGGCAACTCTAATTACCACACGCAAGTGAGTAGACAAACTACGAAGTCCAGAAAATGAAAACCGTTTTTACTTAAAATAACAACGCAACTATAAAGTCCTACTTTATAAGCAATTACAGTCTGCCCAAATTCTATTCTTGTTATTAATTAATAACATGAAACCAAGTCTTGATCAGGAGTCTTTTTCGAGTTACATAGTCGCAAAATTCCATTAGAAACGCCAAAAAATCAACCCATTTTTGAATATGGACACGCGAGACTGAATGGTGGGAGTGGACATAAATTACCAACTATTAACTGACTGTATATTTTTATGGAATACTTCATAAAGTTTACTGCATACATAAATTATCCACCCTTTAATTAGGTCGTTAATGAACTTTAATTCAGTTCTCGTGCAGGAGAAGTTAACGAATGTATATTTTATAACATTTAATTTTGTTTTGGCACTTTGTAAATTTGCTTTAGCATTCTTTTGTTCAATACAGGTTCTTACATTGTAGATCATTAAAGGTTCTTTTAAATATTGCCACATCTTTTTTATTAACAATCGAATTAATTTTAATAATCGCTGTCACCGGCCGTTGACCCCACAGCAATCAACCCTCATTATTTAATCAAATAGTTGAAAGACTATTAGCTAAGAGCAACAAGTGCTTTGTTCACAAGAAAACAAAAATAATTGCCTATAATGGAATAATGCGTATGGTTAAATTGGAACATTAAGCCGGATTTGATGCCAAAATCAATAAGGTAAATATCGATTTCTGTGAAACTACACCAAATTTAGTAAAATAATAGATGTAATGTTTTTGTATGGGATCGGTATAACTATCGTTTTAGTGAAGTGCTGAAGAGATAACTTTATCTTACACTATTAAATAAACCTAAACATTGTTTTCATATCATCTGTGCTAATGTCGACGGTCACGGACTGGTGCAAAATAATTCCATAAATATACAGATAGTAGATACATACACTTAATATAAAGAGGCCATACCGGCCATAGGCCGTGTTACCGATAGTAACTATGTATTATGTAATCTTGCTCACAAGAATTTATTAAAAATTGTTTTTTTTTTAAACTTGGCAATACTCAACGTCACTTTAATTGACTACATACCTATTCACATTGTATATGAACTTGCACATACCATTACAAAATCTAGTACTGTATATGTATATCAATTATGTTAAAAACATCGCAATTTAATTTCATAGTATTAGAGATACTAACTTTACTCGAAGGCCACATAATGTTACAAAAATTGTTTACTTACACATTTGACGAGACTCTTTGCTCTTCAATTGATTGTTCTCATTAAAGACCTTAAACTGTATTATATGTTATGCATGTGATAGATACCTATGTATTTTTGTTTGTTACGAATAAATAATTTTCATTTAATTTCAGTAACGAGTTTGGACGAAAACTAGCACATTCATTTACATTATCCAGTATTGTAGACATAAACTACCCTATCGATTGGGTCGATTTGTGTAAGATTGTCCCCTAATATTTATTTATTTTATTTATTTATTTATCTTTTTCCTTTGCACCATGAGCGCTTAAACTGCAGTTCCTTTGTTACACCGCTTCCCCAAGACGGCGTCACTTTAATATGCTCAATAGGGCGGTCGTGTGCCCCTTAATACTTTAATGTGCCGTATTTAGGACATCTTTTCCAATGCTTGAGTTTATGAGAACGCGGATACACGCCGAGTTATGAATTAGAACGTTTTCATTTCGGTGCGTGACCGACTCGGAGTCTAAGTTCAATTATGGATTGTTAACATTCGTTTGACTGCTTTTTTCTGTTAAGAATCTTACATTCTATACATTACGTACTACGTACGTAGGCATTTAATAGTTAAGAGTACCTAGTTTTTATAAAGTCTAGTAATGTTAACTGTTTCTCTAAGTGGCGTCATAAAAACGTGTTAGCCGCTCTATTTTTATTATTAATTCAAAGCCTGTGGTGCGCCACTGCTGGGCAAATGGGCAAAGACCTCCCCTCTCTTTTTCCAACCCTCCCGATTCCGATTAGTCTGTGCCATATTTCTAAAAAGGAGTCTAGCTCAACGCGCCATCACCGACGAGGTCTGCCGCGTCTCCGTTTCGAGCTGTCGGGCTGCCACTCAGTGCCGATCTTGGCCCACAACTCACAGGATCTAGGACCGAATTAAAAGGACGCCAAATAGTGAATCCATGAGATTTAGAGTTACATTTTCTGTTAGAACCCTTCCTTGCCCTATTTATCATCTTGTAAGATCATAGTTATAACGAGTGATTCGTATATACCGAGCCAAGACAATATTCAGAGAATGCATAGTCATTAGAACTGAACGCGCGCACCAATTCCCAATTCAATTGGCAGTGACTCACACTTTAATTTCAATTTAATGTTAAGTCATCGTATGAATTTCAAGTTAGCCTCACTGACACTGTAAGATAGAAATCCAATATTTTTTATTAGAAACACACAAAAATCGTACAAGTATGTATTTCTATATAAGCTGAGTCGAATTGAACTGTGGCACTCTTTGGGGGAGGCCTATATCCAGCAGTAAACGTCTTTCGACTGATACGATGATGATGAGTCAAATGCGAAACTTAACTCATACATATTTTATTTGTGATATAAAGCTTAAATAGTTATTAAGCGACTAATTAAGCTAACATTATCATTCTGTAAACAAATGCTTTAACGGCCCAGCTTAATTACCAATTTATAACTCCATCCCAAGGGATACCATCGTCAACTTAGCATTTGACTTCAATTGAGACTGATTAAAATTGCAACTGCCCGCATTAAGAAAGTTTAAATTAACCGCTCGCAGCTTTGCTTTTTTATATACTTCTATTAATGTTTGAAAATGTTTTGAATTTATGAATAAAGTAGACAGCGATGGAAAAGTAACGAAACTTGTTTTATTACCTAGCTTCTGCCCGTGACTCCGTCCGCGTGGAACTCGGTTATATCGTAGCTCCGTACAAACTTTCACCCCCCATTTCACCCCCTTAGGGGATGATTTCCGGAATAAAAACTATCCTATGTCCTTCCCCAGGACTCAAACTATCTCTATACCAAATTTCATCCAAATTGGTTTAGCGGTTTAAGCGTGAAAAGGTAACAGACAGACAAACAGACAGACACGCTTTCGCAACATTAGTATGGATTTAATACTTTTATGTTTAAATTTCATGTTAAAATGGCGGTGGTAAACGAGAAGGAATTAAGTTAAGGATAAAATTTTAATAGGTACCTATTAAAATTTATTTACATAAAAATATACACTGATCAGATCGGTATAAATTACCGTATAATACTTATTATCTCTTCACGCTTAAACCGCTGAACCGATGTGGATGAAATTTGTTATTCAGATAGTTTGAGTCCTCGGGAAGGACATTAGTTACGTATATATTCAGATAATAACATATTTATGACAAAAAATACAATCTTTATACAGAGTGTCCCAAGTTTACGTCCAAGTCATCGCTGTTGTAAAAAAAATAAGTCATGTATTGTACCTACTATTTTATTCTCCTTCACTCCATGTGAATTATTTCTCTAGCTTAGAAAAACTCATGGAAGATCTCATACCCTCCTTTGATCATCACATTATAATGGGCGACTTCAACACTTGCATTCTTAAAGATGATCATCGCTCTCGTTCTCTTAAGTCACTTGTTCATGCTTGTAAAATGAATATTCTTCCTTCGGGCCCCACTCATCATTTTCCAAATTGTTCTCCATCCCTCTTAGACCTTACACTTACATCCTCAGTTTCTCACGTCGTTAAGCATGGTCAGTACTCCGCTGATGCTTTCTCGTACCATGATTTAATTTACCTTTCTTATAAAGTAAGGCCTCCAAAGCCTAAAGCAAAAATTCTTCTTCAGCGCAATTTTGGAGGGATGGATTTGAGTAAACTTCTTAATGATGCACTGGAGATTGATTGGGGTGTGATCTCGAGAGCTGTTACTGTAGATGAACAAGTTTCACTTCTAAATTCTCTTCTCATACAGCTTTATGATGTTCATGCCCCAGTCCGTTCTATAAAAGTCAAGCATCTTCCTGCTGCTTGGCTTACCAAGGAAATTAAGAATCTTCTAGACAAGAAGAATTTTGCCAAGGCGAGGTACAAATCTAACTCTTGCGATGCCAATAAATCTCGTTACCATATCATGCGTAACCGTTGTAGCACCATTTGTCGAGATGCGCAGAGGCGGCATATTCATCAGTCTGTGGAAAACGGTGACCCTGCGAAGGTATGGAAGTTTCTGAAGTCACTAGGAGTTGGAAAGTCACAACAAGATTCTTGCCGCAAGAAAATGGATTTCGACTTGCTTAATCAGCATTTTTCTACTTCAGCTACTTTTAGTGGCCCGGACAAGGCTAAGACCCTTCAGCATCTCTCTTCACTTTCAACTCCAGACTTTTCTCCTTTTTCTTTTGTTCCTTTTACTGGCAGTGATGTTAAGAAGACTATACTATCCATAACGTCTAATGCTGTTGGTGTCGATTGCGTTAGCCGTAACATGATCCTTCCCCTCCTTGACCTTCTAGTTCCTGTCATTACTTATATCCTTAATAATTCTATCTCTTCCTGTGCTTTTCCCTCACTTTGGAAGGATGCTTATGTAATCCCTATTCCTAAAAAGGCTAACCCTACCTCTTTTTCCGAATATCGCCCTATCTCCATCCTTCCTTTCTTGTCTAAGGTACTGGAGCGGCTTGTGCATCAGCAGCTTTCATCTTATCTAAACAAAAACGATCTGCTAAACCCGTTCCAATCCGGTTTCCGTTCCGGTCATAGTACGGCTACCGCACTCGTTAAGATCACTGATGATATTCGGGCGGGGATGAATGATCGAAAGTTGACGGTATTGATGCTGCTAGATTTTAGCAATGCATTTAATACCGTTGATTTTGACATTCTACTTGGGATACTGCGTTCTCTTAATATATCTCCTGCAGTAATTGAATGGTTTCGTAGTTATTTAAGCAGTCGTCGGCAGCGTATAAAGGTGGAAGATTCCTTATCTACTTGGTGTGACACGCTAGCCGGTGTCCCGCAGGGCGGCGTGTTATCTCCCTTGCTATTTTCAATATTTGTTAATTCTATTACTCATAATCTTTCCTCGCATTATCACCTTTATGCCGATGACCTCCAAATTTATTCGCAGGGTGTCGCTGATGATCTTTCGAATGTCATCTGTACTGTAAACTCCGACCTTGAGAGCATCTCACACTGGAGTCGTAGATATGGACTCATTGTTAACCCTGCTAAGACCCAAGCTATTATAGTTGGTAGTTCCAAGCTTCTTCCAAAAATTGATCCTGATAACCTTGACCCGATATATTTCAATGGTGTTATGATCCCATTTGCAAAGCAAGTCAAAAACCTGGGCGTTATCATAGACCGAACTTTATCATGGGTGCCTCAAGTGGGCGAGGTCAGCAGGAAGATGTTTGCTTCAATTAGTTCCCTCAGAAGGCTTCGGAATTTTCTTCCCATTCCTACCAAAATTGCGCTTGCTCAGACACTACTTCTCCCTATATTAGATTACGCTGATATTTCCTACCTCGATCTCACTGAAGATCAACTTAATAAGCTTGAGCGCATTCAAAACGTCTGCATACGGTTCATATTTGGGTTACGCAAGTATGACCATGTCTCTTATTTTCGCTCTCAGCTTAAGTGGCTACCTATTCGTTATCGTCGTAACGCTCATGTCCTGACCCTGCTATATAATGTTCTGTTTCATCCCGCTACACCCCACTACCTCAAAGAACGATTTAGTTTCGTCAAGTCGGCCAGGTCATCCCAAAATTTTCTTCTCACTGTTCCGTCATCCTCTTCAAAATTCTATAATTGCTCGTTTACATTCAAAGCCATTCGACTCTGGAATTCTCTGCCCGTGGATTTGAGGCGAGCTAAATCAGTCGCTTCTTTCAAAGCTCACCTTAAGGAGCACTATCTGTCTCTGCCATGATTCCTCAGATACTATTTTTCTTATTATTATTATTTTTAAATCCGTCTTTATGGTTAACACTATATGTATTTATGTAGGAATTTATGTATGTTTATTGTATGCTTTATGTGTGTATGTTTATTATTGATGTAATTGTGTATGTTGGAAGTTTACTTCCAATTTTGCCACCTACCTATTATGTAATTTTTTGTTGCTATTTCTCCGCTACCTAAAGGTTGTCTGGAAGAGATCGCTCTTTAGCGATAAGACCGCCTGTTGTCAACATCTATTTTTTTAATAAGTTATTATGTTTATTTGATTCATGTTTTGAGGTGTGCAATAAAGAGTATTTGTATTGTATTGTATTGTACTACGAAAATATTAAAACAAGGACATCGTGTAATGTTGTTTTAAGTACGGCTACTTTGGTATAAAGTGTTTTAAAGTTGTGCTTGGTAAAGGGGTCCTGTAAAATGGTCACTTAAACGACCGGAGGTCAATTAAACTGTTGACCTTTATTACGTTCATTACGAACGTTAATCGGTATGCATGTGGACATCTCCTCGGTCCATGGCGCTTCTTGTAGGTACGTAAGACAACATTTCATTTGCCATTTTTTCTTCCTCAGACCAAGAAAAAAAGACAGACGGAGCGTTACGAACAGTCAAGTGAAGCCAAAGCACAATACAAACAAAACCAAGTTACTTCACGTTTAGCACACGCTCACGCACACATATACAAACAAAATTGCACAAAACTCTTCAGCACGTGTCGCAATGCTGTCAAGATTATTTATTTCGAGTTTTGTGCGATTTAATTTGTATAATTATGTGTGCTAATTGCTAAACTTATGGGGCTTGGCTGAAAGCCGGTTGGCTTCACTAGACTGTTCTTAAGGCTCCGCCTGTATATTTTCTTGGTTTGAGACTTTGTTCATGGCATGTTTAAAAAAAGTGAGGTGAAATTTTCACCATCGGCCTTTTTTTTAATTCAGAAGCATGTATATATAAAGATACCTAATAGGTAAGTACAACAGTTGTTTCCTGATATTGCTACAACTTTAGTAGTGTAAGGTAAATGTCCCAGTGCCGGACACCGGCCTAATTTATGATACTTTCACTCTTATATCAAAACAACGGAGGTAAAAAATAGGTGTCAACTATTAGGCATTAAAGTGCATTGGGACGTTTTGCCTTAAATACGTTTTGTATTATATTCTCCGATTAATTGTAACGTCATGGATAAAATGGTACTTTTATGATTAATTAAAGTTTAATATTTACGTTTAACATATTTATCATCCATATTTTCGAAACTAAACGGTTTATTTGAAGGAAATAATTTGACTTTTATAAAAAAGCCGCATGCGTTTTACAGCGAAGGATTTTATTACGTGTGAATGGAACGCCACCCAGATGTTTAAAATAAATTGATCCGCTACTAAAACTTTCTTCTTTATGTTAGCGTTTTAATATGGTGAAACAAAAATTAAAAATTTGCGGAGTCTGAAAATACTTTTTTCATAATAAGTTCTTCTTGAAATTTTAAGGTAAATATGCGAATTTACCCGAATATTTTATGTATGTATATATATATGTATGTAATTTACCGGTTTGTCGAGTTTAGAAAAATGCTCAAATTATTTTTTTTATCGGCTTAATGGCATAAGTACGAGTAGTACTAAACAAGTTTTATGAACTAACACTTTAGTTTGAATTAATAAACCCTTATTTTATACAATTAAAAAGGACAGATAAGTATAGAAAAGATTTATCAAACATAAACAAATGCTTAGCTTCCCATCAATGTGCGTATGCGCGTTTATAATCCGATAACAATGACAATACATCGAAAACAAAATAATGTTAAACAAACGCGCCATAATTACCTAATAACAATAAAAACGCGATGACGGCCGCTTTAAATCCCATTACGGTGGCGGTGCACTGAATCAAAACACAGACAAGTCCGTTTGACGCTGCTGGTGGTGACACACTACATAATTTCTGGATGCGCAGGCGACGATTTTGATTAGTTAAACGTTCGACCGATGAATGAGAGTGTACAGTGAATATACATGTGTACACTTCACGACAATCTTTAATTCAGTGCGTAATGGGTGCATTTTGTACAAATATATAATACATAGCTTTAGGTAACAACGAGGTGTTGGCCAGTGATAGATAGCAGCCCCAATATTTCAGGATCGACATAAATAGAGAAGTTTACTGAAGATAACTAGAATTAAAACGTTTATTCACATTTTAACTTTTTTAAATTGCGGAAACTATTCGGGATCATCAGTATCATCCTTGGGGAAATTGCATTCAAAATAACCATCTTTATACGTTTGAACGTAAATGTTTAATAAATTGGGGAACACCACCGTGAAGTACCGTCCACATTTAATAATATTTTAATTGAAATTAATGTCCTGTTTTAAAACACTTCACAATATTCCACTCCGCACGATATTCGAATCAATGATTGAAATTCAATTTCCACAGCACGGAACTTGATGTTCAGTACTATATAATAACTGCAAACGTCGTATTTAATTACGTAGACTCTAATTATATGAAACAATTTCAAACCACAAAACGTATGTGGAATTTTCAATGCACCATTCATCATTATGTAGCGATGATCAAACTACCGTAATTTATGACGATCAGAATATCAAAATATTAGCCATCGATATCTGACCCCTATGCGAAATTTAGGGTGCGGATATTCCTTTCGACTTGCGTGTTTGGTTCAGAGGTGAAAGGTCTGTAATGTTTGGTCGTGGAGCTTTTAAAATAATTGCTTGTAATAGGTAGTCGGCGCGCAGTAATTGAATGAGCATAGAATAATGGACACTATGAATAGTCCTCGAGTTTTGGTTTAATACGACGCGTCACGCTATATCGAAACGATTTAAGCTATCGATTTTGTTTCACGTCGTTTGATTTTTTCGTTAGAGTTCGGGGATTTTATCGACACAGCGTTGTAGCACATATGACTTGGTAGCATAGCGGAGTTGATGAAATAGAGCAAGGTCTTTAATACAACACAAATCGTTTATTTGCTGAATACAGTTTAAGGCTGGTGTACAATATTTTCAAGTTCGGTGTATCTAGCCTGCATGCAGGCCTGCAAATTATTTAGTAATTGATTTAAAAAAAAAAATATCGACAAAATACGGTCAAAAATGACAATTAATTAACAAATGGTACAAACAAACACAAGGAGGCATTGAATAAAATATAAATATTATAAAGATGCATTGAATAACTAACAAATGTCAAATCTTATCTTAGGTTATTTATTGGCTGTTATTGATTCAAAGATAACTGGGAGATGATTGTAAATAAAACAACAACATGTTCAAAACGATTTATAGTAGCGATGTTATTAATCCCTACTATAAATCGTTTTACGGCTTCAAGGTCGGTACAAAGAGTTCATAAATTTCTTTTCAACACAATTGCTCGTAACGTACCTCTTATTGTGTCGCTTTTAGGCTCATAATCCTGGATATTAAACACGCGTGTTTCATAACATTACAACACTTGTGTGATATGTTTATATCCCGATGAAGTCACGTTGGCACCTTGCAGCATGATATATGCATGAACATGGTGCATTCTTAAATTAACCGGGTTGTACAGAATGTATAGCTTTTTTTAAAGTCTCCGCAAATGGATTCTTATTCGACTAAACAAATTAAATCCTTTTTGTTAATTAATTGACTATTTCTTTTTGCATATGATATATATATACGTTTAATTCAGTAAAACTATACACTTTTAGTAACATTTCCATGAATTAATACAGATAACATTTTGAAACCAAAATATTATTTTATTAAGTACCTATTGGCTGTTTAGAGATTTCTGTGTCCGCACTGCGCAAACTTCACGAAAAAAAAACTGACGCCATTATAGGTTATTTCACAAATATTTGTAATTTGTTTATGCGTGTTTGGTTATAATCAACAATGTTGAATCGTGGTCACTAGAAAAGTGATAAATAGAATGGATGCCATTGGAAATTCTTGGCGATGTGCAATTGTGAGTAAAAACCTGTAGTCATCTTAATGATTTACTTAATGTAAAGAAAATAATTTGGCAGGCCTAAAACATTTTCATCTTATGAAAATGTTTTTTTCCTCGCAAAATGAGTTGAAAAATGTCGTATGATACGCGTGAGCTTTGATAATTACATCCTCGGCTTCCTTATCACGCTCACCTGCGGTTCGCGTGAACAATTTCGCCTCTGATGTAATTATCAACATACCTCACTTGTATCACAATGTACTATTATTGTCTGCCGATTCATTATTTCACATCGCTTTTTAAAATATGTCTGGTGGGTGGTAACAAAAATACTTAAGTTTAAACTTATTTATTAAAAACAAACGGTATGACAGTTATACTCTTTAACACGCCTTGCGTCCTCGACAGGCACAAATACTGCGGTGGTGTACTTTGCCATGACACAAATATCAGGCGTATATATTTCTATAATCCTCGACGCAGACGCTTTACAATGAACCCCATGGCTGTGGTGAAATAATCGTCCTTCTGTCGATGTATTCCATTTGTCAAGATATCGGCAACCATGTCTTGAGTGCATCTGTTTCGAACATTGACTAGGTTAGCTGCAACATTCTCACGTACGAAATGGCAGCAGACGTCAATGTGCTTCCCGCGTGCGCGGTATGCAGCATTTCCTGAAAGACTAATCGCACTCTGATTATGACAATAAAGTGTTATAGGTCCTGAACCTGTAAGTTCAGGTTAAAATTCTTCTTCCAGCTGTTTTTACCAAAGCGCTTCCTGTACAACGGAGGCCAATATATATTCAGCCTTGGTGCTTGAAAAGGCTATGATCTGTTGTTTCTTCGAATTACAGCTGTCTGCGGCACCCTGTATTATTAATCTTCAACATAATTTTTGCCAAGTCTGGATCTCAATATTCTAATTCCTTTTATAAGTTAATGCCAAAAGTCGTTTCAAAGCCGCCCAATGTTCAGCAGTACGTTCACCGTTATACGTGCTCAGTGCATGAACTATATAGAATACGTCTGGTCGAGTTCCCTGTGACAGGTACAACAAGCAGCCAATAATCTCTTGGTATGGAATGTAATTCAAAACTTCTCGTTAGCTAGCAGCTTTTTTAAACTTAATATTTGCATCAGTAGGTGCCCATACCGGCTTGCAGTCCGGCATGCCAAAACAGTTGAGTATGATTTTTATGTATAAAGATTAGGGTGATGCATAAAAACCGAAATAATGAAATTTCAATGTCTAACCCTCTTATTTTGTTCTAATACGTTAAAAAAAGTCTGATTTTTATTTTTATTTTTGGATAACATTTAGGGGTCGCTACTGAATTTCGAAATTCTTAAGGTTTGCATATATCTTCTCCATAGTAAGTTTTTTTTTATATTAACTTTTTACTACTTTCATGAGCTACATTTGATGATAGGAAATAAATAATCTTGAAAATATCAAAAAAGATCACTTATTTTCAGCCAGTAATTCAAAAAATATTTTTATTGTGCTAATATGCTAAAAACGGACTCTGGCGATGATTTTAAGACTTTAAATTTTATTTCAAATAAACGTCGAACATTTAATGAAAAAAAAAAACGTATTTTCTCGATTGGTTATTCCTTATTTATCAAGTGTAGCCCATGAAAGTAGTAAAAAGTTAAATATAAAAAAAATCTTACTATGGAGATATGCAAACCTTAAGAATTTCAAAATTCAGTAGCGACCCCTAAATCTTATCCAAAAATAAAAATCAGACGTTCTTTTTTAACGTATTAGAACAAAATAAGAGGGTGAGACAATGAAGTTTCATTATTTCGGTTTTTATGCATCACCCTAATAAAGATTGATCAATTGATATCTCTCCTTCATTTTGATTTTGAGTAATTTTGAAACCAATGCGCACGCACAGGTCTCTGTTTTTCCTAAATTTTCATACTTTTGTCTTTTATCTTATCTTTCATCATTTGTGACGTTACTTCATTGTTATAGAAATACAGCAGATCATCTATATATGCTGCTATGCACAATATATCAATTTCAATTACCAACATTTCAGGTAGGTTTTTTTTAATAATAAGCTTCCCACTTACTTATAAATGGTTACAAACGGTCGACCGCGTTCTCTAACCTATTGAAAGCATATTTGTTGAGGGGGCGCTTCTATAGTATTGAAGAAATATTTGCACAAGATTAAAAAACTAGTTTTTTACTAAATATCTGTCAAAATTATGTACATGATCCTTGTTTACTTATATTATTAAGTGTGTGTACAAATTTCAGATATAGTCATTGTATTGTTCATGATCATGAATATATGTTTTATTGAATTGACTTTAATATATTGTTTTTACAAGGCCGCTATTTCATAATTTGTCAGGGTCACCGTCATGTATGCTTAGAGTTTATTGCACACAAGATACAGGTAAAAATAGGGACAGAATAGGTCAAATCGGTACAAAGGCGAAAATATACCCTGTAATACTTTTATAGATAAACATCCATAAGACTCAGCAACAAATATTCGTACTCATCACACAAATAAAATTCCTTACCGGTATTAGAACTTAGGAACTCTTGCTTCGTAGGCAGGGTCCTGACTACGACTACCGACTAGTAGTCCTGACTGGACTGACATGATGAATGAACTGACACGACATGATGATACCCCAGGAAAATGAAGTTTTTTCAAACAAAAATTAATAACAGCTTTTTTTTTGTTTGTTTAATTTTAAAATGTTATTCTAAGATGCCTTATCCAAGAATCCACCAAAATTTCTATCAGGGAGTAAATATATAAAAATAAATGACACATCCATTATGTTTTTTGTGTGATTTATTTATTATTCTTGAAGAGCTCCTGTGAATTAACCAAAAACAAAAATTAAACTATGTATTCATATTTTTCCTCTTTTTTCAGGAATTGGTTAAACATCGATTTTTTTGATGACTAATATTTTGGTGGATTTTGGGTCTACGTAATTACTAAAATGATAATATATCAGTCACACACAAAAAAGCTGCTGTTATGAATTATTTCCAAATTTGCATTTTTTTCCATACTAATGAAAATAAAGTGCTTGGGCTATGAATGGACTGACAACTTGTGTGAAACAAAAACCATTTTGGAAATAATTTGTAATAGCTTTTTTTTTGTGTAGCAGATAAATTATCAATTAAATATGTACCCAACGACAGTCTGACAAAATTATAGACAAAAAAAAGCTAGCTAGCTTCTGAAAAGTCAGAAAAATGTTAATAAATATATTTGTAAGGACCAAATAACGATTTTGGTTCGTTTACATTTGCTCTATAATACTCAAGATAATTCATACAAAAACTTACAATTCATCATCATCATCATCATCAGCCTATATACGTCCCACTGCTGGGCACAGGCCTCCTCTCATGTATGAGAGGGAATGGGCAGTAGTCCCCACGCTGGCGCAGTGCGGATTGGGGACTTCACATACACCTTTTAATTTCTTCGCAGATGTATGCAGGTTTCCTCAAGATGTTTTACACGATACAATTCATGCTTCATTTAAATCGACATAATTACTTCCTGGTGGAGAGTTGGCCGGATTAGAAAATAAAGCATATTTGAATTGAAAAATGCAAGCAACAAAAAAAACGCTATTCTGATTAAAAAATAAAGTTTTTCAAAACCGTATTTTTCCTTGAGTGCTTATATGCTACAGTGGTCGTCGTATAAACATTTATTTGTGCAAATTATTTAAATTTTTAATGTATTTCAAGGGTAACGGCAAATCCAGGGACGGCTGGATTAAAATAATAAACAGGATTACATGGTTACTCCGGAAGGGCGCCGGCTTACAAGAGATTTGCCCCAAACACATGTAAGTATGTAATTAGCTATTCAAAGTTTTTTGATCGCATTAAACGCTCAAGCTCGTTGGTATTATAAATATAATATAAAGTAATTTATGTTGGAGAGAATATCTAGATGAATACTGAGAGAACATTTATATGTGACTAAGTACACTTTAAGGAAATAATAGTATTTTTCACAATCGTGTTATAATAGAGAGCTTTTTAGTCAAGTACCGTGTTTAGGCCACGAAGCTTGCTGAGTGGCCTAAGTAAGGTAAGAGATTAAAAAGCTTGATTATGACACTGTTGTGAACAATACTTTTTGTACGAGTTCATTAAAATTAATAATTTAAGTCATAAGTATATAAGAAAACTAAGTATGGTAAGTACTATATTGTCTAGTTCTACTATTGTAAACGCTTTTTGACTTTTCAGGTAGCAAGGTAAGTGTGGCTTCCTCTTCCATATTAGTTATTTCTTGAGGAGTTTAAGACGTTTCGTTACTGTCACTACTTACTCATTTTCTTAGTTTTTATTTTAACTGTTTAAGTTTAGCTTTGAAAAGAAAAGTTATCACACCACCAGCGTCCGTAATGTTGCAGTGATTGTCTAAATACCAGCCAATCACAAAGCGTAGTTTTCTTTTTTTTATGCCCTGGATACAGCAGCAAGTTTAAGTAGATTTTTAACAGATGACGTGACGCCGCTACGTTCCGAAACACTATAGATTAGCAATTTTGTATCGGATCGAGTCTCCTTAAACAAGGACACAGTCATATTATTGAAATACGAAGTTCTATTTTCAATTTTTTTTCGGTTGTCTAGCGCGTATCGAAACAGTTATTTCGGTTGTTTCGGAAGTAATAGACTATTCAACGATGAAAAGAGTGACGTTGCAGTATTCTCTATGAAATCTTAATACACAGATTTCAATCGACGGGCACAAAAAATATTATTGCAATTGCTAGCCAGTTTTCTAGATACAATTAATGCATGCATAAATAATGGTATTTCAAAGTTACATTCGCAATGGATGGGACAAAAAAATTGAAAGCAAGAATGTAATTTATGAATGAAAGCATTCATAATTTGTATGTTTTGACAATCTACAAAAAAAAGTGAGATCCCATAAAAAAAAATCCATGTAAAAAAGAGTCCAAGTCTCGAAACTCTTCCATCGTTAAAAGTTGTGAGATATTTAGTAGTACCAAGACTCAGGCATTCTTATTATTCTTTTCACTTCTCATGCTCAAAAAGTGCATCATATTAGACTTGGCAAGCGGGGCTAAAGCAGTACATTTAGCCCCTAGGGAAAATATGTATACATATTTATGATTTATAAAACATTTTATTTTACCACTCACAACAGTTCAATATTACATCCACCAATCACAACTCTTTAAAAAAACATTAGTATTTGCTATCTACTAACGAGAATACAGCTAGACATTAAAATCGACCAATCAGGAAACAGAATTCAATTCAAACATTGGGTGTTTTTCAAGCGTGGTTAACTGCATACATGAGTCAACCACGCTTGAACGTTTGGATGGAGCTATAGTCGGTCAGAGGCGTTCATTTTTTAAATTATTGTATATTAGGGAATGAAAAACTCCTAATGTTTGAATTGAATTCCGTTTTGTGATTGGTCGATTTTAATGTTTAGCTGTATTCTGGTTAGTAGACAGCAAATACTGATGTTATTTTAAAGAGTTGTGATTGGTGGATGTCATTACATGACATAAGCTATGAAGATTGAGCGGGATAGACTACGCCGCTATTAGACGGTCAGAGGCGTTTATTCGTCTTGTGAATATTTTGTATCTGTGTCAAAACAGTTTATTAAAAAGAATGGCGCCAATCTTTTCGCCTTGGTATAATTGTTGATTGTGGATGGATAATCTTTGTTTTTACTATTTTCTCGCAGTCGAAGTGAAAAGTAGAGTGTATAACTCCGGTCTAAAAGCCATATTACCCCTCGAACTATTTCCCCTCACTTCGTTCGGGAAAATATCCATCTCGTGGTAATATGGCTTACTTTAGACCCTTGTCATACAATCTACTATTATTTGCTAGCTAAATAAAATTTTGTGCTTCATGGGTGGCCAGGACGCTTGACTCTCCTTACACACGTAGTTTTGTTTCATGTTAAAACGACATGCTAAAACAACTTTACACACAATGGAATCTGCAATATCTAGGTCAAAAACTAGTTTCTGTTCCTAGAACTTAAACTTAAAAAAATAAAGCAAGTAGAACGTTTTTCATGCAGTCACAAATTGCATTTTAGGATGGTGACCTATGAGATACATAATAGGAGTCAATGTCAATCACAAGTATAATTCAAGGCTTCAATATACACAGATTACAGTTACTAGATCTGAACGCGGTTCATACTTAGGTACCTACGCTTGCACTTGAATATGAACTGACGTTGCCAAACTGTCCCTACAGCATCATCATCTTTTCGGTCATTAAGTGATCTTAGAACATGGCAATTGTAATTATCTTCCGTAAAAAATAGTTTTCCTTGAAATCGCATGAATACGATTTTTCTAATGTTCAATGGAGTAGGGTATAAATCATCGCATTTGGCGCTCAATAATTTAAGATATCACACGTGTAAATACCAAACATGTTCCCGTGAACGGAAATTTGTTCCTACACCGCTCCGAATACGCTCACAGCGATAAAATCAATGAAATAATGTATTCATACTATATTTGGAGTTTATTGGCTTCGCATTCTCTTCTGTTGCTACATTCAATTTGCTTTATGTTATGAGTTAGGTACTCGAGAACGCTGTGATAAAAAAGGGATATGTATTTTATGAGTAATACATGAATTCTTAAGGTAATGTCGTTTGAAATACAGGTAAGTAAACGCGTATTTTGTTTGATCAAGTGAGTACAATTATTGCAATTCCTCCATACGAAGTTAGGAGACTAGACTGTTTAAATTTATCCATTTGAATAAATAATCGGGTAAAATACAGTGTTGATTGGAAATAAAATAGCCAATCTATTAGAGGCATACTGACGTGACCTGCGGTGGCAATCAATAGTAAACATGACAATAACTGTTAAGTTTACTATTGTCCGGCACCGCACCTATGAGAAGCTTCATACTGACGCTGGTGGTCAATGGTAAACTTGACATTTATTGTCAAATTAATATTAATTAACCGCGTAACTGTGATTCAGGCCTTTTTAAGGACGCAAATGGGATAACATTATAACAAGAGCTGGAGAGATACATGAGAATGTTGGCTCAATCATCATCATCATCATCATCATATCAGCCGAAAGACGTCCACTGCTGGACATAGGCCTCCCCCAAAGAGTGCCAAAGTGACCGATCCCGCGCCACCCGCATCCAGCGGACTCCCGCAACCTTTACCAGGTCATCAGTCCACCTTGTCGGGGGCCTACCCACGCTGCGCCTTCCGGTACGTGGTCGCCACTCGAGAACCTTTCCGCCCCAACGGCCATCGGTTCTACGTGCTATGTTGGCTCAATCATTAGCTCTTAATCCACATGATCTACGGATAGTCAAACTCATCTTTCGCTGCATCTGTATGTATATATGTGCGCTTGTAACTAGCAGGTGATATTTGCGTGGCAGTCACATGTCAGTCGTCGTTACGAACACGCAGCGTCATACGGCAGTTACCAAAGCACGCATGCAAACAGCCACGCGCAAAGATAATTTGAAGTACCTATTTATAACAAAGGCGTCTTCTGATGCCTTGGCGCTAAGCAGGTACCGATTACGCATGCCGTAAGGGTGCTTACGGGGGATTGTTCCTCGAACAAGCACATGCAAACGTTAGGATTTCAGGCAGTGCAGACTCTGCCTCGAAGCGGAGGAGACGCCTACACACATCCTAACCGATTGCAGTTGCCGTATACACAACCGTAGGTAACTCCATTCTGGGCAAACACATCATGTGCCCGGAGGAGTTGAATTCAACAAAATCTTAAAATTTTTCGAGTTTGCAGGACTTTAAGAATAGTAATAAGTGGCAATCACAGCAATGGTCGCAGTGATATAAGGGCTCTTATAGCTCGGACGCCACTACCAGAATAATAATAATATACTTATAACAAAGCTTTTAAAACCTTACGATATCTCTCAGATATTTCAATCTATGTCCCATAATAGGTAATATCCGCCAAAGGCCGCTAAACCTCCACTACCGGGCTGCATTTCCGAGGTTGCCCCTGTCAAAGCCGAACTTTTAGTAATTTTCCGCTACGCCGAATCCAAATTTAAAAATTTCTTTCCCCTTTGCGGAAGATTCAATATGTTGCTTTATTTTGTGCCCTTTTTATTTATTTCTAAAGTTTACCTTCTTTTTTTTCATCCGATTAAGTAACTACTTTGCTGGCTGTATTTTATATTTTATCGCAAAAAGGTTGAATGGAATGTACTACAAAATGTTTCATATTGGTAAAAACGACCTATTTAATTAAAATTAAAATAAAAACATCAAAATACATGAAATGTATTGTTTAATAGAATCTAATTCATTCAAATCGAATGGCACCATCTGCGAGACAAAGAAATCGCTATATTTCAAAACATGAAACTGATTTAAGTAAATATTGGGTGAATTATTCATTCTCCACATACAAAAAGTCCTAACTTTTGCGGGTTTCAGTACTAAGATATGCTGTTTGCTATAGACATTTCGATAAAGGTCCTCTGAACCCTTAACTAAACAAAACTCCCTTAGGGTTCAATTTCACTGACACAGGCAACAGCTTGGTTGTGAAAGGAATAACGCAATCAAATAAGTATGGTAATGACTGCCAATTTCCTACATATTTTTTAAAGATTAAATATAGGGAAATGAATGAATTTAATGCTTTGGGTAAGGTCTAGGTTTCCCGCTGGGCCGGGCCGTTTGGCCAACGGATTACCCTAGAAATCCAAAGAGGTAACGCTGCCAGGCTTCTAGGACAATGACGGGGACGTAGGGGCATTCACTTTTCATGGGTTTAGTTTAGTGATACGTCCTTATAAACATTATTTTGTTACTTTAGAATATACGGAAGTGGTTTTTGTTTTTAACCAAACACGTGGAAATAATGTAGAAAAGTTGAAAATGGTCGGTTATTTAACAACGCGCGCCGACACATTTCCGCGATCAAAAATTCCTAATGATTATAATAAGTTCGATCGCTATTTGCATCCAATCATTGAAATTGATAATGACAATGAAAATGAAATGAAAATTATTTATTCATAACAAACAAATACAAACATATAATACTATTTAATTACTTAATAACTATTTACTTGTTACGAAATGGTCCCGCCTCAGCATAATGCTGGCTCACGAGCCAGCGCTGGTCTTCCGGCGAGACCATGGTAGATAAATTTTCATATATTAAGGCTCTGTCAGCAGTAGAATTGGCGTACCTGTCTTTGTAAAAAAAAAAAATGAAATTGTGCCTCGAAAAAAAAAACGAACCTGCTCACAATATAGCTTCACGACATAGATATGCGCCTCTAGAGAAGAAAAGCGGGCAGATAACGGACAACGGAGACTGGACGCCAGACAAACGATTTTCGGCACAAGTACAAGCTGAAGCATAGAACTTCTATCGATTCGCTCGCTCGTACGATAATAGCATAATAAAGTGTCAACAGACCTGTCAAAATTTTAGTTGAGAGGTAATGAAAAAAATGCATGTAGCTCACGGCCTATTATAATTACCTTAGTTATAGCAATTTAACTTACGAAATTGGTCAATAGAACCAATCACGCGGGAATACTGTAGAAAAGTTGAAAATGGTCGGTTATTTAACACCGCGCGCCGACACATTTCCGCGATCCAAACTTCCTAATGATTATAAAAAGTTTCCGATACTTTATTTGCATCCGGCCGTTGTTGTCGAAATTGATAAATTCCATTGTGAAAAGAAAAATAAGTTTTACGAAGTTGCTGCTTTTATGGGTACCTTCTTGATTATTTATTTCCCTAAGGGTAGATGTGATATCATGTCACAAGTGTCTTCTATCAATTTGCATTGATCACACAGCCTCATACACAATACACATGTCAAATATAGATAGATAGATAGACTTATTTATTGGTACCTACTGATCAGACACTGTCAACATTTGTTGAGAATTACAATTATGCTCTAAATAAATTATAATAAAGTCAATATGTATATAAGTTTACAATTATCGAGTCAGGAATTATTAACCAGTGAAATTAAAACTTACAATAAATTGCAGGTAAGCACAGTAATAATATTTTTTAGGTATTTTCATTCATCAAAGAACTCGTTTACTGTGTAATAAATTGAGCCTTCATCGAGCAATACATTTACACATCGTACATACATCGTCATCATTTTCCTGTAAGCAATAATTAACTAGTTACTACTTCTCTACACTCATAATAAAAGCATCTCATATTGTAGCTTTTTAAGAGACCGCAATAAGCTCGGCCGAATTTCACCTTCCCATAAAAACGGAGTTTTGTGCTCATTTTAAAACTACGTATTGGATTGTGACGAAACTTTGCGTATATAATGACTGGTATATCTATGTCTGTAATTCGTTTTTATGATTCCAGATTATAAAACAAACAAAATCATTGACATTGTACATGAAAAGTTTCGTTACCATCCAACTCGTAGTTATCAAATGAGAGCGTAACTACGTTTGTATGGAGAGTCGAGCTTATAATATAAGATCACCTGTATCGATACTGCATCGTGTTTATAGCATTGCCAAAATTCGCCGTTTGTCTGTGTAAACGCTCTGATGTATATTATTACCAAACTGATTCCATTTCAATTATAATTCGACAGTTCCCGGTGATCATTGACCTGGCACGCAGTCGCTATTACTTATAGCTTTAGTATTCGCTTCAATAAATATCTGATATGAGGATTTATCAGACTTGGCATATTGGTATTTAATTTATCGCTTGCGCTCAAAGTTTACACGCGTCAAACCTTCAAGTGCTCAATGCAGAGACAATTATTGCCCGTCAAGGTACAACGTACAACGACAGGTACAAGAGGTACAGTCGGCCTCGGGATTGCATGGATGTCGACCGTATTGCCATAGTAATACGGTTCAAGCGTGTCCATGCACTTATGAGGCCTACTACTGTACCTAAGCTAATTATAATTATATCCTGTTATTCCTTATCCTTGTCGTGTAATATGGTCCTAGTTGGTCGAAATAAATGATTTAAATTAAAAAAAAAGTGCGATTGTGTCACTCTCATTTACAGGCTAGAAAAGGACGCCTGTAACTACTGTTGTCAGCGGTAATCGCTCAAATTATTGTGTAAGTGCACCTTTATGGATCTTCTTTAGTATATAAGTCCAAGTGACCGAGTAGGAAACTGATCGTCTAATGCTTATCACTGAATGTCGTTTTTTGAACGGCTGCTGCTGATGATAGGCGAGCGTGTGAATTATAAGTATTTAATGTATGTTGTAGCAAGTTATACATAGCCACCCAGATATAATTTCTGGAAATTTTATAATCATGCATGCCTCTATTCGCCCACCATGAGCCATTGTGAAAGGGAGTCAAAACGTTTTAAAACTGCCAATGAATGTCATACTAATTAATTATCAATATTTCAATCCAAATAGACCTCGTGAAGTTTATAAGTCTAAGATATGGATTGCAGCCTCGAAAACTCATTAGGGAATTACTAATTGCTTTTAGGGGTTTGATTTCACGAGCGCGGGCTTTTGGTTACCACAAAAACTTACTTTTTATTTTCTAGTTTCGTTATATTTTGTTCATAATTTTTAATAAAGCTTTTTAAACAAGAACTATTAATTACATAGTTCGGTCCACTACATCTCGCCCCCGCATACGGTGGGTGAGACAGTGAGTGCGGGGGGTGACGTTAAAGGTTAAGTATCCCACAAAAAAAACCCAGAAAATGGAAGCCAAGTCCAATATTAAGAATACGCGTAGTTGGAAACTTCACCTACAAAAGAATTAACATGGAAACTGGTGCCACGTTCAGTAGAATCCTAAAATAAAATTTATTCTTAAAAACAATATTTGCTATATAAAAGTGTAACTTCTTTTTGGACACTTGAATTATTTACACAAACAAGATAACTTAAGATAAATGGATGCTCAAGACTTGACTTGGCTAGTTTTTACCAGAGCGATGGGCTTGCAACCTATCACTGCGATAACACATTTGCCAATCTTTACCCACATTTATGTTAAAAGTGGCACTGGAACATACGTTTCATGTGCTCTACCTATCCCTTTTGTGAATGAAGGCGTGAATCTATGTATTTCTGAAGTATATATTTCATTAGCAGACGTTACTTTGTGTAAAAATGTTTGTCTAGTTCGACCCCTCAATTTACGGCCACTATCTTATAAAAAAACATGACATGAAAATTATTAACTATGTATGTATGTAATTATTTTGGTATCAAGAACCAGAGCCCAGCAACTAAATATGTATCATGTGTAAATGGGAGGCATTAATAAAGGCCAGGGCTCTAGGTAATGGGATGAGGATTAATGTTTAAATAAGACCTCATTTAACTCCGTATTTTTATGTATTCGGAAGGTTTTGCAGTACTTTGTTTGCGAACTTTGTGGCCATAAAAATGTTTTAATAATGGATATTAGGTGGTTCTTCTGTACTTAAGTAATGAAGAGGTAAAGTTGGGTGTGCATGGTAGAACGAAAGAAGGTAAGTCATTCGCGACGATGTATATTGCCTAGCAGTGGTTGCGCGCGAAAATTTTCGACGGCAACCCCGAAACGAACAAAAAGTTATGAAATAGATTGGAGTGTATAGGGTGTATCAAAAATGGGGATGTGAATCGATCCAGCGCATGTGCGGTAGCGTATTGCGATTCCTAAAATGCATTTGTTTACATACATACATACATACATTCATGCCTTAATTCCCAAAAGGGGTAGGCAGAACGCCACTTTTACCATAAATGTGGGTATAAAAGATCAACTAAATGTTATATTGCAATGATAGGTTGCTAGCCCATTGCCCACAACACACTTCAACCCTGGTCCTTTAGTCGACTTTTACGACACCCACGGGAAGAAAGGGGTGGTGAAATTCTAACCCGACACCACACATGCATTTGTTTGTATTTTTTAATTTTTGATTTGTTTTGTTTTTGTTGACATTGCTTGTGTATGACATCAAAAAAGTAAAAGCGTGCACCTCTGCAAACCTGCGTGTCAAAAAAACATGCACAAAACATTTGTTTACATAACACAGCTAGGCTGCGGGCAGCGTTTGAAAATGGAATGAACCCTCCCAAAATTATTATGTTGTACTGATTATATTTTATTGTATTATGTATAAAAGTTTGCTTGTTTAACTATTTGTTTGGGGTTATTAGGCAACCCTATACAATTAGTTGTTACTTGTAAATATTGATAGAAAGCATTCAAAGTAATGCAATTTCGTACTCGGGTAATTTCCTTCCACAGTGTTGCAACTGACACACCGCCATTTTTCGATGCCGATGACGTGGCAATATACGCTGAGGTCACGAGCTGTCACGGGAATGACTTACCTTATTTTATTCTTTCATAGGGTAGTATAGCTTTCTGAATTTAAGGTTGCATTTAGGTGGTAAACACTGAAACTACACATCCGATTTAGAACAGTATTACACTTCCATATACCTACTATAGAATTGACACTTGAAGTAGAATTAGGATTTTATTTTATTATTTGGCTTATCTTGCTGTGTACGGATTTACAGCGAGCAAGAAAATAAACAAAAAACCATACTACTTAGGTATAAGGCACCCTATACCAAATATTATGATGTTAACAATTTAATTTTTTATGTGGTCTAACAAATATTAAAATTTATTACACAAAAGGATTCCTAAATTTAGGACAAAAAACACTTTATAAGCTAACCGTGCACCCTTTGGCGGATAAAGTAACTCAATTTTCACAGTTGATTTGCGAACATTTAATCAAATCATTAGCTAAGGCTGAAACTAGGATAACTCTGCATCTGAAAAAGATCTTACTGCATTGTTAGAGCGATTGTTTTTGCTTTATCGCCATGCCGCTCTATTGCGGTAGTTCTATGAAGTATTTTGTAAAATTTGTGCTAGGGAGCATTTCGTTTTTCTTGAAGTTTTTGGAGGAATTGGTAGTCGATTATTACGATAAGTTTGTCTCGGTTCTATAGCGTGTTGTACTGAAAGATAATTTACGTGGGCACTTAATTAGTTTTGTAAGTCAACGGTGATAAGATTTTTTTTGTATGCGTTATGTTTAGGTCTTCTTTTCTGACGGTCTTTTTTGACCGTTTTTTTTGCTGGGTTTTTTACGTATAGCGTCTTTGTCACTAATATTCTTCTGTCATCGGAACACAATACATAAACGTATTCCTACAGTATACATTTTTCGCCTTATAAAATTCAAATAAGATGCAAAAGTGTAAACATAATCGACATACTCGTAAACTATACTCAATCTATGTATTGCCAAGGGATAATAAAAAAAATCCGGATTTTAACACAATTTTTCTACTGAAATTAGTCAGGCTGAAAGCTGTAGAAAGTTACTATATGTATTCTCAAGTATCTCTGATAATTTCCCAACCGTCTCACCTGAAGCCCATCGCTAACTAAGCTTAACAGCTTTAAGCCAAGTAAAAGAATAATTAAGAAAGCTATTACGGGGACACTCAAAGATGTAATTTATCCTCATTTAAAGTAACGTCGGCACCAGCATTAATCACCTCTGCTCCATTAGTGCTGGAATAACGCTTTACGGACATTTTGATTTTAATGTTTAATTTTCCAACGAATCTCCAGGAGTTTGAACAACAATATACATTGATTGCGATTTTTATGGCGTTTAGATTTACTTCGCGGCCGCTTGAATGACGCCGTTTTGGAGATTGAATTCGGTGATAGCAGATTGTGATTTTGGAGTATTGGGGAAATCTTCGTCGTTTGAAGAGTTTAAGAAGCGTTGGCTTTCCATACAAATTTATGTGAGCTGGTTATTCTGTGTATTTAAAAATAAAGTATTAGGGTGAATATTCGCTGAATATATCTCCATTGTATCAGCCGAAAGACGTCCACTGCTGGATATAGGGCTGCAAATGGCGATCCTAGCCTGAAGAACTAAACTGTACCTATTAGTACCTACACCGGGTTTACATATACACACTCTTATTGTTGTTGAAAATTGTACTGTGTACGCATGATTTGTACTGTATGATTTGTATAACCAAGTGATTCATCGCAAATTTACATTTTTAGTATAATTACTGTACGCTCAGTACACACACGTAATATTTTAGCATTGTATGTTTTTCAGTATGTTTATTATTTCATCCAAAGTTATTTGTATCTAGCCTAGGCAACTGAGCATCCATTCGCTACTACGATTGTCATTTCATCTGTAATACATGTTAATCTTCATGCAACCTCCTCACACACATGTCTATGCGGTTTCATAAGAGGGGATACATTACCCAGGAGGTTTTACAATAAATTAATTAATTTTGCTTAAAAAAACTATGACAACAACGGGAACCATATTTTTTCTTTTTAACTATCAAATACCTATATTCTAGTAATCCGACGGAAAGCATTCCTTGATTTCAATCCCATTTTTTGTTTTAGGGGTAGATTGATCACAAAATGGCGTATGGATTCGTATAATGATATTTTGAGTGTTTGAAAAAAGAAATCGTTACATCAAGTGATCATGGAATGAAAAATATTTTAATTCTACTGATGGTACTTTTTTCCTATGGACGGTGACCTATCCAAAAGTCACTCGTGCATCTATGTGTCTATAGTATACACATCATAAATCTGTTGTCTGTAATGTATTTATAATTCAAATATATAAATACATTACAAGACAACATGGCAACTTAAAACACCGACAAGTAATATTGCTTCAACAGATTTTTGAAAATTGGAAGAGGTTCTTTATGATTTCAATACGCCCAGAACGCGCTCTGAAGTTGGGATTCTAACAAATACTAGGCTCCTACAGTCAGATACAGTTTCACACACGAAACAACCCTATCATATGATTTATTACTCTGAATTCAAATTACCTCTGTTCGGCACGAAACAATGGACGAACGTAACGAGAAGCGAGAAAAAGTCCATCCAGTAATCCCCCAGGACTAGGTTCGTTACTTTTAATGAAGGCAGATTTACATAATCGTTTTTAAGCCCGGTTAAGCTCAGTGGTTCAGGGCTTATGACAACCTGTGCTCTGATACAGAAGATGTCTAGGTCTTTGATGTTACGCTTGTAAATAGTGGTTGGGTGAAGTATATTTGTACATGCATGCACGACTAGGTACTGAACTTTAGGTGAGATAAAGCGTAGAAATTGTAGACAATGTTGTAATTCAAGATGACCACAATACCTACTAAAGTTTGGATTTATGCTGCTCTTATAGAGTGCCTAAATACCGTGACATTTTCGATTTATTGTAATTCGGCACAAATGGCAAATCGTCAACATGAAATGACCATTCTGAAATTGGCCCAAAAGTAATACCATCGAAAGTGAATTTTGTGATAATGTAATTGTGTTGATACTTTTATAAGATAATGTTTTTTCTTGTTGAAAATGAATCTAGCCCAAATAGAATTTTGTCCAGTATGGTCTGGGTTCATACTTAAACCCGAGCAAAATTGAATGTTGTCTTTTTTAAATTCATATCTAAATTCACTTTGAAAATGAACTGTGTTCACTTTGAATTGACTGTTCTATTTTGTATCAAATTCATATATGACGTGTTTCCTCATATATACGTAATTTCCATATGGACGATTTATTTGGACCAATATCAAGTATGTCAATTTTACTTTTACAATAGGTACTTGTACAATTTTCTATGTCGAGGATTTTCAAATTGATATATTTATTTAGATTCGACCCATTATTTCGTATTGTAATTTTTCCATTAGTGCTGAATGACAGTAAATCACATTTTCGATACAAGTTTCATGGTTCGTTCGTATTCCCAGTGAGGCAGTATTTTTTTCAATTCTTGGAATGCAGTATACACTATTCTCGCTTTCACACTAACACGTGTTATACGCTACATAAGATGAGAACGATCGAAAGCTTAATAAAACCTCAAAATTGCTTTTTTAGAACAATTTATAAGATTTGATTTCGTTAATATAAGTAATTTACCTCCTGTTTCAGTGGTTGAAAATATTTATTGACAAAATTAACGACTTGGAAAAATATTAGCCTACTATTGAAGCAGAAACATGCAAAAGATTCATGCTGTTTATTACCCGTCTTTGTTAAAAGTGTTTCAATGTTTAACTATACACTACGAGAAAGTCGAGAAATTTACATATCAGTTACGAGATTTTAGATTAAAATGGCGCACTTATAATATGAACACAACGTCGGTTACTTCTTTTAAACTAGCTCACTAGCTGTGCAGTTTTTAATAAACCGAAAACCTCGTTAAAAGTTTCAGTTTGAGTTCCCTGTAAGATGAAATTCCAGTAGTGTATGGCTTCTTTTAATAAATTATGGCAAAAAGTAAGGGAAGGTTGAAGTTTAAAGTCGATTTTATGGATTTTTGGATTATTTGCTAAGTAGGTTAGAAGTGTTAGAACTGACAGTGGTGTATGTGACTTTCGATGTGGTAACATAGTATCATTTTTATTAAATTATTGTTTTTTTTATGTAGATACTTACTATTAAGCAATCAACAAAATGTACAACCAACATTAAATCCCTTATAACATTCTTATTATAGTGATTTTGCTAGATAGCAAGGATGTTGCAGATCGGTGGCAAAGATATTTGGAGAAGTTATATGACGGTGAAGGCTTAGCTAGCAACGACATAGAAAAGGAAGAATTAGTGGAAGTAGATGATGCTGGTCCAGAAATAATCAGAAGTGAATTTGAAAAAGCCCTTTCTAGTTTACAAACTGGAAAAGCTGCTGGTAATGACAAGATTTACGTAGAGTTCATAAAATACGCAAACTGTGATATACTTAAAGATGAAATTTATGAATTAGTTACTAAAATGTATAATATCGGTCACGTCCCTACTGATTTTTACACTTCTAAAATAGTTACTTTACCTAAAAAGGCGAACACTTTAAAATGTGAAGAACACAGAACACTAAGTTTAATATCACAAGCCAGTAAAATATTACTCAAAATTATACAGAATAGAATTAGACCGCTAACTGAAAACTATCTAGGACCTGACCAATATGGATTCAGACAAAACAAAGGGACGAGAGAAGCAATATTAGCCTTAAGAATGATTACTGACAGAAGAATGGATTTAGACCAGGACACACACATAGCATTTATAGACTTAGAAAAAGCATTTGACAAAATTAATTGGAAAAATATGATGTCAATCTTGAAGGAAGCTGGATTAGATTATAGAGACCGAAGAATTATTTTTGAACTCTACAGAAATCAAAGAACTTTAATTGAAATAGGAGAAGAAGCTAGAAAGGCGAAGATACGGCAAGGAGTTCGGCAGGGTTGTCCACTTTCGCCTCTTATCTTTAATGTGTTCATAGAGTGTGCCATTAGAAAATTAATAGAGTCCGGAAAAGGGGGGGTTCATTTCAATGGGAAAAAAATTCAATTTATTCGTTTTGCTGATGACATTGCGGCTTTTGCAGAGTCATCAAATCAGTTAGAAGAATTAGTTACAGATATGAATGCAATTTTTGAAGATTTTGGACTTAAAATAAACATTAATAAAACAAAAATGCTAGTAACCTCAAAAAGGCACTCAAATTATAGACCAATCACTTTAAATAACAGGACAATAGAGCAAGTCGACAAATTTAAATATCTGGGAAGCATAATCACTAATAACTCCAGATGTACACCAGACATTATCGCGAGGATAGCCATGGCGAAGCAGGCTTTCAATGCCAAGAAGAGCCTGCTCAAAGCCAGAATAGCAGGCCATATTCGGAAGAGGCTTATAAAAGTGTACATCTGGAGCATAGCGTTGTATGGAAGCGAAACGTGGACAATGACACAGCGTGACAGAGAACGATTGGAGGCCTTCGAAATGTGGTGCTGGAGGCGAATGGAGAGGATTAGTTGGAAGGATAAGAAGACGAATGAGGAGGTGCTTGAGAGAGTGAAAGAGAAAAGAACGTTGTTGAAGACCATTGAGAACAGGAGAGGCAGGATGTTGGGCCACTTGTTACGACACGATGATTTTATGAAAACCATAGTAGAAGGGAAGATAGAGGGAAAGAGGAAGAGAGGGAGACCAAGAAGATCTTTTATGGACCAAATAAAAGAAAAAGTAAACGGCGCGTCGTATCAAGAGGTCAAAACAATAGCTGAGAACAGAGAGGAATGGAAATTGCTCCACCGACAAGATTTTGAATCTTAAATATAATGAAATGAACATTCTTATGTGGATAGCCAACGGTGCAAAGCGGAGTCGGTAAATTACACCAGTCCCGTCTTGGGAGATTGAACCCTGAAAAATATGAAGATTATGACAAGGTACTGAATATTTCAGGTAAGTAACTTGATTTGTTATTGTGGAAAATAACCTATTCATCATCATCATCATCATCATATCAGCCGAAAGACGTCCACTGCTGACCGGACCTGATGATTTATTCGATTATTAACGGAGTGCGTAGGTAGGTTTTAAATTTATATTTCACTTAACCATCAAAACTTGCTGTGCCCGACAGGGTTCCTAATGTTTTTATAGCATGTAAGTCTTACGCCTGTAATACCTTAAGGAATGCAATAAAGAATTGAGTATTGAGGTTGTAACCCGCCGTCAACAGAGTGGAATTTTCCTTAATTTAAATATGATTTAAGTACCGTGCTTTGCGTTTTACTTTTTTTCCGGGTTGACACAGTTTTTGTAATTTTTTTTGATAGATTTCATATTTATTACCTTCAATTTCTTATATCGAATGTCTGCTCTTAAACGCAATTTCTAGTAGGTCGCTGCATATTAGGCTATATGCAAGAGTAAGGCTAACTTATAGTTGTGATACTAAATGCAGTTTGTTACCAAAACACAAACTTGTTTAACCAAACTTACCCACTGAACTTCACATATAAGTACATAGGTAGTTTGCAAAACTCCCAAGTGCATAGGATTATCGGTCCAACAACTTACGAATATTAAAGCGAAGACTCAAGTGACCCCTTGAATATTTCGATCTACGGTGCACTTCACAACTTGTCTCGACTTGTATCGCTGTTGCCTGGTGTATCTTAATCCCGAGTATGTACGGGTGCGCCAACCAACCTCCGCTGTCAGCTCTCGTCTATTGTTTTTAATATTGGTTTTTCCTCTCTTGTAAATCTGCCTCGTCAAAACACTTTCTGTACAATTCTATTTACGCACTGATTGTAATATTTTAGTGCAAATAGTTCTTGTTAATATTACGTTCCTTTTCTTGTGTTTTTGCGTTGTTCCTGTATATTTTTGGAAATTGTGTAACGGAATTTTCGGAAATTGGAAATAAATACTGTCTTATATAATCCGAATAAATTAATCGTCGTTTGCATTTGGTGGTCACATTTATACTGGAGCACTGATGCATTGTCGGAAAGCCTTGTGAACACCACCGCTACTACTCTCCTCAAGGCAGAGGTCTGGGAAATCCGTCGCCAATTGAAAATTCTCTGTGGCTCGCTTGCATGGAAGTTGCGTTCCTGGAAACGCTAAGAACTTTACATTACGTACACAAAATTATTATGTAATTTATTGATTATTATGAGCAGAATTCATATTATACGTAATTATATCGTCAAAATATCATATTGTAAATTTTCCTTGAGGAGATTTTTCAAACTGTAATTCTTCCCGCGTAGGCACCGAGTCGTCGAATTTCGATTTGTGTTGAATATGGCACAGTTAATCAAAAGCGGGTAATTATTGTATTTTAAAATTTGAGTGGTTTGAAATTCTAGAGATACATTTTTTTAACTGACTAATATAATTAACTTAAGCTAGAAATCTACAGAAGTTGTTCGTTGGAAACCTTTTTATTTTCTTTGTTTGAAGCACTAAAACACGTGTCTATTAACTTCTATTCAGCCAGTTTTGCTGAATTTATGTGACTCAAAGTAAAAAAATATATCACCGTTGGTCAACATTCGGCACATTCATCGATATAATCTTTTGGCATTTTTTCAGATTGGTAGATAATCGCTCCGAAATTACTAAAAATTGTGCCCTATGTATCCTAGTTTCCGAAGCGTGTCATAGAAAATCATGAAAAAATCATCAATCATACAAATTCTTTCAACGAAAATAATTTTGAGCAAGATCGCTTCAAACGTTTTTGAGTTACTGCTGAAAAACTGCCTCTCTCAACTAAAAGGATGTAAGTGGCGTGTTTTTCTTCTGGAGATAAAGAAATATATCGTTCCAGAAACCCTTTTATGTAAGCGCTTAACCAGGTGTATAACGATGCACTGACATTGAGATGAGATTAGCATTAAAATAAATGAGACCGAACAAAGCTGGCTCTTCCATCCTTTTATCTTGGTGGAAATTAGTACTGATCTCGGAGGCTTTGTCTTCATTCCTTATACTCGTAACTATTCGTTTCATTTCAAGGCGCATTCAGGGATATTTCATCAATTATTTGGTGCTTCTAACCTTTCTAAAGGTTTGATAGAGTTCAGAATAAAACATAAGCAATAGATTTTGTTTGTTTTGTCGAAATATTATAACATGATCTAAGTAATACCGAATAGGATGTTTTCTACAGAGTCGGTGCCATTGCCATTATGCGAGGTTGGGGGCGGGGTGTCAAAACGATGCCATTCAGCTGTTTAATTCGAACATGCGTGTTTGGGTAAACATTTGTAAGAAGCTTACATTCTATGGTTCTCTCGTTTACTGGTTTTCTATAGAAAATTGTTTACTTATCTTGAAGGTAGGGAAACATAAATAATTTTACTAATTAAGTCATGTGTTATGTTATTCAGGTTCAGGCATGTGGCTGCCAAGCATGATTTTTTCGGAACGTATGTACCTACGGAATATTTTCCATTAGCTTTTCGGTAAAGGAAAACATCTTGAGGAAACCGGTCTAATCCCAATAAGATCTAGTTTCCCTCTGGGTTGGAAGGTCAGATGGCAGTCGCTTTCGGGCCTATGCCAAATCTTGGGGTTAGCTGTCAAAGCGGGCACGTTTAAAATAGGAAACAAACAGTATAGATGTTCACTGGGCATATTATTTCAATATGTGTTATAAAAAAATGCTGCTTGCGTGGCTTCACCAGCGTAATCCAAAGAATCTAGACAAACCCGCGGAAGGAAATATTTCTTTTTCCCATTCAGAAAATCCATTTTGTACATATGTGATGATAGAACTTTTAAAATCAGATCAGAGGTTCCAGATATTACCCCGACATACAAACTGAGAAAGCAACAATCTCACAGAATTTTCCTCTGTATAAAAGGGCGTACACACCAAGCCTACGAACTATGTATCTTACTCTAACAAATAGCTCTATCACATAAATGCTTCACATTCGTTTGCTTTCTGTGTACCCACCATAAAAGAATCGCGTAAGGGCCATACGTCCGTCGTCCCATAGTAAACCGTCCCCCCAACCCACCTCGCCTCGCCCCTCGCTCGCCCGCTTACTATGGGACGACGCTCGAAAGACGCTCGAAAGACGCCAGGTGTGGGGTGGCCCTTATATTTAAAGCATTTTTTTACACTTTGACACCGCTGCTTGAGTTTGTACATTTAGAAATTAAAAATAATATCATAAATACCCAAACAATTATCTTCCCGTAAATAAATCACAGAGAATTTGCTTTGTGAAGCAGCAGCAGCTTTCGATAGATTTTTGCCTTAAATTAATTTATGCCAAAATGTTAGAGTGAAAATTCTCAGAGATTTAATATTACAAATTTGTTTGGCTGGAATGGAAAATTATTTCGGGAATCTTAAGCAGGATGCTCGAGGAAACGAATTAATTACGAAACGTATGTAAATACGGTGATTTATTTATTGTTTGCTGTATCTTTTTATCTTTTTCGTGTATTTATTCGGGCAGAAAGCTATGGCTCATGTTAAAATGAAATAGTAAATATTTGATCGAATCAAGTCTCAATAAAGAATAATGGTTTTTTATTTTTAGTTTCAGTTGTTTGCAACTCACTTTATTTTTATATCATTAATGACTTTTAATTAGCTGAAAAAATTACTTCCTCTTCATCCTTAGATGTTCAGAGGAATTTAACCCTTAACTACCTACGTCTTATTTCTATAACATGCACACCTAGGAGAGGTCATACAGACCACTAATCAAAATGGATCTAAACTTCATAGTATAAGAATATATGTTAGAGGTATATTTAAATAATATTCACTGTTTTAATGGTTTTAGGCATTTATTATAAAATTTTGATACAGCTTTAATCAACAACATGTTTAAATTTTAAACTTAACATTCACTTATGATTTTTAACAAAAACATAACTATAAATCTTTGGGGCAAGAAATTAAAAAAATATTCTTACATTAAATACTTTTTTATTAACAAATCTTAAAGAACAATATTCAAAACCTATAATTGTTATAAAATTGCAAGCTATCAATATAGCCATATTTCGCCACAGCCAATACACAATTAGTTCGAACATTGAATGCAGATGGTTTTCTTGCATTCAATACAGATGTATTGCGTCTTGACGAAACCACCTAAGCAAGGTCTCGGATACCAGCAAGCTATTATACGTAGCCACCTAAGCAAGGTCGCTGAGACCTCTGACGACAGTTTGATGCTCACCAAATTCACAGAGACACGCGTCCGAATGCGTGGATCGCATGTCCGGCACTGAGAAGGCAGGGGCGAAAGGTACAAGGCCACAGAAGTCCGTGCAACGAGCTCGCGTCGATTTATTCACTATTTTGTATTTGCAAAGGTATGTGAGACCTTGCGTAGGTGGTTAAGGGTAAGAAAGAAAAATGTGTGTCCACTACTTTATTCTATAAGACTAATCTCTCACTCAGCGGACTCCCGCGACCTTTATCCAGATTATCAGAATGCTGAAAGTTCCGGTACATGATCGTCACCTATGGTAGAAAAAAATTGCAACACACTATCAGAGTCTTATTGAATAAAGTAGTGGTGGATTATTCTCAAAAAGTGGCACCGCCACCTGTCATCAAGTTTATGTTCGAACTTTTTTTTTATTGTGCGATATTTTTACGATTGAATTATCAATATATGTTAAAAGACACTTTTTTGACGGAGGCTAGTTGCTAAGAAATCAATTCTATGTATTTAGTAACCACAAAATCTGTTTGTAACTGCTGTTTGTCGTTCACCGGCGGTGTCCCCAATGCCGCGGAGTCAAACTTCCTGTTAAATAAAATGTATATATTATCTACGTAACTTAATCTAAGTACCATATTTCATTTCGATATATTATCAATATTTAAAATTATAGTTCGGAATAATCATATGAGTCTTTTGTCTCGAGTTATTTGCCTTTGAAGTTTGTCCACGGCAGTTTATGTCGCTTATTTGTCATACGTCAAACGCGATTGCTGTGTGGACTACTTCATCTTGCGTGCCCCATCTGGCGTGAATCGAGACCACCAGTCACCAGCTAACACATGTTAGAGTAACAGGTCTTTATTGTTCCCGTTGCAAAAAATACGAACATTAACATTACGCGAGCGGGAGTTTGTAATGGGTAAGTAATCGTTATTCTGTCATCCATATTTTGGTTGTTATGTGAACGAATGCAACGACATTAAGTTATAGGAATAGTGGTTTACTTTTATGTGCATGGATATGCAATACAAAAACGAAATACTTTGTTTGTAATGTTGATATAACTGTAATTTTGTCCATCACCTGCATGTCAAACACCTGTCAAATGTAAAACTAAAGGTTGCGTCCGGTGCGGTGCTTGAGGACCTCAACGCAGACTTTGTATGAAGAGAATGGTTGCTCTGGAAACTGCTATAGACTGTGCCTAACTTGACCATCGCAAAGCTTTTATCCAACATGCTCTCCCAGTGGCGTTTTAGCGTACACTTGGGCTCAAAGGTCAGCAATACCAGAATGCTGAGTAACGTTCTGCCTCAAGGATCCGTGGTGGCGCCCTGTTCAACCTGTATATCCACGACCTCCCTGATACCGCTGCTGGGAACTTTATCTACGCCGACGATGTATGTCTGTGATTACAAAAACCTGGAAGCTATGTTATCAGGCGAAAAGGAGCTACTGACCAGGTACCGTCGAATATGGCGACTTACACACAGCACAAGTAAGATAGAGGCGCGCTGTTTCCACCTGCATAACCGTTGCGCCACGCAGGAGTTAGCTCAATGTACAGGGAACTACAATAAGACACAACTTCTTCCATGAATACCTCGGCATCACTCCTAGACCGCTCTCTGACCTGCAAACATCACCTTACCGGTATGGCTCGCAAACTCCGGACCCGAAATAACATCATCCAGAAACTGAGCGGAACGATGTGCTGCGTACATCGGCGCTGTCTCTGATGTACTTGATTGCAAAATACTGCGCACTGGTTTGGCTGAATAGCATTCACACCACCAGAGGTGACATCGAGCTGAAATAGGCCATGCGACTTATTTCCGACACGCTCCAATCTACTCCTTGCCACTGGCTTCCAGTACTGTCAAAAATTGCTCCACTTGTATAGAAGGGTTCTCTCTCCAGCCAGACGGGACAACTGGTGTAACATTAACCGACTCTGTACTGGCCACGGTCGCTGCGCTCACTATAAACACCGTTGCGGATGGGTGGATACCCCAACTTGCTCCTGCGGTGCCGAAGAACAAACAATTGGTCACATAATCGAGGAGTGCCCCATAACGCGCTACGCTGGCGGACCTCCAGAAGACCTGATCACCCTTAGCGACAAGGTCATCTAGTGATTGACAGACCTAAAAAAATTCTTATATTTGTACATAATATAATGTTTCTGTTTTTAACCCTTTTCTTGGCAAAAAAAAAATGTATATCGGGAATTTTTATATATTTTATGAAAGAATATCAATACTTTGACTAGGAAAAAATATAAAAAAAAATATTTATATAATTTTTTTGGAAATATTATATGTATCTCACAGGATACATTGCCAGGAATACCCACATTATTGGTTGTGACTGCAATGTATCTCAGAAGATACATTGCCAGGAATGTGTAAATAAAACGCAGATAAAGAAATGAACACTTTACTCAGGTATTTCTATAAAATAATTATATATTTAACATTTTATGAACCTACTTACTTGGAGTGGAACATTACAAAACAATTACGTTTAGGCATTAAGCATAAATTCAATTTACATTTAGAGCAGTGTATGGTTGTTTGCCCTTTTTTACACAACTTACATCTCCCTTTTGTGCCAAAAAGCGGGAAATGACCAAACTGATCCAGTCTTACGTCTTCGGTTGGTCTGGGAACCAGAGGAGCCTTTATAGTTTTTGAGGGAGTAGGACCAACAACGTCTCTTGTACATATCGATGGCTGACGATCGCACTTCAACAAGCCCTGCACTACATGGTAACGGAACTGTTTCAGCGACAAGCTCTTGCTATTGTGGTTAATTCTCTCCCTGCGGTATAAAATCCAACTATTGGTAAGGCACATGTCAAGTATTTGTGACACCAAAGGTAAATACCAGCGATGACTTTTGATCTCAGTTCGGTTAAGTGCTATTAGCATATCCGCAAGATCGACGCCACCCATGTGCGCATTATATTGCTTTATAATCTCAGGACATGGCACTGCCGTTCTCTGTTTTACATTTTTATTGTAACGCTGAATTGTACCCAAAGGATGTGCATCGACGAAACTACTGGAGTTAGTTACACATTTGTTGTCAAACCACTTGACAATGCACACCTTGTTTGTATTGCAGACTACTTGCGAGTGTGATCCTCTTGTCTTTTTTTTTAGGGCTTTATCCGTCATTAATTTAGTTGCTGCACCCCTTAATCTGTTTGAGCGAATTGTCCCTAGAGAAAATATTCCCATTTCCTGCCGTAGGTAGCATATCAGCTCTAGGCTTGTGAAAAAGTTGTCGAAATATACAACTGAGCAGGCTGGGTCCGGAATACTTTTGCAGAGAGCTATCACAACCTTAGCTCCTAATCCCAAACTTGACTCTACTGGAGTCAACTCGTTGTATCTAAATGTATCGTCACCTGCGTAAGGAATAAAATCGTAAACAAAACCATTTACACCGGTTCGGACAAATACTTTAAAACCCCACTTTTTGGGTTTATTTTTCACGTATTGTTTACGATTTCCCGCTTTTTTTCCTTTGTACGGCACCATCATTTCATCAATGCTAAATCTTGATTCGTGGGGGGTTTGCAAAAAGTTTTCTCTTACCATTTGAATCAATGGTCTGATTTTGAAATATCGGTCACCGTCGTCTAACAGATTGTTATTGAAATGAATGAACCGACGAATCAATTGGAATTTTTTAACGGCATCACATCGGCAATAGCTGGGTATCGGTATTCATGCGACCAATAGTCAGTAAATGCTGGTAAGGTGACTATGCCCATGAGTAGATTGATAGCGATGAAATCTTTTATATCATCTGCAGTGACATTCAACGGCTTTCCAGTCACCTGGGTGGAATATAAGTTTGTTTCATTAACGATCATGTTTACAATGTCGTCAGAAAAGAACATTCTGAAATATTGCAGTGGAGTCTTGACTGTGTCATTGGCAGGCAAATCTTTATCTGTAATTTCGGCACGGTGTGTAAATTTTTTGTTCGCCCATTTGAAGTTTAGTGGCTGTTTCTTTATAACAACGGGTCTTTGTTGTAATCTTTTCAGAAGCAATCGAGGCCTTTTGGATCGGGTAGATTTAAGTGAGAAGTAAGTGGCGATGATATGGGTGCACTCGGTGTAAACGGAGACTGAATTGATGCAATTGGAGAAGAGACCGACCGCATTGGTGCAGTAATTACTTCAAAGCCAGGTATATCATCGTCTGACAAAATGTTCAAATTTTCGAAAGAAGATGGTAATGAAGGGGCTGGGGAACTGTCATCACTATCATCCTTGTCGAGTCTTGAGGGAACAGGTGGAATTTCTGATTCTGAATCAGATGACTCCTCGACGTCTGACTTTATCCCTCGCTTTGGGACCAAAGCCAGTATTTTTTTGGCTCTGTAAAAAGATGGCCGTGCACCTCCCTAAAATAAAATAGAAAACACACATAACATGCAAAGCAGAGAACCAATGCATAGATTGAACCCAACTTTTAGAAGACTCGTCTTGGAAATAATGCGTTAAAACATACGTAAAACGAATAAACCACACACTCCATGAACCGGGCAACGTATACTTTAAGATACGTTGCAAGGAGACCAAAAACTGTCATGAAGCTGGCAATGTATACCACAGGATACGCAGTGCAAAAATGAAGAAAATCCATGAACCAAGCACTGTGCATTTTGAGATACATAACTTTTGAAGGTTAGGTAGTCACGTGATATATTAGTTATTTGTTACATACTTCATTCCTCACAAACAAAAATATTATTAGGCGTATAAAAACAGTCACATTTTGTTAAAAAAAGTGCCCAAACAACGTAAAAAACAGGTTTTCTTACCTTCTTGCGCGTGATCATGTCGAAACCGGTTATTCTCACTGCGATGACGTCTCGGTAGTGTTGCCAACTTATTGCAAATGGCCGTTTATACGTTCAGAAATATGTAGAGAAAATGATATTATGGAAGCGTTCAGGTTTACTACAAAAACTTAAGAATAGTAATTTTTTGAAGCTAATTGTATCTTACAAGATACATTGTCTAGAAAAGGGTTAAAGCCATACCATTAAATTTAACTTCTCATACAAAATGAATAGCTAATTGTATTTGCTTTCGGTATTTTTTTTTCTACCGTAGATCAACACATCATTTTTCCGAAATAGGTACCCTGTGCACAATGGGGTCTTGAGCCGACAGGCCGAACTGGGTGGCGGTTGCTTGACGGGTTAAACTACTAACCTGTGCTCATACTGACGTTAACCTGCAAAAAGTTTCATATTAATTTGTACCAATGTGTTGCTAACCTGTGCCTATTGTCGATAACTTGGTTACAATATGTCTTTCACTCGACGACATCGAGGTCATTCACCTGTCAACTCCATAATTTCAAACGCCTATGTCTTCCAAAATTATGAAATAAATAGCTTCCTTCCGCATGAGCACGGTTACTTTAATACAGCTTTAGCGATCGTAATTAAAAAAAAATGCAAAATAACAACATTTTTGAAAAAATGCAAAATCGAATCCGTGGTGCCACTTTTTTGAGAATAAGCCTGGACACACTTTTTTCTTTCTTTTAAATTCCTCTGACCATCCAAGGATGATGAGGAAGGTTTTTTATCAGCTAATAAAAAATCCGCTGGATACGGGTGGTGCAGGACCGGTCCTTGAGGCATTCTTTAGGGGAGGATTATGTCCAGCAGTGGACGTCTTTAGGCTAAAATATTGATGTTGATGGGTCTCCACATGGCATTCAAATCAATATTAAATATTACAAGGATTCTTATATTAAAATTATTGAAACTGAACCAAGTGTCTAAAAGTAGGAAGTTGTAGAGTCGTGACACATACATAAATTCTAAACTTGTATTTAGTTAGTACCTGTAGTACAAAACTTCATCTTTAATATTAAACAGAGTACACACAATTCACAAAAAATAAAAGAAGCAATTTTTTGCACTTTTAAATTCATCAAACAGTATAAACATTTGTTTTGCGTTCGAAATCAAATTTTGAATTCCGAACGCGTAGCTCTTTGTTATGGGACAAAGGAAATGTTTCCAGTATTGCAGCAGTGTTACCTATACGCATTAAGTAAAAACGATAATTGTAATTGCCTATATCGGTATAGGATTATTAGTGTTGCTAGTGAGACCGATCTATCGTTGCAATATCACAGTTAACCTACCTTTTATATTTATTTATTACAAGCTTCTATTTAATTTGACCTTTTTGCTAGAGTGGGATACATCTTGGAACTGAATTTTGAACCAGTTAACCTCAAACAATTGAGCTGAAATTTTGGGTATAAGTATAGTGCGGATAGGTACCATCGAGCTGATCTGATGATGGAGACAGAAGGCCAATTCATTACTTAAGGCGCATGAGCGCATAAAGAATAACAGCCTGGCCCAGTCCAACTGCTCGCATCTCACTCTGGACTGTTAGCCGCTATGTGTGCACAAAACGTCCACCGCCTTCCACCCATGAACCTTCCATCCAAATGTATAATGAAGCCTTCCATCTACCTACAGTTTGCTTCTTGAAAAGGTACAAAAGGCCTTTTCAAGGTTCTTATACAAGAAAATATTTGATTATTACCCGTTTCTTTATCCGACGAAGTTTCTCCTTGGGGCCTTAGGTTACAACTCTATAGAGGTGAGACGTAACCTTAGCTTATTGAGGTGTCGGACCCTGCGCGGGGTTTCGGATTGTCCAGAATTGGTGAGTCGAGTTGTGCAACTACATCTTCTCGCTCCACCGCCTTCATCCACCAAGTTCTATAACAACTCATTCACCTTCCAGGCTGTTCGGCTGTGGAATGCTTTGCCGTTGCATATAAGATGTGCGAAATCTCTTCAAATTTTCAAAAATCTGTTGAAACAATATTACTTGTCGCTGCCTTAAGTTGCCTTGTTGTCCTGTAATATATTTATATAATTGTGTTATAGTTTGTATGTATGTATCTATGTATTTATATAATACTTATTTATGATTTTATGTTTTCTGAAATTGTCATATACTGAGATGTATGCGATAGTAAGTTTTTTTGATTTATTCCTGCACTACCGGTTTACAACTCTTCTTGAAAATTTCCTGCTACCCAAAGGTTGTCTGGAAGAGATCGCTCTAAAGCGATAAGAACGCCTGTTGTTACCTCTATTTAACATTATGTACTCTTGTAACATGTGTTTCTTATGTTGTGGTGCAATAAATAATATATTATTATTATTATTACATGTATCAGACATCCCTAGGATAGCCCTCAGACCGCGGCGACGCGATCTGTTGGCTTTGCCAGCGGGACACACCGTGTCGCGCCGGAACTCTCCGCTGCTCCGTGCCCAGACACACTTGAATGCTCTCTTGGCATCAGCACCCGAGTGCGACCTTTGCGTGTCGATGGGGGTCTGTGAGAAAAGAATGCCTGAGATTCTGTGAGATGATGGATGTGAGGCCTGCATCCGTGAAAGTGTAATTAGTGCCAGTCATTTGTGATTATTAGTTTATACCTAATTGTTACTTGTAATAACTTGTATGTTCCTGTTTGTATAATGTTAATTTAAAGTTTCATGTCGCATTGGATCACTGTAAGGGCATGTAAACATATTTTTAAATAAATAAATAAATGATAAATAACATAACTTAAGTATAACATACTCATCCTAAATGAGATTAGAAGGATTTTATTTTCACTTTCATTTTTATAGTACGAGTACCTACGTAATATAACGTTCAAATTAACGATTCTAATTTATAGCTTGAATGCAATTTCGCATCAAAAGAATATCTTAGAAATCTTTAATAATCTGCTTAAGAAGACGCGATTGCTATACAAATAATGAAATGTTCAATTTCAGCAATACGCTGTGTTTGTCATTTAATTATCATCTTGATTAAAAATATGTTAGAAATCCAAGATGTTTTTCTTTGATTAACTGATCATAGGGAAAAGGGATTTGTATAAGCTAAGATTGATTTGATTACATATAATTTGTGTTCTATTGAAGTAAATGTTTAGTTATTTTAAGACCGTTATTTTTCCTTCCTAAGAGAAAATAATTCAACATTGGACAGCTCATCTGACTAATTGAAAGTATGATTTTACCTTGCTTTTTATACGTAGTTATTTAACAAAATAATAGAATAAAAATATCATAGTGCAGTCTATGACAATGAAAACTCGATGCAAGGAACATCAAGTACGAGGTAACTAACATTTTACATGATAATATTAGAAAAAAGTTCGCAGCAACCTAAATTAAATTACTTCAAAAATAAGTATTTTAACTACGAATACGCACGTAGGTATATATCAAATATTTTAGTTATAATATAGTTATTTCATATATTAATCACATTCAACTCTCATCCAGAAGAAGCCAAACGCGTTTCCATAATAAACGTAATATTTTATCCCTTCCGATACGCTTTTAAAACATTATCCCATTTGAATCCTCGCAGAATAGTTTCCGGAACAATAAATTACGCAAAGCAATAGAACAGATAACGGGTTATCAGCCCAAGTTTTCCGCTAAATCCTAGTTTTAAACTAAACTTTATCCTTCGGCCGTTTTTCACTCGATAAACCAGGAGTCCCGCCGAATACAAATCAGCTGCTTAAAAACGCCTCTACAGATGTACGTTGCTTCTTTAAATCGAGAGGTGTCCGGATTAGCGTTCGTTGAAATTAATTCACTCCGAAAACGTCTTGGAAAATTTAAATTCCCTGAATTCAAAGAGGGTGGTGCCCAATCTTGCTCGTATTCGATTGTCAAAGACTTACTGGGTAAGCTTCTTACTCGAATAAGAAGATTTCGCGAGGAATCCCTCCCTGGAGATCCACTAGAACTTTGTAGTCTTAAAAATGTTTAATCGTGATTTTGTTGCGGACGTGTGGCGCCGTGGGGTGGACTTAAAGTGAGTGCATTAGTGGATTAATAAATAGGAGAATTGCTTTTAAGTCACACCTGGGCATAGGGTGGAAACTATTTACTAAACGACTTCAAAAAGAGGTTCCCAATTCGGTAGTATTTTTTTATCATTATTATTTTTAATGTTTGTTACCTCAGAACCCCGTCATTTATGAACCGATTTACGCTTCCAGATACCTAAGCCTAATTATTTTCAAAAATCGAGTTGTATGATGGGATCCAGAAGGAATTGAGGAAACTCCTCAAATTTATTAGGCACTCATGTGCAATTTGTCACCATTTTTAAACACCCGGAAATCTCAAAAGTGGAGAAGTGGAACTGATGATGATGACTACGGATGTCTTCTGGAACTCCTCAAAATCTATAAAAGTTCGTCATAAATTCTGATACGATTCCGTTGAAATGCAAAAAGGTTGAAGTGCCAAAGGCCTAGAATCACCTTTCTTGACGAATCGACGGAACTCCTCAAATATTATCGGTCCACATACAGCGATTTGGTTTCTGTCTGTAATATTCAATGTTCATGTGGTAAAGTAGAAAGGATATGTTCATGTGGCTTGGTAGAGTACTGAATTGAACTTGGTTTAAACTTTGTTTTCAAAGAAAATTATTGAGTAATACTTGACACTTCTAATCAAAGTTGATAACGATAGGGTTCAACTATTGGTTATGGGGGTTTGGGATGTCGGCCCTAGTACTTCCAAGGAACCTATAGGTATAGTTGTTAATACTTATTATTTCTGTGAGCAGCTGAACTCGCGAAACTGTAGGTTTTCAAAAACACTTTAATTTTTAATTTAGAAAATCTCAAGCAAGGAAAAGAATCAACTCGTTTTTTTTTTCTTTTTTTTTGAGGTTCCTCTTTTCTATACCTACGCATGAACGCCGAAAGGACACGCCGGTGAAGAATCTATTCAATATAACTGTTCAACCTTCTCACAAAACGTCACCAGAATCGGTTGAAAAATGCGACCTTTGTAGCAGAACTGGACAACCGGACATAATGAACATCTAAACATACGAAAGAACTGTGGCCCAAGCTGAAATGGGGAGTTTCGTTCGTTTCAATCGATCGTTCAATCATTATCATGAATTCAATTTTGATTTTATTCGCGCAAGTATTTCTGAAGGATATTTACACGGATGGGCTCACAAATGTGTGCACTACTTTATAGCATTTATGGAGCTCGCAGTTTGCGGGATTATATCTCATTTCCTAAGTAGGATTTAGCTTGCAGTGAGCGTGCAGAATCTTACTAGATTCAATTTTATATAAACTTCGATGCATAATATAATATTATATACTACTTTTACTTCTTAAAATTTAGGGGCTTTGGAATTGAATTGAAATTTTATTATTTATCAAAGATGCCGTGGATTACAACATTGTGGGAGGAAGGGATACATGGTAATATATACTACTAACTAGCTTCTGCCTGCGACTCCGTCTGCGTGGAACTCGTTCATAACGCTGCTCTAACCACGTCGTAATAGGTTTAGCGGTTTATGTAGTTACATGCAATTTCTCTCCCCCCATTTCACCCCATTAGGGGATGATTTCCGAGATAAAAAATATCAATGTCCTCTCCCGGGAAGCAAACTATCTTTATACCAAATTTCATCTAAATCGGTTCAGTGGTTTAGGCGTGAAGAGTTAACAAACACACAGACAGACACACTTTCGCATTAATAATATTAGTATGGATTACTTAAAAGAAAAAAAGTCTGTGATATTGTAGTCTTGTAAGTTTGTTAGATTGTATGTAATAAGTAATCTCCGGAATCCGCTTATCCGATTTCAAAAATTCTTTCACCTGCGTGTAGAATGAAAATTCTGGATAGTTATATTTTAGCCCTCAGGTTTGCCTGTGTTCTTTGTTATAAATACGCAGCCGAAACAGCACAGGCAGTGGGCAATTTGGATCCTGGAAGTCGATTACGCAACGTTTCGTACATTATATAAACTAAGTACATGCAATTATGTTTTTTTTGTTTGTTATTTTTCTTTGTTTTAGTGAGGTAGGGCACAGCGAAATGTCATCCCAATCTCGAATGTGGAGCAGCCCAACTGGGGAAGTACCTCCGCCTTGCAGAAGACCACAGCCATAATTACACTACTACTTGCTCTGTAGTAGTGTTGCGTTCCTGGTGGTGAGCAAGGTCGCCAGAGCTCCCGAGGATGCCTTGTGTTGAGAGCGAGGGAATTTGTTCCTTGAGCTGTTAACACGGCGAATCCTCAAACATATCAAGGGTCGGCAACGCCCATGTTACTCCTTTGGAGTTGCGTGCGTCTATAGGCTACGGTGTCTGTTTACCATCGGGCGGGCCATACGCTTGTTTGCCACCGTCGTTGTAAAAAAAAGAGGAAAATAATAGTTAAGTTGTGTTAACGCTCGTTCCAAAAGTTACGCAATTACTCCTCTCTCTCTCTCTCTCTCTCTCTGGACCTTCCGGCAATAAGCTGACCTTGGTTAATTGTGCTTGGCATTCGAAATGTGTGAAAACCTAGTTTTAAAATCGTTATCAAAAATCGTAAAAAAAAAGACATTTATGTCCCATTTTCTGATACAATTTGAACGAATTTTGAATTTTATTCTGGGACTTTTTTTAAAGTTCTTGAAGCAGTGAACTTTATCACGAATTACACAATTTATGAACTTTTTTAATATTTAACTATACCAGCATTTTTCGACCTTCGCTTAATTTTTTTATCCATATCAAAAATCCAGATATTTAATTGACAACATTTAAAAATTTGTAATGACGCCTATATCGAAAACCATTTCGGTAATAATGTTACCTAAACGTAAAGTAGTTCTCTGTTTTTTTTTCCTGCTCGCTTTTACGAAAATCGCGAAAACGTATACTAGTGGTTTTCACCGTGTGTAACGTCAATATTACGTCTGCCATGTGCAAACTGCCATACAGAGCCGTCGTATTGACGTCATAATTTACTCACGACCTTCTGGAATTCGCTACTTTTCAATTTGAACGAAAATTACAATTTAAGGAGAAATAAAAAAACATGTGTCGCTTAAAAAAACGTTTTCTAGCGAACTAAATAGTAAAATGGCCTACATGAAAATATGAAACGTTGTCAATTATCCGTCTTAATTAATCATTTGCGGAGTCGAAAAATATAACAAGCTTTATCTTTTTAAGCATTTAAATTAGGCATGTATTTAACGCGGCGACAAATTAATCTGATTTAGGGATTTATAAAAAATTGAAGGAGGTAGCAAAAATAATAAGTTGGCGACTAATTGCGGAGACTAGTATAAAGTAAAAAGTAGCAGCTAAGTAATCAATTTTCGGCTTTGTTTCAATATAAACTAGCATCGAGTTATTGTTTTGGCGACTGAATTAACTGAATTGAGCGGAAACATGACAGCGGATAAAAAGTTGAAAATGGCCTACTCTAATTGTTCAATGGATTGCATATAAAATAAATCAAGGTTCTAAAAAAAACCAGTTTTCTGCTCTTTTATAAAAAAAATAACCTCGAAGACGAAAGCGGCAGCAAAGCTGCCGCTTCCGTCTTCTAGCCTATCCGTGATCCGAGTCGGTTAGTCGCCAAGTCATTATTTATTGTACCTCGCCTATGATTTCAGTAATCTTGTTTATTATTTCTGCTACCTTAAAGTAGCTGCCATTTTTTGAATTTTAAAATATCCTTAGTTTAAAGCTCATTTAATATAAATGATTGCCAAAATATTTAATCGCTGACAAGTTATTATTTTAGTTGCAAATAGTTTGCTGCTCTTTAATTTTTCTGTTGCCGCGAAAATAATAAGCCTTTAAATTATTTTATAATGTATTTCGTTATCAATGCGAACAAATAAAAATACGCTGTGAAAGTCAGCCAGTATTACTAAAATTCAAAGAACGACTAAGGAAGCCTTCAGAAACGAAATGAAATTAATCAAATTAAGCACGGGCTGGTTACGTCGAACGATGATTGATAACTCATATTAAAGCGGTCGCAAACAAATTAGAAACGGCTAATTTATTCCCGCTGTCGCAGAAATCTATGTTCTGTTGAACGTAAGCATCATTAGCGTGCCGCCTCGCTACCCCGAATTTAGGAAAATAGTATATACATTTTTAGCGCGAACTAACTTTATACTACTTTACATTTTATAATTTTAAGTACAAAAGAAACTTTGAAAAAAATATCGCTTCTTTAATTTCTCCATAATTTTAAGTTTCTTTCCAAAACAATACTTGATTTAGTCAGTCTTAATTAGTAATGCAATGTCAATGTTATTATTAAGAATTAATATAGTCTTTATAAAGTAAAGCCAGCTCAAGTCTTCATGTTTTAATTCCGAAACCTTTAAGTACAGAAGAGAAAAAACCTTGTCCTCTCCGGCTCTCATCCGCCATGTTCTAGATCGTTTTCTATTCCCCTTCCTTATCTCAAAACAAAATCTGCATTAATCAGTCATTCCACCTTGTTCATTCCTTCGTCATTTTCCCTTCATGAAGGCCTTTACACACGCACCCCTACATTAATCATCATTATCATCATATCAGCCGAAAGACGTCCACTGCTACATTGTATAAATTTCCAGATAACACATATGCCTCCCCCAAAGAGTGGCAAAGTGACCGGTCCTGTGCCTCCCGCATCCAGCGGACTCCAGCAACCTTTACCAGGTCATCAGTCCACCTTGTGGGGGGCCTAACGCTGCGCCTTCCGGTACATGGTCGCCACTGGAGAACCTTTCCACCCCAACGGCCATCGGTTCTACGTGCTATGTGCCCCGCCCACTGCCAATTAAGTTTAGTGATCCGGAGGGCTATATAGGTTACCATGGTTCTGCTGCGGATAGCCTCATTTCTGATGCGATCACGCAGAGAAACTCCCAACATAGCCCTCTCCATAGCCCCTACATTAAAATGTAAATAAATTAAATACTAAGAGACTATCTTACACAGATTAAACTAACCCCATAATAGTAGTAGCCTCAATAAGGCTTGTATTATGGGTGCTAGACTACGTCATATTTTATATTATTATTGTGACGTTTGATTTAAGCTACGGTAGCCTAGTGGTTCAGGCATGCGGCTGTCAAGCGGCGGTCGTGGGTTCGAATCCCGGCTCGTACCAATGAGTTTTTCGGAACTTATGTGCGGAATATATACCGTTAGCTTTTCGGTGAAGGAAAACATCGTGAGGAAACCGGTCTAATCCCAATAGGGTCTAGTTTTCCCTCTGGGTTGGAAGGTCAGATGGCAGTCGCTTTCGTAAAACTAGTGCTTATGCCAAATCTTGGGATTAGGTGTCAAAGCGGACCCCGGGCTCCTTTAGGGGCACTACACGGGAATAACGCTAGGAGAATGATAATTGTGACGTTTGATTTAATATCGCTGGCAAGTTTTAGATCCAGTTTCTCTTAGAGTGGGCACAGTGGAGAGAAAAAGATGATTGTTTTTACAATTTCGCTACTTTCATTTTGTTTACTGTACACGTTATGCCCGGTATTTTTTTTACTTAGATAAGGTATCCTCTTAGGCTAAACAGTTCATCAATAATATATAGTTTCTCGCAAGTTTAGTCTAATGCACTACTTCTAAAGGTATCCCGTTCAAAATCCCGGTGAAGAGAAATATATGCGTAATATGTATTTATTCTAGTGCCCAAAATGACTTACCTTAGCAATAGTTCAATACACTTATTGTCCCCTATTTTTCATTTAAACAAATGCAACCACATAAATAATGGTGAATTAAATAATGTTTTTTTTACCTAAAGGTAAAATCTTGTCAGTTGAGGTATCGTTAATGCTACAAAAGCCGGCAATTCCTAGTTCTGGCCGAGATAGTATAGTGCTTTTATTAAAAACAACAAGTGAAATTAAAGATTTATCAAAAAATTCGACTGCTTTTTTACAAATTAGCCTTATGAGTTTGTCAGTCCTTCTATTAAGCAGTGTGCGCTCACACTTGCCAGACGATCCCTTTCTTCCCGGCCTTTGTAGGAATAAACTACTTATAAAAGTGATTCAATGCGACTACCACAGAAGAACAATTTTTCACAATGATTATTTTCAAGTTATGCATATTGCTCAGCTATTTCCAGGTGACCTGATTTAATGCTGTTCCTACTTTAAAACTCGAGAGTATTAGTGTAGGTAAGCTGATCAATAAGACTGCGACCAAAGTGCAGAAGCTTGTTAGGCAAGAAATGCAATTTCAACCTGCTTCCACAGTAAATATTACTCAAAACAGTAAACAAAGTCATAGTATAGACACAAACATAAACTCTCAATATTGTTTACCAAGCAGATCACATTAAGTTTTAATTTTCAGTACCCTTAACAACATACAGTATATCACAATATATATCAGCAATATAACAAGTCCGGATGTACCACGATAACAAAAAGTAAGTTTAGGGACAGAAGTATGATATGACAGTAACAGGTTACTAACCTATTTCCAGTAACATATTCAACCTTTTCTTATGGTCCCTCCCTGTGATCCTACGTTGCTCTCGGAGAGAAAGGAGGTGGTGCTATTAATAATTTTCTTTTGGTATCTACAAAATTAAACAAAAACGTACCTATTTAAAGACGTGATAGTACAATGCTTTCGTACGAAGCAGGCTTGAATAAAACCACAAACCTGTTCTCAATTTATAAGAATATTCTACAAGAAATTTAAATAATGTGTTTCGTTTCCTTTGATTCACGTTTTATACCAGTTTGATAGTTACAGAAAAAGTGCAAAAAAGCAACTGTTTATTAATTTACGAGGCTCTAATAAATTCACACAGCGCCATGTCTCTAATTGGACCAAATGGCATTTATCTAGTGAGTCATACAAAAACATGCCAACTTTTTAATCAAATAATAATTACTCCTCCGATTGATAATAAATATTGCAATTTAGTGAAAGTTATTATTATCCTTAACAACAGGCCTAGTTGAATTACTATTTCACCTGATATACTGTGCTATATGAGAGCAGAAACCAACATTGAGAAAGACGGTGTATTCAATATATGTTCCTGTGGCATTGTATACTTGTCCGCAACAAGCCGGAAACTAATTCATATGCATCGTTTTAGTACCTACTAGAAATTGACATTATAAATCGACTTGTGCTGGTATACTGGCGGCTGTTGTTAATTTACCAGAGTTCGGGCAGTATATGAGTAGAGCGCTTTCTCTTTCTGTCTCATAGCGTCGTCCCGGGCGCATCTTTAAAAAGTCAGGGGTCCACGTTTTATCAACTAATTCGAATATTAGCGTAGGCACAGTTTTAGTCGAAAATAAAAATCAAAAATTTATTCTGCAGATCACAAGATAGAGCAGCAGATATCAATAGCAGATAAGATATTATTGATAGGATACTATTTAAAATTCTAGCAACTTCAGTTCCTAGCATCCTTAGTATGTCCTTTGACCAGAGATGGGCATTAATCGATTATTTTTTTAATCAACTAATTAATCGACTAAACAATCAATCGTCTGAAAAATAAACGCGATTAATTTAATTAAAATTAACTTAATAGTCGCAGAATTCGATTAACGATTAATCAATCGTCATTTTAATCGACTAAATTTCTCGATTAAGTCTCGATTAAATTTTGAAACACAGTGCATAACAAAAAAAAATATGTATTATCATTCAATATGTTCTTTGAAATCATTCTAGAGCAGGGCAAAAAATTGTTGCGCAGTATATGAGTTAGGTTAATTTAAACTTGAATAAGAAATCGATTTACATAATCCATCATTTCATCCATAAATATCATATAAGCTATTCCTTTCACTCTAACGAAAAACGAAAGAGATGGTAAACGGCCGTAGTTAAAAAAACCAACTGGCCCTTATCGCTAGATTTGAAGACTGCCTAGACTGTATAGTGTTATCTCGGTACGGTTTTTCACTCGGAACCGTCATTATCATTACTTAGCAATAACAATAGGATGTAGTGGCTCAGAATTCTTTGTTAGCTAAAACGCGGCGGTGTTTCAAACAAATTCTAATACTGTTCCTACAACTTCTACTTCCTACTACTCCCTTTCGCCTACTAACAAACGTGAATTTTAAGCATCTGATATTTTTTACTTACTTACAAAAAAAAATTCTGATATTAATCGAAAGAAAATTAATCTAATGAATCAATCGATTATAGATTTAATCGCTCGTATTTAATCTACGATTAACTTAATCGCGATTAAGTTAGTCGAACATCTTACGACTAAGATTGATTAATCGTCACTTTTAATCGTTAATCGATTACTTTTAGGTTAATCTTAATTGTTAATCGTTAGTCGATTACATTTTTCCCATCACTGCTTATGATCTAGTTATTGCGGATCGCATTGTGCATACAAAGTTTATATAAGCATTTCCGAGAGCCGAGCGTCCTGCCATTCCCTAACGCTTTGCTTGGTAATTGACAGTTATAATAGTTATGACATTTCTAATCACTTCTTCATAAACGTTTTATTTTAGTATCAATCAAGTTATGGTTTATTTTGCGGGTGTGTAATGATGGGTATAAAAATAAATAATATAATTTCATTCGCTATAACAACATTTGATATATTTTCAAGGGATATAATCACTCATTGTATATAATAAACGTTTGTTATAATCTCAAAATATATATGTTTATTTTGTATAACGATCATCGGATATAACACTTATTTTGTATAATCATTATATTATGGTATAATGCTCATGTTATATACAAATTATATATCATAACTATCAAGAAGAATAATATTACGTTTTTATTATTAGTAAGATTAATAACGCCTATATTAATTAATAGATTAGATTAATACGTACGTGATTCCTCTAGGATTAATAACGAGCATAATTAATAGCAAACACGCCATTACTCCGCCAAAGTGCCACGATGTAGTAAAACGTTATTTAGGTGGGTAGTTTCATTATTAAAATTAATATTATCTGTCTACGTTCAGTTTAGTAAGTATTAAAATATAATAGTTTTTTGTGTGTCATTTGAGTTTAATTTACCCAGCTTAACCTACTATTCTTGCAGTTCGTTTCGCGTACCAAACCTACTTCTACATAACCTAATAGAAGTACTGGTATAAAAATTATACGACATCCAAAAGAAAATGTGGCAAACATAACGGCTTGCAAATTGTACTATGAAAGCATATATTAGGTAGTAAAAAAGTTGCCGCTGCCGCGGCACGCTCGCTGCGCTCGTTCGGCTCGCGCGCTATAGGGTCTCAGTTCAACCTAACACTCCTCCTCGCTTCGCTCGTCGTCGTACCTACACCGACCTGCCTTAGAGTCTGCCAAAAAATATAATGCGAACTGTGCATTAGAATAAATAAGCATTATATCTTTTGTTCATTATGGGAAATATGGATTATATTTAAAGTATGTTATACTAAATATTATTATATCAAATGATCGTTATATAAAATGATAATTATATCATATGTAAATATATTTAGTGTTGTTATATCACTCAATAATTATATCAAATGATAGTTATTGCGACTAATATTATTTCAAAAAAATTTATATTCATCGTTACGCACCCTTATTTTGCTCCCAAATAGGACGTTCGATGGAGCGCAAATGGTGAGTACGATGATGTTGAAAAGTTTTAAAGGTTACGCAAAGTATACGGGAAATTCAAATTATTATCACAGGTACCGAGCGATCACAGTGATCGAGCTTGTTATAATATAAAGCGAGCATATTGTGAGCATCGAGGTTGTTACGCGCTTACATACCTAGTTGATATTAGCTCTTGTCTTGAAAACTCGTATCGACGTTATAAGTAGATGGGAAAATGTTTTCTTCCAGAATCCAAGAAAAATAAAATGTTTCACAGTGAAAAAAATCGTTATGTACAGTCAAGAGCTTTAATTTGGGACCCATTTCCATTAAATGTTGTTAGAACGTTCATAATGCAAAAAGGTCGAAACTTTAGTAGACTCCGTCCGCGTGGAACTCTTTTATATCGCAGCTCCATACAAACTTTTACCCCCCTTAGGGGATGATTTCAGGTATAAAAACTATCCTATGTCACTCTCCATCCCTACAAGTATCTCCACTTAAAAAATCACGTCAATTCGTCGCTCCGTTTTGTCGTGAAAGACGGACAAACAAACACACACATACACTTTCCCATTTATAATATTAGTATGGATTAATATACATTAATATACATTTCGCTGGACAGAAAAGTGTCGTTATAAACCCTATCGAGAGTTTGTTAGTGGCGAGTAAATTCCCGAAGATGTGCTATTTTAGATCTGCACTTGTTTCTTGCGGGCGTCACCACAAACTCTCAAATCAATACAGGTTCTTCAACGCACGTGATTCCTCTAGGATTGCAGGTATTCATACCTATGCGTTGTCCACTTGCGGCTTACCATTAGGAGGACTGTGGTTTTACACATTCACTGCCAGGAGGCACCAAGCGGGCGCCAATGCCACAGTCGCTTTTCGCTGTTTAGCGGAAAAACCACGGGTTCGGCTACTACGTCAGTGAATGTGTCGAAAGAAGACGTCCTCAATGTGACTGTATTTTTTTAGGCGTGAAAATATCTCCAAAATTAATGAAGTGTAAGAAACAGATGCTCCTAAAGGTAACGCTGGTAAATGTCCTGAAAACAATAACAATATCTAGCAACGCCATCTCGTGAACTGCAAATAACTTTCCGATGAAATCTTATTTGGCTTTCAGCAGGCGCATTAGTGTGCGGACCCAATGCGACGAATTCAGTGTTCTTTTTAAAGTATTTTATACTGTGTGGAGATATAGAGATCTAATTCACTAGATTGTATGATTTGGTTTTACCAGGAAGTAATAAAAATGAACATTTGTAGTAAAATTCCTATTTATTAACAATATAGAAACCTTACGTAATGGCATTCTGAGTAAATAAAATACTGAAACTCTGTATGTTTGTTCGGGTGTAACTTTCAACTGAATTTTTACCGCTTAAAAATTTATCCTTGACTTATCGAGTTGAAAAATTGCAGATATGTTAAGTTTAGATGAAAATGCAATGTTATTTTACTGTAAAGTTATTCTGATGATGAAGACGGAGGTGGTAATAGGAACCAACTCCGTCTTCATCAAATAGGGAAAATTTCCCTAAAATATTCTAGCCTTTACAACAATAATTACACAACATATTAGTATTTATAAACCCACGGTTTATCTCGCGTATTAAAAACGTCACGACAGGTGACATGTTTCGAATTTCTCGGGAGTTTTTCTTCAGGATTTGTGCCATTGTCGCTTGAAACACTTGATACTTAATACGTTACGTTGTACGGTTTTACGTTTAGACTCTGGATTTATTAAAAGTAACTTTAGACTTTTCTCGCGAAAGTTTGACTTCGATTTTTTATTTAATATTAATATCTTCTCATACCTTACAAGAATAATACAAATATATTTCCTCGGCTCGTTTATCTTGAGAACTGGGTCGGTGTTGCTAATTTTCGACTTTCGCTTGTAAATGGAGGATTTGTTAGCATTTAAGCTGGGAAATTAAATTAATTGACTGGGTCGTTAAAAACTTTTTTGCAGCATTTCATTTGTTTTCTGTAGGCCTTTGTTTTACTTCTAAAAGATGAATTCTTACACGTCTAGATCAGTTTACTAAATAAACTTATAAAAAGTCAAACACAGTCAGTGGCTACAATTGACAACATTTCATTTATTTAAGTGGGTTATTATATGATTTAGTTCAATATAAAATGAAATTTTAAGGTGTTTTACGTGTTTTTTTATTTCTCCTTAAATGTTTATTTTCATCCAAGAATATCAAAATTAAAAGAAGTGAAATCCAAAAGGTCGTAAGTAAAATATGACGTCATTATTATGTCTCTCTATGGCACCTGTCCACATCCTTCACCCAACAGACGTAGGAATTACGTCACGCACGGGGTACCGCGTTTTACAGATTTTATTGTTTTTCTGGGAAACGAGTAAAAATAAAAATGGGAAAACCAGTTTATTACGTTCAGATAAGATAATTACCGAAATTGTTTTCGATTTAGGCACCATTACATATTTTGAAATATTCTCATTTGTTTTCTTTTTACAATTAGTACTAGATAGGTAGTGAGAGAAGATATAAGTAACGTGACAGCAACTTTGGAATTTGACAGTATATTTTTAAATATCCATAATAATATATGTTATATTATGCAGTATAAACATTTGTAGTTTTACTGAGGTTATATTTTATATCTTTGTAAATATAATCTAGCTTTTCAGTAGTTACTAATAACGTTTACTTTTATAACCTGCATAAAGTTAATGTTTCAAACAAAAGAGAAGTTAGTTTGTTATGGCTTTAAGCACTTTATTTTAATAGTGTATTAAAATAAGTCCTTAATCTAAAGCAGCCTATAAATAAAACCACAAGAAGGCTACACCGTAACGATTCTAACTCTTTATCTCTTTATGTATTATTATTATTACATCGTATATCTTTATTATGTTTTTCTTACTGTGACACACTGTAGCCAAGTAGAGCTCACTTATTATACGGGGGGGGCCTGTAAAAGGAACACATATTTAAAAAGTTACTTAGAGCATCAGCAGGAACCCCCTTGTGTCCATTTTTACATAGATACATTCAGTCATTCACGTATTTTTTCCAAAAGGGGTAAGCAGAGCACATCTTATGTTCCAGTACCACATTTAGCATACATGTTGGTATAAAAGATCAACAAAATGTGATATAATAAAAAAAATATATATAAATATTAGGGGACAAACTTACACAAATCGACCTAGTCCCAAACTAAGCAAAGCTTGTACTATGGGTACTAGACGACGATAAACATACTTATATAGATAAATAAATACTTAAATACATAGAAAACATTCATGACTCAGGAACAAATATTCGTGCTCCTCACACAAATAAATGCCCTTACCGGGACTCGAACCCAGGACCTCTTGCTTCGTAGGCAGGGTCTCTACCAACTAGGCTAAAGCGGTCGTCGGTATATTGCAGTGATATGTTGCTAGCCCATCGCCCACAACACACTTCAACCCTGCTCCCTGTAACGATTTTACGACAACCACGGGAAGAAAGGGGGTGGTGAAATTCTATTCTAATTCACAAGAGCATTGGCGAACACATGGCGTTATACTAATAACTACCACTAAACCTACCTAATAAACCTAATTCATATTAGTCATTAAAACTCTTGTAGCTATAATTTACTTTAAAAACAAAGTTTTAACCGACTTCAATTCAGTACTCCGCCAAGTCACGAGAACTTTTCCTATTTTTTTTTACAATTTACCACATGAACTGATTTCCGATAGCATATGCGTTGATTACTATAGAAAAAAAACGAATCGCTGTATGTGGGCCGATAATATTTAATTTGAGGACTTCCATCGATTCCCCAAGATCATCACTAACGGCACTTCATTAGTTCCTATTTCAACGGAATCTTATCAGAACCTGTGTGACGTACTTTTGCACTTTTAAGTACATAATTGAGGAATTCGATAAGTCATCTGTGGTGTTCATCATCAATTCCTCGCCACCAAATTTATGATTCCGGATGTAAATACACGAGTTATATCAAAAAATATCAAAGCACTACACGCGTGCCTAATAAAATTGAGGAGTCCCCTCAATTCCTAATGGATCCCATCATCTAACTGAATTTTGAAAAAAATGGGACCCACTTGGAAGTATATACATACGAACAAAAAAAAATTTTTCGAATCGGCTCATCAATGACGGAGTTCTGAGGTAACAAACTTTAAAAAAAAAGAAATACAGCCGAATTGAGAACCTCCTCCTTTTTTTGAAGTCGGTTAAAAATACCGGTAAACATGGTTAGTCTTTAATTAAGTATTTTTTAGCTGATTATAATCACCGTTGTTAACTGAACGAGCAAGTCAAGCAAATTCTTTGGTATGCCCGGATGTCGGATATCCAGCTGTTCTCCTCTAGGTACAGGTCACTTTTCTCAAGTAATTCTTTTGACGACCGCTTTAGCCTAGTTGGTAGTGACCCTGCTTACGAAGCAAGAGGTCCTGGGTTCGAATCCCGGTAAGGGCAAAAATTTGTGTGATGAGCATGAATATTTTGTTTCTGAGTCATGGATATTTTCTATGTATTTAAATATTTATATCTATTATATATATCGTCGTCTAGTATCCATAACACAAGCCTTACTGAGCTTACTATGGGACTAGGTCGATTTGTGTAAGATTGTCCCCTTATATATTTATCAACAGCTTATCAACAGTTTATTGCCGACTCATTGAGACGATTCTAACGAGCCCAAACTCAACGGGGTAACGTCGGTTAAGTACTGAATTCCCATGGCCGCCTTCTGTATCATAATATTGAATTGACATCCAAACTATACTTATACCCAAAATTTCAGCTCAATTGGTCACCGGGAAGTGGATCAAATTTAACTTGCAAGATTTGTCCCATACTAACACGGAGTTCCTACGGCCACCTTCCAGCTCCATCATCAGATCAGCTCTTCGTCATCATAATATTGCATTGTCACGCGATTTGCATATTCGTGCATAATTTCAACTCGATCGGAAACCGGGAATTTGATCAAATTTAAATTGCAAGATTTGTCCCATAATAACACGGAGTTCCTATGGCCACCTTCCAGCTCCATCATCAAATATCAGCTCCACGTCATCAGAATATTGCATTGTCACGCGATTTGCATATTCGTGCAAAATTTCAACTCAATCGGAAACCGGGAAGTGGATCTAATTTAACTTGCAAGATTTGTCCCATACTAATACGGAGTTCCTATGGCCACCTTCCAGCTCCATCATCAGATCAGCTCTTCGTCATCATAATATTGCATTGTCACGCGATTTGCATATTCGTGCATAATTTCAACTCGATCGGAAACCGGGAATTTGATCAAATTTAAATTGCAAGATTTGTCCCATACTAACACGGAGTTCCTACGGCCACCTTCCAGCTCCATCATCAGATCAGCTCTTCGTCATCATAATATTGCATTGTCACGCGATTTGCATATTCGTGCAAAATTTCAACTCAATCGGAAACCGAGAAGTGGATCTAATTTAACTTGCAAGATTTGTCCCATACTAACACGGAGTTCCTACGGCCACCTTCCAGCTCCATCATCAGATCAGCTCTTCGTCATCATATTATTGCATTGTCACGCGATTTGCATATTCGTGCATAATTTCAACTCGATCGGAAACCGGGAATTTGATCAAATTTAAATTGCAAGATTTGTCCCATACTAACACGGAGTTCCTACGGCCACCTTCCAGCTCCATCATCAGATCAGCTCTTCGTCATCATAATATTGCATTGTCACGCGATTTGCATATTCGTGCATAATTTCAACTCGATCGGAAACCGGGAATTTGATCAAATTTAAATTGCGAGATTTGTCCCATAATAACACGGAGTTCCTATGGCCACCTTCCAGCTCCATCATCAAATATCAGCTCCACGTCATCAGAATATTGCATTGTCACGCGATTTGCATATTCGTGCAAAATTTCAACTCAATCGGAAACCGAGAAGTGGATCTAATTTAACTTGCAAGATTTGTCCCATACTAACACGGAGTTCCTACGGCCACCTTCCAGCTCCATCATCAGATCAGCTCTTCGTCATCATAATATTGCATTGTCACGCGATTTGCATATTCGTGCATAATTTCAACTCGATCGGAAACCGGGAATTTGATCAAATTTAAATTGCAAGATTTGTCCCATAATAACACGGAGTTCCTATGGCCACCTTCCAGCTCCATCATCAAATATCAGCTCCACGTCATCAGAATATTGCACTGTCACGCGATTTGCATATTCGTGCATAATTTCAACTCAATCGGCAACCGGGAAGTGGATCAAATTTAACTTGCCAGATTTGTCCCATACTAGCAGCAGGGCAAGTTGACAAAATACCTTGTAAAAATAAAAGCTTGTAAAAAACAAGCATGCTAAATTCTACAGCACCCAGAGCCACTAGTTTAATTATTATTTAATTCACTATATATTTTACGTCACACCTGGCCATAATGCGAGTTTTACTGCACGCTGCGCGTACGGGAAACTCGCATTGTAGCCAGGTGAATACGTAAAATTTTGTACGCAACACGGGCGGTAATTCGTAAAGCCCCAGAGCGCATATTTATGGCCCTCACCTTCGGTTCGGGCCACAAACACCTTGTAACTAGAACTATGCCTATAGCTCTATTATGGTCTTTAATGAATGCTGAATGAAGGAATAATACAATATAATAGGGATTAATACATTAATCGTCATCATCATTGGATAAGAATCGAACTGATATGTACATCTGATTAGAATATAGTGGTGCATACTTGAACCAACGTTTTGTGCGTAACAAAACTTAATATTTTCATATTTCTGAGTAAAGACGTGTTGTCGCTACGACGCTGTCGCGCACACTACGCAATGAGTAAAATTGGTTCCAATAGGGAGTAAGCACGTACGTGCACGATTAAAAACCAATCTTAAGTTAATGGTGGTAAGGTATTATTTCGTTTACGTCAAGCGAATAATGCGATTCGAGCAGATCGAGCGTTTCAAGCGATTCATACATTTTAGTGTATATAAAAACGGCGCACCGGGTAGACGTATTCATTCTTTCTCTAGCGAGCTGTCGGATTGTCATTGACTCTGGGTCGAGCTTAAATTCGTAACGTAAACAATCATAGATACACTATTGTTGTGGCGGGAAGGTTCAATATTGTGCGATTGCTTTGCGTAGTATTGAACTATTCCACTACTTATTAGATTCTGAGTTTTCTAAGGTTCAGTATTGTGCAAGTATGTTGCATAGTAGTGAACTATTTCGCTTAGTTTTCTATTACATTTCGGGTTTATTTTAGATGATTTTATCATCATTTCGAACCAGATCAATGTCCTAGTTGCATGGTCAACTTAACGAAGTGCATTTCACCTAACGGTGTCAAGGAAGTACACTTCGGGATCCTGTTAGTAGTAGGTCCAGGTTTAAGAGAAGCCTGGCACCATCTTTTTACCTACACAGATGGTGTAGCCTATCTTTGATGGGCCTCTTACTGGTCTTAAGGTTGGCCACAGGCTGAAGCGAGAAGATCGCCATTTCCCATAAGTCGATCGCTAGGATTGTTATCCACTCGTTGATGTCTCGTGTGTGCTTAAGGCTTGGTCTTTTATTGAATATATATTTATATGTTATAAAAATAGGGCGTGCATTTCACAGAACCCTTTAGTCCACGGACATGTTGTGAAATTTACATTACACAGGCTCTAGGTTGCATTCTCGGACTAGCCTTCCGAACGTTGTACAGCTTAGGTCCCTAGCTAGAACATACACTACACAACACATAACGTTAATAAAGTAATGATGGGAGTTTTGCCTACAGTAGTTTAGAGTTTAGTGGTAGGTAGGCTTAGGTATAGAGTCAAACACAGTAATAGGGTAGTAGGAATACTATTCTTAGGGATGGAAAGTTAGAAGGTTTACAAATCAAATAGCGTTTATTTGAAGGTTTAATAGCAATTATGAGTAACTGTGTGAATAGGAATTAGTCATTGTGTGAGGATCAGTAGTATTGGGTTCTGTATATTATTACATATGAAATATTAAAGGTGTAACTATTCTATATTGATTATCGTCAAAAAGGTTCCAGTTATGATTAGGATATCAGAATTGTTTCAAAAAGATGAAATGATTCTAGGCTAATGGCAAGCGGAGCAGTCCATTATGTCTAATTTTAAGGTATCAAATTATCATGAGTGGAATATACCTACTCATTACTTAGGGTAAACTTCAGGTTCAATATTTCATATTTAATGAACGGTAAACCTCGGTATTATAAATATCTTCACTATATCAGGGATTATAGGTATCTAATGAATCCATTAGTATACATGTAATGGGTGAAATAATGCCTTAATACATAATTTTGAATGAAATAATATTCAATTGTTAGGTCTGATGAGTTTGTTCAGTGCTTCTTCTCATCAGAATATAGGTACGAAGCACAGGTAAATTCAATAAGTTAGGAATACCTATTACAAACAAAATATAATAAAATAGGTATTTAATTAGCTAGTTGGCCAAACCCACATCCAGACGGAAATGGTAGCATAGTATGGATGAAAGAGAATCTTCCATACAATAATAATAATAAACAATTAGCTAGCTAGGTTGGTCTGTTATATACTTTGATGATATGAATATAAATTGAGGCAATTGGTATATAAAGAAACCAAGGTTTTGATTTGAGAAAGTATTACATGTTGAGAAAATAATGATATAGCTAGCTACCATTACGTTAACCGGCCACGGTAGGATCTGGTTGGGGTTTAGTAACCAAAAACAAATTTTATTTATTGCTTGATTATTATTTTGAACTAGGATGTAGTAGGAGAACGTAGGGTTAAGTAGGTAGGGATGAGTCAAAGTCTAACTTGCTACACATAAAAGAATTTGGGTTGCTAGGAACATAACGTAGACACTAGACGATCTTATTGGCCAAATCACGTTAATTTTAAGATTTAATTTCTTTAGGTTTATTTAGGTAATTTATTTACATTTTGTTGCCGTTACGCAGGATGTAGATTAGTTAGTTACATTTTGGTGACGTGACGCTGGATTTACATATATTATTTGGTCACAATGTGATTTTACGATTTGTATTTGCGATGACCGGGGGGTCAGAGTAGCCTTTTCTTGGGCTACATTTTGTTGGCGTGAGGTGGAGGTGTGTGCATGTTTGGATTTTGACTCATCCTACTAGTAACTTGAACGCAACAAATAGTACGATTTATTGATACGCCTTCATAATAACAGTGAATAGCAAATGCAAATAATCGATATGTAGGGTTCTCTGGAGTTGCAAGCGTTCGTGGGCTGCGGTGATTGCTTTGTGTCGGTCGGGTCGTGCGTTTGTTTGACATTAACGTAGCATCACGCAAGTTCTGGTTACTTTGCCGTAGAGCTATCGTATAGCATCTGAAAAAAAAATACAAAAGTATGTTAATTTGTACGTCATTTTCAAATTTTTGTACTAATGGTTTTGAGTCAAAAAATGTAGGGGGCGTGGGGGCGTTTATTGTGTTTAGGATTGTATTCATGTGTGAAGTATCTACACAAATTGAAAAGAAAATATGATAAAGGTGCAAATAGTGGCAAAGCGGAGTAAACTAGGCGAGTGTACTTGTAGTATTAGTAAATCTAGGGCTTGGTCATAATAATAAGATGTAATAAGATGTACTCTGGAGAGGTAGTAAAGTGATAAATGATTTACATTGAGATCCAATAAAAAAAAATGTGTTCTATGAATCATATAGATTCGCTACTGTTGCAGTAACAAGTCATATTTGGAATTGTACATTTTTATTTAAAAAATAAAATCTTTGATTTTTGTTCAATAGTAATATTAAATAAACAAATATAATAATGAAATGATATATGTAATTACCTTTTATAGTAGAAGAATTTACAAATTCATGTAAATCAATCAGCATGCCGGGGTATATCTTCAAAATCCATCATCTCGCTTGCTTCGAATAACCTGAAAATATTTCAAGTTGAAAATTTAATGTTAGATAGGGCACTAGATATGTATCTACATATATATATACCTATATGAAAATAAACAAACCATAGTTCTGGGCATGTGGATAAAATAATAAGAAATAAAAATATTTTGACTTTCCGGTGACATATATCAAACAAGCTCAAATAAATTTATATTGAGAGACTACAAGTATATAAAACCAATAGATCTAGTATGACTATATATTTGCTGTACTTACATTTAAAATCATCCATACACTATGATATACATAGATAAAGAGGTCAGTCATCACTGGAATCATCGGGGTGAACAAGTTTCTCAGGTGTTCTTTACCAATAGAATAATCAGCTTTTATGTAAACTCATCATTGGATAGGGCACCATCATCAACATCATTGAATTTCTGAAATCACAAGAAACAGGGATAAATGATAATATTGATAATAGCATATAAAAGAAAAGAAAAAAAAACGTATTGTTATTTTGAATGAATTGTACTGGTTAATTGATTTAAAATCACATCTGATATCATATTAATTACAATATGTTACTTTAGTCATTATTTCAAGTAAGTAGTAAGATAGTAAAACTTAGTTTAGGAAACAAACAAAAATGACATAGTTTAGAATTATACTTTTAGAGCATAAATCATAATCAAGAAAGTTATTTTTGACAGGACTCTTTAGGATTTATAATCTTAGGTACGTTCATAGTACGTTACGGCACTGATGTGGTAATATGGAGTCGCAAAAAGTTCATTTATAAAGAATAGTAACCTCTGGCTAGGAATAAATACCATGTAAGTAAGCTTTAAGCTCAGAATTGTTTGATACATGTTTATAGGTGTATATTACATTTATGTTATGTGAGCGTAGGTCGATGCTTTGTCCAAATTTATGCTAAAAATAGTAACATACTTGAGTTTGGAAGTACTTGACAGTCATTAATAGCAGGGGTCTAATTAAGCTAAGCGCAGGAATAAAATAATAAAAGACCACGATTTGAAACAAAAATAGATCAAGGACTTACTTACCTTATTGTAGTTCAGACGCTATCAGTTATCACACTTGTACTTTATTTTATAAGTTTGTTTCCGTGCGTAATCCACAAATCACATAATGATCGGTTCACTAGTGCTGAGAGCTCTCTATTCCAAAAACTTGAGGTCGTTGTAGTCCCATAGATTCAGAAATTCACTTATTTAATTAACCTTTCTCAAGACACGGACATGGTAGAAAACCACTTGATAAACTTAAAGATCAAATTAATCCTGATGGTAATCTCACAAACCCTGTAATGGGCTCGGAGAGGCCTGGCGCGGCTGTGCCGCTTTTGGCGGGATCGGGCGCCGTCCGCTGCAACGGACGGGTGGCTGTGGTGGGCGTAACGCCCGTCAGGTCCGGTGGTGCTGCGGGATCTTCTGATTCGTCCGTCGGCGCGGTCGAGCCCTGCCGGGTGAGACTCCCTTAGGAGAGGCCCGGCGAGCGACCTGCGAGCCGACGGCGCTACAGGAACGTCCGCGGGAAAGATCAAATTACCAGACACCAGTAGTAATGTAAACAAACCCACAGACAATCTAGAATTTAGCAGATAAGCCGCGTCCAAACGGTCAAGCGTGTCGGACCGCATGCAGTACAACGCGTGTTATCGAATTGTTTAGGCAATTACAGACTATGCGGTGTCTGGCACAATATAAGTAATGGAGTTTATATATTTTATGAGTTGGCAGCTCCAATTTATCAGAAGCTGACTAATTTCTGATTCAACTGTCAAACAAGTTGTGCTGAGAAATCGCATGAACATGTGGTTGAATTTTTACATCTGTACGCTACACTCAATTATGACTTTGACATGTTGTGTTGACAAGTTGGGGTGGGATGTTATAATCTGTATGACTCATCACCGTACTAAATCGATTTTCTCAAACAACGTTTTTTAAATAAAATTTAAAATATATTTTTAAAATGTAACAAAAACATAAGTACCAATTAATAATGATTCATCATAATAAATAAAAGAATTTATAAGCAATTATCTATGGTTTGAACGTACATTATACAACTATAAATGGCACGGTATGTAGCAAGTTTATTTTCATATATGGCAACACCAGCCATCATCTAAGGGATTTTACATGTGAATAGTTAAAAATATACATTCATGTTTACAAAATGAGATAAAATATTATTAGGAGAGATTTAATTATTATTTAGCTTTAATACTGAAGTATCATCAACATCATTAATAACAATGAATTGGAAAAAAAAGAAGATACAGATTTCCGAACGTAGTGTTGTGTCCGAATAGTCGAGTGCAAGTGTCAAAACAAAGAGATGTCGTTTTATCTTAAAATTATCAGAAAAACTTTATTATTATTTTGCATAATAATTCTATCTAGTATTCTTCTAGATTAGAATTAGGAAAAAGTGTATGATGTGTTTTTGAAAGTATATGTGACTTCAGACAGGAACATTATGTGGGTTTCACAAAAATTCCAAGTATGGTATGTGCAGTGAAAACTCTAGTTTGTTTATATAATAAGTGTTGGTTGTTAGAAGTTTATTTATCATTCATCACAAGTACAGACATTATTTCGTAAATCTGAATCAATAGTGAATCTATTCTACTAAAGTTTTAAAGTAAAAATAACACATAAAAATAAGTTGTGGTGCATTTAAGGGGATGGCAAATATGATTTTATGGTAAGCATAAAGCATTCTATTAGAATGTTCATCTAGTTTTATGTATCTTTTAATCCGGATAGATGTTTGAAATTTTTGGTATCGATACAAGTTTTGAAAAAAACAATTGACTGATGAAGTTGGCTGAAGTATAAATCATAAATAGAAATTAGATATGATATGAACAACTTGTATACATTATAAATCTATAGATATAAATAAATGAAACCTAAAAGTTAAGAATATATAATTCATTACACCATTGAGACGGTTTAGAAACTATTTTTTATTTGAAATTTATGATTAATTAATTAATCACAGTGAAGCCTAGATAAATGATGAATAGAAAATGGTTATAAGGTACCTAAAAAGAAACATAATTAATTAATTTATATTTTTATTCAAATAATGTTGTGTATGGATACTATTTTACTAAAAGTGAGTTACAGGGCATTTTATATGTGCATTATAAAATATGGAATTTAAAATTTGCTGCTTTATTTGGCATTCATTCAAGGAAAAGGGTTAAAAATTTAATAATTATTATAAATAATTAAAAATACTTAGCGGTGATAGTATGCATTGTTGCATTGATTACATATCTGGAACTTTGGCTATCTGTAATAATTGAGTGAACAAACGGATGAGGAAGTGATGTTAGTGCTTGAGTGTATGATTTACTCAGAGATGATCAAAGTAAGGTGATGAGAGAAAAGGGCGTGCAGATTTGAGGGAAGTTTTGTGAAAATGGGTTGTTGCAAATAGACAAATGTTAGATAGTAATCAACCTGGATTTGTTGGTATTTGGGGGAATCAAAATAACACTTTAGTTAGTAAAATCTTATCTGTAGGTTAAGAATCGTATTACGATTAGCCCGTTCCATGGGAGTTTTTACTGACTACATACTGCACAGAAGCTAAGACTAAATGGGTATACACACCACATTTTGAAGAAGGATATTTGAACTCAAAATGGATCAAAAATGATTTGTCAATGTACATTCATTTAAAAAAAAAATATATATGCATTATTACCTATTTTTAAGTTGATAGTTTTCTTTAAAAGAATGAACTTAATAACTATTTTAACAGATATTTGCATAATTTCCTTTGTCGATGGTGAAAGATTATCTTTGGAAGGATAACGGTGGTTTAATTAATAAAAGTAGGGCTACTTTTCATCCTATTTTTGACATGTTCATCTTAATAAAGGAGTTGTGGTACAATAATTGGCATACAAGTTTAGTTTCTTTCTCTAAAATATTATACATTTTTAGATAATTATGAATAATTATCGTAGTTAATAGCATTTTGAACTTTAATGTTCTGATGGTCATTTCATTTTATTGCTGAAATAGTATTTAATGATGAATGGTGATGTCGGGGCATTGAGGTGATAAATTGGCAGGTTAACTAGGTTTATAAATGGACATTTTATATATTGGGGTGGAAATGAGTCTGAAATCAAATATCTGATTCAAATATGTGACACTCTCCAAGAAAACTTGATTGAAAAAAGTGATGATGTATCAAGATTTGGTTCGAATTTTGATTAATGAGAAATGAACATCTCAATGCTTACATAAAGGTTTTTTCTGGTTTGCGTGGAGAGTTTTTGTGGGATCATTCATGTCCGAACAATGTGGATGGAATTGGAAGGTGCCCAGCCAGACCTGAAGATTCAGTTTGATACTGCAAACTCGGAACGATAGGTTCTACAGCCTCACAACCTGTACTTCGGGCAAATGGGAAAGAATTGGGTAAAAGATATTCATGGGTCATTATTGAAGTTCAAAGTATTAAGTTTTATACCAAGTCACTAACAATCAATGAGTATTGGTTAAACACACATCACACACACACGTTTAAAATGGGGGTCTATGCTAACAAATCTAGGGAATGTTGTCTTATGGAATAGTAGTTCGAGGATTCTCTGTGAATTACATGTAATTACACATCTAATCCTCGAGGGGGCGAATTATGTAACTAGAACTATGCCTATAGCTCTATTATGGTCTTTAATGAATGCTGAATGAAGGAATAATACAATATAATAGGGATTAATACATTAATCGTCATCATCATTGGATAAGAATCGAACTGATATGTACATCTGATTAGAATATAGTGGTGCATACTTGAACCAACGTTTTGTGCGTAACAAAACTTAATATTTTCATATTTCTGAGTAAAGACGTGTTGTCGCTACGACGCTGTCGCGCACACTACGCAATGAGTAAAATTGGTTCCAATAGGGAGTAAGCACGTACGTGCACGATTAAAAACCAATCTTAAGTTAATGATGGTAAGGTATTATTTCGTTTACGTCAAGCGAATAATGCGATTCGAGCAGATCGAGCGTTTCAAGTGATTCATACATTTTAGTGTATATAAAAACGGCGCACCGGGTAGACGTATTCATTCTTTCTCTAGCGAGCTGTCGGATTGTCATTGACTCTGGGTCGAGCTTAAATTCGTAACGTAAACAATCATAGATACACTATTGTTGTGGCGGGAAGGTTCAATATTGTGCGATTGCTTTGCGTAGTATTGAACTATTCCACTACTTATTAGATTCTGAGTTTTCTAAGGTTCAGTATTGTGCAAGTATGTTGCATAGTAGTGAACTATTTCGCTTAGTTTTCTATTACATTTCGGGTTTATTTTAGATGATTTTATTATCATTTCGAACCAGATCAATGTCCTAGTTGCATGGTCAACTTAACGAAGTGCATTTCACCTAACGGTGTCAAGGAAGTACACTTCGGGATCCTGTTAGTAGTAGGTCCAGGTTTAAGAGAAGCCTGGCACCATCTTTTTACCTACACAGATGGTGTAGCCTATCTTTGATGGGCCTCTTACTGGTCTTAAGGTTGGCCACAGGCTGAAGCGAGAAGATCGCCATTTCCCATAAGTCGATCGCTAGGATTGTTATCCACTCGTTGATGTCTCGTGTGTGCTTAAGGCTTGGTCTTTTATTGAATATATATTTATATGTTATAAAAATAGGGCGTGCATTTCACAGAACCCTTTAGTCCACGGACATGTTGTGAAATGTACATTACACAGGCTCTAGGTTGCATTCTCGGACTAGCCTTCCGAACGTTGTACAGCTTAGGTCCCTAGCTAGAACATACACTACACAACACATAACGTTAATAAAGTAATGATGGGAGTTTTGCCTACAGTAGTTTAGAGTTTAGTGGTAGGTAGGCTTAGGTATAGAGTCTAACACAGTAATAGGGTAGTAGGAATACTATTCTTAGGGATGGAAAGTTAGAAGGTTTACAAATCAAATAGCGTTTATTTGAAGGTTTAATAGCAATTATGAGTAACTGTGTGAATAGGAATTAGTCATTGTGTGAGGATCAGTAGTATTGGGTTCTGTATATTATTACATATGAAATATTAAAGGTGTAACTATTCTATATTGATTATCGTCAAAAAGGTTCCAGTTATGATTAGGATATCAGAATTGTTTCAAAAAGATGAAATGATTCTAGGCTAATGGCAAGCGGAGCAGTCCATTATGTCTAATTTTAAGGTATCAAATTATCATGAGTGGAATATACTCATTACTTAGGGTAAACTTCAGGTTCAATATTTCATATTTAATGAACGGTAAACCTCGGTATTATAAATATCTTCACTATATCAGGGATTATAATTATCTAATGAATCCATTAGTATACATGTAATGGGTGAAATAATGCCTTAATACATAATTTTGAATGAAATAATATTCAATTGTTAGGTCTGATGAGTTTGTTCAGTGCTTCTTCTCATCAGAATATAGGTACGAAGCACAGGTAAATTCAATAAGTTAGGAATACCTATTAGAAACAAAATATAATAAAATAGGTATTTAATTAGCTAGTTGGCCAAACCCACATCCAGACGGAAATGGTAGCATAGTATGGATGAAAGAGAATCTTCCATACAATAATAATAATAAACAATTAGCTAGCTAGGTTGGTCTGTTATATACTTTGATGATATGAATATAAATTGAGGCAATTGGTATATAAAGAAACCAAGGTTTTGATTTGAGAAAGTATTACATGTTGAGAAAATAATGATATAGCTAGCTACCATTACGTTAACCGGCCACGGTAGGATCTGGTTGGGGTTTAGTAACCAAAAACAAATTTTATTTATTGCTTGATTATTATTTTGAACTAGGATGTAGTAGGAGAACGTAGGGTTAAGTAGGTAGGGATGAGTCAAAGTCTAACTTGCTACACATAAAAGAATTTGGGTTGCTAGGAACATAACGTAGACACTAGACGATCTTATTGGCCAAATCACGTTAATTTTAAGATTTAATTTCTTTAGGTTTATTTAGGTAATTTAGTTACATTTTGTTGCCGTTACGCAGGATGTAGATTAGTTAGTTACAACCTGCGATCTGGGGCATTCACGAATTCACCGCCCTAGTTACGTAATGTACTATTGTACATACATACATATAATCACGTCTATTTCCCGGGTAGGCAGAGCACGGTTTTCCACTTGCTACTCGTACGATCTTGACAAACCTTTCTTGCTTCACTCACTTTCATTACATTCTGCATACGTGATCGTCGGTTAAGGATACTCTTGACCTGACCTTCCTTCACGATTTCTCCGATTAGGTCGGAAAAAGTTCGACGAGGAATTCCCCTTCCAACTGTACCATCAACTGTTCCCTCTTATATCTTTTGTGGCAAGATGTTCTATATAACTACCCAATAAATTTAACCCAGTCAAATAAAAGGTTATATTCAAACCGACTGTACAGAAAGTATATATAAGCCGGTAAAATCTGCGAACGGCTACTTTAAGATTTATAAGAAAAACTTTGCCAATTCACGAAGACACCTCATAAATATTATAACGTGTTTCCTGGAAGACTACCGCGGAACATCTTTGAATGGTTTTACGTACTCAGTTTTTGTAGGTAGTTTTGATAAGTGTGTAAACTGGTGTGAGTGAAAATGTTACACTTGATTTTTCTACATTACTCTGTGATCTGTAGAAATCATAAAAAAGTTGTACTTAAAAAAAAACGAAACGGCTCGCAATTGAATCAGTGTTTTAATGCGGTTAATTTCAACACCTAACGTTAGTTTCTTTTACGTCACTCACCTTCGGTTCGGGCCACAAACACCTGCGATCTGGGGCATTAACGAATTCTAATGTACTATTTATTATTGAGAAAGGCTACAGCCTTACTCGGGCGGTGGAATGTTTCTTTGATATACATTTAACGTTAATTGATCACTTATTTAATTATATTTATTTCGCCTTGGCGTGGGGCTATGCTGTCTCCTTGTAGTCGGAGTACCTAGACTTAAACAGTTTACGTTATGGAAGAAAAGGACGGCGAGTTGTCACGTTTGACTTTTAAGTTTGCGGTGATCGCGAGCGGCGCGATATTTTGGAAATAATAAGAAAAACCTGTGCACCACCAAAATACGAAGGGGTAAACTTAGAATCACTTATTAATGTTTAATTATTATAATGAAGTAAAACTTTGAAACAATATAATATGATCAAAATACAAAATCTGCAATGGCTTCATTAATTAAAAATTAACAATGCTAGAAAGCACTGCCTCATTTCCATGGCATTCAAACTACAGACACTGAGTGAAAAGTAATCCTCAGTCATAACAATATCGCCAAGTCCTCGCCAAGTCAAAAGGCTAGCATCCGATAAAACGAACAAAATCCAGAGCCTTAATTTTCCGGTTATTATACTAAGTTGTGAAGAAATCTTCACTTATTTCGTTTTTCATCGTTTCTCTTGGGTGTTCCTGACGGACAGTTTTCTGATTTCTCCTCCAAGTTTTTTATCGATAAATCTTATTTTGCCGGTGTGTTGGAGTTGCGAAGTTAGCGCTAAGTGTGACGGCTCAATAGGGATTGGATTATGTTTTTGACCAACTTCATAAATAAGATGGGGCTCTGTTTGGGCCGTATCATGAAGTAGGAAGTCATGTACGTAGTGCTAATAGGGACGATGACTAAGATTTTTTATGATGTCATTCGAACCAGTTTTTGGAAAGAAACAAATGTTTGTATTATTAAGTATTCCCAAAAAAATTTAGACAAAGATTGACCTCGCTGGCGGCAGCGCAAAACGCCTCATACTGATAGACGCACAGGTATGACGATTGTACTAATAATCGTTGTAGAGAAAATCAGGTTTTGTAGTTTTGGTCGCGAAATACTGCGTTTAGGTACATAGTTCATTTAGCATCACTACGTTATCCATTTGAACATGAGGCATCATGCCTATTGTAGGTACATCTAAGATTAGAAAAATGGTGCGTTAATTGTCATGCGATTTCAAGGAAAACCATATTGAAATGTAAAAAAAATGTATAATGTTTGAAAAGCACTAAATGATAGAAATTAGTAAAATAACTACAATAATCCCTTTGATATCCTATATGAATAAAGAAACGCATTCGACTTTGTCCGTTAAAAATCTAAAGCTATCTGGAATAAGGTATAGAAATATTATAGGTGGTGCAAGTCTGCCTGGACACTCCCTAGGACAATCTCTCAAACTCCTCAAACAAAAATGGATAGACAAAGCTGCCAGATATATTAATTGGGTTGTGGTAGTAGATGTTGAGGTGTGACGAATAAATTCAATAAATAAGGGGTAAACAAAGAAGTTTACTTTGCAATACATGCCAGTAAGCGGGGGCACATTGCGCGTAGAACCGCCAGCCATTTGCCTTTAGGCGTAGAGCCATTGAGGTGGAAAGGTTGGTTCTCTATTGTATGGGCAAAAATCATTTCCCAAAGTGTCACTTCCCAAAAAATGTTTCCCAAATGATCATTTGGCAAAAAAACACTAGTCAAATTATTGTTTCGCATTATATCACTTGGCAATATCTTCTATGGCAAAATATTACTTCGCAAATTATTGTTTAACAAAGTTTTACAAAGTCAAGTTTCATTTGGTCAAACGTATTATTTAGCATAACATTCTTTTTCCATGGCATATGATTTAGATCCTAATTGTGTAGTGCATACGAAATCTATTTGAGTGAGGTTACATAATTTTGCTAAGCGGGTAGTTTGTAAAAAACAAAAGTAAATAATTTACAGGTAAGTTTATGTTCTTTTGTACTATAGGTACTTAGGTAACAATATATTATAATGCAAACAAGCAGCATGCATGCAAGCAAGCCCCGAGTCGGTTTCGCCCTTTTCATCGAGAGTCTCCAGCGAATCGACGCCACCCCGCAGCGCGGGGTGTCTATTTCTGGTCTGAGGGACACAAGTGAACCCTAACCTAACCGACCAAAAACAGAGTTCGCTTATGACAAGTCATTTTTTCCACCCTGGTACCTAATGTGCGAAATGAAAATTTGAACAAATGTTTTGTTTGGAAAACAATATTGGCCCGAACAAAGTGTTTGCTTAATAAACTTTTGTCTTAATAACACTTGACAAAGCAAAATTATGCCAAATGATATTTTGACCAAATGAACAAAATGCGAAACAAAAATGTGCTATTTGTTCGTTTGGGAAATGAAACTACTGCCATAAGTTTTGTGGGAAGTGAAATTTGGCGAAAAATATTTTGCCGAAACAGCAGGATACTGGAAAGGTTCTCGAGTGGCGACCACATTGTGGCACTCTTTGGGTAACGCCTGTATCCAGCAGAGGACGTCTTTCGGCTAACGATGGTGATGACAAAACATGGTGTTCTCAAAGATTCCGGTTCAAAATTTAAAAATAAAATCCCGGTGATCGCAAAAACTGGAAAACAATCGATCCAATTTATATTGGGCGACTTATTATGCAATATATTTTCCTAACTACTTATACTGAACGTTGAACGCAAATAAAATACATTATTTACAGATTTGCGACATTTATTAATCGTATAATTGTAACACCTTTGTAGAACTTCCGCCATAGATACCCCTGTTGTCTGGCTCTTGCATTTTAATCCCAATTTATGCAGCTAATCTCAACCCCTATATTCCGCCAGCTTACAGAGCCGGGGACAAATGTATTGAGTACTAAGTCACTGGAATGTGAACTTTTTTGGCAAACGTTGAACAATCCTTTTGTAAACTAGCTGGGCATATTTGGGTTGAAATCGGGAGAAAAATTTGGCGTCTTTACTGTAGAGTTTCCGGTTAAGGTATGTAGGTGGTAAATTTGTAACGACTTCAAGTTTATTAATTCTCAAAGGGTCGGCGAGGTGCATGTAACACCTCTGGAGTTGCAAGGCCGGGGTAAGCCTGTTTGCAATAGACATGATATAAAAAATCGGACAAGTGCGAGTCGTACTGTATCATATCGTTGTAAACGATTGGTTCAGTGTTTGTTTTTTTGGCTTCGGAGTTTTCAAACTTAAGTGTACAATATGTAATACAACATAAGACAAATATTTCAACCCATGAATGAACCCAAAATTAACATATGAATTAAAAAAATACACGTATCACGTTACTCGTAATATCTTTTTCTCTATCACTTCGTTTCTTAAATCCGGTTAGGTTAGGTTAGGTTAGGTTAAGTTAGGTTAATACACGTATCACGTTACTCGTAATATCTTTTTCTCTATCACTTCGTTTCTTAAATCCGGTCAGGCGGATCAAAACAAATGCATATCATCATCAAACCGTCGAACGAAAGATAACGAACCGCTTTAAACGTTTGTTAACACGCTCCATTCCCCAAACGGGAGAAGTTTCATTGTTCCCCCCGGGGCCAGGGGGCCTGGGGCCCATTACGTGGATAATAAAGTTAACGAGCAACATCTCATTACTGCTTCACGTGAATACTCAAACTGTACCCGCACGTTGGCTACAATAGTCGATTGAGAAACTTTGGTAGATGTGAGAAAGTTAGATGCGTGTCATCCCTGTAAGGTCATTTTGTTTGTAATGAGCACCGATTTTTGTTTGATTCATTGATCATTTTTTATTTAACTATTTATTAACCTATATAAATATATTTGAGATTATTTAATTAGGGCGATTTTCCTCAAAGTGGTCCATTCAAAAAGCAGCTTTACTGTCCAAGGAAGAAGATTCTAGTTTCAATGATAGTTTTTTTTAAAACCCGACCGTATTAAATAATCACGGCTATAAGTTTATGTCTGTTGTCGTGTAGTTACAAGCCTAGCTTATTTGGAATTTTAGTTAACAATAAAAATCAATCGTTTTAAGCGATGTTTGTATTTACAATTATACCCCATTATCTATTAACTAGCTATCCATGTGGCTCTGGCCGCATTCCTGTTACCAATTTTTGTCAGACACCGAAGAAACGCATCATATTTTCTTATAACAAGCCTATTCAGACATTAACTTTTAAATTACATAATTTATTTATTCTAATCTTCGTAAATTTTATTTTAAACTTGACATTGTACCTTTATTTGAATAAATTATAATCTAATGCATGCCACTCCTATTACTGAGTGACTGCATGTAAAATTTCGTATGCCTCCAGGTACCACATAGTGAAACAATACCGCTTTAATTGGCACCGTCTACAATATTATGTTATGTGTACCCATGTTCGAAGAATAAAGTATTTGTATTTTGTATATACTTTTTGTCAGAACTTGAATAACAAACTAAAAACTCAGGTAAGCCTGAAAGAGCTTGGTTTTCGACAAAGAAGTAAAGCTCTGTTTATTATGAAACTAATAGTTTTACCATCTACAAGCTGCCCGTGCTACTCTGAATGCGAAGGTTTTGACCCCATGCAGAGCAACGCGATAAAATAAAACCTATGTTGATCTCGAAGATGTAAAATGAAAGAGTCATTCAAATTGGATAAGTGGTTTTGGAGATTAACATACAAACTAAAAGTGCTAAAAACTTACGTATAACAGACATTAACTCTTCATTTACACATTATTAGTCTTTTGATTTTATCACCTTATTAAGATTCTGGTTCGAGTCTACCTTTTAATACATCTAAAGGTTTACTAAATGCTTAAGTTTCACGCACGATCCCCGCGATAATCTTGATCTTTGATTTATTTTAAACGCAGGAATACCAAGAGCACCTGAATGCCGAATTAACCTTACATAACTTGTAATGAGACAGCTCAAACTTATTCTCAACTTGGTCTAAAGTACTCAAGTGTTCTTAATGAGATCTGGAAATAATGAGTCCCTACTCATTAATATCTAGTTTTATGCCATTAGAATTTGGTAATATTATAATTGGTTTGCCATTTTAATTCAAGACTCAAAACATTAACGGTTAGAATAAATAAATCAATAGTAGGGGACATGAATCTTACACAAATCGATCAAGCCCCATGGTAAGCTCAATAAGACTTGTATTATGGGAACTAACTAAACGACGATTTATTTATTTATTAATACCTAAATACATGGAACCATCCAAGACTCACTAAAGTTGCGTTTGGCGCTCGAGGTCACAAACTTGGATTATTCATTGGCCAACATCATAAACAAGTCTGCAAAACATCAGTACTACCGGATCGACGCAAGCTCCGTATGTTTAAAGTTACTGGTCTAGACAGGATACACATATTAAACAATAAAATAAACAAAAAAGTTATCATGAATCTATGTGTAAAGTGATACGTGAAGTGAGTTGAGCTGCTATTCCAGATGTCTTCATTAACAGAAGGGACATCCCTATAATTTTACTGTTATACATCTCACACATTCTGACATTACGAATTTGAGAGAAAATACATGATAGTGGGATGTCTCTATGAAACGCTATGAATGTCACATTTTGCCACGGAAAATCTGACCTCAATGCCCACGGTCGAGGTAATAGTACATTACGTAACTAGGGCGGTTAATTCGTGAATGCCCCAGATCGCAGGTGTTTGTGGCCCGAACCGAAGGTTAGGGCCATAAATATGCGCTCTGGGGCTTCACGAATTACCGCCCGTGTTGAGTACAAAATTTTACGTCTTCATCTGGCTGCAATGCGAGTTTTCCCGTACGCGCAGCGTGCAGCAAAACTCGCATTATGGCTAGGTGTGACGTACAAATTATTAAGACGTTGTTGCCTTATTTGATTAAGACGTTGGTGCCTTGTGAAAAGGCGTAAAATTCATATCCATAGTAATATTATAAATGCGAAAGTGTGTCTGTCTGTCGGTCTGCCTGTGACCTCTTCACGCCTAAACCGCTGCACCGATTGAGATGAAATTTGCTATGGAGATAGGTTCAATCCCGGGGAAGGACATAATATATGATAGTGTTTATCCCGGAAACAATCCTCTAAACGAGTTCCACGCCGACGAAGTCGCGGGCAAAAGTTAGTACACATTATAAATTTGTATGTTTGGCATACAAAGGGTCCGTTTTTTTAAATAAACACATAGGCAATGGAACCTCGTAATTGAGAAATGTTTGGTTATTGCCCTTTGGGTACTTTGTTTCTCTGTCGTGTCATTCTAGCATTAGGGTTAACACCAAATAACTTGCTTCATTACCTCGGGCACTAAATGAAAATGTTTCGGCGGACAGGAGGCGTGGTGTTATAAATCGGCCGTGCCGTGGCTAAGGGCGCGAAATTCTTCATTATACCACACATTTACGTGAAAGAACGTTTTCTAGGGTTTGGTACGTCCGAATGAAGAAACGAAAGCCTTTAGTGATTACTTGTTTGCCTGTCCGTCCGTATATAAAGAATGAAAGTTTTGTAATAACGAGTAGCGATGTACCTACCACATCGCGTGACAAAGCTTTGTTGTTAAGGTGTCAAATATAATATATTATATGGTAATACTTTTAATTACACGGTTCAACTCACGTATTCAATGTCACTCCGGGCGACAAGTTTCTAACTCTTCGGGAGTTCTTCTTCAGGATAAGTGTTTTCGCGGCGGTTTCGCTCGTATCACTGCCCGCGCCCGTTCCTCACGCCGAGCGGCGCGTGTCGCACGCGCCGACAGGGCGGGGGGAGGGGGGCAGTCTAGCGCTGGCGCAGTTATGTGAGATTGCGGCAGGAGGTCATCTGCTCCGAGAGACGATACGCACACTGAACTCTTTGTGAACCGTGAACCGTGTGTGTTGAACTGTGTATTAAAAGTATTATTTTAACAGGTTATATATTGTTTGCCCGACATTCATATATATAATAATCATTTGCCCGAACTACGCTTGCCCGAATTTCATTTGCCCGAATGTTTCGTTTACCATAATAGTTAATTGACATACTCTTGTTTACACGAATATTGAATGTCATAATGATACGAATGCCATACGTATTGTTTTCCAGATTATTGTTTGCAATAATATTATTTAATAGAATATTTAAACGCCATAATAACGTGCATTCGGATTCATCTTTGTTAATTTGTTAGTTTTTTCGCTCTTCTATAAAAAAAATAACCTCGAAGACGAAAGCGGGAGCAAAGCTCCCGCTTCCGTCTTCTAACCTATCGGCGATCCGAGTCGGTTTTGCCACTAAGCCCCTGTTCCCTACTGCCTACGATACACCACTATCTTGGCATTGGGTAATCTCAGAGAAAAGTTTATTTTTACTTAGTGGCAAAACCAACTCGGATCGCGGATAGGTTGGAGGTTTTTTTTTAATTTTTTTTACTGCAATACGTACCGACTTTATTACATATGAATATTATGGATGTTGAGTTGGCTGGCAAATGTCATTATGGCATGTGATAGTTATGGATTACAATGATTATGGAAAATTAGATTATTGATATTGATATTATGGAAAACAAAGATTCAGGTATATAATTAATATGGTAAACAATGACTATGGCATACAAAATTATAGAAAACAACATTATGGCAGGTGAATATTATGGCAGATAAAATTCGGGCAAATGAAATTCTGGCAAGCAAGAGTAGGTATACCATTTTAACATATCTCACAAAATTTTAAAATAATATTATATGGTTTTTATAACTAGGAATCAAACATTATGAATTTATTTAGTAAAATAACATGTAACTTCTGGGCATATAAACAGTTACTTAGGCATAATAAAATCACCTGGTGCCTTCTACAGGGCAAAGAAAACGTTACAAAAATGCAAAAAGGCGACGATAAAATTATTGCATTACAAAAACTGCTAAGGAAGCATAGGGCCAAATAAAAAAACCGAAAAGAGTTATCCAAAACAGAAATTAAGGAAGGAGAAACAGTGCACGGCAGTCTTAAAACAATAAGAGGGCAAGTCTGAACATTAAATGGAACTCTCTCCGCACGCATGCGCTTTTGTGCGATTTTCTGTAATTAAATTTTGTGTTGGACGTTTAAATACAGCCTTTATTCCCAAAAGGGAAAGGCAGGGCACATTAAACTTATATTCCACTTTTAGCATAAATGTGGGTATATAACATCAAAAAAAAAATGATTTCGTAGTTATAGGTTGCTAGCCCATCGCCCGCAACGCACTTCGACCCTTCTCCCTTAGTCGACTTTCATGGCACCCACGGGAAGACATCTTTTCAAATGCTCCATTGTGCGTGGTATGTTATAATCTTAAGAAAAATACACGAATAAAATAATCACTTAATCGTTCTACAACTTCTAATAATATTTATTTTGTTTTCCAGGGACATCTCCGTTAGTTAAAAGATTTAAATAAATATCTAGAAACAATCTTATAGTGCAGTCAAATTGTACTCAAAAGTCCCCTAGTGGCAAAGTTTTGGGGTAGTTCTGATTTCTTTCATTCTATCTGTATTTTGGGGTGCTGAATCCGAATCTGAGGTTTGTTATTGAAACTTTCAAAGACTCCAATGCACATCAAGATGAGATTGCCACAGCAGGAAACATGTTTCTAATGGCTCTATATGAAAAAAAAGAGACCGGTCTGAACGATTTGATATACAGACAGTTAAATCGTTCATCTTGATGTGCATTAGGGTCTTTGAAAGCTTCAATAACTGGTTGCAAGTCTTTGTTCTTCTGCAGGACTTTAAGAGATTTCAGTTTCCCCTGATTAACAATGCAGAAGTAGTATCACAACCACTCATCGCATGCAGGAACAATATAATATGGTCCAATAGGATTTTCTCAGCAGCCAGATGAGAGGGTTGTAGAGGCTTTGCAAAACCTTTCCTTCCTCGGGAGCATGCCATTTAAGTTCCGCTTCTGTGTGTATGCGTGTGATGCGATACAGTAACCAGTTTATAGGTAGCTAGCGTGCGCTGGTGTTACTGGACCGTACACACACACATACAACAGAAAGTTAGTACATTGTTGCCGATTGGCATGTGAAGAGCCCTTAACTGAGATCTTTTCCGTTTTTTGCAATCTAGCTATAATAACTTTTCAACAATAAAAATAATAATCAAAACGTGAATTCTCTATGTCCTCGGTCTTTATTGAAATAACTTAAAAACTAAGTGAAATTCACTAACTGTCAGCCTTTTAATAGAAAAGTAAAGGTTTGGAGTGGAAAAGGTGTATTTTGCAGAGACCGCTGAAATATGCCAATATTTTCCGAATTTTAAGCAATAATCGGAAAATAATACTTTTACTTTTTTTACGATTTCGTCAATGTTGCATCACGAAATTTTGATAGCAAACCTCAGATTCGGATTCAGCACCCCAAAATACATATAGAATGAAAGAAATCAGAACTACCCCAAAACTTTCCTAGTAAAAACACAATTTGACTGGATCAACACCAACCAATCTTATACCAACTAGGCTACAGAGGATGTCAAATAAGTCTGGAATAATTCAATAGTTATAAGCTAAGATAAAAACGCTATGAAAGCCGAGTTGCTCCAACATACGGTAATTACGGTATTCAAGATGTTGATGTTACCTCACCGGTTATCCTAAGAGGTAGCACCTCTATCTGTCCTACCTTCCTCTCAATTTCTCAAAGGTTAGCTGGAAGAGATCCCTTATAGGGATTAGTTCGCCTTTGTACTTTGATCTATTGTGTGACCTGTATATTCCTTAACCTAATATTGGGTACAATAAAGTGCTTACATACTTAAACAAAGTGATAACCTTAGCAAGCCTGAAAGAGCCTGTGTTATTATATACTACAAATAGAGGTAACATTATTCTCGCATTACTCAGTCAAGTTCTGAATATCTATTTTCTGAGGTATAATAACCACAGCTAGTTTGAAAGAGTCTACGGCAGAAAGAAATAGCATTATTCTCGTATTCACGTGTAAAGCCACATATACGTTTTTTATTGATTAAAATGTTATCTTAAAGCCGGTGATTCTTCTGTACGAGTACTTTCTAGTATGTATTCGACCAAACAAGAAAAGAGCTTATTCCAGAACTAGTCTATAAAATTTGACGTCCGCAGGTTATGACTTTATTCTAGCTCGAATAGGTCTTTACCTACCTTTTCTAAGGTATAATCCGATTTATATTTTATGCGTCTGAGAGCTTCTTATTCAAAGTAGTGACGCAGAATAAGTAATAGTATAAGAAGAATAAGAATAAGAATAAGAATAATAATATTTTTATTGACCATAAGTTTAAATAACAATTTTCTATAGACACCGTGACTTCCACACTAGGCACAGCCTGTATCGTGGTATTCGTGGTAGTCAGATCGAACACGTGAGTTACAAAAATCATGCGGCTATTAGAATAGATTTAAAAAGGGTTTTTTTACAAAGCGGGCAAAAACATGCAGGTGTGAATGCGTAATGTAGTATGAGTATTGAGTGAATGAATGTGGGAGTGTGTGTAGTGTTAATGTAGGAGAGGGAAGGATGCAAATAGCTATTTACTTCAGGGCTTCTTCAGCCTGTTCGTAAGTCCAGGACAATAATAGCTCCCGTATTAATGTCTTAGCCGCTGCAAGTCGGCAGAGTTTTATATCACAGACTTTGACGATGTGATTATAAACACGAGGTAAGATAAATATTTTTAAGCGTTTTGCAAATGCAGTCTTAGTAGTAGGTATCGGGACTTTTGCACAATTGTCTTACGAGTGAAGATGGTGGGTCGATACAAAAATAATTTGCGAACGCTTAACACTTCAGCTTCCTTGTAAAGATCTATGGTAGGATAGCGCCGGCCACCTTCAAAACTGCTCTCTGCGCTCTTTCCAAGATTATCAGCAATGATTTACCGCAGCCACCCCAAACTAGAATACAGTAATCTAGGATAGACTGACACAGAGCAAGATAAACCAGTCTCAATAACTTTTGATCAGCACAATTTCTTAATAATTTCATAGTATGTATAAGTTTGCGCACTCTAAAGGTACAATTCCACGCTTAAGGCGGGTTAAGACAATAAGCCATCATGGGCCATCCATCATCATACAGGACGCAAATATGCATTAAAAGAAGTGAGCCATGCACGCGATAAGTGACAAGATAGAGCATCAGTCTCGTTCTATCGAACGGTGTCGGCCAGTGACGGACAATATCTTCTCACAGACCAGGCCACATATCATGGTCGGCCTTATCACGCGATAAGTGACAAGATAGAGCGTCAGTCTCGTTCTATCTAACGGTGTCAGCCAGTGACGGACAATATCTTCTCACAGACCAGGCCACATATCATGGTCGGCCTTATCACGCGATAAGTGACAAGATAGAGCGTCAGTCTCATTCTATCTAACGGTGTCAGCCAGTGACGGACGCTCTATCTTGACACTTATCGCGTGATAAGGCCGACCACGATACGGGGCCTGTATGATGGACCATGAAGGCAGGCTTTAGGGGTCAGGGTTCGGCGCGCGGCCTCTCGCCACTCGCCTCGGCCAGTCGGCCATATTAATATTCACAAGTGGTTGTGATTATTAATGTGACCAACTTTTGGCCAGCAGAGTTGCTTTTTGAGTGGACTACTTTCATGCAATTCGGCAAATTAAAATAATCTCAAGTATATAGCGCAAGGTTGCGGGTGGCGCAGGACCGGTCACATTGGCACTCTTTGGGGGAGGCCTATGTCCAGCAGTGGATACATTTCGGCTGATGTGGTGATGATATAGCGCATCACTGTACACTATAGAACTGCTGATCGGTGTAACGTTGCGTACGTTAGGTATTCCTAAATATATTTTTTTTGTGTGAAAATGACAGTTGAGTTATCTTTAACAGGTTTTTAATATTTATGTGTGTATATATATATATATATATATAATATATAAAAGCTACGGTAGCCCAGTGGTTCAGGCATGCGGCTGTCAAACGGCGGTCGTGGGTTCGAATCCCGGCTCGTACCAATGAGTTTTTCGGAACTTATGTACGGAATATGATTTCATATTTACCGTTAGCTTTTCGGTGAAGGAAAAACATCGTGAGGAAACCTGCATACATCTGCGAAGAAATTCAAAGGTGTATGTGAAGTCCCCAATCCGCACTGGGCCAGCGTGGCGACTACTGCCCGTTCCCTCTTATACATGAGAGGAGGCCTGTGCCCAGCAGTGGGACGTATATAGGCTGATGATGTAAAATATATATATTCTTTTTTATCATAGCATTCGTTTAAGGTTCAACGTCACTGGTTCCTGTCGAGCTGTTGCTAACAGATGTCGCGATATATAATTTCGATGGTTGCTCATCGTTTTACGCAAAACCGTGACGAGTACCAACATGTGTTTCAAACTGCGGAAGCCGAAAAGCTTGCTACGTATGAATCGCAATCAATCTGCACCAAACAGTGTTTATTTTTAAAATGTAGTCCGAAAATATGCATAAAAGCGCTTTTCCGTGAATTTACGCAGACTAACATAGCTAAATGTCACTTCGGAGTCAGTCATTGTCAAACATCTTGCATAAATCAAACTAGAGGGCGCAAAACTAAATCTATAGTATCGCCTCTATTAGGAAATAGTGAAACTAAATGTAATTGTGGCAGGCACTCTAGACTACAATATGAATGCAGCTGACTTTTTTACTCATTACTTAATGTCATGCGGTAGCGCAGTGCGCGTCTCTTTTGCTTAAATCTGTCTGTAACGCCATCCTTGAACCGGGTTCAAATCCCGACGGACATACTTCTTTTTTGTTTTTCTATTTGGATTTCTAAACCATTATGGCCGTCTCAACTGACTAAGATTTACTTATAATGTGCAAAAATATATTTTATAACTTAAACATGTTTATAATTTCTTGATAAGCATGATTGTATCTAGATGATCCACAAAAAAAACCCTACTATATTTATGGCAGACCTATTCTTACATGTTACATAGTACATAAATACTATTTTGGATAGGTATATCATTTAAAAGATGTTACGCCTTTCATTTAATTAGAAAATCATGATTCATGAGTAGGTTTACTGTTGAAAAATCAAAGTACGACCTTTATCTATTCTACATACGAGTATACCCTATTCCATATGAGATTAGACAAATCGTGCGTAAATCTTCAAGTCATTCGCGTCATGAAAACCATAATGATAAACAAAAACATTTACATTGTTCTATTTGAAACACATTAAATAATCGAAATAACACTAGTAAGTACAATTTTTATAAAGGAAGATAAAAGAGGTATTCTTCCTTACAAAAATCTAACATTGTAAGGAATAAGGTGCCTATACTTATATATTAGTACTTTGATTTGTTATATCCATATTCACCCGCAGTTGCGGTACTACATAATTACAATCAGAGAGGCTACGTATTATTCACAAAATGTTTTGTATTCGCCCGTGACTCACGTCTAAAATAATGACCTCGAAGTTGGTAACAATTTTGCGTTACCGGACGGACGAATTTAGTAAGCTTTGTGAATAACAGGCGAGTTTGTATATCAAAACTCTTAGTGGCCAGTCTCTCGAATCTGGACGTAGACCGCGTCAGAAAGAGAGAAATATATCATTTGACAATATGGTACTGTTTTCGATGAACGTCAAAATTCAAAAATCGAATTCAACTTTATCACGCGTTTACGTTTCTATACGTTTATGATGCTTTCACTCATTCATTACTAATCTTCAATGGTTGGGTTATGGGCATTTGCTTACAAAATTATTGAATGTCTTGTTTAGGTAAATATGAGATAAAACTTATCTGTAGAACCCACGACCGCCGTTTGACAGTCGCATGCCTGAAGCACTATGCTACCGGAACGATTATTGCAAAGTGTTATTTTTTTGTATGATTGTATGTACGGTATAACCTCCGAAACCACTTATCCGATTATAAAAAATAATTCATTGGTGATGGATGACTGAACTTACTGGGGGGACATAGCCATGCTTAGGAATAGTAAGTATACTTTGGTACATTTTATACGCAAAAAAACGAACTTGGATTTTTAGACAGATTTGACTGTGCACTAAGTTAAATGCAGTTTTTATTCTTTCTAAAATCGGTCTGGGTGACTCCTTAGAGCAAATTTCCGTGTCAGTTTCGGATTGAATGTCACTCTGCATAATCTTCAAATCAGCTCACAAAATTTCCGGAGAATCGGTTGAGAAATAGCTACCTACGACATATAGAGAAGTCTAGACAGCCGGACATACGAAAGAATATTTATTTATTTATTTAATCTTTATTGAACAAAAGAACAACTTATCGTACAAAAGGTGGACTTAAAGCCGTAAGCATTCTCTACCAGTCAACATTTGGGCAAAGCAGACAAATTGTGGGCGGTGCAACTACAGATTTATATCTGTAGTTGCACCGCCCACAATTTGGTTGTGTGTTTATACACACAGTGGTTATACATACATAATAAATAACGACAATAGACAATAAATAAATAAAATACATATAAATACTTTCATTCAAAATAGAGAACAGAAACACTAAGAATTTACGGCTCTGCTAGCAAACAACTTGCGTAAAGATCTTTTAAACGCGAATCTGGAAATCTGGAATAATATTGCCTAGCAGAAATGAAAATCTTCGTTCGTCTCGATCTCTCGTTCCAATTAAGTATATGGATATTGTTATCGATTCAGTTTTTAACAATTGGCCAACAATTTTGTTTTTAAAGGCTTACTGACGAGCATAGACTGATTTCGGTTACGGTTATACCGGTATGGAATCGGTATTCCATTACAATAGCGTTATATTGTAAAGGTTAGCCGCGCCGCCAACGTAACGGTACGGGATCCAGAACCGTGTAGAAATACATATCGGTTACCGGTATTTATTTTTAATTGTACTGAAACTTGTATAATTCCTTTTTCAAACCGGTATAATTATGATACCGTTATTTTTTTCATTTTATTCTCGTCCATGAGATGAGGTCTGTGCCCAGCAGCGGAACGTAATATAAACTGATATATTATTTATTATGCCAATATACATGAAGTCATTATTATAATCGTCAGAAACGAAATAGATATATACCTTCAATATCAGATGATCCTCAATGCTGGTAGTATTGAATTGTGATATTGGACCTCAATACCGGTATTACCGGGGCCTCGATAATAATACCTATGAACATTTGGTTGCACATTAAAGTGCGTTTTTTTAGGATTAGAAATACGCTAAACGAAGAAGAAGTCGTCGTCAACCTTTTCTGCTTGGGATAAATATTGAACAGACATGGTTTGTTACACGATAATTCATTCTTGCTGCAAAGTTCACACACCAACTTGAAAATGTTGAACACCAACGTTTCTCGTTTGTTGTTAATGTACTTTGTTTCTGTCTCTTTGCTTTTGTTGAAGGCCATACGTTCGGGAGAGAACGAGTCGGTCTTTTTTGCAAGCCACTTGGGCCTGCCTCTGGTAGCTCCATCGCAGTCCGCACACACACAGCGAAAAATAAAATCTTAATATTAATTAAAAAATAGATACTCGTTTAATAATCTCGTGATCTGAATTCAATAATTTGTTGATTAGCAAGAAAACAAGAAAAAGAACGTGATACGATTGTCAATTTTGACAATTTCGATAAACCTCTTCTTCTTTAGGTTTTTTATCTAAGCAACCTTTCGAGAACTGAATAACGAAATTTTAAATTACAAAGTTAAATAATTAATACATTCAAAATAAATATATTGTTGTTAGTATTATTTAGATATAAATAATAAAAACACTTGTATCATTTTAGGGTCGTCAACAATGATCTTAGTCTTTTTTAATGGCGGTTTGAGATACTTTGACAGCTGTATGTGTCCTTATTGAGCTTACTATGGGACTAGGTCGGTTTGTGAAAGATTGTCCCCTTATATTTATTTATTTTATTTTTTATTTATTTTATATAAAAGACCTCGTGCTTTGTGCTTTATCCTTCTTTCTAATGCTAGAAAAACGCACTATAAAGTTCACTTTTTCTTGTAAAATAAGCCTGAAATTAAAAGTGTAAACAATACATTTGTGTTTTCACCAAATACATAACACTAAATTGTAACAATTTAATTTCCAATTATAATAAGTTTTTTAATAAGTATTCCCAAAATTTTGTTTCATCTCCTGCATTACTTGGATTTACATTATTGGATGTTTTACAGCTTATTTTTTTGTCAAAAAATACATAACTATTGGTATATTACCTAATATAAAATTAAACACTCATCTCTCCACTGCTCCACCACCACCACCACTGCTTTTATCTGTTCAGGGAGTCATTGTGAATTTGGAAACTGTCTATACAATAGAATTAGTGCCCTCCCTGAACCAATAAGTAGTAAGAGTAAATGCATAATATTTTTTTAACATTCATGTTTACAACCAAAGGTTTAGTAAAGTTTTATGTCAGGTAACGTTTATGTTATCAGTTAACAACCCTAAAAACTATGTTTTTTTGAGAAAAAAAGAACGAACTTACCAGAAAAAAAATCAATAAATCATTTTTTTTTCTACATTCCCCATTTACGGTGTTCTACGTTCATTCATAGAAGTAAATCATTCTATTTTACCTTCTAAGAGTTCAAATAGTGCTCCTACCACCAGCATCAATAGAGTGGAAAAGCGATTATTCTTCAGTAGAAAAATTACGTAGGACAGACAATAACTAACAAATAAATTGAACTACACTAGATTATGCGTTCCTTTTTTTTACAAATGCATGACAATTTCATTTTTTTTATAATAACTAGATTCCACTCACGGTTTCGTCTGCATGAACCCGGGATAAAAAAATTGTCCTATATTTTAATCTAAGCTCCTCCTAAGGCTCAGCATATATTACAAAATGGCACTGGAATTGCCATCGCGTTGGGTTGGAAATAGAGTTGACTTTCGTTTATTTTGAAAAGTGCCCGAAACAAAACAAATTCAGCTCTATTCCAGTTGAATATAATTTAAATGCCTTCGACACAATAAGTCCTATGAGTAGGCCCATGGGCCTTAAGAGGTTAGGCAGGCAAATAGGTAGGTTGCCCAGTTTAGGCGTGATTGAGTTACGAACATCCAAACATTCAAACATTTATACATATAAGCATCTAAACTTTCACATTTACAATACTAGCAGGATAAAAATAATAATAAAACCGGTAATGTAGTACTTATTTCGACATTGGTCCTTTTAAATTCTGGTATTAGAATATTGGTTTGCATTCCCTATATGTAGTATGTTAATAATAACAAAATTAATGAAATATATGGGTTTTCTTTGGGACATAGCTGGCTGCAGCTTTATATTTTATGTCATTTTTTTCGGTACCGTAAATACGGTTTCAAAAAAGTTACAAAAGTAACCGATACTTCGACTTCGGCGTGGAGGGCAAGGTCGACCTGACCCGCTTCAGAACAAAAAAATATCTAAGTAAATATCGAAATAATACCGGTTCGAAACTGGTATTAAAAGGATATCACTAGGCTTTCAAAAAATACCGGTAATGGATATTTCTAACTGGTTGCGGCACTGTTATGTTGTCGCCTAACCACTTTGCCTAACCACCGGTCGTAACTGGCATCAGTTCCTGCACCGAAGAATGTCTACGAGTGTATAATTCTACCCTCACAACATTGTAAAGAAGAAAAATTGTGACTTTATTAATTTACATGTTGGGGGTAATCTAATATTCTATTTGAGCAGTCGATCCCTAAATTATATTTCGAAGCTTCATTCTTCAGATATAACACACATGTAGTCCTTTAATCTACCAGGCAACATTTCGCAAGTTTAAAGTACGCAGTAAAAACCATAGCTCAAACAGTTTTATCCCCACCTTTACCCCTACCCTACTTGGGGACCTCGGCTTGCCACCATTTCTCATTCTTTATTCTTGCGAGGCAACGAACGCACGAACTAATTCTATTAAAAAATAATTCAAAATATTTAATCATGCCTAAACGCAGTGCACAGGAAAAAATGGAGTATTACTCTGCTAAAATATCCGTATATTAGCAGAGTAATACTCTATTTTTGCAACAAAGAACTATTGCAACAAAGAACTATAAACGAGTTATGACAGTGCGGTGCTATCTGATTCATCAGGTTCCGAAGATAAATCAGGTAAGTGCAATTAGTTTCAATAAATAGTTCTACATTGTGGTGCCTCTAATAAATGCATTTAATACCGCACGGGCCGTGAGCCCACGCCTTGTAATTCTAAACCTGGGGGGCGACCGAGAGTCGTCACGAAGGTATCTCATGCTTGGGGGTTGTCCGTGAGTCAACACGATAGCAATTTCTAACAATATTAATCGCTAAGAAATGCATTTCATACCGCGCGGGCCGTGAGCCCACGCCTGGTAATTCTAAACCTGGGGGGCGACCGAGAGTCGTCACGAAGGTATCTCATGCTTGGGGGTTGTCCGTGAGTCAACACGATAGCAATTTCTAACAATATTAATCGCTAAGAAATGCATTTCATACCGCGCGGGCCGTGAGCCCACGCCTGGTAATTCTAAACCTGGGGGGCGACCGAGAGTCGTCACGAAGGTATCTCATGCTTGGGGGTTGACCGTGAGTCAACACGATAGCAATTTCTAACAATATTAATCGCAAGCCCATGCCTTGTAACTAAACCTGGGGGGCGACCGAGAGTCGTGACGAAAGTATCTCATGCTTGAAGGTTGACCGTGAGTCAACACGATAGCAATTTCTAACAATATTAATCGCTAATAAATGCATTTAATACCGCGCGGGCCGTGAGCCCACGTCTTGTAACTAAACCTGGGAGGCGACCGAGAGTCGTCACGAAGGTATCTCGTGCTTGGCGGTTGACCGTGAGTCAACACGATAGCAATTTCTACAACCATTAATCGAGATTAGTATATCCCGTGTTCGCGATGCGGGGCATTAGATACATATATGCATTAAAATTCCTGACGAGTGGTTTTACAATGCATTTCATATCTACCCTCAATTAGAAAAATCAAAATATTATATTTTAATTTATAAACCACGAACAAGTGTATGAGGCAGTGGAAACTTCACTCCCACGTTCAAATGAAGAAAATGCACCTCCCGTGGAGGCCTGTGATGACAAAACGACCCCTGTAATAGATGCCGAGTTACTAACCGCTCTAGGGGACGCCACTGATGATGTCCCAAAATATGGGGAGAAAATTCATCCCAATTTAGCGCAAAGGTGGCTACCTATATTACACAAAGGTATTGATAAAAAGAGTAAAGATAAACTCTTATAAGAGTACCTGTAATTTGCAAATTATTATGGGCGCCGTCCTTAAACGCCGTAATTTCGGCGGCAGTTACAGACATCCAAAGAGGCCGTGACAAGAAAATCGAATCATCTCAACAGCAATTGGGAGTCGGTATAGGTACTAACGATAAAAATCCTATCTAATTGAAGTCGGATTTTAGATAAAACTAGTCATTCCTGGACTAGACGAAGTATTCCTTAAGTCATACAATACGTTGAGAGAGATGATACTCTCTTTGGAAGCAAACTCTCAGAGAAAATTAAAGCTTCCAAATCTTCTGAAAAGTAGGCCGACAGCGTCGACCATCATACGGCCGCGAGCAGCCTACAACAAGCCACTTGCGACGCCGCGGCAGTAACGCAGGTACATGCCGGTCGCCTTAAAGCTTTTTATAGGTGTTGGCTTAATGTAACGAATAATCGTACTTTATTTATTAGACTGTATACAGAATGGCTTTCCAATTCCTTTTTAGGACATGTTACGCAATCTGTCAAACCTGTAAATACTTTCACATGCCAAGAGCATGATGAAACGAGCTTAGCTGTACAGAACTTAATTAACCTAGGCATTCAGTGAAAGCATCACTGGATGCCAAAATGATCAGTTTCTATCAAAGATTTTCTGACTCCTAAATCGAATGGTGGCTATAGATTCATACTGAATCTGAAAGGGCTCAATAAATTTGTAACTAAGTCCCATTTTAAAATGGAAGACTAGAACTGCTTCTAAATTAATCCCTAAAAACGGGTTTATGGCTACCATTGACAAGATTCGAGCATAACAATCTTACTTACGAGTTTTGTTCCCTATTAGTCTATGGACTTTCCGTGGCGCCTAGAACCTTCACCAAAATTATGAAAGAAGTCGTAACTTACCTAAAAACAAGGCCTAACTTCTATTATATACCGGGGTGGCATTTTGTGTATTGGAAGGGACCTTAACGAATGTAAACATAATGGGAGGGAGACTCTCCGGTTTCTCGAGTGCCTACGATTTGTGGTAAACTATACCAAAAGCTCGATACAATCCCAAAATTACCAACAATGCTGTAAATTCTTAGGTTTTGTTTACAATTCAATTATCATGTCTATATCCCTTCTTATGCAGGGTATGCGCACTTTTTAAGAGTTCTTACCACTGCATGCCCGACAGCTAGATACAGCTGGTTGTACACGAAGTTGTTAGAAAGATATAAATTCCGAGCTATTCAGGAATACGATGTCTATGATCAAAAGTAAAACTTCCTCGCGAAATTTTACCTGACTTATTTTGGTGGACTAATAATATTATTTGTAACGTCTTGTCATTTTGGAATCACGAAATTCGATGCAGAAATATCTATAGATCCGTCCCGATCAGGATGAGGTACAGTTTGTGACGGAGTGTGTGCAAACGGAGCATGGGAAGAGCAAGAATTAGCATTCCATATTAATTACTTAGAGCTTGCTCGCTCTTAGGATTAAAATGTTTTGCGCGAAATAAATCAAACTGTGCTCTGTTGTTCCGCATCGACAACACTACCGCGATAAGCTATATTAATCGAATGGGAGACATCCAGTTTCCCCACTTAAATAGCTTACCTAGATCTATTTGGCAGTGGTGTGAAGAACGAGACATATGGTTATTCGATTCGTTCATTAACACTAAGAATAATGTAGAAGCAGACAGAGAATCCAGAAGGCTAAATCCTGATATTTAATGAAATTTAAGTATTGCAGCCTTTGAAAGAATAAGTAAACACTTTGGTGTGCCCGAAATTGACCTCTTTGCTTCTCGTACCTCTGCCAAATGTGAAATATATATTTCGTGGAAGCCAGACTCGGACGCTCTTACCGTCGTCGCATTCACTATTAGATGGTATTTATAATAAATATTTTTAAGCGTTTTCCACCACTCGCACTCGTACTAAAGTGTTTACATAAGATTACAAATGACAACGCCACAGGAATAGTAGTATTTCCCTAATGGCCATCCCAACCGTGGTTTCCGCTTTTGTTGAGATTAGTAAAAGTATCTAATCTCATGTTAGCGTCAATTTCAAACAACACTTTACAACAGTACAACGTGTGTTAAATACAAGTTGTGCTGGAAATTTAGCATAGATAATATAGATATTCAATTTCTATAAGGGCTTCATTTCTGCTGTTATTTTATTTCTAACGCACGAATTTAATAAAGGATCGTCGTATGGCTCATTAAATAATCATAGGTCAGCACCCTCGCTCCTACGGGGGAGTAGTATCAGCTCAGATGACCAAAGTAAAGGATTACCGAAAGGTGTTTACAAATTAAAGCCCGTAACTCCTAAATATAGCCATACCTGGGATCCTCAAGTGGTATTAAATCATATAACAACATGGTACCCTAATAGAGAAATTTCATTGGAAAAACTAACAAAGAATCTGGCGATTTTGTTAGCAATATGTCCTGCCCACAGGGTACAAACACTGTCACTTATTAAGTGGAATAATATTAAGTCATGCCCAAATTGTATTAAAGTAATTTTTGATGATATAGTTAAGACTTCAGGTGTAGGTCGTCTACAACCGATTTTGTGCCTTCCATATTTTGAAGATACCTAATAGAAATATTTGCCCGGTGACTGTTATAATGATGTTTTAGGACTGAAAAAGCTCACAACATATTTTGTTGACTTTCAAAAGTCCCCATAAAAATGCATCTGCTCAATCCATTAGCCGGGGTGCATTACGCGAGTGCTTGGCGAAAGCGGTAAAGACATGGCGGCGTTCAGCGCTCACAGCACGCGCCACGCCGCCACGTCAGCTGCACACCGGTCAGGCATTTCTTTAGATGCTATCCGGAAGGCAGCAGGCTGGTCGAGAACATCGAAAACTTTGGCTCGTTTCTACCATCGTCAATTAATCGACGAAGGTCATTGTGCCAGATCAATCTGCCTTTTGTATAGGTAGAATTATGTGAAGTTACAATTGTACTCTTTGATTAATAATTGGGAGTATCTAAGATTGTTGTCAAAACATAATTATTGCATTTCATGATTATGATGTTTTACAATTACAAAGGGCAGCAAAACTTTCAACTCTAAACATCTACATGTGTGTTATATCTGAAGAATGAAGCTTCGAAATATAATAGAAGATCAAACGAGCTTCGCAAGCGAAGTTCGATCGATATTATATGAGTAAGCTTCATTCGAAGATATAACTTCCCGCCCGCCCCTATACCCCTAGGAAAGTTTTGTCTCTAAAAAGAATGAGAAATGGTGGCAAGCCGAGGTCCCCAAGTAGGGTAGGGGTAAAGGTGGGGATAAAACTGTTTGAGCTATGGTTTTTACTGCGTACTCTAAAATTGCGAAATGTTGCCTGGTAGATTAAAGGACTACATGTGTGTTATATCTTCGAATGAAGCTTACTCATATAATATCGATCGAACTTCGCTTGCGAAGCTCGTTTGATCTTCTATAGGTTGCAGTAGGTATTTTAATGTCAATCGATGTGCAGCCGACTAAAGCGAATGTTTAAATTTATCAGGTACTTACACTCCTAATAATTGTCTGTTATATTTAATGCTATATTACGTAACATTCACTCAATCGAAACTTGCTTAAATAATCTGCAAGTTGGAAATTCAAACGGTTCATTTGATCAACAACACCCTTTTCTTCCCGTGGGTGTCGTAAAAGTCGACTAAGGGAGCAGGGTTGAAGTGTGATGTGGGCGATGGGCTAGCAACCTATCACTACAATATCACATTTTGTCGATATTTTATACCCACATTAATGCTAAAATTGAGGCTGAAACATACGTTTCAGGTGCTCTGCCTACCCCTTTTGGGAATAAATGCGTGAATGTATTTATGTATGTATGTATGTATGTCATTTGATCAAAACCTATATATGTATACGTTCGGTAGCACAGATTACGTTTCAATATTGGATCTTACTCCTTTCTAATAAGACGCAAAATGTACAGACCCATGCATAATTTATCGTTCCGTGGACTTTAGGTAGGTCTATCACGGCTAAAGAGCAAAGCATTGAAATTCATACATTGTTGCTTGAAATTCAGTCTATCAAAAACAAATGACATTGCTCTTACGTCATTACCGAAATGAGCAGCGTAGCAAGATAAAATGAATGTTATCTCATTTACCAAAAACTAAAATGTGTTTGTACGATGGTGTCACCGTCTGGTGAGTATAATTACTACTATTCACTCCGCTATCTAACTAATCTTGTTTGATATTAAAGACATCTAGTGAAGGTTTTGGGCAACGTGCTGTCATGTGACGCGGCCATGTCATTTACACGGACAGTGTCTAACTCACGCACACATACAAGGCTCGGAGTAAAATTTTATGAATTTCAAATGGCTATATTTTGAATATTACTGGTTTTTGCGTGTATTTATTCAAACTGCGGGAGAAGAGGGTCATATATTATCTAAATATCACAATTTCAAGTTCCTGACATCGATAGATTAGACGTCTAGTCCGAACGAAAATTGTATGGAATTCGTCAGTGACGTTGCACCTTAAACAGTTGCGCTAATAATTACCCTTCGAACCCAATGACGTACGAGATGGTAGTCGACCTAGTCGATTAAACAACAATACCTAGTCTTAAACTTATTTTAAGCAAAAAAGCTCATAACATAATGTTTCTTGTCTTTTTTCTTATTTTTAGTATTTCAGAAATCAGAAATAATGTACTTGGAATCCCGACTATGTTGCGACGACATGTGTGTGCGATATTTGGTGCGGCAATAACCCTGACAATATTTTTTACTTTAATCTATAATTACAGGCTTATTACCTAATGCGATAGACAAGTGAATAATAATAACTAATACTACCACATTATATACAATAAATTATAAATACAGTTACTGATTATAGCACAGTACAAACATAGTGGCCTTTGTAAAGTCGTTCAGGGTATATACGCTTTCATAGAGAGGGTATCTCAGACAAGTGTCATTTCGCGCATTTGCAAGAGGCTATCCCTCTTTTGGCATAGTCGAACTCATAAGTGCCTTGATACTTTCACCTGTTTGACAATGTATATCAGTTTCATCTTGATCTTAAACCGACAAGGTACAACCGTGTTCAGCCTTTTGTCAATTCGAATGTTCTAAGTTCAAAAGTACAAACATTTAGGACCGATTTTGCTGTAAACTTGTATCCCATGAAATGGCCATAATCATAATTCGTTCCCCTGTAATTTATTCTATAGATATGCTAATTTACCCTGAAGGCATGTATTTATTAAATCATTATAGATAATTGCGTAATTTACGTCTAAACCGGAATTTTCAAATTGAAATGATAAAAGCAATTTGAAATATCGATTCCGTGATGGCAAAAATGAATACCTATATTTAAACTTTGTTTCGTATTGTAGTATTCTGTCTGATATCAAAGCTTTAATTGAAATATTACGATTGTAAAGTGGTTAGTCGTTCAGAATATACACAAAATAGTCGTTTCATTTGTTTCAATTTAAGCGCGTTTGAAGTATTTGACTTTAGACCAGACATAATATTAAGTTTGATTGAAACGTTTGTAATAATTATTAGTTTTGTTTCTGGTGTATTTTATTAATGAAATAATCTTCGCTTTGTTCGAATAACAATCTATTTGCTTTGCCTTAAGGTCGCCTGGCAGAGAATGCTTAATAGCTTTAAGTTCACGTTGAAATGTGAAATGAAATGTAAATTTTTGCGGAATATGGGTACATTAGATAGTTACAATAGTTTTATGGTCAGTCATATACTCTGCTTGAGTAGGCATGCAAAGACTCAAGATCTCAAAAACTCAGATTATGCTGGCGGCTGAGCTCGAGCAACATAGAGTTTCCGTAATCTACTACATATAATTAACTTAAATGTATAATCTAGGCTACTTTTAATATACTTGTTATTACATTTGATAGTAAAAAATATTTAATATTACCTCAAATTGTAACCAGAGGTTGGTGTTAAGGCTAAGAACCGATATTGCTTATTTTTCTTAAACACTATCTTTATTTTTCCATATAAAATAATTCAGCACACACTTTGCCTTACTGCCGTGACGTCACAATAAATTGTCACATGTCACCCGATTATTCCATGTGTCATCATGTCACAGTGTACGCAATGCATTGCCGCTCGATATTATTTTTTAAATTAATTACGCTTTGGTAGTTAAATTTTTCTTGCAATATCGGTGCATAGCCCTAACACGTACCTCTGGTTACAATTTGAGGTAATATTAAATATACACACTGTAGAGATAGTTTGAGTCCCGGGGAAAGATATAAGATAGTTTTTGTTTATGGGGGTGAAATTTTGTACGGAGCTACGATATAAGCGAGTTCCACGCGGATGGAGTCGCGGGCAGAAGTTAGTACATAATGAACCATATATAAGGTAAACGTCCTACTGTTTGACACTGGGACAATCCTTGACACTTTTAACTTAACTTTCAGACATTAAACTGTCAATGATCGGGACTATTACCTTAACCTTGTGAACTTTTGAACTACTCATACACCGCATCACGAGCCCTAAACACTTAATTACAAAAAAGGTCGTCCCCGAAATTAAACACGGCAGATTATACCAATCTCGGGGAGATAACCTTCCGGGCATGCATAAATAAACCGATTATCGCGAACAATTAGCCTGGGTTTTGTATGTAAAGGGTCCACGTTACGTTTATGTATTCATCAATTTCTACAAGTACTATATGGGTTTCAGAGATTAATGTTTTTTAGCATTTCTAGAAAAGTGTATACATATTTAGATTAGGTGAGCTTTTGTGAGGATAGTTTAAATTCCGGAGAAGGACATATGATGTTTATCCCGGAAATCCTCCCAAGAGGGGGTTAAATAGGAGGCGGATGATTGTATGGAGGTGCGATATATACAGGGTGTACCAAAATATGGTGTGAACGTATCAAGGGCATGACAGGCATCGTGTTCTGATAAGACGACCTGCTCCATACAAAAGTAAAAAAAAAACGCGCCAAAAAAAAGTTTTATTTTTTTCTTATCAGTACACGATACGGTATGTCCTTGATCAGTTCACATCCCATTTTGGTACACTCTGAAAACGAATTTCACGCGAACGATGTCGCGGGCGAAAGGTAGTTTATTTATTTTTATTTTTATTAATAGCCTTCCAACTGCTGGGCAAAGACGTCCCTCTTTTTCTTCCACACATCCCTGTCCTGGGCAGACTCCCACCAGTCTTGGTCATAGACGTCAATCTCGTCTCGCCATCTCCTGCATGGTCTACCGAGACGCCGTATTCGGTTCTGTGGGACCCATTTGGTGGTAATTGTAGCCCACAACGCTTCTGGCATGCGGCAGACGTGCCCGGTGCCCATTTGAGTTTTGCGGCTGTGTGGGCTACGTCAGCTATCTGAGTTTTGGAATGCATGTATTTTAATGTAATTTCACGCCCTAAATACTGCGTTCCATGGCTCTTTGGCAAATCTTCAGAACTTTTGTCAAGGACCAAGTTTGTGCTCCGTATGTTAGAATTTTATAAGAAGAATGCAACATGTCCATGAGTTTGCGTTTTAACGATATCGGAAGGTTTCCCTTCATGTACTCCTCCATAGCCCAATAGCTCCTCCAGTCGTTTTCGGTGCGTTAATTTTAACTCGATACCTTCCCTTCACGTGTCCCCGAGATAATGGGACGGATAGACGGATCTCAAAGCTATTTTATAAGGGTTCCGTTTTTTCCTTTTTAGGTACAGGATCCTAAAAATACCGAATTAATGTTTTTAACAAGTACTTGACCCTTTTTGCGGGTGCGTAACGATGGCTTTAAATATTTTTGATATAATATAACTCGCAATAACGCTCATCTGATATACTACTCAAATTCTATAACAACACTCAATATATTTTCATATGACATAATTATCATTTTATATAATGATCATTTAATATAATAATATTTAGTATAACATAAATTAAGTATAATGCATATTTGCTATATTGAACATTGGATATAATGATCATTCCGTCTAATGTGCAGTTGATATAATCAAGCCAGGGGAGCCAGAACAAGGGGGGGTCGGGAGGCGAAGCCCTCTCAGTAAAAAAACACTTGCAGCAATTGTACTATTAGTGGGTTAGGTTAGGGTTCACTTGCGTCCCTTAGAGCGGAAATAGGCACTAAGTACTTGGTTCGCTGCGCTCGCTCGCTCAATAAAACTGAACCAACCTCTGTATTGTTGGTATTTTGTATTTCTCTTGCAAGAAAGTTTACAAGAAAAAAACGAAACACCAATAAAAAAATAATGACAACCATACAAACAATGAATATCTACCGTAGTAAGTAATTAAACTGCGTATATATAAAAAAAAGTGATTTAATTGCCTCGATAATTGCGCTGTTGTCCACTAGCCTGATCTCCCAGGGAAAAAAACGGTTAGGTTATTAGGTGAACTGCGACCCCACAGCGGGCGAGCCGAGCGAGCGATGCGAGCCGAGCGAGCGATGCGAGCGTGACGCGGTAGCGGTAAGCGCCATAACCGAACATTATCATTTTTTCCTAGTTGATAAAATAATAGCCGCTAGCTTCCCCGTCAAATACGAGACGGGCGGTAACACACACGGTGTACGCTCGCGTTATATTGTACGAAATAATTATATTAACAACCTGTGTCCCTGTCCCTACGTTGTGGTCGTTTACGTGTGCCTTATCTACTGACTGCGCGGTGTGAGTGTTGGCAGCGCTCAGCGCGCCCGTGATTGTGCGTTTTTTGTACTGTATAATTGTGTACAATCAAGTTAGTTTTTTACGTGTGAGGGTAGGTCGTGCTAGTGTTAGGTAAAACAAATGTAGACCTTTTTATAAAACAATTTATTATTTGCAACTAACATTTAACAATAAACTATTTTCATTAAAGTGTATAAATCGTTAGTAACTAAATAAATCCTGTTTAGGATTTTAATTTCGAAGCTTCTATAAACAGCGCCATCTATCGAACTTAGCCTGAACATTTGGAACTCTCGGATAGCCCCTGCTCAGCGATCGATAAAATGAACAAGTGTGTGGCTTGCAAAAAGTTCCTCTCGCCGGCAGGTGCCGCCTCTTGCAACAAATGCCGCCGGTATTACCACAAGGAGTGTGTTGGCATCGCCGGCGTCGTCCTTGATGACTGGGCCTGTCCCGAATGTAAGGCGAAACAGCGGAAGACGGACAACAGTTCGACCCCGGTTAAAGGCCTGGGTGAGGGAATGGCCCCAGCGGCGCCTGTATCTGCCGGGCCTGCGCCCCGGTCAAACGATGATGCAGAGATCACTGCCCTACGTCGTGATCTCAATATGTACATGGCGGAGCAGCGACAATTCCGAGAAGAAATCCGGGCCTCCATGACGATGCTGACCGCGCGCATTGATAGTATCGAACAGAGACTGGATGCGGTTGAGAGGAAGGCGGCGGAGACAGTCGCAGCGCCTCAGGGCAGTGAGGTGCTCGTGTTGCAGCAGACAGTGGAGCGGCTGCAACTCGAACTGAATGACCGCGACCAGGACGCGTTACTCTCCGACCTAGACTTAGGGCATGTTCCTGAGGCTAAAGGGGAGAACGTCGTCCATACTGTCGTGGTCCTCGCTGCCAAGCTAGGTGTGACCCTGGAGCAGCGTGACGTCGTGTTCGCCGAGCGTGTCGGCGCGTTCGACCGGGGCGGGGCGGGTGCCGAGGTTGATGGGGCTGCGAGCCGTCCGCGCCGCATCGTCGTGAGGCTGGCGCGTCGCCAGCTGCGGGACGAGCTGCTGCGGGCGGCCCGGGTGCGCCGCTCCTTCACATCTGCTGACGCCGATTTGCCGGGTACGCCGCGACGTATTTACGTCAACGAACGGCTCACGCGCATGAACCGCCTCTTATTCCACCGCCTGCGCGAGGAATGCCGCAAGGCGCAGTGGAAGTACTCGTGGACCAGGAGAGGCCGTGTGCATGCGCGGCAGACCGACGGCAAGCAAGTGTTTTACTTCCGGTCGGAAGCAGACATTTCGCGGGTTTTTGGAGCCGGCTCGGTTTGAGGTCGTAGCACTCGTAGCACTCGTCACTCCTCTTCACTCTCATTCACTTCTATTTTTAGTGTTAGTCTTAAGTTCTGCGCATGCTTTATTTACCGATTTCGTACATCTTGGCGGCCTGTTAATTTTAAATTTATGTTACCTTTATTTCTTATTAAATTTTATTTACTTGGCGGACAGAAATTATAAATTATTAAAACAACATGGGACAATTAATTATTCATTTAGATATTTACACGTACACACTTCTACAAACAGCTTTTTTATCGGCAATTTTAGTTTTAAACCATTTTAATTGCTACGAAGTCACTGAAGGTTGGATTGTTTAATGCAGGGTCCCTTGGCACACAGCACGATGACCTAATAGCGGCTGTCACTCGGCATGATGTTGAGGTCCTGGCCATCAATGAAACCTGGCTAAGAGAGGGGGAGGAGGGTCGAGCACCGGCACTTGCGGGTTACAGGTTACGCCATACACCTAGGCCACAAGGCAAACGTGGGGGTGGCGTTGGGTTTTATGTAAAACGCGGTGTCAGTACTCGAACTTGGTCTCACCCGGTCGACCCGTTGCACAGTTCCATTGAACAGATGTGGATCACCCTGACCCTCAATAATAAAAAGTTGGTCATTGGCACGGCTTACCGTCCCCCACGGGCAGACACGGACCTATTTTTCGATGCTATCTCTGACACCATTAGTTCAATTCCTGATTTTGATCATTTAATTCTGCTTGGCGATTTTAACATTAATTTACTTAATAGCACTGACATTAAAATTACAAAATTACACACTTTTTTGACTAGTTTTCACTTGACGCAGTTAGTTTCTCTTCCAACCCACTTCACTGCCACCAGCCAGACGTTGCTTGACGTAGTATGTACAGACTGTGACGTCTGAGGGTGGTGGAAGGTATTTAAAAGATAAACCACTGCGTCAACAAAATTAAAAAACTTTTATTAAAAAAAAACCTAGTGAGCAGGGTCGTTATGGGGGTCTCAAGGCCGGTCTGGTTCCGTGCGCAAATCGGTACTGCCGTGGCTGGTTTTCGGTCCACGTGGAGGGTACTCGACTCGAGCCAGCGGTGAGGAGGAGCAGGGGCGACGGCGGGAGAACGGCGGGCGAACGGCTACGGCTCCATCCCTGCCGTCGAGATGGTGTGCGTGTGCTGAGGCCTCTTCTTAATAAAAACGTAGCACCCTGTTGAATTTCACACAGCCTTAGTAAGTTGCCACGACTCGCTCTGCTATGTGAACACCCCGGCATGATGATGATGAAGATGGGACCATGATGAAGCCGGTGCACCGAAAGCGAAAAGCGTGTTTGTGTTAACCAGCAGAGCGGAGTTACAAGAAAGCATGGGAAAAGCACAGAATCATTTTATTTCTTCTTTTTAAAAAAAGAAGAAAGGTAATTAAAATTAATAAGCGGGTACGCACATAAAATATCGTGCGCAACCAAAGAAAGGAATAAATATGCACAATCATTCTACCACTAAGAGCGCTTAGCAACAAATGATATGATTATTAAAGAATAATTGCTACACTATCAATCGAATACGAATGAGCTACTTTGTCTACAAAGCTAAGCCACTAATATTCTAAATTAAAATTAAGAAGACGTTCAACACTTTTTCACTTACCAATACGTGGGTGCGAAGGGAGCTCGTTAAGGACGTAGTACGACGCCGACGAACAAATATATATATATGAAATTAAAAGTTATCCGCGCACACCTAAATTAAATTACTAATTTTCGCTCGTACGGCGCGCATGACGACGCAATGAGTTGCGAGCGCAGCGGTACGTGGGTGTGTCGTGTGAAGGTGTGACGCGGACTGGCGGGGCGCGGCACGAGCCGCGGCCCAGCGCAGGAGTCTGGAACTTTCCGTGACGTCAATACGAGAAACCGACCCGGCCGCTGCAGGTACAGTTGCTTGCATTAGAATGTGATCGCGCGGATATTAATGATTATGTTAAACTTTAATAAGTGTTTTAAATATTTTTTTATGTAAATATAAAACAAGTTTATATAATTGATGATGATGATGTGTAAAATAGTAATAAAAAATGAATAAATAATTAATAATTGTTTAAGTAATAAATAATTTTTGTATAAATTAGATTGTAAAAAATGTATTAAAACAAGTTAATTTCATTAGTGTGTATAATTTAATTGTAAATATTTCATTTTTTTTTATTAATAATTATTAAAAGTAAGTGTAAAAATTCAAACATGTACGTGCAACGTTACATTACCCGCGCGCGTCGGAAAAGGATTTTATTCTCCAGAATAAAATCCGCGCAATATACGTCACGTATTTGCATTTATCCTTTCGTTCATCTATCTTTCATATTTATCTATCATACTTCGCGCATTCATAAAATACATTTGCTTCCAGTTTAAAAACTAATGAGGCTAATGCGTCCTGACTTTCGTAGGTAACCAGTTGACTTCGAACCAGAAACCAATGCAAATACTTTCGTGCACGAAGTTATTAAATTTCAACGCGCTAGAGGCAAAGCAATGTAACCTTAAATCTATTTATTTAAACCTACCAATTTCAGATCTTTTATATGCCAAGTTCCTATGTTTTTACCATGCATGTCTTCTAAGACGTAAACTAAGGGTGATTTCTTTTCTATGACTCGACATTGTAAAAACTTCGGAGCCAGTTTTTTACTGAAGTACTTATCTTTGTCACTCAAAACATAAGCACGCTTCATAACAACATCCCCTACGTTAAATTCTACGTGCTTACGACGTAGATTATAATGAGCGGTATTCTTTTGATGAGCTTGCCATAACCTAGCCTGTACATTATTAAATATTTTTGACATGTAACCCAGATTTTCGGCGCAAATATCTCGAGGTAAAAATAATACTTCTCCATCAAGGTCGAAATTAATGTAATGAGTACCGCACGCAACAAGTTCTCTGCCGAATACAAGGAATGCAGGTGTGAAACCAGTAACCTCATTTACGGAACTATTGATAGCAAACTGCACCTTTGGTATAAATAAGTCCCAGGTCCTGTGATCCTCGTTAACGAACGTTGACAAACATGTCAAAATTGTACGATTCTGGCGTTCCACAGGGTTCACCTGAGGAGTATACCTAGGCGTGTAATAAATATTAGGAATATTATATTTTTTAAATAAATCAACCGTCATGCCACTGGTGAACTGACTACCGTTGTCAAGGAATATAGTTTGAGGTATACCATGTACTAAGAAGAGTTGGTCCTCAAGAATTTTCGTAATTATTGTAGATGTGGCATTTCTAATAGGATAAATTAAGCAAAATTTTGAAAAGCAACAGGTTTTGACAAAAATGTATTGATTTTGCTTTCGAGAGATAGGCAGAGGGCCCATAAGGTCAATCGAGACCATTTGAAAAGGTCGACAGCACTGTTTCGGGCGACCCATTTCACCAAGAATTTGATGATTCTGATGTTTATACTCCAGACACTTGGTACAGGACCCTACAAACTTTACGACGTCCTGATGCATCCCTGGCCAGAAATATCTCAACGCCAATCTCCGATACGTCTTAAAGATACCTAAATGTCCAGCCATGGGTTCCGAGTGATTTTCTTTCAAAACATCGTGACGAAATTCGTTCGGGACGACTTCTTTCCATGAGAACTCAGATGTTAACTCGTGCTTGTTTTTACATAATCTGTACAAAGAACCGTTTTTGATTAAGAAATTTGGAAAATTCTGCGGTTTTGTCAAACAAGAGTTATAAATATTTTTATACCAAGCGTCTGTCGTATTAATGTACGAATTAGACAAGTTAACTGCACTCACGGGAACAGCTCTTGAAAGGGCATCAGGGATTATGTTGTCCACACCTCGACGATGTTTAAGTTCTAAATTGAAAGCTGACAAACGTACACCCCAACGAGCCAGGCGACCAGTAGGATTACTTAGAGACAGGAACCATTTTAAGGCGCTATGGTCAGTAAAGACAGTGAATGGCTTCCCATTCTCTAAGTAACACCTCCAGTGTTCAAGAGCAATAATAACCGCAAGCGTCTCGCGTTCAGTTATGCTAAAGTTACGCTCTGCCGCTGACAATGACTTGCTCATGTAAGCTATGGGGTGCTCCTTACCGTCTATGGTTTGGGTTAGCATAGCGCCCACACCATAGTTACTGGCATCGGTGTGCACCTCGAATGGCTTATCATAGTCAGGGCAAGACAACACAGGAGCTGAAACTAAGCACTCCTTCAGCTTGTGAAAAGCAGCATCAGCTTCAGGAGTCCACTTAAATGGCGGACCACCCTTTTTGTTTGAGGTCAACTTATTTAGGGGACCTGCTATTGTGCTAAACTGAGGCACGAAACGTCGATACCAAGTGGCAGTACCAAGGAAACGCTTAATCTCCTTGCGAGAAGTAGGAGTGGGATAATTTAAGATAGCTTCTACCTTTCCTGGGTCTGTACGTAGTCCGTGATTGTCAACAACGTAACCTAAATATTTGAGTTGACCTCTAAAGAATTGACACTTCTCCAAGTTCACCGTGAGGTTCGCTTGTCGAAGTTTGTCCAAAACCCTCAAAAGAAGTGACACATGAGAATCAAAGTCCTCCGAAATGAGGATAATGTCATCTAAATAGGCAAAGACTTTTAAATCAAATTCTCGGAAGAGAAGATCAACTAAGCGTTGCTGAGTTGCAGGCGCGTTGGTCAGTCCAAAAGCGGTCCTTTTAAAACGGTATGTACCACGTCCAGGTATATAAAACGCCGTCTTGTCCCTATCCTCAACAGCAATAGGAATCTGCCAGAAAGCCTTGGACAAATCGATGCTTGAAAGGTAGCGGGCGTCGCGGAGGTTGTCCAAGATTTCCGAAACGTATGGTAAGTTGTACGCATCCTTACGAGTAACTGAGTTTAACTTACGGCTGTCGAGGCAAAAACGAGGCTGACCATTTTTCTTCGTAACTAACAACACAGGTGAGGACCAAGCGCTTTCACAGGGCTCGATGACGTCGAGACTAAGCATCTCATCAACTTGTTCGACGAGAATCCGTTGCTTCTCGGGTGACATGCGGTAATAGCGTTGACGGATCGGCTGCGCATCCCCTGTATCCAAACGATGCTCGATGAGGCTAGTTTTACCTAATCCCTTGCGCTCAGCAGAGATGTCCTCAAACTGTGCCATGATGTTGTCAGCTATTGACTTCTCGGAAACATTCAAATTGTCATACCCATGAATATTTGTAGGGGGGTCTGAATTAGGCTTACCTTCAACTAGGGCAGCATTAGAAAAAGTAATGCTACTTAAGTAGTTAGGAAGTATATTAAATTTACGCCAAAAATCCACGCCTAAAATGAGATGAGTATTGATCTCCGGAACAATGTGTGCAGTAATAAAATGGAATTGATTTTGAAAATGTACAGGCAAGTTAACATAACCCTGGCTACGCATCGACTGACCACCAGCAGCGATAACTGTAATGCAGTCATCTTTATGAACAGCCAGTCCCTGAAGAGCTTGATGAGCCTCGTTATTAATAATAGTTACAGCGGAGCCTGAATCTAACAACCCAAATAAACTAAAACCACTTATTTGCACCGAGGCATAAGGACGATTATCGTCAGTGGGTTTGGAATTCAGAATTGTGTCGGTCTTATACGAATTAAAGTATATGTTTAAAGTTCTCAACCATTTTTTCCAATCTTCGGGATCAAACTTATGACATTATTGAGGGCACAATTTTGGTTTCCTAGTTTTTTGCGGTGGAAGTACTCGGCTTGCCCTTATGGCAAGTAGGGCAGTCCGGTGATTTCACACCCTTATGACCACACACAAAGCAATAAACTTCATCTTTATTAGCCGTACATTGACGATAATTGTGGGTGTTGTTACGACACCTCGGACAGTACATTGTCTTAGCAGGAGGGGCAACGACTGCATGTACATGTTTGTTATTATCGTTGTTTGATTTGTTAAAATTGTCGCTGTTATTATTATATTTATTTCTGTTGTTATTGTTGTAATTATTATTTTGACTAGTGTAAGGTTTATTATGATTAGGTGTAAATTGGTTAAATTGTTTATTGTTATTATTCCTATAGTTGAAATTTTTGATAAAATTACTGTTACTGTATTTATTTGTATTTGTGTTATTACCAGCATAGGCAAACTCAGGTGCCAAGGTATCAGCTGTCTGCCTGGGTGGCTCACGAAAATCAGCAAGACGTGCCTGAATGGTTTCGTAATTACGACACTGAATACGTAAAGTACTAATGTCAGGTATCACTGATGCTGATGCCAAAGTGCTGGCGTAGCAAGGCCTTATATTATGGAGCAGGATTTCGAGCTTTTCGTCCTCCGACATTGGTTTTGAAAGCCGCGGAAATAAGCCAGACATGATAGCGAGATATACCGTTATATTCTCGGATTCACCCTGCGTGCGAGCGCGAATCTCAGAACCCAACCTATAGTCATAGTCGCTTTGACTAAAATCCTGCTTCAGCAAATCGGCGAGTTCAACCCAGCTAGACACCTGATCCTTCACATTGCGGTACCAGTGTAAAGCATGACCTACAAAAATTTCTGTGGCATAGGACAAGAGTTTCGCATCTGAAATACACCTCGCCTCACAAAATTCGGTTATCCGCTGCACGAATGAACGAACGCAAGACTTGCCGTCGAATTTAATCTTACAAAGCTCGTTATAACTACCTCGGTCGCAAGTAACATTCACGCTCACCGGCGCGGAGCTAGTAGTGGCCTCTACGTTCGATGTAGGCAAGATCGTTGCAGATGGAATATCCTTGACGTCATTAAACCTGGCTGTGAGGCCTTGAAATTCTCTGACGCAAACATCGTACATAGGCTGGGTAGTGTCGTCACAGACTATGCGATTAAGACGATGATATAAGTGATTTAACAAGTTCTGTGTACGTAACAAGACGTTCCTATCTGGGCTCGCGTCTAAATTGGCCTGAACTTTTGCGAGGGCGTCACTAACACCCTTTAAATCGGCAGAGACAGAAAAATTGCTCTCCAAAATATCCTCAGACGGAAACAAAGGCCCTAATTTCGAGATCTGTTTCCTTAACTCCTGCACGGTAGAACCTGGGGTTCCACCGCGAATGCTAACCTCGTACTCCAATTCTGGCTTTTGAAGCGATAAAAATTTAACGGCGAACTCCATTCTTGCCACAAGAAATAAAACGAGAAAAGAAAATTTAAATTAAAGTTACAACAAAACAAACCACCAAGTTAGTATTAATAATAATAACGCGCGTAAATGCCACAGTGAAAAGTGTTGAACGCTGCAAAATTACCTAAACCTACTCCGCCTGTTACAATATCATTACCTAATAACGTTTTGGTTGTTAAATTTTTTTTTTTTTAATTATAGGCAAAAATGAATCAACAAAAATAAATCGACAATCACAGAAATAAAATCATAAAAAGCATTAAAATGCAACTAATGTGTACGCCACGGTTAAAAATTGACATAAAAGTATTACAATACAAAATTAATAATGACAAATGTAGCTGACTGTACCGGACTGTGCGCTACACTAGCACAGGATGATGCAATTATTTTAGAACCTACAACTAGTAAATAAATAATTTAAAATGTAAAATTTGAAATTGCGGACTAGAATTTGTTAATAATTTAAAAGTATATTATTCCATTATATGGGGTACACATCAGCTGCGTGCAACCAACAAAAAAACAACGTTTTACAAAAATTAAAAACAAAAAACACACGTAAATTACGTACGAAACCAGACCTTAGACCACGTTCAAGGGCGCCAGTGTGACGTCTGAGGGTGGTGGAAGGTATTTAAAAGATAAACCACTGCGTCAACAAAATTAAAAAACTTTTATTAAAAAAAAACCTAGTGAGCAGGGTGGTTATGGGGGTCTCAAGGCCGGTCTGGTTCCGTGCGCAAATCGGTACTGCCGTGGCTGGTTTTCGGTCCACGTGGAGGGTACTCGACTCGAGCCAGCGGTGAGGAGGAGCAGGGGCGACGGCGGGAGAACGGCGGGCGAACGGCTAAAGCTCCATCCCTGCCGTCGAGATGGTGTGCGTGTGCTGAGGCCTCTTCTTAATAAAAACGTAGCACCCTGTTGAATTTCACACAGCCTTAGTAAGTTGCCACGACTCGCTCTGCTATGTGAACACCCCGGCATGATGATGATGAAGATGGGACCATGATGAAGCCGGTGCACCGAAAGCGAAAAGCGTGTTTGTGTTAACCAGCAGAGCGGAGTTACAAGAAAGCATGGGAAAAGCACAGAATCATTTTATTTCTTCTTTTTAAAAAAAGAAGAAAGGTAATTAAAATTAATAAGCGGGTACGCACATAAAATATCGTGCGCAACCAAAGAAAGGAATAAATATGCACAATCATTCTACCACTAAGAGCGCTTAGCAACAAATGATATGATTATTAAAGAATAATTGCTACACTATCAATCGAATACGAATGAGCTACTTTGTCTACAAAGCTAAGCCACTAATATTCTAAATTAAAATTAAGAAGACGTTCAACACTTTTTCACTTACCAATACGTGGGTGCGAAGGGAGCTCGTTAAGGACGTAGTACGACGCCGACGAACAAATATATATATATGAAATTAAAAGTTATCCGCGCACACCTAAATTAAATTACTAATTTTCGCTCGTACGGCGCGCATGACGACGCAATGAGTTGCGAGCGCAGCGGTACGTGGGTGTGTCGTGTGAAGGTGTGACGCGGACTGGCGGGGCGCGGCACGAGCCGCGGCCCAGCGCAGGAGTCTGGAACTTTCCGTGACGTCAATACGAGAAACCGACCCGGCCGCTGCAGGTACAGTTGCTTGCATTAGAATGTGATCGCGCGGATATTAATGATTATGTTAAACTTTAATAAGTGTTTTAAATATTTTTTTATGTAAATATAAAACAAGTTTATATAATTGATGATGATGATGTGTAAAATAGTAATAAAAAATGAATAAATAATTAATAATTGTTTAAGTAATAAATAATTTTTATATAAATTAGATTGTAAAAAATGTATTAAAACAAGTTAATTTCATTAGTGTGTATAATTTAATTGTAAATATTTCATTTTTTTTTATTAATAATTATTAAAAGTAAGTGTAAAAATTCAAACATGTACGTGCAACGTTACAAGCAAAGAATATAAATGTAGATCATGTGAGTTCACTCATGTGAGTTCACATGTGATATTTTGACTTCGTTACTACCAGGCAAGCTAAGGAAGTGTTTATTTATTAAAGATGGATCATTAAAGGAAGTAGGCAGTTCGGAGTTGTTTTTAGGCAGTATAGTAGATTTAAGATTTTTCCAGAGTGATTTAGAATCGTGAATTTTATTATTAATGTTATGACTAAAGTAGGCTGATTTTTCACTGTAAATAGCTTTAATTACTGTTGATTTTAGCTGTTTATAATAGTTTCTTTTGCTTTCAGTCTGGCACTTATGGTACTCCGCCGCTGCCATGTCTCGCAGCCGCATCATAGTCTTGACAGTGTCAGTGATCCACGGGTACGTGGACCTCCTGATAACAACTGTTTTGAGGGGCGCATGAGAGTCAAATATGGAAAGTACTTGTTGTTCGAATGCTGCAGCCATGGAATTTACGTCCCCCAATTTCGACATTACATCCCATCTCACACACTGCAAGTCCACATCAAGATCATCATAGTTTACATTTCTTAAAGGCCTGTAAGTGAGACGGAAGGGCTTAGGTTTGATCAGCTTGAACTGGAACTCGCAGGCTACAAGGCAGTGGCCATAGAGTGAACTCACATGATCTACATTTATATTCTTTGCTTGTAACGTTGCACGTACATGTTTGAATTTTTACACTTACTTTTAATAATTATTAATAAAAAAAAATGAAATATTTACAATTAAATTATACACACTAATGAAATTAACTTGTTTTAATACATTTTTTACAATCTAATTTATACAAAAATTATTTATTACTTAAACAATTATTAATTATTTATTCATTTTTTATTACTATTTTACACATCATCATCATCAATTATATAAACTTGTTTTATATTTACATAAAAAAATATTTAAAACACTTATTAAAGTTTAACATAATCATTAATATCCGCGCGATCACATTCTAATGCAAGCAACTGTACCTGCAGCGGCCGGGTCGGTTTCTCGTATTGACGTCACGGAAAGTTCCAGACTCCTGCGCTGGGCCGCGGCTCGTGCCGCGCCCCGCCAGTCCGCGTCACACCTTCACACGACACACCCACGTACCGCTGCGCTCGCAACTCATTGCGTCGTCATGCGCGCCGTACGAGCGAAAATTAGTAATTTAATTTAGGTGTGCGCGGATAACTTTTAATTTCATATATATATATTTGTTCGTCGGCGTCGTACTACGTCCTTAACGAGCTCCCTTCGCACCCACGTATTGGTAAGTGAAAAAGTGTTGAACGTCTTCTTAATTTTAATTTAGAATATTAGTGCTCATGTGACCCCATTCCTTAATAAGCACAACATTCTGAAGATACACCACAGACGTAAACTTCACTTAGCTTCATTACTCTTTGGAGTAATCAACCATAAGGCTTCAGCATATCTCTTTGAGAAGTTGTCTGTCAGCAGGTCCCGTGGTGGTCGGCGGTGTGCGACTCAACTGTTAACACCAAGGCATGCTAGTGCAGCATTTAGGGGTAGCTTCCGTTATGTCGCCTCTAAATGCTGGAATAACATCCCCCCTCCTGTCAGGAACCTGCAAAACATTTATAGTTTCAAATTTCAGCTCAAAATGTTCATGCTGAAACATCAAAAAAGTGAGGAAGCTCTGATACTAGAAACCAGTTATATTTAAGACCGCGGATTAACTGTTTGTATGCTTAAGAATAAGAATAAGAATATTTATTTGCAAAAATGTAGTGGGGTCATTTTGCTTGAAGAAGCATGCAATTTTTACTCATTTACTTACTTACTTACTTATTGGCTACAGGTTATTACCTAATTATACATTCCTAAATTTTGAATACAATATAATTTAATTAGACTACTGCATTATAATTACCTAATATTACAATTGCTTATTTCTGAACAAACTCATATTGGTCTTAACAAACTTACTGTCGTGTTTTTCGTCCCTTCCGCATTGCCATGCATATTTGCATAGTATATATAAGCAAATATATAAGTATGCATATTTGCATACTTATATATATTGTTCATCTGTGCTCGTTTTTCTATTGTATTATGTTATAGTGTGTATGTCATAAAATTGTCCACCGCGTCAGGAACCTGTAAGGGAGTAATTAATTATTACATTATTTCTAGTGTAAAGGCTTAAAAACACTCGCCAATGCCACTCAAGAAATGTTAGTAACCTGAGAAATTAACTCACCATCATGTAATGTCCCATCCGCTGTGCTTGTTGCCGTATAGTTTAACGCCATACATAATGTATTAGTTTTAAGCTTGAATTTGATTCCATTTGTATGTTACTATGATCAAACTCACAAACTGTGCATTCACATATATATATAAATTTTATTTCCGTTTTCATGTTTGCGATGTATACTGTTTGTGTTGCCCTCCCACCCACTCACTTAAAGGCTTCGACGGAAGACCAGCGCTGGCCAAGAGGCCTGCACCATGCTGAGTCGGGGCCTATTCGTGGCATACCTGTTGTTCTTGTTTCTGTGTTCACTTTTGTTATTGTTTTGTATGTGTCACGAATAAACGTTTTCTATTTCTATTGCTATTTCTATTTCCCCTGGGTGATCGGGGTCAGGTGATCAACGTGGATAACGTGTCCATTGCAAACTAAAAACTTTATGAAAAAAACTGAATAAATTATGTTCTATCTGTGTACACTTCCAATGGGCATTAGTCATTAATACACACAACGCCTTCATACAATAGGGTTATACTCAAATGACGTACATTTTTAAATGATATTGTAATTTTTAGGGTTCCGTAACTCAAAAGGAAAAAACGGAAGCCTTAAAGGATCACTTTGTTCCGTCTATCTGTCTGTCAAGACCCTTTATCTCGAGAACGCGTGGAGGTATCGAGCTGAAATAAAACCGTATACTCAAGTCTACAGTCCTTTAAGTTGCGAAAAAATCAAAATTCTAAGTTAACATAAAAAAGATAGGCCGATCAAACCGCAAAATTTCTAGACTCAAGGGAGTCAAAATTTATTTCCATTACCTAACCTAGAACTATGAATAAATTTGGCAAGTTATATCGTCTTATAGAAACTCCATTTACAGGGAAAAAACTATGTAGCACGGAACCCTCGGTAAGCGAGCCCGACTCGCATTTGACCTGTTTTTTTTCATAGCAAGAGAACGGTAATTACCACTATAATGACGAACAAGAACACCATAGTAACATCAAGTAACTTTTGAAGCTATGTTCCTTCTAATTTTGCCTCAAACAACCCTTATTTCGTTGCAGTAAGGTTATTTTTAATTATTTAAGATTCTTCAAAGAAAAAGGCACCCTTACCTTTTATTTCCGTTTGAATATAGCTATTCAGCATAACCAAGTAATTAGGGTGGTGGTGCCAATTATCAACACAATACTGCATTTAGTGACTTGGACATTTTCATGCGAACCCCAATCCTGTGTAATGACGGTAGCATTTTTAATGGGATAAACTTCTATTTAGCCTTAAGCTACGGTAGCCCAGTGGTTCAGGCATGCGGCTGTCAAACGGCGGTCGTGGGTTCGAATCCCGGCTCGTACCAATGAGTTTTTCGGAACTTATGTACGGAATATGATTTCATATTTACCGTTAGCTTTTTGGTGAAGGAAAAACATCGTGAGGAAACCTGCATACATCTGCGAAGAAATTCAAAGGTGTATGTGAAGTCCCCAATCCGCACTAGGCCAGCGTGGGGACTACTGCCCGTTCCCTCACATACATGAGAGGAGGCCTGTGCCCAGCAGTGGGACGTATATAGGCTGGTGATGTGACTTCTATTTACTGTCTGTTTCTTATAGACTACACAGTTTCGAAAATAGTGAAAAACTCTGTCGAGTAGAGCCCACGGTAGCTCAGTTGGTTAAGGAGTAATGTACGGATTCCAGAGGGCGCGGGTTCAAATCTCACTCGTGGCTAATAATTTTTAAATTATATACTTTGATCGGAAATGTTGAATTTCGTTAGCGGACATCTCTGCTTAGTACAGATTTACTGAGAATATAGTTGTAGCCCAGCGACAAAATTATCGCTTGCTTCTCGCAGCTTACCAAATCGGTTCTCTTTTCTAGCTTTACTTTTTCCTCATTGATCGTCACCGGTATGGCAAGCTGTCTTAACATAGTTATCAGTAAACATTGTAAAATCACCCTTGGTAGATAATTTGACTCGTCACTTCTAATGACAACGTCGTTTCATGTAACTCGCTACGCGCCGAACGCACAAGTATGGACAAGTGCGTTACATAACAATATTGTATTATTATTAGCATGCGAATTGTCGAGCCAAATCGCCCGGTTATCGACATTGTCGTGTAAACGGCAACAGGCCGTGTTAACGTCTCACCGACACGATGCTGACTCATGAAACAGAAATCTTTCGTGTTTAGCTGCCGTCATCGTGAAATTGCTCCTATCTGAACAGGTTTTTTATTTAATTTTATGATTAGACTCGACAGTGTTTGATAGTGTTTTCAACTTCTGAATAAATTAAGTTTCATCCACTTTGTTGTTTATTTCAGCTTTTAAATACAATATTGAAACGTTTATAAATCAATTGCCGTGTGGGTCAACGAGTTTTATAAAATCATTCAAGTATAATTAAAGTATTCATGCAGAAATAATGTAATCATTCTATAGAAATGCGTAAAAGAAAGAGCTTTGGGTCAAAAGTAGTTAAAAAAGGTTTATAGGTACAAGTTAATTTGATTTTAAAAAATCCGTCCGCTCGTTGTGTCTTGTAAAAAAAAGCTCAGTGTTCGTGGAAGTGAGCGTGTGAAATACAACAAAATCAAATTGAAATGGCCAATATATGTCTTTGATTGACATGAATGACTCATTGCTATTGACACGGTTGAACCACATTGTTTTTTTGCTTTGTGTATGCGCTAGTTTCATTTTTTTTCATTTTATTAAGGGCTTGTACTTATTTATTGAAAGGCAAATTAAAAATAACCTAAAAATTGGCTTTGTTTTTGACTTTATTTCTGACGTTTTGACACGGGATGCACTATGCACTGACTCCGTATCATGGTCTGCCTTATCACACGATAAGTGACGAGATATGTAGAGCGTCCGTCACTGCCTGCCACCGTTCGATAGAACGAGACGACGCTCCTATCTGGTCACTTATCACGTGATAAGGCTGATCATGATCATGGGGTCTGGTCATGGCCGCAGATGACTGTCGTCCCAGCAAGTTGTCAACGGAGATATGGGTGCACAATATTTCACTACCCTACAAAAGTCAATAAAAATGTGGAGGGTAGGCCCGAAAAAAGTCCAGCACCCGCTTCTACTTTACTAATTGTACTTGAGTTGTTGACTTTTGTAGTGTAGTGAAATATTGTGCACCCATATGGCTGGGTCGGAGATATCTCCGTTGGCAACTTTCTAGGACGAGTAACATCAGAAATAAAGGTAAGTAAATAGCGCTTTGGACCCGTGTAAAATAATAATAAAAATGAAATAAAATGAAAAGCAAATGCATTTTATTTCAAACCCAAAACGATCCATAGTGGGTTAGCATCGATAAAATCATACATACTATAATAATTAAATAAAACCAGGCGCGGGACACTCCGCGAATTACGTTCATCGCTACAAGTACATGCTGGTGCCTGTCGTCGATGACGTCAGATGGCCATAAAACTTAATGTTTTGGCTGAGAAAAAAGCACCTTTTGTAAAGATCAAAGTAGTGTCCCTTCTGTACTTGTATATTATCTATTCTGTGATAAAACACAGATACAAAAAGTGGAATAAAAAGTAACCCAGAAAAAATACCTTAAAACTAATTGTAACTATTTGGCCCTCCCTATAGCAACCTCTAGTCCAATCGCTCTGCCAACTCCTTCAGGAGGCTGTTGCTGCTTCTTTGCACTCTCCTTATCAATGAGGCTATTCTTTTACGCCTTATGTCAATGAAGTCATGAGTCAAGTATACACACACTACACTAAAAAATCACTCAATGCCCTGCGTGTCCAATACAACAACGGCTTCAGGAGGTTGATGGGGCTGTCACGATACTGCAGCGCATCTGGGATGTTCGCAGAGGCACGGGTCGATGGTTTCAGTGCCATTATAAGAAACAGAACCGCGTCCCTCATGCGTCGTGTGCGTGATAGTTCCAACAGCCTTCTTCAGCTGATTTGGGACAGTCCTGTTTGCGCAGTGTGGAGGCAGTGGAACGCCCTACATATGGGCTCAAGAGGTGCGGTGTATAATTTAATGTAACTAACGTAGTTTTATAAGTTTTTATTGTTACTAACATGATATGGACATGAGTCTGAAATAAATAATTTGATTTGATTTGATTTGATTTGATAATTGGGTGTTAGGTAGCTATTACTATAAATAACATTCTCACTGAACTGATACATGAGAATAAAAACAAATAAATCGCAAGTGCATATTATGCTGTTTAAATTTTAAGTGTTGAATAGTTTCCATGTGACCATAACTTAGGAGAATGTGTCCTGGCAAATATCTACTTATAATATATGCATTACGTAGGTAATAATCGTCTATAATATTTCCCGCGAAGCGCAGGGCGGCATCTAAGTGCCGTGATAAAAACAAGTTTATTACGTCATTATTCCATTACGGTACGTTCAACTCTACTACCCTCTTAAGACATTTCCGTTATTTGTACCCGAATGCAGTTTCGAATTTAGAACACTACCTATTCAAGATCGAGACGGTCTTCTATAGGTGAAATCTCTAACTTTTATCGGACTCTTGACAAAAGTCATGGATAATTTTGATTTTAATCTTGATGGCGTTTTTACCTTAATATAGGTATTGATGTAAACCAACATGAATTTTATCGATTATTTTCATTGAACAGGAATCCTCTTAGCATAGTAATCTAAATATATAAACGTGAAAGTCCTGACTGACTGACTCACTCACTCACTTAAATCAACGCTCAGCCCAAACCGTTGAACCTAGAAAGCTGATTTTTTCACAACAGGTAGGTTATATAACAAAAGTACGCACTAAGAACGGATTTTTGAAAATTCCACCCTTAAGGGGGTAAAAAGGGGGTTGAAAGTTTGTATGGGGATGGAGTAAAATTTTAATTGAAAGACTTGAAACTTTGTAGAAAGATTACTTATTAAGATACAAAAAAAGTGCTTTCAGCGTTTTAGAAAATTCCACCCCTAAGTGGGTTAAATAGGGGTGCAATGTTTGTATAGGGGAAACATTATTTTTTGAACTAGAGACTTGAAACTTTGTAGAAAGATTACTTATTAGAATACAAAAAAAGCTGTTTCAGCGTTTTAGAAAATTTTACCCCTAGAGGGGTTAAATAGGGGTGCAAAGTTTGTATGAAGGGAACTTTTCCTTTTGAGCTAGAGACTTGAAACTGTATAGACAGATTACTTATTTGAATACAAAAAAACCGTCAAAGTGCGAGACTGACTCGCGCACCGAGGGTTCCGTACAAACCTGTTATTACCTATTTTAAGTGAGAGACTTGAAACTTTGTGTATAGACTCCTTATTACAATACAAGAAAAGTAATTTAAGGGTTTTGAAAAAACCCACCCCTAAGCGGGTAACCTAGGGGTGCAATGTTTGTATGGGGGAAACATTATTTTTTGAACTAGAGACTTGAAACTATGTAGAAAGATTACTCATTAGAATACAAAAAAGCAGTTTCAGCGTTTTAGAAAATTCCACCCCTAGAGGGGTTAAATAGGGGTGCAAAGTTTGTATGAAGGGAACTTTTCCTTTTGAGCTAGAGACTGAAACTGTATAGACAGATTACTTATTTGAATACAAAAAAACCGTCAATGTGCGAGACTGACTCGCGCACCGAGGGTTCCGTACAAACCTGTTATTAACTATTTTAAGTGAGAGACTTGAAACTCTGTGTATGGACTGCTTATAACAATACGAGAGAAGTAAATTCAGGGTTTTGAAAAAACCCACCCCAAAGCGGGTTAACCAGGGGTGCAATGTTTGTATGGGGAAAACATTATTTTTTGAACTAGAGACTTGTAGAAACTTTGTAGAAAGATTACTTATTAGAATACAAAAAAGTACTTTCTGCGTTTCCGAAAATTCCACCCCTAAGGGGGTTCAATAGGGGTGCAAAATTTGTATGAAAGGAACTTTATTTCTTGAGCTGGAAACTTGATACTTTGTAAAAAACCTACTTATTAGGATACAAAAAAAGAACTATCAGCGTTTTACAAAATTCTACCCCTAGGGGGGTTAAGTAGGAAACTTTTCCTTTTGAGTTTAAAATTTGAAACGTTGTAGACATATTAGTTATTTGAATACAAAAAAAGCACTAAGCATTTTGGAAAAATCCACGTTCAAAAGAGGCGAAAAGTTTGTATGGAGAGCAAGAAAATATTAAAGTAAGAGATGTATAAGTTGTATCTTACCCTAAGAGGGTCAAAAGGGTCTTCGAAGTTTGTATAGAGAGCAAGACATTTTTAAAGTAAGAGATTTGTAACTTCAATTTTAGACTGTTTCTTTGAATACTTAGAAAAGTTGAAAAACTCCCGACATTTTCATTTAAATTCCAATATCTCAAAAACGGCTGAACGGATTTTCATGAAACATGGCTAAGAAGTTAGGGAGCTACGATACCACAGATAGATACACAGCACAGATACTCAGACAGACACGTTAAACTTATAACAGTTATAACCCCCCTCTTTTTGCGTCGGGGTAAAAATACTGGGTGTTAAACGAGATTCACCCCTAAAGGGCTTATAGGAGTTGGAAATTTATACGGGGAACAAGACAATTTTAAAATAAGGGAACTGTAACTTCGGTCAAGGACTAGAAAACAAATTACTGCGTTTTTTATACTCTTCCTCGAAGGTTGGAGGTTAAAAGGGGTTGGGCAACAAGTACTTTTTGAAGAAAGGGAATTCTTCGGTCAGACATATATACTATTTGGTGAGCCATTAATTCAGAATACATAACCCTACCGCTCACAGAAAAGTAGGTTAAGTTAGAACTGCGATCCTTACAGAACCGAACAGCTACCAGAAAAGTAGGTTAGGTTAGAACTACGATGCTCACAAACCGAGAAGAAGATAATGTTAGATAAAATTGCGGATCATTTTGTTAATTTAAGAAGTTAATTTTGGGGAAAAATATAATTTATTCTCTCACACCTTTAAATGGGGACTGGGGATGGAGATGGAAACTTCTACGTCTTTTGGCATATGATAATTTTACTTTCAAAACTATACAGGCACCCCGGACTAACGTAATTAAAACTACTAAACGGAACTACCAAAAGGGGTAGGCAGAGCATATGAAACGTTTGTTCCAGCGCCACTTTTAGCATAAATGTGGGTATAAAAGATCGACAAAATGTGATATTGCAGTGATAGGTTGCTAGCAAATCGCCTACAACACACTTCAACCCTGGTCCTTTAGTCGACTTTTACGACACCCACAGGAAGAAAGGGGGTAGTGAAATTCTAACCCGACACCACACGGGTGTAAGCAAAAACCAGTAGGTATTGTAGCTTAGTACACATTTAAAATTACTTTAATACTTTATGAAAAACAAACAGTTTAAGTAGTTACAAACATGTGTATATTAAAAAAAAACTGAAATTTCAATTTAGCATTAGCAAAATTTAAGCCTTTTACGCCTAAACCCAAAATGGAATTACATGAACATAGGCGTAAAGAAAATTTAAGACTCTTGGAAGAATATAGGATAGTTATACCTCGAAAATCATCCCTCAAATTGGTAGAAGTTTGTTTGGGACAGGGATAATTAAGGTTAAGCCTAAAATAGTTTAATAGAAATATTTTTCTCAACTTCTACGCGGACGAAGTCGCGGGCAAAAGCTAGTATGTAATAAAAGTGATTCGTTTTCAATATTTTATGGTTAAATGTGCTTAATCGTTGAACGTAGTTTAAAATGTTTCTAACATCGGTCTTGTTACTCCTACGCGTCGTGTCTTCGAGTTTCGGATTTCCCTTTCTGCATTTTTGAATAATACAGCCTGCATATATCACGATATTTAATGTATCACATTAGAAAAACCTAAACCTAATAACTACAACACCACTACAACCCCCGACATTTTCATTTAAAAGTCCAATATCTCAAAAACGGCTAAACAGATTTTGATGAAACATGGCTATGAACACTCGAGGTAAAATTATCTATGATACAAAAAAACCGCATTCAAATAGGTCAATCCGTTTGGCAGCGTCGATACCACAGACAGATACATAAATAAAAAATAAATAAATAAATATAAGGGGACAATCTTACAAAAATCGACCTAGTCCCATAGTAAGCTCAGTAAGGCTTGTGTTATGGGTACTAGACGACGATATATATAATAGATAAAAATACTTAAATACATAGAAAATGTCCATGACTCAGAAACAAATATTCATGCTCATCACACAAATTTTTGCCCTTACCGGGATTCGAACCCAGGACCTCTTGCTTCGTAGGCAGGGTCACTACCAACTAGGCTAAAGACATACATACACAGACAGTCACGTTAAACTTATAACACCCCACTTTTTTCGTCGGCGGTTAAAAACAGAAAGGCATGGATCGAACTCCTTATAAAATGTCTATTAATAACATGCAGCACTCAGATATCTGAGCATGTCTAAATCGATTTTATTTTTCATTCCACCCACTTTATCCAAAGCACCAAAAGTCATGAACTCATTCGGGCTGACCTCCACGCACGTAAAAACTTACCATTATTCTTGGCAGGCGAAATAAATCTAGAAACTAGCATGCATATATCCCTACATGTTGCCACATCCACGACAAACTTGCCGAAACAGTTGACACCGTCTACTCTAACACGCGATGCACATGAATTTCGGATAGGAGCAGTTGCTCCTTGTATTTTTTCCAGTTGCTCGCATAACTTGGCTAAGCTACAACTGACAAATGCGTTGAATAAATCAAAATAGCTGCCCGCAAAACTGCTTCACGCAACATAAAATTGCTTTTTCATATTGTTATCGCTTATTTTCTTAATAGCGAGACCTAAATAAGACCCCATTATCTTTTATAGACGTAGATTATTATCTTAAAAGTCGGCGGGGGTATAATGGGGAAGTTTACTTTAACGGTTGATTACTCGTTTCCATAATGAAGATTGGAACGGGTTATATTGCCAGTATATTTAAGACATATGTAGCAAACCAGCCCAATACAATTATCAAGCTGTTAATGAGTTCTATTTTAGTAATCACAACCCTTTTAGACAACCCACTTCACTTAAACCAGAATATTAAGTCTTATCTCATATCGACGGTGGAAATTTCAAATGTCGTAAGGGACAAATGCCTACTTTTGAGGGGAGCCAAAAAACAAAACTCCATTTAAAAAAAAATATAACTTTGAAACTACTCATCTTATAAAGATGAATCTTAGATGTATACTTTTCAAATAACGTCATCTACACTAACCTATTAGTCGCATACCAATAAATGCAGTAGTTTAGAAAATAGTGTCCCTTACGACAAAAAAATATGAAGAAAATGTGTGTTACGCGTCTGAAAAAACAATATTTATGTGACAAAATCTCTTACGCCTTCCAACTAAATTATAATTTTATGTCGTAACTGCGTTAATACTAACGTCTACTTCGAATTTCTTGTTGTAAAGTCATTAAAGTTTCGAGGTAAGTGAAGTAAGTACGTAGTTAACTGTATGAAAATAAAGATTTCTAAGCTTTCCGGATGCGGGAAAGTATAAAAATGTTATAAGTCCAAATAAATGTGTGGAATCAATTAAACATAACGAAACGTAATGAAACAAATTTGTGCTATAAGCTACATCTTACATTTATATAACAGCACTACAAAAGTAGTATTCACGAGGCGTTCGAGATTTTCCATAAGAAATTCCACAGGATGTATTTATTGACCTTATTGAATCTTAGAGCGCCTCGAACAGTTGTCTCGAGAGTGGGTTTCAAGCAGCAGCTGCAGTGCTATTATATGCGTCATACAGATTTTAATATATATTAATGATTTGTATTTTGCTTTGCATTGCTCACAGGAATGACGTTTATTTGAAATCTGTATGACCTTTATAACTAAAAGGAACTTTCTACACGAGTATCACAAGTGAATTCTTTTGTATTTTAAGATTGAGATCAATAGGAAAAAAATATCAAATCTCCCAAAAACTAAACAATAACACAACAACAACATCGTAAATTATATAGCACTATACCTCGTCTTTCCTTACTTGATATGAATTGATTGTCAGTTTACAAACAGAAAATAAGAAACAGTTAAAAAAAAAACGACCTCCAACGACAAAATACACAGCATACTCAGATAATCAGCCTTAAGTCTGCGAATTAATGCTTGTTTTTGACCCAGATTTGTAAGTATCTGTAATTCGAATCATGTAAGAAAAAACGGGGTATAAAATAAAATAGTACAATTTACAACTAGTGTGAAAAGAATGTCTTTTTACCACTAGTACCGAGGTATCTTGACTCGGTGCGAGTGGTAAAAGACATTTCACACGTGTTATAAACGACGTTTTTTAATACAATTGCGAAAAAAACTTTACGAAATTTACAACTTTACTTCCATATCAGTGCGAGTGAAGCGCGCAGCTTCAATATTTCAACCAGTCACAGAGCAGTATACAGTAGTATTCTTGGGGCGCGTGATGGCCATCTAGATTTTTTTCAACCAATCACAGAGCAGAATTCTAGTGGCGCGCGGCCAACTAGATTGGCTTAAACCAATCAAATCACACACAAGCTCAATAAAAAGTTAAAAGCACTAGTTCGAGAAATTGAGCTTCTCGTACGCTACGCAGCCACAAAAAGTACCACTTTTTGAGCAACTGTATTAAAAATACTGTTAGTCCTCTGGATCTCTTTGCTCCTCATCTTCTTCGTCCGTGTCTGCTAGTGTATCAGAGAAGCCATGCAAAAATGGAAGTAGTAAATATTCGTTTTGGAAACGCTTTGGTACTGTGCCTTTGTCGCATAAGCGTTTCAAATCTTTATATTTTGCCACAGATAGGGGCAGCCTTGTCTCATATAAAGGTTTTAATTCAATGACTTCCTCTTCAGCCTGATTGGAAAAACTAACATATTGTTGTAACGGACATATTACATAATATACTTGGTACTTACAGCAATGTTAATTCAAAATTTTATATACATTTTAACAAATTGAATGTCGTAAGAGAATGTCATTTCTTTTTAGTGCCTTAAAACAGGAATTTCAAAATTATTGAGACATATGACCTTGCGCTTAAGACCACGAGACGACAAGAAAGTATATTTGACCGACACAACACAGTATTTTAAATACGAAGCAGTTACGACAAACTTAACCATCTCATAACTTTTTTATTCGGAGTCGTATCGAGAGACCGATACTACAGACGGATAGAAAAAAATATACTGATTCCAATGGTATATTTAGTGTACTTACGACAAAATGTCCTTTACGACATTTGAAATTTCCACCGTCGATATTTAACATAATTATGAACCAAGTCCAAGCTCGCGGCCCTTATATAAATATAACACTTTTATTTCGGATGGAATCCGTAGGTGTTATGCTAGATATTAATCAAAACAACCGGGTAATCACAAGTACAAAATTCTGAGACTTCAATAACCAGTAGAACCTTCACACAATAGATGTCCGTTTAGAAACCAAAAATTTCATATAACCGCTCCTTTTAGAGCAATTAACGAGCCATTCAGAATTTACTATACATTACATTTTATTGAATCAAATAATTTAAATTAAATTAAATTGTTTTTTTTATCAGACAATCCTAGGCTACATATTTTGATCTAAAGGATGTACTTAGTAATGTATGTTTTAAGAGTTCAGGCTTTTCATCGAAAAGGGCTGAACTTTTGATGGAATTTTATAGATATTGTCCATCGAGAAATGATTTCCCAACAACATAATCTATAGAAACCTTTCTTGATAAATTTCATAGACAACGTATTGCTTTCGCTTTCGTAGAAAAATTGATCAAAGTGCTCACTACTCAGGCTCGGTTTGGGTCATCATTATCGTATATTTTTCGCAATTCACGAGCTCGTTCTGACTTTGTTCAGCACGTAAAAAAGTGAGCGTCGACCTTTTGCATTGAAATCAAATTGCAATGCGAAATGTATGTCTGAAATTGGTTCCAAGGTCGAACGCGTACTATCATCTACAATATATGAGATGTAGTTTTTCAATTCGGAATACTGAATGCTGGCTAGAGGTCACAGGTACGAATGCGATGATAAATTACATTTGATGTAATGTTAGGGGATTGAGATTTTTAGTTAATAACCAATCACTGAACCTGTAACTGAAAGATCGAAATATAATTAATATGTACACATACTTATTTAGTTTTTGTTTTCTTTTGATAAATGTTGATAATTATTAAGATACCTTATTGAATCTTAAGGCGTCTCAGATAAACAAAATGTTGGTTAACTTAATAGGCAACCTGTTCGTTTGCTTATTTGCTACAGTGATATATATAAATATATGTCGAATTGTGATAGCGGCGCCAACAGTTAGCAACGATGTTTATAATTTTAAAGTGGGTAATCTTATGTAAACAATCGGTTGTTGTTTGATCGCTGTCAACTGGTAGTGACTCCATTTGACAGTTAACGTAATTCATTCGATTTCATTTGCTGGTAACACCCTACTTGTTTCAATTAAATTGTGATTTAAATGGCAATGTTATGTTTAGAGTTAAGTTGGCCAACCTGTAGACTAATGTCCGGTGGTTCTTTATTCTGATTGGCTGTCGATTGTAATTTTATGTTGGTACACTGGAAACCCAAGCGTTGGGCTAATATCTTGACGCTGATTGGTTAAACAACTTTGTCCCTCGCTTGGACATGGCTCTTGGCGGGAATCGGTATCTAGCTGGCGGGAATAAACCGCCATTGCGGGACATTCTGTATTGAGCGCTTGTACGAATTAGACGTTCTCGCCAAGAGACTTGTCGGTTTCCGATCTAGTGCATACCTAGGTACCCTAGTACAATGTTAAGGTCTATGGCAAATAAATAGCTTACCGTTAATAGTTGTGTGAATCCGATTCGATATTTAGTTTAGTGTTGCTATTAACTATCTTTTAACTATGTGAATGCGAATAAAGCATAAGTGGTATATTTCGTCTGATTTTTATTTGCAAACGTGATAGGAAGTCCGTCGCCATGCCCGATATCCCAGAAGAAGCCCAATTACCCGCTCCGGTCAACCTTTCTCCAACATCAGAAGCGGGATGTAATCAGTGCCCACAGGATGTGAATAAGAACGTGAACATGTGTGAAATGCTCATGAAGCAGCAAAAAAAAAAAATGGCTTTATTGGAGGCAATCACACCATTACTCGTACCTGAGTGACGTGGATCGATTTCTGGTACGACCGAAAGAAAATGAATTACGTACAGGCCACAGCAAGGATGATGACTTCGCTTATGTCGAGATGATCTGGGCGGTCTACTGAACAACTACGTTGCCCAATTTAAATGACATGCTCATAAATCCGGTGAGGTCAAACCATTTTTATTGTTTTTGCTATGTTGATACAAGATTTGACGTATTTTCCGGTAACAATAGTGTTTTTCCTACGTTCTCCTTAAAACTTGTCGTATTTACAAAATTATGGTACATAAGTGTAGGTAGTCATTTCATTTTGATAGCTTTGTGAAAATCTAACTACCTACTTTCGTATAAACTTTTAGAACAGTGTTCAAATTTCATTAATTTCATTGTTTTGCTTAACAACTTTGTGGCAATTGGTTAAAGTACCTTGATACCGTATCGGGGTTGAAAATATTTGCTACGCGTTTGAAATTAATGTTTCAGTGTGACATGGCGTACATCTATAAGCAGTACTACTGACTGCAAACGTCTCGCCCAGTAGCGTGGATCATTGAAGTTTCGAGACCGTGCAGCATCGGCGGTTCTCGCACGTCTGACTATCATAGGACACGTGCTGTGCTGAAGCTAGCTAGGACACTACTGACAACGACTGTATTGAAGCAACAGAAATAAAAGGACGGTATTCGTTCCAATTGATTTCATGCAAAATTAGAGCCAACAAACGATAATTAGTGTTTCAATCATTATTGATGAGATTTGTATTGCTTTTTTTTATGTTGTAGACCACGGCATTGATGTAATTTTCTGAATAATACATTAACTTTAATTTCAAATTGAATTCAAGACAAATTAGTTTACTCGAAGAATAGCTTGATGTAAACGTCGTCATGGTCTGTAGGTATGATAAAACTGATACCACACAAATTGCCATTTACAGAATGAAATGCGGTACTTCGTCGCAGTGGAGATTTCGTGCTTTTCGTGGTGAACTCGGCGAGCAGGCGGGCGGCATTGGCAGTGACGAAATAACAGAAGACCCTCTTTCCTTACCGTGTGCGTCGTGGCAACGCACCATGGCCTACAGTTAATCCGGTGAGCAGTTCACATTTCATCGGAGTTTTTATGCAGTTCTCACGTGCTATAAAATCTTTTTTTTTTGTCGACATTATATGGGTTTGGAGTAATCATTTAATGATAGAGTGAACTTGATCATATTGTAACTGGCATTCTAAATTGAAACTGTAGAGTTACTTACTAGTTTAATCTTGTCATCTCTTATGATTTATTTGAGACATCTGCTGCTACTGTCATAAACATGCAGAATAGCAAACCCAAGGGCAATGAGAGAGCAGGCTTACCGAAATATGGTGGAAAGTGCGGATTATAATCAAAGGAGATTCGATAGTAATAAAGTTTAGATTCAAAGTTTCTAAGTAGGTGATTATGTTTTGATCAAGAACGAGGAAAGCAACCAATTAAAATTGGACCAAAAGTTTCTAACCTTTTTATGAAGTCATTGAAGTACTTGACGGTGACAGATATTTGCTAAAGTCGCTCACGTCTAATAGGACGTACAAATACCCTCATGATAGAGTCAGGAAAATGCCTGAGCAGCAGGTTCCTCCTGAACTTGATTTGGCCGACAATGACTTTGAAAGCCCCTCTGTTTCAGACTAAGTTCAGATTCACACTTGAGTCTTTTGGTGCTTTCGATGGACTGAAGGCACGCCCGATGGACTGGGCATTATTTGTTTTGAGTTTGTGCTTTCGATGGACTGAAGGCACGCCCGATGGACTGGGCATTACATGTCTGATGTTGTGCTTTCGATGGACTGAGAGCACGCCCGACGGACTGGGCACGATCTAGTAACTGCGTCAGAGGTGCCGGAGCATGTAAGAGGTGCACGTTGACTGCTTTTTATTATGCGGTATGCTCTTTGCGAGGAGTAGCACTTACGCGGCTGAGATGGTTAACTTCTGACGAGTTATTAGTTCTAGCGAGCGCCGAAGGACTGGTGTGAATCTGTGTAGTGTGATTTAGATTGACTGTATGGTCTGATTTTTCAATGTAATGACTTTAGAATGTAATTCACACTGTGTGTGAATGTATGTTGTCGAAGCTTAAGTTTTGTGTCAGGTTAGCCGAGCGATATACTCTCAGATTATTTTATTGTTCACAGTTAGCGCACCCGAGGACGGGTGATGGTCATGATGGCCGTGTCGAATTGTGATAGCGGCGCCAACAGTTAGCAACGATGTTTATAATTTTAAAGTGGGTAATCTTATGTAAACAATCGGTTGTTGTTTGATCGCTGTCAACTGGTAGTGACTCCATTTGACAGTTAACGAAATTCATTCGATTTTATTTGCTGGTAACACCCTACTTGTTTAAATTAAATTGTGATTTAAATGGCAATGTTATGTTTAGAGTTAAGTTGGCCAACCTGTAGACTAATGTCCGGTGGTTCTTTATTCTGATTGGCTGTCGATTGTAATTTTATGTTGGTACACTGGAAACCCAAGCGTTGGGCTAATATCTTGACGCTGATTGGTTAAACAACTTTGTCCCTCGCTTGGACATGGCTCTTGGCGGGAATCGGTATCTAGCTGGCGGGAATAAACCGCCATTGCGGGACATTCTGTATTGAGCGCTTGTACGAATTAGACGTTCTCGCCAAGAGACTTGTCGGTTTCCGATCTAGTGCATACCTAGGTACCCTAGTACAATGTTAAGGTCTATGGCAAATAAATAGCTTACCGTTAATAGTTGTGTGAATCCGATTCGATATTTAGTTTAGTGTTACTATTAACTATCTTTTAACTATGTGAATGCGAATAAAGCATAAGTGGTATATTTCGTCTGATTTTTATTTGCAAACGTGATAGGAAGTCCGTCGCCATGCCCGATATCCCAGAAGAAGCCCAATTACCCGCTCCGGTCAACCTTTCTCCAACATATACATATATATAAAAAGGAAGAAAGACTGACCGTGGCTAACGTTGCTCAATCTCGGAACCACGCCGCACGCACAGGTCATGTTGAACCATAAGTTTTTAGGTAGATACATCGATTAACAGCGGCTGTCACAAACACTAGGACAGACACCGAGGCACAGAATAGATAATAGTACAAGTACAGAAGGGATACTCCTTGGATCTTTACAAAAGGCGCTTTTTTCTCAGACAAAACATTAAGATTTATGGCCTTCTGGCGTCGTCGACGACGACGTCGACGTTCATCGCTACAAGTACATGCCGGTTCCCCAACGTTGGGGCACTGGCATGTACTTGTAGCGATGATCCCGCGCCTGACCGAGGGGGATTTCATAACTGTACAGTCAGCACCAAAAGTAGCTAAGCGGATCAAGTGCTCAAAAATGATCTACACACGACTCTTATGTCAACAGGATAAAAACTTAAAAATTGCTTAAGAGAAACATTCATGTGGGGCTAGCTCGATTTGTGTAAGATTGTCCCTTAATATTTATTTATTTATGTCAAAGTATCCCGTGTGGTGTCGGATCCCGTGTGGTGTCGGGTTAGAATAGCACCACCCCCTTTCCTCCTGTGGGTGTCGTAAGAGTCGACTAAGGGAACAGGGTTGAAGTGTGTTGTGGGCGATGGGCTAGCAACCTGTCACTGCAATGTTACATTTTGTCGATCTTTTATACCCATATTTATGCTAAAAGTGGTACTGGAACAAAAGTTTCATGTGCTCTGCCTAACCCTTTTAGGGATAAAGGCGTGATTATATTTATGTATGTATGTATGTATGTTATGTCAAAGGCTAATTACAGGGTTGAGGACTATCTCACTGACAGATATGCATGTAAAATAGCTTAATAATTCAAAATATAGCTTATTCGGATTCGGACATGGGTTCTTGTCGAACAGTGCATTATGATGTTTTTTCTTCATATTCAGATAGACTTATTTGAAGTAGGTTAAAAAACTATCATTGTAATAAGCTTTTTTGGCAAAAAAAATTGACTGTTGAGTTTGTTTCGACGTTTCTTCTTAACTGTGGTCTTCTTTTTCAGAAACGCCGTTAGAATTTTGACATTACGGCCTACTTGCAGAATAACATTCATTTACTTCATTTGAAGGTTGTCTAGCTCATTTTGAGCGTGTTATTTTTCGTAGCTACTTCTGGTGCTGACTGTACTGTTAAGTACTGTTCACTATTGATTGTACCAATTTCATATAACACCCGTTAGTTATAAACGAATGAGGATGGTCAGATGGCAGTCGCTTGCGTAAAATTTGTGCCTATGCCAAACTTTGGGTTTAGGTGTCAACGTGGACCCCGGGCTCTTTTAGAGCACTACCGGGAATAACACTAAGAGAACGGACCGTCACTTATAAAATAACGGGCTTCTGCCCGCGACTAAGTCAGCGTGGAACTCATATATCGCAGCTCCATACAAACTTTCACCCCCACTTCACCCCCTTCGGGGATGGATCCGAGATAAAAACTATTACATGACCTTCCCCGGGACTCAAACTATCTCTGTACCAAAATTTATCTAAATCGGTTTAGCGGTTTAAGCGCGAAGAGGTAACAGACAGACAGACACTTTTTCGCATTTTTAATATAGTATACAGATACGGCAGAAAACACCTTAGTAAGCACCAGAGAAAGAAAGAGAAGTTGTCATCAGAGACACTGGCTTTGATAGATGAAAGGAGGCAAATGAAACATAACACGATAGCAGATCAGAAACAAATAGAAAGCATAAGTAAAATCATAAGTAAATCTATTAGAAAATACTTAAGAAAACGTAATACTGAAGTTATAATCGGCAAGTTAAGAACCGGAGTAAAAGAAATAGTGAAGTTGAAAGATGACGATGACAATTTAGTTACAGATCGGGACAAAACAGTAAATACTGTTGAACATTTCTACAGCAAACTTTACTCATCTCAGTCAGCAGAGCCAGATCCATTTACAAAATGTAGTGACAGTGGAGCAACACCCACACAATACAAAGATAGAGATAATGTATCCCCAATATTACCTACGGAAATTAGAAAGACTCTGTACAGTATGAAAGCCGACAAATCTCCTGGCGAAGATTGCATCACATCTGACTTACTTCGCGTGGCGACCCTATCATTAAACTCCTTGTAAAACTATTATACCAGGAACTTCAGGATACTCGCAATCCAAAATCTTGGAAAACTGCTATCATCACCATATTACATAAAAAAGAAGACATTTCGAAGCTTACTAACTACCGCCCCTATACTATAAGCCTTCTTTCCCACACGTACAAACTTTTTGAAAAAGTTTTATGCAGCCGTCTCACCCGTAATCTCGAGTGCCAACCACCCGAGCAGGCCGGCTTCCAAAGCGGATTTTCGACCATTATTGACCATTTACACGCGGTAAAACAGCTCATGGAGAAAAGTCAGGAGTATAATCGACCCCTGTGCATGGCCTTCGTCGATTACGAGAAGTGTTTGACTATCTCCGTCGCTGCTCAATCGAGCTAATGAGCAATCGCTACGTGGACATGCTTCGGGAGTTGTACAGCTCGGCAACAATGCAGGTTCGGCTCCATAAACTAAGCGCGCCAATTTTATTTCAGAGGGCAATGCGTCAAGGGGATACCATTTCACTCAAGCTTTTTACGGCCGTTCTAGAGGACGTCATAAAAACGCTTGCATGGGATAGGTCCGGTATTAATGTCAATGGTGTATTCTTGTCGCACTTGAGGTTCGCCGACGACATTTTTTTGTTTGCCGAGACCCTAGATGAGCTCCAAAATATCCAAGATCTTTATCATACTTCCTTGCAGGTAGGTCTTAGGATGAATATGTCCAAGACTAAGGCCATGACGAGCGTTTCCGGCGACTTGAATTCAACTATAATGGTTGGAAACGAGTCGCTGAAGATCGTCGAGCGATACGTTCATCTCGGTCATACTCTATCCTTTGACAAGGAGCATCAAAAGAAAGATACCGACGACCGGTTAGCCTAGTGGGTAGTGACGGTGCCTACGAAGCTGGAGGTCCTGGGTTCGAATCCCGGTAAGGGCAAATATTTGTGTGATGAGCATGAACATTTGTTTCTGAGTCATGGATGTTTTCTATTTATTTAAGTATTTAATATCTATTATATATATCGTCGTCTAGTACCCATAACACAAGCCTTACTGAGCTTATTATGGGACTAGGTCAATTTGTGTAAGATTGTCTCCTTGTATTTATTTATTATTTATTATTATTATATTTCAGGAGAATTCAGCTCGGTTGGGCGGCATTCAACAAGTTAGATGACATTTTCAAATCCGTTGACGTTCCACAATGCCTAAAGACTCGTCTCCATAATCAGTGTGTCCTGCCCACTATGACGTATGGTGCTGAGACATGGACGCTCACAAAGGAGGCTGTGCATAAAGTACGGGTAGCACAGAGAGCCATGGAGCGCGCCATGCTCGGCATTAACCTACAAGACCGAGTGAGGAATACTGAGATCCGACGTCGCACTAAGGTGCGTGACGTCGCAGAAGTCATAACGAAACTCAAATGGAGTTGGGCGGGACATATTGCCAGGCAGCGTGACGGTAGGTGGACCAACACGTTAACGGATTGATTGCAGGATTGGTCGTCCACCAGCACGATGGGTTGACGACGTAAAAAAGACCGCGGGTCATTTCTGGATGAGACTAGCACGGGACCGGGATAAGTGGCGTACTCGAAGAGAGGCTTATGCTCAGCAGTGGGCGATTGAACGCTGAAAATGACAATGATGATATAGTTTGGATGGATTGAGAATTATTTTTAAACTTGCAATAATAATTCTAAAATTAACCCACTTGTTCCCATTGCAAAAATGCCCATAACGCTGGCGGCATTTTCACGTTGGATAACCATAGACAACCTTTGCGCCAGAGACGAGTCAGAGCGCGTCCTATCCAAATAACACCCTTAGAATATTAAAAATATACAAGCATTACTTTTTGTACAGAATAACCGTTTTTGCAGGTGCAAAATGGATCAGTTCAATTGTATTTAGCTAACCCTAAGCTGACAACGTGGTTTTAGATAACGAGCAACACTTACACCTATAGTATCCGCAAAACCAAGTGGCGAGTCAGGTCATAAATCTTTTGATCATACCATCTCTTTCGCACCTGCACTAGCTTATAGAGCGGGCCGTGCAACAACAGTACTAACTTTTATTGCCTGACTCGCCACTTGGTTTTGCGGATATTATAGGAGATATCCAGAACGTGTGCATATTTTTGAACAGGAAACCCGCCTTTAAGTCTGTGAGACGTCAGTCGCTAATATATCCGAAACGCTGCGGTTGCGGTCTTAGCTGCTGCTAGACCACCCCAAAACAGAAAGCTAGCGGGAAGGATAGCGTCAGACGCCACGCATATGCAAAAACATATTCGAAATAAAAGTGATGAGTGAAAGTGAGTCTGTGAGAAATATAAATACCAAGTCAGTAAAAGGTTAAGGCAGAAAACCTATGAGAAACGTCTCCGGGCGATTAGGAGTATCTCAACTTCCACGCGATGTCGAACATTTCCAAGTGTAGGTTCAAACTAAACCGCAAGTGTTCGCTTCGGCTACAAGAAGGCATCCATCAAGTAAGGTTTAGGGTTATGTTTTTGCAAAGATATTGTGTTTTGCCTTAGGCGCTTATAAGATGTTGCGAAGTATGGAGACAGGAGCTACGAAACGTTTTCGATTCCCCAATCGGTTGGCCCCCGCCAACTTGCAAAACTACATTATAGGGATGATGACTGATCAGCTGCTGAAAAACAGTACCTTTTTTGAAACGTTGCGTTCGAGAAGTTTGTAGAAAAACAGGAACAACTGACGTCTAAGTTTCATTAGGTCGATCAGCGTTAATTTAAGGATCTTTATTCATTTTCTAATGTAATAGCAGTAAAAGTTTAGGGTGATCTTGCTCGAGTATTTTCGTGAGTTTTATATAGTTATTGATAATGAATATTTTTTTTAATTAGGAAATGTTTGGCTCTCCTTCTCCTATTTACTATTAAGATCGTGATGCTGGCAGTTCAACGTTTCTTCCGGGAACTATTTAGGCGCTATTTTATTAAAAGTGACATTTATTTGCGAAGTCCTTGTGTTTTTGGGAATTATAATAATATTGTTTGGTAGAACACAAATACAGAACTTTACTTTTAACTTAAAACGAAAGTGAGGTAGGGCACAGCGAAATGTCATCCCGATCGAATTTGAAGCAGCCCAACTAGGGGAGGACCTTTGGCTTGCAGAAGACAGCCATTATAAAACTATTACTTGCTCTGTAGTAGTGTTGTGTTCCTGGAGGTGAGCAAGGTCACCAGAGCTTTCGAGGATGCGTTGTCTTAAGAGCGAGGGAACTTGTTCCTTCAGCTGTCAACACGGCGAATCCCCAAACATGTCAAGGGTTGGCAACGCCCATGTTATTCCTGTTACACACATACTGAAGTTTCATGCGTCTATAGACTACGATGTCCGCTTACCATCAGACGGGCCGTACGCTAGTTTGCCACCGTGATACAAAAAAAATACAAACTCTAATACATGTACAACATTCTGTTAAGCACAGTCTGAGTTGATGTCAAAATATATTTCATTATATTGCCACCTCCATAAGTTAGTATTTCATGCCCCCGTATATGGTTTTGAGATGTAACCGTTTGAATTTCCGAACCCTTCGTCAGGGTTAAATAACCATGCTAATGTTACAAAGGCCACCTGCTTTGTACTATAGCTACCAACATGCTTAACGTGGTTGATACGAACACGATATAAGCTTTCACTCGAATGTTTTCAGTGATTTTGGCTTCGATTTTCACCGAGTTGGTGAAAAAGATGTGTTTGATCGTCGGCTAGGTAGTTCATGATTTTTAAGATTATCCATGGAAGACCAATATTAAGGTATTCAGTAGATAGGGACCGTGGATGTCATTTCAATAACCATTTTAAATACTTAGTACTTTGTTACTTCTCTTTCATACTAGCTTAGGTATGTTTGAAAGCGTCAAGATTTTTTTTGTTATTTTGTTTATTATTTATATTACTATATTTTATATACTTTTGTTATTTATAAGTTTATTTTGTTTCGATTTGTACACACAACAAAAACACTAGGTTGGAGATTTTGATCTTCCAAATGAAGATCAAAATCTCCATTGAAGCGAAATTATTATGAGCCAAGATTATTTTCTCATCGTTCGAAAGAATCACTTTAGAATACAATACAAATATTCTTTATTGCTCACCAGATATAGTGGATAGTAGAAAAAAAATAGTGCTAAATTAGACATTAACAATGGTAGACAACAGGCGGTCTTATCGCTAAAAAGCGATCTCTTCCAGACAACCTTTGGTTGGTGGAGACAATGCAAGAAAAGTTATGAATTTGAGCAGGTGAAAACAGAAAAAAAAAATAATATAAACAACTATATAAGAAATACACATACATAAATACATTTTTATATAAACCTACATACACAGACATCAGTCAAACTAAATGTCATCTCAGATTTCAGATTTCAGATTATTTATTGATAAATGTACATCTCATTTACAAGTCAGAATATAATCATATTAAAAAAAGATTTGGCCTGTGTTAGGGTCAATGATCTTTTTGGAGAAACTCATTTACATTGTAGCACGCAAGGTCAGTAAGCAATGCCTTTAGTTTCTTTGTAAATAAGGCATCACTCTCAGCTGTTTTAATGTGTTCGGGCACACAGTTATATATATGGATCCCGGCAACGCTGAGTGCCGCGCGAGCCTTAGCCAAGCGCCGGCGCGGGGGCTCCAGCAGGTGCCGCCTGCGCGTAGGCCTTTGGGTGGGTTGACCGTAGGTTTTATAGTTATGTAGGTTGCATCGTATGTGTGAACAAGCAGTTAACATGTATACACTTGGTAACGTTAGGATGTTATGGTGTCTAAATATGTCTCTCGCGGGATGGTCTACTGGTTTACGGTCGATGATTCGCAAGGCTCGCTTTTGAATTCTGAAGACTCTGTCACGGTTGGCAGACATTGCCCACAGATCTACCCCTTGAATTAGAATTGAGTGAAAGTAACCGAAGTAAGCTTTCCTCAAGTTACTGGGAGACAAAGTAGGTGCGAGTCGAGACAGTGCATAGCACGCGGCGGACAACTTGTCGCATACATAGTCAAAATCAAGTCAAGTCATATAGGAACAGTATCACTTACAGTCGAAAACAAAACTGCACACACCAAGTAGGAATGACTAGTTACGGAAGAAAAAAATAGTAATCCTTAAGTCTAGTTTTAAAAATGGGAAGAGACTTTGCACGTTTGATTTCAATAGGCAAAGATTCCATAATCGAACTGCACGGAAAGTAAAAGAATTGTTGTAAAATTTAGAGTTAGATAGAAATAACTTCTGAGCAGACCTAGTAGAAGAAAGAAATTTAAAGCGTTCCTTGGGGTAGCGAGGAGTTGCATGATTAAAAAGAATTCCATAAAGGTGGGCGAGGATGTGAGAGATACGTCTGGATCTGATAGGAAGCCACTTGAGTTGAGAAGGGAAACTGGATATGTGGTCATATTTGCGTAACCCAAATATGAACCTGATACATAAGTTTTGACGCTCAAGCATGTTAAGTTGCTCTTTAGAGAGGTCAATATAGGAAACGTCAGCATTATCTAAAATAGGGAGGAGTAGGGATTGAGCAAGCGCAACTTTGGTAGCAATGGGAAGGAAATTACGAAGCCTTCTCAAAGAATCCACAGCTGCAAACATTTTCCTGCTAACCTCATTCATCTGTGGCATCCACAAAAGAATGCGGTCCAAAATAACGCCAAGGTTCTTAACTTGCAGGTAGTACGGGATCAAAACGCCATCAAACAAAATCGGTGGGAGATTAACATAGTCAACTCTAGAAATCATCTTAGCACTACCAACGATCACAGCCTGAGTCTTTGCGGGGTTAACATTGAGACCATAAGTACTACTCCAGTCTGAGATGCGTACAAAATCGGAATTCGTAGCTGACATGAGTAATGGCAGATCGCTGACCTGAGCCTGGGAATAAATTTGAAGGTCATCGGCATAAAGCTGATATGATGATGATAGATTACGAGTGATGGAATTTATGAAAATGGAAAATAAAAGTGGAGATAACACGCCACCCTGCGGAACGCCGGCTAACGTGCTAACTACACCATGAGGAGCGGGAAGTATCCACCTTTATACGCTGCCGACGACCGGTTCATATGATGAAACCAATCAATTACCGCAGGAGATATGTTATAAGAACGTAGTATCGCCAACATGAGATCAAAATCAACAGTGTTAAACGCCTTACTAAAGTCAAGAAACGTTAACACTGTCAACTTCTGATCATTCATACCCGACCGTATGTCATCCGTTATTTTAACGAGAGCAGAAGCCGTACTATGACCAGAGCGGAAGCCAGACTGAAAAGGACAATTTACTATTTACTAGTCGGGTAGTATATAGTCGGGTTTGTAAACATTATTTTAGTTAACAATGTCAGCGCGCACACTAACTTCAGTATTATTTGCCCCAATATTATCTTCTGTTAGGAGAACTTTCGTTAAACTTTAAACCGTTCCAAGATAGCTGTATAAATCTTCATTAAATAACGATTCATTGGTCTGTGACAGTTTAGGCTGTCTTAAAGCTTTCTCGTGGGACGCATAGATTCTTGAAGCTTTTATTAAAATAGTATCAAAGACATTGGCAAGAAAATGTTTTAATTAATTTATTCGGTGTTTAATTGCAATGAGTGAATTTATCGGGGTAGCATTTAATGTATTAATTAGAAGGAAATTGACATATAACCGTAGAGAAAGGTTGAATTCACAATTGTCCCTAATTGGAAATCTAATTCCATAATATGTTTCCGTCAAAAATTTAAGTTTTTAACCCGCGATGCATAAAGAGGGGTGTTATAAGTTTAACTTGTCCGACTATGTATCTGTGGTATCGAAGCTCCCTAAAGGATATACCGATTTGAATTCGCTTTTTTTGTGTCATAGATAATTTTATACTGAGTGTTCTTAGCCATGTTTTATGAAAATGGGTTTAGCTGTTTTTGAGATATTGGACTTTGAAATGAAAATGTCGGGGGTTTTCCAACTTTTCCAAGTTGAAATTTTAATACAAGCTTTTATTGCCGACTGTCATTGAGACAATTTTAACGAGCCCAACTCAATGGGGTTATTCGGTTAAGTATTGAATTGCCGTGGCCACCTTCTGTCTCCATCATCAGATCAGTTCGGTGGTACAATAATTTTGAATTGTCATCCAAACTACATCTTGACCTAAAATTACAGCTAAATCGGTTGAAGATATCTGCTTCAAAATTAAGTTACAAGATTCCACCGGGACAATAATATTACATTTACCCAGACAATAAATTGCAAATTAAAATAAAAGCTTGTAATAATTAAATATCATCGCTATAAAACCTCGTCTTATGATTTTGAGTGTAGGCTGCATAAACTAGGTTTTCATGCACTAGTGTAAACAATAAAATCTACGCATGACCGTGCGACGTCGACAAGCATGAGTTTAACAGTTATTTACGATACAAGTGCCGAAAATGGGAAAATCGCAACGAGTCGTGATAAATTCTGCCGCCTTAAGGAAAAAAACCTTAAGTGACAATTTTTGCGAAATTGAGTTATTGACACCCTCGAAATCAGGAAAAAAAATGTGATTTTTCTATTCAACAGTTATTTCTGTATATCAAACAGATCATGATTTAGACAAGCATAACTACACGGCATTTTGGTAAAATGATTACCTGTCAGAGAAAGAAAAAGCATAAGTAGCTATTCATAGATAGAAAAGTGTGTGTCTTTATATGTAGTCTTGAATTTGAGCCAAACATTTATTTCATAAGATGAAAAACCATTTAATGACATTTCTATGAAAAATAACCTTAATTTCACTAAAAAGTCCATTCTTGTTGTATAAAACAATTATTTAGTCGTAACACTCGGAGGTTGAAAAAACATAAGTTGTCAGTTATGTTTTTTCTATCTTGTACGACTCTTACTTATGCCTTTTCCTGCTTAGTGTCGGTTTCAATAAAGTGTAGTTGTGGTTTATTTCGTAAAAATTGCTGTCAGTTATGCTTTATCATGCTAGTAGATAGCCCCCCTCCACCCCTCAAGGACAGGTTCACTCCGCGCACGCGGCTCGATCGGTTACTTGCCTTTCGTAGAGCTGCGCGTACGACTAGGGTTTGCAATTCGAATTTTCGAATATTCATATTACTCGAATATTCGCCATGAAAATTATTCGAATACCACAAGGTTTACTATTCGAATAAAATGAATATTTCGAATAGTATAGAAATAAATATTTTCCATATACATTCAATAAATATCACTTATGTAGGAGGCTACATAACAAAAACAGTCAATAAGATTGAACACTGGTGGCGTTACACCAATTGCCAGCCATGATTAAACGGGTCGCAAGAACTTTCTGGCAGTGATTGTCCTCTCAATCCTGGGTTCAATACGACAAAAGAATACATGACACACATGATTTCGAAGGTACAGACTCTTGAAAAATCAAATGGTAAAATAATTTCGCAGCAAGTCTATCTTGGGAAAGGCTAGTTCAATTTGAGTAAATTTGTCCCCTAATATTTATTTATTTATCTTCGTGATGAGTATCCACCAAAGCTGTGTGAGGCGGCGGAGCGATTTGACAAAATCAGCCACCAATATAGCATTCTTATTCTGTTCCTCAGCTCTTCCTATTGGTGTATTTTTTCCTTACGAACTACTACGCTGCTTCGAACAGCTGTGGTGGATCACATCAGCCTAATCGTTTACAGCATGAAAGAGCCGCTCTCCTCAAGTCATGTCATGGCCGGAGGGCGCCCAATACTACGTTTGCCAAGCCGCGGCCTCCATTCGAGAACCTGCTTGCTTACTCCACCGTTCATCGGTTATGCGACAGATGTAACCAGCCCACTGCCACTTCAGTTTGTTGCACTTTTGAGCTATGTCAGTCATTTTGATTTTCTGTAGGATAATCTCGTTTGGGACTTTGTCCATCAGCAAGAGCCCGAGCGTAGACCTTGTGGCAGTGATTGGTTAAATTTGTGAAATACGACAACGACCTTTTGCTTAATAATCGCGCGCCTGAGTGACACTACACTACGCTACCGGTGCCTTTGGTGCCACCGAATTTTATGTCGCTAAACACGCACAGAAAAATAAGGAGCACAGTAAAGTTAGTTTTACATCGGTACGTGCGTGGCACGATGCACCGGGCGGGCGTCATCCTGCCGCGTGCAAAATCATGCTTGTTTATAAAATAAAACAGGGTTTTCCTAACTGCTTATTTTCATAACACTTATTACATTCTATCGCTGTGTTGTTATTTTTATTGTTGCATGATTTTTTAAAGTTTTGATTTTTTTGAGTGATAGAGCTATAACTAAAACTCTACCTAACTACATTCTACCCACATTCTACCTCACTATAACTCAAAGGCCGTGTGTGTGTTTGCTTCTTGGCTGTGGGTATACGTTTTTGTTTTTTTTTTGGTTATCAGATAAATAACAATGCGGCAGTCATCCAGGAGCAGACGGATGCTTCTAATGGCGAGAGGTGAAATGCAAGAAAATAATGACGAGCCACAAACATCTCATTTGTTATTTTAAATAAATAATTATGATTCTTAGTTGTATTTTTATGAATTCCTTTAAAGAGATAAATTATAATTTTACTATCTTAACTTAGCAAAAAAACCACAAGTACGCAATTGTGCTTTTTCGGCTTCTAGATTGTTTAGTAACATAAGCATAACTGTGTACATGTGTTTTTCTTTCTTAGTCATCGTAATGCAATACTGTCACAAAAAACATAAGTACGCACTTATGATATTTCTTATTAGAAACGATATATTATTTTTATTTATTCTAAGAGGCAGTAACTGTTTTTTGTAAATAACTTATTAAAATAAATAGATAATCGAATAATTTACATTGTACAAAAATTCTACAGTGTCATTTTATTCGTATGCAAAAGTTTTTACTTTGTACTTTGAATTAATCCTATTTTAGCAGGAGTGCAAAGTTTTTCGACTTTTTCTCGAAACATACTTTTTGTCACTTAAGGTTTTTTTCCTTAAGGCGGCAGAATTGAAACACGACCGAAGGGAGTGTTTTAAATCGACACGAGTTGCGAATTACCTATTCGCACGTGTATCGTGCAACGTTTTACTGTACATATGGCTGTTTAAAGTTTTGACATAACGGAAAGTGCTCTTTGCCGCACTAGTGCGGGAAAGTAGCACCATAATGTACTGTAAAAAATATAATAGCATCATAACCTTACATTCACTTTATTTTATTTTTTCGTAATCGAAGAGAAATGTAGAGTATAAGTAATAACTATAGTTTAGCATTGGATTATCAAGAAAAAAGGGATAATTGTGATTGCCTTTTATCAATTAATACGACATAATAAATAAACATATTGGATGGAAAACCGGGCCTGCCAAAATGAACATGAAAAACTGGGTCCCGTGTCAAATGTCAAATTAAAATTGGAGGTGGATGTAAAATTTACATTGCCCATTCTAGGGGAGGAATTGGATGTTTTTTTTTTTCATTCGCAGCGCCCTCCTATCTCAAACGCACAAGGTAAATTAGAAAGAGGTGGTTAGATTTCCCCTCTCATGTCGCATCTTGTCATGAGCTGTCCTTGCCTCGCAGACCTTTCTCAAAGTGTAGTTTAAAATCTGGCGCACATTGAGCCACTAATCGGCCTGTGGACTAATTCTTTTAAACAATTTGTATGCAATTGGCGCGGTTGTACCTTGTTTTACCGACGATTGTTCCATCGAATGTGAGTTTCGCAGAATTTTCATTTTATCGAAAACCATTTCTTACAGGATCAGTAAACTTTTCAGGAATGTTATACAACAAACCTAACTTAACCAAATGGGTTCTACAGAATTACTTTTTACTTTACCTACAACACAAATTACTAATGAGTAACGATGAATACATTTAGGACGTGTTTAATATAATAAAAACTACACGTTCAGTATACTTGACAGTATTTAAGTTGGCTGAATTGCATCGCAACTAGTTCAAAAAGCAACTTTCAAAATATATAAAATAATTATTTATTTTGCAAAGAAGCCTCTAGGGTACTTTTACTCACTTTACTGTGCAATTGAGAAGATTTACCATAACAGTTTTAAGTATTAAAAGTCACCTCAAATTAAACAATCTCATCCATAAATAAAACCTAGAAACCATTTCATATTTTTTGTTACCAATATTTTCCGTCTCACGCTGTGCTCTACTAAATTCTCAGCAGTTTATTATCCTCTCTAATATCAAGTGAGAATATTCTTTAAGTAGGTACTATCTTCTTCTGTAAAAATGTAATTCTGTTAGCAAAAATGTGTTCACATAGGCCTCCTCAAAACAGTATCAAAGTGATCGATCCTGCCTTTACTAGGTCGCCATTCCAACTTGTCTTCCCACGCTGCGCCTGCCGGTACTCTTCGCCACTCCAGAACCTTTCCGCCCCAACGGCCATCGGTTCTACGTGCAATGTGGCCCGCCCACTGCCACATAAGTTTAGCGATTCGGAGGGATATATTGGTTACCGTGGTTGTGCTGCGGATTGTCTCATTTCTGATGTTTTCACAAGGGGAACCCCCAATATATCCCTCTCCATTGCCCTTTAGGTGACTTTTGTTTCTAAAGACAAGTGAAAACTTGCGTGGCTGTCATAAAACTTTTCAGTATATATTTTCGTATTTTTGGGTGGTTATCTGTGCATTGCGTTACTACAATCTGATTTCATATACATAAAAAAATGAAACGCTGAATTAATAAAACAATCGTAACATAGTTTCATAACTTTCCTCTTCTTTGAGCAGTTGTTCCGTAAAAATAGCAACTTGCTTCAGTTACACGTTATGCAACATCTGTTCTAATAATAAATCAATTCCTGCCCGATTATTATCCACATCATATTAATGAAGTTATCAACGAAAATGTTATACAAGTATTATCGGCAAGGCAAGAAAATAATAGGTATAAAAGATTTGATACCAAATAACAAATTAATGAATGATGCTATTTTCTTACAAATATTGATAGTCGATCAATGAAATTGACCTCCGCTAGGAGTCGGTTGCAGTAAACCGTTTGTCACCGTAAGCTGACTCTGATCTGATAGTATGGGAAGTTTATCAAGTTTGTATGGAATGATCAGTCGGTTCGACCCGCCCTAAACCTACTACTACACTGTATATTTTCATCTACCTGTTCCCGAAGAGGCTTCTGGCTCGGAATATGCAAAATTATCAACGCATTCGCCAAATTTTGGTTCACGAATGTGTTTGCGAAGCGAGCAAAAGATTTAATTCGTTCGTGAAACGAATGCTCTTGTGAAGTCCTTTAGTCTGCAAGTCCAGATGGTCAACCTGACACTTACATTTCGCATTAAACTTCTCATCTTGGTGTGTGCATAAAGACCAGTTGTCATTGGTCGCTATACAGCGGGTGAAGCCCTCAGACGGGATAACGACTAATGACAGTCAAAGTCGATAGCACAATCGTGCTGCCACTTGCATGGTATTACTCGCAGGCAGTAAAACAAATAGTGAAATGAATCGGTCAATTAAAAGCGTACGAGTACGAGGGTGAAGTTTGGATGATAAAGGGTACGCTTGGACATCCAAGAAATCACTCACCCACCTGTACTGATCATAGCCCACTGGCATGGCATGCGTTTTATAGTTTTTTCGTGATATTGTGCTACTTATAAGTTTTATATACTGATATTATTATGTATGTATACCTCATTGCCCGACAAAATATATAATTAAATAAATAAATAACATTAATAAATTAAAGAATTAAATATTTATGTAACATTTATAACTACGTATTTATTATTATGATTTTCGAAATAGTTAATCGTTTCGAACACAAACATAGGAAATTAAAACTAATTATAATATTTACAATGATTAAAACTAAGACAAACATTGACAACAAAACTAACAAAATATTTAAAAAATTGAGCCCTCTCGGCATTGTCCAGCTATTTTAACAATAAAATAAATACATAAATACAGTGCTGTAAAAACGGGAGCATTATAGCGAGCATTCTAGTGAAACGACAGTTCTCCGAGTTTTTTGCCTAGCCGAGTAAATTTATTATCGTCCAACCGCCGTCCCTCTGCACCCTCTGAGGGAGCACAGCCTTTACTACAGCGTTCTCTAGAATGTTCGTGAAAAAGTTCGTAGCGATGCGCTATGCTTGGCTCTTTTTGTTCGTTTTGTTTGTTTGTTGTTGTTGTTTGTTTTTTTGTTCATTTCGACAAATTAAAAAACGGCAAATGCTCAATTTTCTGTTTTATGTGAATGATCGTCTATCAGAACCTATAGAAAACACCGAATCCGTTTCCCAAAGGCGGATCCTTAGGCATCATATTATATCAGCCGAATGAGGTCCACTGCTGCAGATAGGCCTCCCCGAAAGAGTGTCACAATGACTGGTCCTGCGCCACCTGCATCCAGCGCAATCCCGGGACTTTAACTAGGACATCATTCCACCTTGTGGGGGGCCTACCCATGCCGCGCCTTCCGGATTCCTAAGGCATGCACGTTGGAAATCTACCACATTCCGAATACGGAAATCAACCAATGAAAATTCGGCTTTATTTCCGAATGCTACCCCGGTGCACAAGTGGGTACACGATCACCCACTGCTGGGCACAGGCATCTTCTTATAGATAAGAATATACACTCTATTCCCCAAGCTGGCTGAATGCGGATTGGCAACTCCAACTGTGCGAAACATATTGGTGTGAAATTTGAATGCGAATCTTAACTTTCAGAACGGTCACCTTAATATACTGATTTCAGAGTTCAGCTGAAAACAACTTGAACTATTTTTCAACGCTTCGCACAACAATGCTTTAGTTTAGTTTGACCTTTAGGTCAAGACCGTGTATACCCTTTACAGTTGACATTTTACGAGCGCTAGAAATATTGTCCGATAAATCAATTTCGTGACAAGCTCCAGAAATATAAATATAAATGTCAGTGTGTGTGAAGACCCAAGTGTTAGTGATTGTTGTACTGTATTTAACGTAAAACAAGTTGTTCGTAAAAATATCATGTAAAGAAACGCCTTTTGCTGGCAGTACTTTATCAAGTTAAAATTAAAATCACATACTCAAGTCAGATTCAAGCTCCTAGCTGTACATACCTTACAGCTGTGAAAAAAAAAACTAACTTCTAAGTTATCAAATTATGCCTATTGCCCGTTTATCCCACTTTTAGCTGAATATTCTGACACTCGCAAGGGAATCAAAACCTATAGGATATTTTCCATTGGCGGAAGTCCGTAAATGATAAATTACATTAAGAAAATAGGCCTAATACACGGATGATGGGTCCAAATTTTGAACAACTGTATCGTGTGGGATATTGTATGAAAGGGCTTTACTAGAATAGGCTAAAACTGATTTTCAATTATTTTATGCATACTTTTCAATGAAATAACAAGCTTTTATCAACTCCGCGAGTATCTGTGTAAAATAATAAAAACGACAGCAGTAAAGTTAATTAGTGTAGGAGAAAATTTTTAGCCGCAGAGTAGTGATGACAGATCAAGAATGAATAGATTAGACACAGTTTGTGAGAAAACTGATTCAGAAACAAAAGCCGTGCTTAAATCAAATTGTCTTTGGTATAAGCAGTAATATACTGCAATTTTGACCGTAAAATCAAATATTCTGGAAAATTTCGTTGCATTGTCGGATTGGGAGACATTAATTAGTACGTTTAAAAGGGAAATTGGTAATAGCTACCTCTGTTTATTGAGGCATCGGTCACAGTCACAGGCCGACGAAATAGTTCTTATCCTTTTTTTGTAATGCTGTTTTTTTATGTGTCGCAGATGGCTCACCTGGCTAAAGAAAGCATAGTCACATGATGAACAGTTTATATATATATATATATATCGATACCGCAAATATTTGGCATATAAATTACCTATTATGTTCTTATATGCGCGGATCGAGCCTTCTAAGTAGTGTATTTGGGTTGACTGACTGATCGCCGCCTTATCAGGCGGCCCAACTATAATAGCCGGGAATATAGGAATATATATATATATTGCGAAGGCGTATCTGTATCAGTTTTATGCCTATAATCGGTAGAAAGTGGCTTAGAATCTGAAAAAGCATGCTTTTGATTTAGAACCCAAGGCCATTAAAATGAAATGAAATGAAATGAATTTATTTGCGGGATATGGGTCACATTAAGTTTGTACAAATATATATTACAGTGCACCATATCCTACTTAGATAAGCATGCAAATGTAAAAATAGTCCAGATTTTGCTGTCGTTTAGGTAGATCAGACAAATCAAGACATTCCTTATTTCCAAATTACTTATTAGTCTTATTACCTACTAGTTTTGGTATTCATGAACTCCATTTTTAAATCACTGCGTCAAAATAGTTAATTTTGCTTAATTCTAAATTCTCAATTTTGATACAAGCCAAAATAACGGCCTTGTGTACTTATTTAATATTCAACTGTCGACTGTTTGAGTACGAGCTATTTGCTGTTCATTCATTTCAAGTCTGCTTTTTGTTAATTTTACGGTATCTGGTCTTTCTATATCTATGGAAGCAGCAAAAAATACTGCGCATCCCTTTGACGGGATCAGCTCTCCGTTTGTCATTGGAACTGTTGCCATTTGTATGTTCGTTCCCGCTGGGTTGTACTGAATCAACTGGCCACAGACAGATTTACTACGTTGCTACCGAAGTCCAGACACAAAATGAGTAAGAGTAAAAACGCATTACACTCTACGACGCAACGTCGTATCATATTGTTACTGTAGGTAGACCGCTTAACTCAGCCGTGGCCTGCGCGGCGCGCGGGTGCCGGGGTGGGACGGTAACGGGAAGTGGGTGGCGAACCTAGTTCGATATTTCATGTCAGCATACAAACCAATGGTCGTTGGGGCAGAAAGGTCCTCGAGTGGCGACCACGTACTGGAAGAGTCTGGGTAGCCCGCCCTCCCACAAGTCGGACTGATGACCTCGTAAAGGTCACGGGAGTCCGCCGGATTCGGGTGGTGCAGGACCGGTCATTACGGACTTTCGACTGATACGATGCTGATCATGATGATGATACATTTTCTTTTTTTTTCAAGATGGTGCGTTGACTACAGTGATAAGCGTAGTCAACACACGATTATCAGTATTTATCCATATAAAAATATCCTTATATTAACAAGAACAAAAATTCACAGATCTCGTGCCTTTCACGACCTTCTGATACATTGAAAATGAATTTAATGAATTCAACAAAACAAAATTCACTCAATGTCGATTGAGTTATGAAGAAAATATTAGCCTCTGTGCCACCCTTTTCATAGATCATTATTTGTAATATTGTTCGTAAGCGACCCTATGAACAATAAAGTCCCATCTTTTTCATGGTCTCAACTTATTTTAACAATATACTTACTATTTTACTATTTATTTTTTTTATTTTTTTATTTTACTATTTTGACGACCGGTTAGCCTAGTGGGTAGTGACGCTGCCTACGAAGCTGAAGGTCCTGGGTTCGAATCCCGGTAAGGGCAAATGTTTGTGTGATGAGCATGAATATTTGTTTCTGAGTCATGGATGTTTTCTACGTATTTAATTATTTCTATCTATTATATATATCATCGTCTAGTACCCATAACACAAGCCTTATTGAGCTTACTATGGGACTGGCTCGATTTGTGTCCCCTTATATTTATTTATTTATTTATTTTTTATTTATTGATTTATGACCAATATTATTTTGAGACCTTAACCATTATCATGCAATATACGAGTCTACCGCTCGCTTCACATTCACAATCGTATCAAGTGTAACCGCGAGATTTTAAACTCGGAATCAATATTTGTCCAGTAGTAAGTATCTAATTACCTACGTATATTGTTGATATTATGGTGTTTATGTGTCGTTTTAAATAAAACGTCCGAATCCAAATTAAAAGTATGAACATTTTAGTTATAAAACAGATATATCAATAAATTAATTTTACCATTGAACAATTTGATTGGTGTCTTACCAAAACAGTCAGCCGTGCAAAAAAGTCATTGCAAATAATTAAACGCAGTATTTATAACAAAAAAACGCAATGATATTAAGGGGGGAAGGGCTTTAATTTGTTTGTGATATTTATGAGTAAATATATTTTCATTAACATTTTCAGATATTAAAAAAATAACGAGTTATTCATTAATTGGAAGAAAGAAAATTAAGCTAATAATTGAGAATTTGATTCTGGCTTGTTTCAACCATCCGTGCCAAATAAAGCAGGCGATATACTCAACAAAGCGAACGGCGATGAATGTAAATAAATGCTGGCAGTATTCTAATACATGTTATCTATAAAATAATTTTATTTAAGAATTAGATTATAAAGAATATCACTTCCTCCTAAGGGTCAAATTCAGACATTCCACAAACGTATAAAATATCGCCGGGACATCAACAAAAATATCTTTTACCGCGAGTTCGATTCCTGTCTAGACTGTAACAGATACAAAGGTTTTTTTTTCATAAGGCAAACTTAATATGCCCCCGAGGGCATTATCAATTTTTTTCGATATCGCTTTGCGTTTTCAAGATATTCATTTAGATTCATTTTTTTATATTTTGTACTCCTTGCCAAGGGGCATCTTTTGACATCTCAATCATCCACTCAGCCCTAAAACTCACGTGACCAGGGTGATGTCTAACTTTCGCTGAAATTGGGGGCTATACTGAAGCGATTTAAAAAACATTTTCAATGTTAAAACGTTCTTTTAACACGCGCCTAAATTCAAAACACCCAACCGTTCGAAATTTAAAACGTGATCGCCTATAAAGTAATTGGCTCGCATATCGGATGTCTTTTTTTTCCGTAGACCGCTCGACGTTAAAGATAGTATTTTTATAATTCAGCACCTTATTCCTTTGCGTTAAGGCGTAACGTGTATACATCTTTTTGACATAGTACTAATAAATAAAGGCAATGGCGATGGGAGTGCTATCACATGCACCTGTCGATTTTTCAACGCGGAACTGTCTCGTTAGCGTGGAGGTGGCTTCTTTTTTTGCTAGTTGCGAACAGTTTTAACTTTCATTCGTTTGGAAAAAGTAATCGTTTGGGAACTATCCCGGACGTAGAATGCTGTGATAGGTGTGAATGATACTTAACTGAAGGATTTGAGCTCCATTTCCTTCACGGTTGGGCATCAAAATAATATATACTACTTCCCGCCAAAGTTTACAAAGAGTGTCATAACGGACATGGCGAAAAACTATAAGGGTTCCGACTACAGAACTCTAAAAAAGATTTAAAAATTTTATTTTTCATTTTGGATCACAACAAACAGTTTTACCAAATTTTGTATGTTATATATTACCATACATTTAAAAGTACATGGATTTGTATTTGCGTTGTTTCCACATCATTATTAAATTATAAGACCGAAGAGCCTTTATAAAATCATGCGCACCTGCCGTGCAAAATAATAAAGTTTTCACTGACCTCATTTATTTTTTACGTGAAAATTGAGCGTTGAACTCACTGCCATCGATATTGCTAAATACTGTATCGCGCAGCTTCCATTGGTATTTATACAACTACTTCAAAAAAAAGTAACTCTGTCAGTTGCCCTTTAAGGCCTCCACCCACCGGACGCGTGTCGTGTGCGGCGCGTGACGTGCGCGGCGCGCGTCGGGCGCGGTTGAATCGGTATATTCACACCGCAAGCGGGCGGCGTATAGCAACGCGGGGGTACGCGGCTGCGACCCGTTACTAAATAATTATTGGTAGCTATTTCTGGGATAAAACGTACCGATCATATACATTATGCTGAGTGGACTCCGTTTTCGCATCTTATCTTAGTTTTAATATAGCATAAGTGTAAATTTTAAATGTGCTCACTGTTATTTGGGAAATATAGTTTTTCTATTGTATTCTATTCTATTAATCCTTCCCCACTAAGAATAGCAGCATCATCTCAATCGGTTTTTGTACGGGTGGCGCATTACCGGTCACTTCGGCAATCGTTGGGAGACGCCTATGTCCAGCAGTAGTCGTCTTTCGGCTGATAATAATAATGATGAAGATGATAATGACATTAAAAGTTTAATAAATTGAGAATCTCCTCCTTTTTTGAAGTCGGTTGTAAAGCAAAAGCTATACATATTAAAGTACAACGATCTGGTGAAATGTACGATCGGTAGGTATTGTCCGGCAGCTGTCTGTCCGTATGTCAATCAAGGCCAATTAGACGTAGCCGTTGATACGCTTAACATCGCCACAATGCGTAACTCGGAAAATGGTATTTTTTTGTACTTTGTTGAAATTTTGTTTCGTTTGTTTTCGGTTTTGTTTTTTGTTTAAGTATCTATTTGTGTTTTGTGTGATGCTCATATGTTATCAGGGTTTCGTAGTCAATATAGAGGAAATTATTATATACTGAGATTGAGTCATCAGCTTCCTCCATTTACTGGGACCATCTATTGACTGAAGCTCGAGTTATACGTACAATGCTATGCATGTATATATATATAGTATATACATATATATACATATACATGCATAGCATACAATGCCATCTCAAAATTACTTAGGTACACTTAGATTAATTTAAGAACTTAGTTATTAAACTAAATAAAACAGGTTTATTATTTTTTGCTTTTCAGTTTTTTTTCGGCTGTTTAATTTTTTTGGTAAAAAGTTTTTATTTTTAAATTTTCTGCGGCTTACTTTAGTTAATTACTAGTTACATGCAATATTTTGGATTACTCTCTGCGTAATATGTGGTCATACATTTCAATCGGTAAGTGAACAATCAATCATCCCCTGTTTTCCTACCCTTAGGGTTGAAAATTTTATTAAAAATTTATTTGGGACCAATTCCGAGAAAAAAAGAATTATCAAAATCGGACTACTCTGTAAAAAGTTATGCGTGGTCATACATAAAAAATAATAATAATATATTCGTTGACTTGAGAACCTCCTTCGTTTTTTCGTCAGTTAAAAATAATCGTATAAATAATTTAAAACGAATACTCACAAGCGTACTAATCTTAAGCGGTGTTCTAATCTGATTGTATAGAAAGTTTGACAAGTTTCTGTGGGAATGCGTAGATCGGTCTGTAATCGTAAGTCGGTGCAAGCCGCCACTAATATTCCCGTGTGAAATGTCACAAACAAAATACGTAAGGAGTGAAAAGCCAAAACAAAACGGTATTCTGAAAGTGGTTGTGGATAGAATGTGCATTGAATTGTGATGTTTAATTGAAAAACAGTGGACCCAATGCCTTAGAGGTTGTGTGACATTTAGTTTTAATTTTGTTGTATTATTAATTTTAGTTTCGAATACTTACTTTTGTTAATTTTTGTCGGCGTCTGTTGTTTTGACTACATGAATCTCCCTACTTAACCGAACTAAACAATTTTTACTATTTTATCATTGCGTACAAAACTAATGTACCTACTGATCTTACTAGAGGCGAACTTACTACTTTGAGCATTATCTACCAGTGAAACTTCTTTTATCTTTTGTCAATATCCTATTCTAAATAGGACTTATTCCTGCATTAAAGTAAAAATAAATAGCACCCGTTCCTGCATCAAAAACATCAAAGCCTACTCCAAACAAATTATTCAAAAACCGAAAGCCATTTTCGCCTAAACCAGGCCTGAAAAATAAGAGGGGTAGTGACGATATCAGTAGAGTGTCAAATCTGGTTCCGGACATTTCGTACCCAATCTACTGCCCCCTTGAAAAGAAAATCTGGCTCCCACATAACCGGCATAAGTTGACCTTTGTCGTTACCAGCTTTGTACCCGGCATCTCGCTGCAAAATGTTCAACGAAAAAACCATAGCTATTCTATTTTCGACCATCACTGACAAGCTTAAAGTTCAAATTGAAAGGACGTTCGATGATAGCTGATGTTCTTTTTTTTCATAGAACGCCGTACAGATTTTGAATGCACGGGCAAGCAAACGGGGTCTCGTGATATTGGATACTAAATAAAGGGTATCGATCGAAGTCTCGTGCTCCTGAACAAAGTAGTTGTATGTCATCTTATAATTTTCATTGTGAGAGGCTTCCGCTGTAATTCGATTTGATATTTATGGCGGGGCAAATAAGGTTTTATTTTTATTGGTGCTGGGGGATGCAATGATGCAGTTTAAGACTGCCATAAAACAAAAAACGTTATTTTATGTTAATCTTGCAGAATAATGTGATAATGTTTATATAAACATTTTATGATTGACCGAGCGACCAAACTGAACGAAGTTCGATGCTTCAAATTGGCCGAAAAATCGTTCGTATGTCCGGTATCCGGTGTCTGTCCCTTTGTCTCGCAGGTGGCATTTCTCAACCAGGTTCTTTAATTTTATTCCTATAAATTTGTTTTCTCCAGTATGCTCGGAAATGTTCGCCTTACTGTAGCAAAAATAGTACGTGGAGTTCCTCGTAGAACGTAAATTTAAAAAGTTAAAAGTCTTTATTGTACAGTTTTAGCGGCCAGGAAAGTGTATGAAATTCCATTACTGTATACTTTTTTTACCTTTTAACTATATACTTTGACTAAGGCAAATCACTACAAACAGCAACAACTTGCTATAGTTAGACTGGTTAGTAGTGTATGACGCCTACTACAAACGTAGCCTGCTAAAAGTTTTCTCAAGTTTTCTTTTTTTAAAGGTCATAGACAAGACGCGTTCTTTTGAAAGTGATCTAAGTAACGTTTTTAAAAATGTCTCAAATAGTTTTAGATTAAGAAATAATAATATTAATCGAAATAAATTCCATTACGAACTGAAATGCATTTCGATTGCAATCCCGTTTATTTTTTTTCAATTATGCAATTGCATAAAACATTTAAAAATTGTGACCGATTCTAATGGTTCAATTATTTTTATGTATGCCGATTGAAAATGGAACTACGAATCATGCCGTGTACATACTTTAAAAAAATAAGTTGGGCGGGAACTTGATAGGTTAGTGCCATACTCGCTATATGAAGATTTTTGAAAATATTATTTGATTTCCTCACTATTTTGGAGAAAAGCACTGTATCTGCCTTGGCAGGAACGGCAATTCGTAGATTCGTCTCTATTGTCGGATTGAGCTTTCGAAATCAACTCATCCACGTCCCGGCTGCTGCAATAATGTACTATTATGCAACAGTTTACACATTCTATGTTCGAACCTTAGGTAAGTATTTATTTTTCATTTTTTTCTGTCCATAATTCTTCCAACTAATGTTTGCGCGCATGTGTGCGTGGGCTTATAACTATGCAGGTTTGATTTGCGTGACAGTGACATGGCCGCAGTCATGACAGGCGCACGCACACATACTGCAACAAACGTAGATGAGTTTTTAAACAAGGTATCAACAAAGCTATATAGAAGACTCTATTGTCTCGAGTACGACAGTGAATCTAGGGTTCGATTCCAGATGACAAATTGTTACGACGCCATCATTTCATAGAAATCAAAGAAACATCACGAAACTAAAGTTATATCTTATCAGATATAACTAAGGTTGTTACCCTCGGTCTGCAAACTTACAAAGACAAATGAAATCGCGGCCTCGACACTAATTATATCTCATATCTGTGGGCATAATAGCGGCAGTTTCCAAAGAATAATAATTCTACTAATATTATTAATGCGAATGTTTGGATGTTTGTTACTCAATCACGCTTAAATGGCTTAACCAATTGGCATAACATTTTGCCCGAAGATTGATTTATAGAATAAAAGCGGACCCCGGGCTCCTTTAGGGGCATTACTGGGAATAACGCTAGGAGGATGATGATTGATTTATAGAATTGTTTTTATCCCAGCTCCACGCTAACGAAATCGGGGGCGGAAGCTGGTTTACAAAATTACCTGAAATATAGTAAACAAAAATCTACTTGCCTTATTTTTATTCATGGTGCAATTTGAACAAGTTACAGACGGTCTCAATTTATTTTTATTTTTATATATCATTTATTCATTACAAAGAAATTGTGTAGAATATTACAGTAAACAATAAAATCCTAATGTTAATGTCAGTACAATCAATTCAAATGACAATACAATAAATTCAAATGTCGATACAATAAACTCAAATAAATTCAAATGTCAGTACAATGTTTCCCTATTAAGTAATCTTATATAATCCAATGAACAATTTAGATATAAAATACAATTAACATATCATTCATTAGCTATAAGCTCTGATACAGAGTAATATGACTTTTTCAGAAGAAATTGCTTAAGCCTCGCATTAAAAACTTTACTGTTCGTCAACGATTTAAACTCAATTGGGAGCTTATTGTAAAGAAACACAGCCTGATAGTTTGCTGCATGCTTCGTAACATTGAGCTTCGGGACCATGGTGCTTTTAATGTCTTTTCGTCTTGTGGACAACCGAATTTCTATGTCAGCGGGACTCTCATATTTGTGTAGATGTTTTACGAGGTCTGTCAAAAGTACTAGTATGTAGAGACACGGCACGGTAAGTAGATTGAGTTTGACAAAGTGCTCTCTGCAAGATTCCGTTTGGGGTATGCGGACAATGGTCCTGATAGCTCTTTTCTGGAGTCTGAAGGCTGCGTCAGTGTTGTAGTTATAGCTGCTTCCCCATAACTTGATACTATAACGCAGCTTTAGCCTCTACAAGAGCCTGGTATACCATTTTTAATTGAGTGGTATGAATTTCATCTCTCAGACAGCGAAGGGCATAACAAGAAGAACTTATGGTGTTACTTAATGTCTGTATCTCATACTTCCAGTTCAATAGTGCATCTATATGGACTCCTAAGAATTTAACAACATCAGTTTGCGCAATTTTGCTTCCATTTAACCCTATATCAAGGGCATCCGATTTGTTTGCTGTGGCGGAAAACAAGAAGACACTGGTTTTTTTAGAATTGAGCTTTAAATTATTTACCGTGAACCTTTTATCAAAAACCGCTAGAGCTGCGTTGGCTCTCTCGTTCAACTTTGTCATATTGTTAGCCGCCACTACAGCATTCGTATCGTCCGCGAAAACGACTAACTTGGCATGTAATTGGGTGTTATCAATGTATTTTATGAGATCATTCACGAACAAGACGAAGAATATTGGACCAAGTATCGAGCCTTGAGGGACTCCGCGACTTATTGTTATCGCCTTTGACTTAAATACTTGTTCAGTGTCGCCTTGTGTTGCCTTCAGCTCAGTAAACTGTCGTCTGTTAGTTAAATATGATTCAAATATATTAAAAACCCTGACTCTAATACCATAGTGCTCAAGTTTTTTCAATAGAATATTGTGGTCTACGGTATCAAAGGCGGAACTAAGATCCAGGAAAATTCCAGCTACTTTTTCTTTGTCATTCAACCTTGTTACCACGTCATGGATTAGAGTGTCAATGGCTTCACTCGTACCTATGCTTTTTTGATAGCCAAATTGCCTACTGTTTAAGATATAATGAAGGTTGAGATGTCTTTGGAGTCTGGTTTTTATTAGTTTTTCAAATATTTTTGATGTCGTTGGTAACAAGGATATTGGTCTATAGTTTTTAGGATCGCTGCGACTACCCTTCTTGAATACAGGCAACACTTTCGCTAATTTAAATTGGTCAGGAAATACACCTAACTCAAAGCAGTTATTATAAAAATATGCCAGTGGTATCGATAACAAGTCAATATTATCCTTAATTAGGGTTATGGGTATTCCGTCGTACCCCGCCGAAGGCTTGGGTTCCATATTTTTTACCACCAGAGAAACTTCATTAGGGGTTACGTTTTCCCAACTCATAGGTTGTTCAACCCTTGGTGTGTTTTTTCTTAATATGTCTAGGGCTGTATCCATATCGCTAGTAGCAGTCCCTTTACCATAGTCGAATTGGCTAGAGAATAGATTAGCCTGTTCCTGTGGATCTATGACTACTTTATCAGTTATAAGGACGAGTTTGCCATCAGCCTTAGCTCGTGATTTAGATCTGTGCTTATTCACAATTTACCAGATATGCTTTGCCGAGCTACCTGCCCTACTTATCTCCCGTTGAACACCGTTTTTTTTCGCATACCTCACTACCCGTCTGTAAATTGTCAGATTTTTTTTACTATATGTGTCTAATGAAACGTTGCAGTTATTTTCGTCGAGAGTATTTAGGAAGCGCTTCATTGTACTTGCCGTTTTGATGCCTTCCGTGATCCAAGGAATATATGTGCTATTTTTAACTACTCTTTTTTTCTTTTTCTTAAAACAGGATTTAGAGGCTACTGAATTTATGTAGAAAGGTGTTTACACCAATATTATCCCAATTTTGTTGGGATAGCCCTAGTCTGAAAGCCACCTTGTTGTTATGGCTTAGCGTTTAGTGTAAATCACTGGAACGTCCATCTTGCCACTACGACATTTAAGTTCCATTTCACAACACAAACCTGCATGACCGTCAGATATCGCACCAAATTAATCTAGAACACAAAAAAAACAAAAACAATAGTCAAAGTCTGATGTACTACCTACAGTCTGTTCAATATAGCTTGGCGACAGCTGTAAAAATCTCAGACTAGAGAGGTGAAAGTATCGAATCTTGGGTCGATAAAAAGAGTAATTATGTTAATTAACACATAATTACTGTTAAAATACAATGTTATTATCACTATTATAATTAGTATAATTACGTTGTTGATTATAAGGATCTGACCGTCTGTACTAACTATTTATTCATGCTATCAGTCTATACATTATCCGAAATGATAGAATCACTTTTGCATAATATTTCGATTTGTATTCAACAAATCAATCAACAGACGAGAATTTTTAAACCCCCGACGCAAACTGAATTTAGCTTGTTTATCGGTGACTCTAACTAAATTTAGCTTGTGTATCGATGTGCGCCTTTCTGTGAAATCGCAGCTCCCATATTGATGAACTGATTTGAGTGCGGTTGTTTTTTTAATTGAATGTATTCTCTGTCAAAATAGCTCTTAGATGTGGTTTAAAGGTTGGGGGTTAATTCATATAAATTGTGGATTAGGATCAAACATCTTATCCGATTTAGATGAGTCGTTTAGTATAGCGCAGAGTGGCAATATACTCGTCAAAGGGTTCAAATCCCGGTAAATAATTCTTTTAAGTTATGGATGTTTTCTATGTCCGTAAGTATTTGTATCTTTTGTATAATATCGTCGTCTAGCACATAACTACAACACAAGCCTTAATTATTACTAGTGGCTCTGTTAGCTGTAGACCTCGCGGGTTTGTTTCAAAACGGTTGAACTTAGTAATTTTATACCTTTTTAACCTTTATATATTTTTTAGGGTTGAATTGAAATCGTGGCCAATAGCAAAAATATTGAAATGTCTAGGTAATAAAATAAACACCTTTTTGAACGCGATTGAGTCCGATTTTGTTATAATAATCGGGAAATCCAAACATTCGCTCGCTTTGCTCGCTCGGTCGATTAACTATGTGCTAACTTGGTTTGTGTGAGATTTTTCCCTGATATTTACTAATTTATTTATTAAAAACGTCTAAAATACACCTTAAGGACGGAAACGAAAAACGGGGAAAGCCACGTTTTGTATCCACATCTGCCAAGTGGTTCACAACCACGAACGTTCTCTCAAAGGTTTAATAGCAAATCACGGCCGAGACTTCGCTACAACTTTGAAGAAAAACCGTTTTCCGATATTCACGCGAACTTGATACGGGTTAAGAACGGAACTTTATTTATTGTAAGTTAGTTGAAGAGGTGAGCGGAAAAAAGTTTTATCAAATTTTCATTTTCACTCTAAGGTGATCAGAATCTTAAGTAATATTGCATAATATGAGTGATTTTTTGGCGAAAGAAGATACAGGAGCTTTTTGATACTCATAATCTGCCATGTAAATTCCAAACTGACTTTAAGACACCCACGCCAAATTACGTTTCGAACATAACATTCTCAAAGTAAACTTGGCTTTCTGGTCCGAATGAGAATCTTAATACGCTTGCATAAGATTGATTTCACCACAGCAACATAGAATGACAAGACTCACATATGAAGTCCAATTAGATCTGATACGAATGCGTGCGCAGTTCGCAATTTTGTCGTCGTTATTCAGCAGTGACGTGGATTCTGGCATTAAGGAAATAATTGCATTATGCAGCGCTTGTCGACTAGGGTTCCATAATACACACATCATTCCTAATAATATTAATGTGTATCCAAAAAAAATAGTCTGTCGATTTGCCAGACCCTGTCAGGGTGCCATGTGATTCTCTATTTCTTTACACCATTACTGTATTATATATGTACACCATGGTTTACATATATAATACTTATTGCAAAAATAAATAAATATGTAAGTATGACAGTTTTACTTGCCTAAATTGGTAGTGGACATTGCCTATGAAGCCAGCGGTTTCGCGATCGAATCCTTTAATTTTATTAACATTATCATCATACCAGCCGAAAGACGTCCACTGCTGGGCACAGGCTTCCCCCAAGAGTGCCTTTGTGATTGTTCCTGCATCACCCGCATCCAATGGACTCCCGCGACCTTTACCAGGTCATTAGTCCACCTTGTGCCTTAAAAATCATTGAAGAATAAATCTTTTCTCTGCTATCTTCTTCTAGTTAAGTATCCTCAGTACACGCTTTCCTTTATTAGGGACTAGGTCGAATTGTTGGATTTTCTAGCAGTTGCTCATTAGTTTTGCTCATTTCTACATAGTGAACCTTCTGCACGGGTCCGGTATGGTGGGTAGACCCCCCCACAAGGTGGACTGATGACCTGGTAAAGGTCACGGAAGTCCGCTGGATGCGGTTGCCGCGGGACCAGTCATTGTCTCTTTGGGGAAGTCTTTGTCCAGCAGTGAAGAAATAATAATACTTACGTAGAGAACTACGTTGCTATAAATATTTTGTTCTGCGACGCTGTCGACTTCCCGGGTTGCCTAATTACTTTTCAACAATCAATTATTTAAAAGTGAACAATGTTCTAATCTGTCTCTAATGTTGTACTTTGAGAAACTTGATATTGGACCTGTATTTTGTTTTAGTAGCTTGGTACGGAACCCTCACAGTATGAATATGTTCTAACTTAACTACATGTATACTACATGTATAATCCTGTAGCTGGTTGTTTTAGGTTCTTATGTTTCCTGAATAAATAAAGCCCTCATTCCGTCCATTTCAAACTAATTTTGTTTTAAAAATGCTTCTCGTTTTCTACCGAAGAAAAATCTTTGAAGCAGTTGCACGAACAACGTTTATTTTGTTGTTATATTAGGGTTCCGTAGCTCTAAAGAAAAAAACGGAACCCTTATAGGGTCACTTTGTTGTCCGTCTGTCTGTCTATCAAGACTATTTATCTCAAGAGCACGTGGACGTTGAGGTATCTCTTAGGTCTGTAGTCTAATCTCTTGAAGCTGTGAAAAATCAAACTTCGAAGTTAACTAGAAAAAGATACCGTTTATGCCAAGAAAAATGTATATTTCGTAACTCTTAAGAGAATCAAAAGTTCCGTTGACCTGTACGGCAAGTAACATAGTCTTATACTCGTACGACAAGTACAGCGAAACATCATCTGTTAACTACATATTTATACCTAATAAAGTACGGAACACTCGGTGGGCTCTTTCTTTCTTTTCTGTATTTGCCCCCAAATTCAATAGTCTGATGCGCTGCAGTCCATTATGAAAATTTAAAATAATTGATTTCATCCAACACTTCCAAATCGAAAAAGCCCTAAACTTAATTTAAATAGAACGACAGGCAATTCCTACATGCCACCCTCCCAATCCGATACGGCGGCCTGGGTATCCGGAAAATGATTTTTTCAGCCTGTCTCTTCTCGGTCCACAGTCCAATATCCCTCATTGGAAAAATTCTCGCTCCATCACTTCGTGATATTGAGGTACCTTGCTTGACCGAGGCAGATAACGCATGGAAAGCGGCCTGTCTTGGTAGAGTGTTGCGAATCAGCTAAGGAGTCCAAAGACTCTGGGATGAACCACTATGCCGCCAGGTCCACGACTGGCTGCTGGACTTCGCCTCGTCAGAAAAAGCCCGGCTCCTGACTTGTTCAGAAAAAGAGCCTTGGTTCTAGCTCCACGCCTACCCTTCGACCCATTTCGCGACACTACTTGACAACAACTCCCTCAGATTAGCTGTCGGCCTCCAACTGGGTTCCAACATAGTGGTCCCCCATCGCTGCCCCTGCGGCGCGAAAGTAGATGGTCTGGGCCATCACGGCCTTTCCTGCCAAAAAAACGTCGCCACACCTGCTTGACGACATATTTTTCCGTGGGGCCCTTGTCGCCGTTCAACTTTCCAGCACTCTTAGAGCCTCGCACACGACGATGGCAAGAGGCCCGACGGTATGACGCTCATTCCGGGGCAAGTGGGACGATCCCTAGTCTAGGACGCCACCTGCGTCGACATATTGGCTCTGTCCGAGAACCCATCACTTCGCAGAGGGCAGGCGCAGCGGCAACATTGGTAGAGGCTGCCAAACGTCGCAAATACACCGGCCTCGGACATAACCATGTGATCGCAGCTTTCCCACTAGAGACGCTTAGGCCGTGGGGTTCAGACGCCTAGAAACTATAATAATAAAATAAATAAATCAGCCTATATACGTCCCACAGCTGGGCACAGGCCTCCTCCCATGGATCAGAGGGTACGGCAGTAGTCCTTAATTGGTAAGGCCATTCAGCGAGGAAACGTAGCCAGCCTTATGGGCACCCTAGTCCAGAGCGCTAACCTGGGAGACTGCATTATGGGACATTTGTAAATATGAACATATTTTAGTTGTAAGTCAGTGTGTAAATCATAATAAGTGGTTTTTTAAACAAAAATTACAATTGTAGGTAGTATTGAAACGCCAATGTCGTCGTTACTTTTATTTACACAAAAACTAATTGAATTACAGAGTAAAGTGTTCTCATATGGCATACGTTAGGTATCCTATCTAAGTATCGGAAGATGACTGCTTGTAGCTATCGATCTTCCTTTACTATACTAAGGTCATGGAGTAGACTGCAGTGTAGGCTATCGTACTCCCGACTAAAGACGAACGCATAGGGCTGCAGTGTGCGCGTCCGCTATGGCTGTCGCTAGCTAAGTGACTCGATACTGCGCGGGCGCCGGTTTATATACGGTCTCGTCGTGCGGCTTCGGGACACTTCGGCGATACTCGGCGTCCGGTCGCTGGTGTTGCGGTGTGCGAGCGAGAAAGTATTCGAGCTCGCGCGTATTATTGTTATAGTCTCCCCCTCTGGCGCTCGCGGACGTCCCGTGCGAGGGCCAGGATTCAGGGTGTCTGGGCCTTTTTTGGTCGTCCTCGTCCTCGAATAGGAGCTAACGGAGCTGGAGTCTCATCCGATCTTTGTTCAAACCTTACGAGGGCAGAAGTATGGTATTTGCCTATAGGTTTTTTTGGATCGTTAATGTTAGCGATTTCATAGGTGGAACTTCCAAACTTGTTTATTATTATGTATGGACCGTCACGTCGTGGTGCAAACTTCGCAGAAAATTGTTTTTCTTGATTGCTGATTGGATGAGTTTCCACTAATACCAGATCTCCTTTATTATAGCCTGGATGGGGCCGTCGATTTTGATTAGCCCTCGTTCTATTTTTATCTTGCATTACTTCCATATTATCTCTAGCAATGGTGAGATTATTTGCCAACCGTTTTAACTCCGGTGTTATCTCTGGAATAAATTTTTCTGATTGGACAATTTCGCTAAAGTTGTGTGAAATTTCAAACGGCGTTCTCATTTCTCTTCCAAAGGTCAAGTACGCAGCTGAGAATCCAGTACTTTGTATATACGCTGAATTCATTGAGAACCGTATCGCGGGTAATGATTCAGGCCACAAATTGTGTTTGTTTTGGACCATGATTGCAATTTGACATTTTAAATCTCTATTTTTTCGCTCTACGATGTTCGGTTCAGGATGATACACTGGGCTTAGAAAATGTCTTATATCCAAGCAAAACATTAGTTGTTGCATCACAGCAGATATGAACTGTGTTCCATTATCGCTCGTAATTCGTCGTGGGAGTCCATATCGTAGGAAAACTTCATTTAGTAACGTCAAGGCGCATTGTTCGGCTGTAGCGTCGTTTAGCGCGAATAATTCCACCCACCGAGAGGCAGTGTCTTCTACAATAAGTATCCATTTCTCGCCTTTCTTTCCCTTCGGTAATGGTCCAAATAAGTCTATGGATAAAACTTCAAACCTTCGATTTAACGGTGTAGACTGGTACAAGCCACTTGGTTTTTGATTTGTTGGTTTATATCTTTGGCATTCTACGCACGTTTTTACATATTTTATTACGTCCTTACGCAATTTTTGCCAATAGAAGTTATTTTCAATTCGTTTCACTGTTCTGTCCACTCCCAAATGACTAGCTGTAGGTGAATCGTGGAACGTTTTTAGGAGCTTCGGTATTTTATGTCTAGGTACCACTAACTTGGCATTTTCGTCCTCCTGATCTGGTGTAAATCGATACAGGACTTTGTTGTGTAACAAATATCCTCTTCTAGACCATTGAATATAATCTACAGATCCGGTTTGATTTTCTAAAGCGGTTATTATAGTTTTAACATCGTCATCTTTTTCTTGTTCTTGACGTATATTTGCTTCGTTCCGCTGAGGTAAGTCAATTTCCACTTGACATATTAAGCAATCTTCATTGTGTTCATCACATGGTGGACGAGACAAACTGTCGGCTAAAATATTCGTTTTACCTGGGCTATAATTAATCTCGAAGTTAAAGGGTTGAAGCTGTAAGGCCCACCTAGCGAGGCGGCCTGTCGGTGATTTAAGATTCAGTAGCCATTTCAGTGGTTGGTGATCTGTGATTGTGATGAACTTAGTGCCTTCTATATAACCTCTGAAGCGTGTAACTGCCCATATAATCGCAAGTGCTTCTTTTTCAGTCACTGTGTAATTCTGTTCAGCCGGCGTTAATAAGCGGCTCGCGTATTCAATTGGGTGTTCATCGTTACCCTCCCCCTGAAGTAAAGCTGCTCCGATTGCATATTTACTTGCATCGGTTTTTATGGTAAATGGAGATTCAAAATCAGCTTGTTTCAATATTGGTGAGGTCGTAAGTGCAATTTTCAATGTCTCATAGGCCTCTTGTTGTTCTTTATTCCATTTCCACTGAACTTTCTTTTTTGTTAAGTTTGTTAATAGTCTTGCCACATTCGCAAAATTTTCTATAAATCGTCTGTACCATGAAGCAGTTTGTAAGAATGAAATAAGTTGTTTCAAGTTTCTGGGCTCTGGCCTGTTTATAATTGCGCTAATCTTGTAGGGATTTGCTTGTATTCCTTCTGGGACTATTAGGTGTCCTAAATATTTTATTTTTGTACAACCAAACTTGCATTTCTTCCTATTGGCTCTTAAATTATACAGCCTTAGCTTTTCAAATATTTCACGAAGGTCTTGCAAGTGCTGGGCAAATGAATTTGATCGGATTATTAAGTCATCAAGGTAGCATAAGACGCATTCTCGGAGGCCAAGAATGAATTTGTCCATTAGTCTCTGGAACGTGGCTGGGGCATTCTTACGTAATGCCATTTCGAAGGGCATTCTCTTAAATTTATACATCCCAAATGGCGTGACGAAGGCAGTTTTGCATTGATCTGACGCATGTACTTTTATTTGCCAGTAGCCTGATTGTAGATCAATACTAGTCATATATGGCATTGCCTTAGCTTGGTGCAGTAAGTCATCGATGCGTGGCAACGGGTATCTATCTGGTGTCGTTATTTCATTTAGTCTTCTATAGTCTACGCATACTCTTACGTCATCATCACCTTTTGGAACAAGAATGACCGGTGCTGACCACGGTGAGTCACATTCCTCTATGATGTCATTACCAATCATTTCGTCTAGTTTTGTTTTAAGTTGCTGCTGACGGATTGGAGACAGTCTATATGGTTTAACTGCTCTAGGTTGACTATTCCCTGTTTCTATCTTGTGCTCAGTGTAAGTAGTTGGAACCCCCTCTTTTGAAAAAATATCGCTATATTCAGTCAACAGATCGTTGAATTGTGATTTTTCTTGTTGTGAAAAGGAATGACCTTCATTAGGTCGTAATAAAATGTCAATCGAATACAGTGAGGTAGGATTTATTGGTATATAATCAACACGTGGATCAAGTTGTGATTCATCGTCCGCTGGTTCACGGGGACGCGCCGTCCGAGGCGGCGTGTCGAGTTTGATTAGCTGCCAAAGTGGTCTCTTCGGTGGCGAAGTATCAGCGTCGTCTCGTTGTGGTGATGGTGTTTGCGCCATAGGCGACAGCATTTTTAGTTCGCGTGCCCAAAATAGGAAGTCAGGAAGTGTTTCTTCCGTGTTGGCATCGTTGAAAGTTAACTCTCTCGCAGCCTTCAATAATGGTATGTTCCTATGATTTCTCAGCTGGAGGTATGAGAATACTTCCTCTGGCTTATCAATAAAATGCCAGGTTCTTTGTGGCAAGCATAAGTTGATGCCCGCTGATTCTAGGAAATCAATTCCAAGGAGTGTTCGGTTGTCAGTGGCTTCTGGGATGATTGTAAACGTTATTGACTTAAGCCGATTGCCGATCATTATTTCAGTCGTGGTTGACAGGAGTTTTCTGTTGCCCATTGTTCCATCTGCTAAGCCAACCATAGCTATGCGCTCCGTAAAATATGCGCCATTTTCTTTTGATAGTTGGTACAAGTGATCCCCGGCGATGCTTGTGCGTGCTGCTGTCTAAGTGTGCATAGCCAGTAAAGTTGTTAATTTTTACCTCAATGGTAGGTATTTTAACATGATCCTCCCTTGTGGTTTCTATTGTATAAAATTCCACTGATTTAGGCGGGCTTTCCTTACTATTGCAAGTAGCACAATTGCTTCTGAACACCCCCGGTGCTCCACAGCCGTAGCAGGATACTGGCGGTTTTACCACACTATTACTCGGCCCAGCGTCATTGCTATTCAGTTTTGCTAGGCGCTTGCGGCATACATCGAATGTGTGGCCCCTTTTTGAGCAAAATACACATCTTACAATATTTTTAGCGAACTTCTTGGTGGTTTCCGGGTTCGTAGATGCGATTGGCTTCGGAACATCTAAAGCTTCCTGATGTCGAGCTTTCTGCAATAATTCGGCGAATGTTTTTATGTCAGAACGCGCAATGCATTTCTTAAGCTCCAATTTTAACAACCCATAGACGAAATCAAGTTGCTCATCTTCTTTGTCTTGTCTCTTCGGTGGTAGCACTCCAAGTAGAAGTCTTTTACGGCACAAAAAATCGTCTATACATTCATTTTCCCCTTGCGGTGTAGCGAAGAACTAGATATAAATATCATGAGTCTCCCTTTGTGGCGCAAACGCGGCGTAAATAGCTTTTAGTGCCGCCGACCATGTCTTGCACTCAGCGCGCACGCCTTGCCACCAGTCACTTGCTCGACCCTTTAACAGTAATGGTAGACCAGCTAGGGCGTCTTCATCCGTTATACGCTCCATTTCCTTGTACAACTTGACGGAGTTGATAAATTCATCCACTTTGTTCCGATTATATTCACCATGGAATCGTAAAGTACACGGTACAAAGTTCTTAGAATTCATAGTTGCTGTTGAAGATGGTATACGACTCAATAACTCTGTAAATTGTTCTTGTGTCAACTGTATCGATGTCACTGACTGCACTTCCTTTTGCTCGGTAGTCGATGTTGTTGGAGCCATTTTGTGGGGTAGTTGGCCAAAATTATTATATAATGTAGGGTACTTCTATCACGAAATGGCGGGTATTTCTTCTTTGCGTTGGGCGCCAAATTGTAGGTAGTATTGAAACGCCAATGTCGTCGTTACTTTTATTTACACAAAAACCAATTGAATTACAGAGTAAAGTGTTCTCATATGGCATACGTTAGGTATCCTATCTAAGTATCGGAAGATGACTGCTTGTAGCTATCGATCTTCCTTTACTATACTAAGGTCATGGAGTAGACTGCAGTGTAGGCTATCGTACTCCCGACTAAAGACGAACGCATAGGGCTGCAGTGTGCGCGTCCGCTATGGCTGTCGCTAGCTAAGTGACTCGATACTTTTTTTTTTTTTTTTTTTTTTTTTTTTTTTTTTTTTTTTTTTTTTTTTTTTTTTTTTTTTGACCCTGACTGTTGCTATAATAGGACGGACCCAATATAGCGGTCGAACTGCGTGGTTGGAGGGTGGCCTGGGGAAAATCCAGGGGAAGCCTCCGGCACGACCACGCGGGGAAGTT